>CM048841.1:101398041-102089041 GCA_026545765.1 Plantago major | reverse complement strand
TCTGAGACGCAACAGCCTGTGAATCTTTGCATTTGTATCGTCTTTCTTATTGATACATGAACTTGTTGGGAACTGAATTATTAATTGGTATCCAAAATAAAGAATTTTGAGAATATGTCCTTTGAGCGTTAAAACAACCAGTAGCCCTTAACGCATATATTGTTGGTTTTGGTGTGACCACAACGCCAACTCTATGTTATGAGTATCCTGCAACGATTGGTAGCCCTGTACGCACAATGGATCGGATGTTCCATCTCCTTATAGTGCACGTGGAGTTCCATGAAGTGGCACAAACCAATAAATGTATAGGAGTAGCACCACAATTGACATTGCAACTGAGTATATGGATGCAAAAAACATCAAGAGTGATACGTCTTGTGGGAGCAATATCGAAAGTAGAGAGATTATTGCAAGAATCTCGCAGGCTAGAGCAATGCAGTTTAGTGTGTACCGATTTAAGTTTGGAATTAAATGACTTGACACTATCATTTTCATGATTGTCCAATATATACATACAGCTCCAATGAAGGACCATAATTGAACTCGGTATTCTGACATTAGGACATCGGGTTTCGCCTGATGTATTATCCCAACTGGAGCAAGTAGCGTAAGAACCAAGTATTTCATTATAACTGTGCTTCCAATTGCAACATCCCTACATTAAAGGCGGCCTACATTAATTAAAAATACAAACAAATAAAGACAAGAACTTAAAATTATGTTGTTTTAAGTAGAAATACACAAGTAATTTATGTTATTTGAAAATGTATGGATATACCTCATATTTTTTAAATTCAAGAACTTATCTAAGATTATGACCGTGCTTCCTCTATGTTATACATATGGAGAGTGTGACAAACACACAGTTATTTTTAACGGGGTGGAGCAAATATGCAATTTAAATAACGTCACATCTCATGTATACCATGACAATACACTAACTATAAGACTCATAGCTAGTACCAAAACTCCAACATATAAATGGTTGCGCCGTACTTGAAACCCTATTTGTACCTATTTGAATCCGTAACT
Source organism: Plantago major (assembly GCA_026545765.1). Classification (NCBI taxonomy): domain Eukaryota; kingdom Viridiplantae; phylum Streptophyta; class Magnoliopsida; order Lamiales; family Plantaginaceae; genus Plantago; species Plantago major. Next base: position 102,088,009 of record CM048841.1, on the reverse strand, counting down.
TATCATCGATCTTCTTATCTGAATCCAGAATTATTTCGGACATGTAAATTAGTGTATGGGTTCAAAATTTAAATGTGTAGAGATTTTATCTAATACACTCATAAATTTTACGATTCTTTACAAGAGTCGAAAAAATAAACTTAAAAAAATCTTAAAACTAATTAACTCAAAGAAGATAAAAAAAATGCAACTTTTAATTTTAAGTCATAATTTTAAAATTACGAATCTTAATTTGTATTTTAACCGAAAATACAACACACCCTTTTGCAACCCCTTGTAAATAGCGTCTCTTATAAAGTCATAATTTTTAAATATGACTCTTATCTACATAATACGACTCTTTTTAAGGATCAAATTAGATCAAATATCATGTAATAGCGTATATTGTTAAGAAATATATATTTTATTTAACAATGTCCAGCCGCGTATAATTAGTTGTACTCTCCAAAAGTAACTACCGTTATAACATAAATTTTCACCAAATGGAAATCATAGTGTATATATATGGGTGCATCATAATTAGACATGTTATGATTTGACATCGATTTCCATGAAATAATGAAAAAAAAAAAAACTTTATTATACGATCGAAACATCAAGCTGTACTAGAAATTTTTTTATCCTCTCTAAACTTCCTAGTTTTAAGGCAACCAAAAATCCAAATTAGTCGATCACAAACCATGCAACCAATTTGAATTAAGAATGTGGTTAATTCTACTAATCTACAACCAATATAAGTCTTACTTTAGACTCCGGGTTTTTACTTTCACTTTGACCGATCAACCGTAATCGATTTTGACCACTAATAACTCTTAAAATATTATGATAAAAATTTATATATCAAAAATTTAAAATGGTAATATTCAAAATATAGTTCTATATATTAAGTATTAAATCATTGTGTTTTAAGAGTAATTTATTGTTAAAAATAAATTATGGTTGACCGCGTGATAATAAAGTGGAAAGCTTGTAAATACTGGAGGGAGTATTATATATCAAACACACACACACATTATCAACAGTAGTACTTATAGGAGTTGTTCTTAGAGTTTATTACGGAAAATAAAGGGAGATTTGCAAATGAATATAATGTCTCCTAATCTTTTGTATTATAGGCCTTTATTACAGTATATATATTTTTATTATTTATATATATATAAGTGGACAACTATTAGAGTTGTGCAATTGATTACTTAATTTAAGTTAAATTAAACTCATTTGTAATAAGTATCTAAATTAGACTTTAGTTACAAAAAATAATTTATTTAATTTAATTAAATTACAAGCCCAAATACAACCCTAACAAAATCAATTCATTATTTTAAAAAATTATATATGGCTTCTCCAATTAAATTTCAAACCCTAATTCAACCACAACAAAATCAATTCATCGTAAAAAATAAGGATAACCAATTTTTCTTCTCCATCTTATTCAATTAACAGATCAATTCACGCACTAAGTTAAACCCTAATTCAACTCCAAAAAAAGGCAATCCATTATAAAAAAACAACGATATTACTTATATATTTATATATTTCATCAATTATTTGTAATTACATGCCACAATAACACGTGTAGCGTGTACTCACATTCTAAGTATATATTAAGGACTACCAATATGAAATTCATGCGGCTCGGTAATTGCTACCTATTCTAATCCAGTCTTTAGTGGAAGATTGAGGCAAATTAAATCCTAAAATTGAATATGCTATAAAATAAAATAAAACTGACCATTTTAATCCCACAAGTTGTTACACATTTCTCAATCAACAATCAAATGCCCATATATCTCCGTGAACAATTTTTTTCCCCAAAAGAATTTTTCATTCTAGAGCTCCACCAATTAATATGAATATAAGTGTCCCTTTACAGTACTTTTTGAATTTTCTTTCCAATTAATCATTTTTTATTTTGACCATAAATTATTCTTAAAATATAATGATAAATAATTTAATAAAATTATATAATAAAAACTTATGAGGTATTATTTTATAGTAAAAATTTATTAAACAGTTATCCACATATATTGTTTAAGAGTAATATGTGGTCAAAATTGAATATTGTCAACCGAAATTGTGGGCAAAACGATAAAATTATTACTAATATATGTTACAATATTCTTTTAATATCATATCTATTGAACGAGCAATAAGATCCAATATGTATTTTTATATATGTGTAATATTACAATAGATTAAATAAAACAAAATTCCAATAGTTTGTAGAGAATGGCTCCATAGTATCGAATGAATTAACATGAATACTGTAGCATTAGCATACGTACAAAACAAATTAATGAATATTAATGAATTAATTAAGATGAATTTGAACCTGTTATCAGCTACTGATTGAGGATGAATAAGATGGTCTGCAGCAGCAACGTTAATGACATGGTGATCATCGGACGATGTCCTTGTTGCCTGATCATAAATTGATTCAGTACCACTTGTTGTAATAAACATCTCATCACCCACACTAACTTCGTCAGCTAATTTGCTCATTTCACCCTCCTTGGACCAGGACGGATTTTGGTGCAGCAAGTTCTGATGGGACTCTTAAGGAAGCTGCTAGAACTAGCAGCTGCTTGATGACTGACCAGCTCCATAGTAGAATTATTCATGCATGAGTAGCTTTATTTGGTATATATTTATGCACATATGGCAAGTACTCATTGGAGAAGAGAGACACACACATATATAATGGCATGTGGAAGGGAAGGCAATTGTTTTTCAACTCCAATTGGTATGACACAAACTAAGTCAAAGGGTCTTCCACCCAATTACTCAAGCAGGGACACATAGACTTTCAAAGGGCCCCGCATAATAATACCGTGTTTTTCCACGTCTGCAATATATAGTCGGCGGCTATGTTTTAAAATTCGGGTCCGACCGGCCGGTCGGGCCGCTAAACCGGTCTTGGCCGGCCCAAATAGGGCTAAAAAACCGGTATTGAGCCGCTGCCCCAAAAACCGGAAAACTCGGCCCAAAACCGGGTTGGGCCGGTTGGTGTATTTTTTTTTTTTTTTCAACTAAACCCCGTCAGGTGCGAACTTAGGAAAAAAGGTTTTTTTGCAAAAGCAACATTTAATTTTAAAAAAAATAAAAGCCCCAGACCCTCACGACTCGACTAGAATAAAAAAAAAAGATGTCCTTTTTTTTCTTTGTGCCTGTATTTTTTATTCTTGAACTATATAAATTAAATATATTTTATTGTTGAGTTTATTGTTAATTGTTATGTATATTTTGAGTTTTCTGTTGGGTTTATACTTTATAATGCAAATCAAACATAAAATTTATGTTTGTTCTATTTATTAGTTATTCATTTTGTTGGTCATTATATAATCTATATGTTTTGTATTTAGGAAATGCGGAAAATGTTACAACAAATGAGAACGATGATGTTGAACTCTCGTATTATTGTTGAGTTTGATCTTTGGAACTCTATTATCTCATTAATTGCTTGTAGACTTTTATGATTGTAATGTGTATGACTTGATGGCTTGATGTCATTTTTATGATGATTTGAAGTTGTGACTTTTTATGTTTATGTTTATGTTTATGATCTATCTATGTTTGGAACCTTTTAATTTAATATCAATAATTTAAGGGGTGTATATATATATATATATATATATATATATATATATATATATATATATATATATTAAAATGACGTCATACCGGCTCTATCCGGGTGAACCGGTCCGACCCGGTTGAACCTTTTTTTGAGGGTGACCGGCTCAACCTCCGGTTCCGGCTTTTAAAACATAACTCGCCGGGCTTAATTAAAATTCCTTGGTAATTTCTACATACATCAGAATAGGAAAGGAGTAAATTTAGTGTGAGACGGTGTTATCAATAATTAAAAATAACGGACAAACATTACAGTTATATCAAAAAACATTACAGATTTTACCATAAACATCGGTGATATATATTACATAAAAAATGATATAAAATGTTCACTTATAAAACATTATTGATATTGTTTAAAACATTACACATATACTTAAAAACACCAATCCTTCTTTCAGGTCTTTTACTAATACACGTCTCTTTCAAGAATTTGTGATAGTTAGAGTAATAGTAGAGGCATGAATTCAATTTTTATTGTCTGACTCTAATGCAGGATCATTTTCGACCCTAGCTAGCATATTTATCATGAGTAATATCAAGTTAAGTTTCTAACATTGGGTGGCCTTCACATGGGGCGCGCATACTATACTATTGTTTTGTGTTGGTACACGCCTACACGGAGACAAGTTCACAATAGATTTTCTTTAAAAATTTGATATAATAAATCCAAAATGGTGTATTATTGGCCATATTATAATATAGTTTAATCAAAACGTACATGTAGACAAACGTAATTTCACATGTTACGGTTGTTTTTTCCAACCTCTCGGTTTCCAGCAACCCCGCGGTGGTATACATTATTAGATAATGTATTGTGGGAAGTTATTTTCATTGTGGGGAAGAATCCCAATAAATACTGTACACAGTAGTATAAGAAAGGAAAAACAATTACACTAATTTACAAATCCCCTAATTGTGATTAATTAAGATTTGGAGAATCAATCTCCTTAATACGCCCCCGCAAAAATCCGCCACGGAGATTTTGGATCGTAAGGAGAGAAAACGAGCACGAGCTAGCGGTTTAGTAAGAGCATCAACAAGCTGGTCATGAGTATTAACATAAGCCACCGAAAATATGCCTTTGAAGGAGAGATCACGGACAAACACTACAAGAAAAGCTGGAAAAAACGACGTTATGGGGCGACGGATGAAATCCGTCGCCCCATAACGACGGATCGCTTATTGGGGCGACGGAATCTATCCGTCGCCCCAATTGGCGACGGATAATTGTTATCCGTCGCTTATTGGCGACGGATAACGTATCCGTCGCTAAATTGGGCGACGGATAATTATTATCCGTCGCCTAAGTTTGACTTTGATAAAAAAAAAAAGGAATTTTTTTTTTTTTTAAAAAACAGGGCGACGGATAGATTATCCGTCGCTTTATAGCGACGGATACCTATCCGTCGCCCCTGGTGGCGACGGCTCGACTACGGGATGACACGTGTCCGTCGCCCAGAAGTTTCATAACCCAGAGAGGCGTAATGCCTCACTTTCTTCCTCTTCTCCCTTCTTCTTCCTCATTCTCTTCTTCTCCTCTCTTCGGTTTCCGGTGAATTCTGCGTTATTCCGGCCAATCTTGGTGCCTAATCGAAGCTAGTGGGACAAGGAGTTTGTTTCTTCGATCAATTTCAGATTTCTACCGATTAATCAAGGTATTTTGGCTAAAACCCTAGTTTTTTAAAATTTGGGGATTTTGTTTATTTTGATTAATTTGAGCAATTATATGTATATATGATAAGTATGTAGTAGTTAGTTTAGTTAATTTGATTAATTATATGTAATTTGTTCAATTTGATAGTTAGTTTAATTAATGATATGAATGTATGTAGTATGTTAATTAAGTTTGGTATGTATGAATGTATGTAGTTAGTTTGATTTGTGTGTTAAGTATATATAGTTAGTTTAGTTAATTTGATATGTTTGTTAAGTATAGAAGTATGTAGTTTTGATTTGATAAATTTGTATGTTAAGTATGTAATTTGATATGAATATATGTAGTAATTGATATGTATAGAGTAATTAGTTAATTTGATATGTATGTTAAATATATAATATATGTACTAAGAGGTTGAAATGGTTAAATTATATTCCCAATTTTGTAAATATCGAACACTTAATTAATAATTAATTTATAAGCAACATATAATAATTAACAATTAACCTCTACAATCTTCTTATCCGAATTGGAATCGATCTAATAAATTAAATACGATCTAATCAATTGAACGTCTCAGTTAAAAATAAAGTATATATACAATGAATTCGACCGTTCATGGATGTACGATCGCACGGTAAATGGCGAGTTTGTAGGAGTTTTGTAGAAGGGTTAAAGGTTTCATCTCGCTTTGCCATGGACGTCCGGTTTGTACAATTGGGGTTGATAAAGTGTCCTTGCACATTGGAAACCCGCAGAAACAAGCAATTTATGACGCCTACAAAGATTCGAGCACTTATGACGTTATGGATTCATGCCCGAGTATCATGTATGGATTCATCACGGAGGAAGCACCGCCCATGTCATACCTCCATGGAGGAGAGGCGGGGTTTGGGGCCTATCGAGTGCCTTTCTGCTTGTCGGAACATGTGCATGGTGTATTGGGAGGAGGATGTAGATCTGTTGGAATGCAAGTTCTGTGGTAGGGAGCGCCACAAGTGATGAGGAGGGGGGTGCATGAGAATGAGGAGTTTGATCCGTTTTGTCTCTGAAGCTTGTATAACTAGTAATCATTAGTTTATATATATATGAAACCAAACATTATGGTAAAATTGAAGGCGATGTAACTTATATTATGTAATGCCGTAACAATTGACTGGAGCTAATATAACTTATATTACGTAGCAATTGATTGAATTATTGTGAAATTGATTTATTATCGTAAATGAAAGAACTCGATCTAATGAATTCAAACGTGTCAGGTTATTATCTAATTATTCAATGAATACCGATCGTGGATGGATGTATTGTCGTACTCTCAATGGCAGAGTTCAATGGAGTTTTCTGAAAGGGGTTGAAGGTTTCATTGAATTTGCAATGTCAAATCTGGCTTGTGTAAAGGATGGGTTGATAAAGTGTCCTTGTGCAATGAAACAAGCAATACGTGACTCCTAAAGTGGTAGTCCAGCACTTGAGGAAAAATGGATTCCTGCCTGCGTATCAGGTATGGAATCATCATGGTGAGGAAGCAGCACCGTCCAATACATATGACCAATACAGACAACGTGGAAGGAAGAGAAAAAATGAACAAGTCGGGGAACAATCCCAATCTGAAGGTGATGCTATTCGAGCTCGAGTCGAACAAATGGTGTACGATGCTGTAGGGGCGGAGTTCAGGGACACAACCAACACTGAAACCGAGGTGGAGGTGGAGGAACCACCGAATCCCGAGGATCAGTTGTTCTTTGACTTATTAGAATCATCAAGGAAGCCGGTTTACCCGGGGTGTAAGCTCACTGAGTTGTCTTTGTTATCTCGGCTAATGAGTTGTAAGGCTAATGGCCGAATCAAACGAGCTTCAATGAATGGGTTGACGTAATGTCGGACCTTTGTCTGAAGAAAACCTAGTTCCACCAACTTTTACCAAGCGAAGAACAAGATGCGGGGATTAGGGCTGCCTGTGGTAACCATAGACTGTTGTCCGAAAATGTGCATGATATATTGGGAGGAGGATGCAGATCTAATAGAATGCAAGTTCTGTGGTAAGGAACGGTACAAGCGTTACAAGGAGGGGGCTGCAAAGAAACGACAAAAGAAAAGGAAAATGTGGTACTTCTCTCTAGCACCTCGTTTGAAAAGATTGTATGCTTCAAGTGCTTGCGGATAAAATGCGGCACAAGGAGCGAGTAATCTCGGATAATCTTTGAAGGTGGTAGAATGGACCATCCATGAGACTCACCCGCATGGAAATCGTTTGACAGGACATATCCGAGTTTGCGGCCGAATCTAGAAATGTACGTTTGGGACTTTATGCGGATGGTTTTAACCTGCTCGTAGTGAACGTAAATACTCTTGTTGGCCAGTTATGCTCACACCGTACAACCTGCCCCCCGGTGAGTGCATGAAGGAGCCATTCATGTTTTTGACTGCATTGGTGCCTGGGCCGAAAGATCCTGGACTGACGTTGGATGTTTTCTTGCAACCCCTAATCAAGGAGCCGATCGAGTTGTGGACGGATGGTATCCTGCATATGATGTGTCGAAAAAGAACTTCACCTTGAGAGCTCTTCTTTGGACCGTGGTGACTTCCTGCATACTCCATGCTATCCGGAAGGAAAACATCGGAAATATGCATGTCCACATTGCTTGGAGGATGGATGCATTTAGACGAAGGGTAGTGGAAAATTTTGTTGGTTTGATTGTCATCGTAGGTTGCTAGAAAGTGACCATCCGCTCAGGGAAGAACAAGGATCAATTCTTGAAAAATAAAGTCGCCAACAAAAAGCCCGGATAAGACTTCTTGGTGCACAAATTCTTGCGAGATTGATAGATTGGGTCTTATGAAGGTGAGCTTGGGTGGATGAAGCATAACGAGAAAATTGGTAAAAATGTGGTTGGAGGAAGAGAAGCATCTTCGGGACTTGCCTTCTTGGAGCGGTCTTCTTATCCGTCACAACTTAGATTTCATGCACATTGAGAAGAACGTGTTCGAGAACTTATTCAATACACTTTGCAACATTGAGGGAAAACAAAGGACCATGCGAAGTCTAGATCCGAGTTGTCGGCGTGTAAAAGGCCCGAGTTGACAAAGAAGGATGAGAATGGTAAGTGGCGAAGCGTGCTACACAATTGACAACGCTTCTAGGTCAATTTTGTTTGATTGGGTGAGGGCATTGAGTTTCCGGATAATTACGCCTCAAATTTAGAGAGGTGTGGATTTGAAGAAGACAAAGGTTTATGGGATGAAGAGTCACGATCGTGTGTTCATGGAGAGGCTTATCCGGTAGCATTTCGAGAGCTTCCGAAACACGTATGGACGCTATCACCGAGTTGAGCTTATTTTTCAAAAATTTAGGCACAAGGGTGGTTCATGACAAAGTGTTGGAAAATCTTGAAAAGAACATACCATTGATTCTATGCAAGCTCGGCGTATCTTTCCACCGAAATGGTTTGATTCTATGGAGCACTTGGTGCACCTTCCACATGAAGCGAGACTTCTTTGGACGGTTCAAGATCGATGGATGTATCCATTCGAGAGGTACTTGGGGAAATTGAAGTATGTCAACAACAAAGGTAAACTGAAGGATCGATTGCCAATGCCTACATTCGAGAGGAAAGCGCAACCTTCGCTCTTATTACTTTGATGAACACGTCCCTACGAAGACAAAGAAGGCTCGAAATGCGAGACACATTCGTAGTTCAAGCGGATGATGAGTTTTCCCTATCTCCTTCGTGGTATCGTGGAGACCTCTTGGTGCGACTAAGAAAGAATATCTTACGGATAAAGAGTTGAAAGCATTTCAATATTATGTCCTCACGAATTGTCTTTGAGGTTGACCAAAGATATGGTACTATTTGCAGGTCAAGAACCATTTATTTAAATTTTAATATAGCTACGCAAGTCTCTACTTCAATTATAGACTTATCAATGAATCAATGTTTGCGCTTTTTCAAAAGCGTTGTTTGGAAGAAAATCCTCGGATGACGAGGATACACTAGAGGAACTACTTGACTCAAAAATTCCTGAAATTTCCAGTTGGTTCAGAGTATGTCCGAATCCTATTAACAACGTCCACATGCATATACTTAAAGGCTCTCGCAGAGGGTCCATTCAAAAGGTCTACACATTCCTGAGTTATATAGTCAATGGCCTTAGGTTCCACACCATTGAATGTAACACGGCCATGGCGACAAGCAACTCCGGTGTGTGTTAATGGTGCGAAGAGTATGGAGACGCTACTTTGTTTGATTTCCACCAAGCTAAAACGAATTGTGAGGATTGAATATTCGGATTGCCATTTAAACGAACCTTCTTGTTTGACGTTGAGTGGTATGATCCTAATCCGGAGGTACGAGGAACGAGCGGTTTGAAATGGTTGATGTGAACCAAAAGAAGAGGTACCGAACCAAGTATGAACCATTTATTACGGCGACTCAAGCACGACAAGTGGTGTTTCTTGAATATCCAAGCGTAAAACGCGATAAGGGGAATGGTTAGGCTGCGGTACCTATTCGTGTTTCGCTCGAAAGTGGAGTACATTGAGAAAGACGACTCAATTTAACTCGTACCAACAAGAGGATGTCGATAAACAAGCGAAGATCCCATAGAAGCGTATGATGAGTTTTGATCCGCACGAGGACCAATATGTAGTCTTAGAGGACGGCGATAACGGTATATTATGTGTATTATGAGTAATTATATGTGTTATTATAATCATTATGTATTATAACTCGTACTAACACATTTTTTTATCAGATTACATTTTTTGCAGATGTCACAGAGGCCGTCCACCTATCGTCCCCCACGCGGCAAAGCATGATAGTGGTGTCGGGACACCGTCTGTGGAGGGCTCAAGATCGTGACAAGAGGTCTCGATTCTGAGACCCCGGCAGGAGAGAGCAACCGTGGCTCTACCAACGGACACATCTTTGGAGGACGACCACGACGATTGTACCTACCTCGTGTTCGATCCAAACAATCCCAACGTCACGTGGACGGCTGCCTGTGATTTTCCCTATTGGTCCCGCCAGTAAGTATTATACATTCTTCTTAAATATCTAAAACATAGCGATAATGATAGTTGACAAGTATAAATTGTTGTACTAAAGTAATGCATATTCGCTTTCTTGTATCTTATACATTGACAACGACTTATGGCCTCGGAGGTGCACAACAAACTAGGTGACATCTTCCGGAAAGGAGAGAGCCACCAAGGTGGTGGTGAGTTGGAGCCACATCTCGGAGCGCATGAGGGCGAGTACTTGATGAGTGAGGTAAGTTAAAATATGACATTCATTTGTTTGTAATTATAATTAATCGTTTTAATATGAGTGGTATGTTAGCCTTGTATGTGAGTGGTATGTTAGCCACTTTATTTGGGTGATATGTTAGTCACCATTGTGTTAGTAAATTTTAGGACAATGTGAGTGGTATGTTAGCCACTGTATGTGAGTGGTATGTTAGCCACTTTATTTGGGTGATATGTTAGTCACCATTGTGTTAGTAAATTTTAGGACAATGTGAGTGGTATGTTAGCCACTGTATGTGAGTGGTATGTTAGCCACTTTATTTGGGTGATATGTTAGTCACCATTGTGTTAGTAAATTTTAGGACAATGTGAGTGGTATGTTAGCCACTTTATTTGGGTGATATGTTATGCTTCATTGTGTTAGTAAATTTTAGGACAATGTGAGTGGTATGTTAGCCACTATATGTGAGTGGTATGTTAGCCACTATGTGAGTGGTATGTTAGCCACTTTATTTGCTTGATATGTTAGTCACCATATCTGTTATGTTGTTAGGACATGTATTGACTTTGGATGTTGTATGAAATTGGGAATGTAGAAGGAGTACTTCATTCCCAGCAGGTTGATCCCACAGATCTGGCGTGTTTACGAGACTGTGGGATCCAAACTATCTGAGGATATGGTGCACGTGGAAGGCCATTCGGGATCGGGTGGCCCAATCCCTCCTGACAAAGTTGATGCAACGAGTGGGCCTTTGGGATGCTTCTTGGCGCCGAATCGATGTCCAGACGTTGCTTGGACCAACAGTAACCGGCATCCTATCGACACGGCAGGAAGGGCCGTTCACCACCTTGGGAGGCGATCTACTGTTACTGATTATTATCAATCGGTGCGTATATATGTGTTTTTGCAATCTAGCATTACGTGTATGCTCTATTACTTGTAGATGATAAATTGTTGACTAGATCTGGTTTGATTCAGGTGGCACGGGGGGAGGTGACATCCAGTATGCCATCTTCAAGAAGGCCAAGCGTAAGGGTATGGACCGATCGTCGGCATCGTCTATCATGCGGTATGTTTATGTTGCTTAAAGTTCATATTTGTACACTATTACAAGTTACTTATTTAAAACGATGAATCGATCATTATATCTGCTATTTACGATTTCAGCCGAGGTTGATGCTTTCGGTGGCGAGGACGAGACGGGTGATGTGTTGTCAATGAACAAGTTGACAACATCTTCCTAGAGGTCAACAAACCGGACAAGAAAGGACGAATATATGGACTCGGAGCCTCGGTTTGCAATCGGGCTAGTCCGGCGTGCTCTCATCATCGCCCCTGATCCAGACGTCCGGTTTACACGTGACCAGGTCTCGAAATGGTGCACTCAGAGTCCGGAACATGTTGCTCGGCTAACTCAAGAGATGGAGCAACAAAGGGCGAGATGGAGCGCCATGACAGAACGAAGAAGGAGGAGAACGAGCGCCTTGATTCATGAGATGGAGCGTTCATGTCCCAGCCCGCCATCACCCACCCCACCCGTCGATAGCTAGTTATGTATCTGTATGTTGATTTTTTCATATTTACACTTGTTTGGATAATTTCTCCAGCTCCGAATATTACTTTTTTATTCATTGAAACATTTTTCGTATTATTGATTTATTATCGAACATTATATTGATTAAATAGGTGAACTACGAAAAATAGGGATTAATATGAAATAAATAGTGACGGAATTAGTGACGGAATTCACAGTGACGGAATTAGTGACGGAATTTCAAATTCCGTCACTAGTCCAATTAATATATGTAGCGACGGATAGAATCTATCCGTCAAGATACAGCTTGACGGATAGAATCTATCCGTCGCTACATATAGACGGATAGATTCTATCCGTAGCGTTAAATAGCGACGGATAGAATCTATCCGTCGCTATATTTTGACGGATAGAATCTATCCGCCGCTAAATTTCAATTAAAAAAATAATTGACGGTCAATCCGTCGTCAACTGTCATGAATCGACGACGGATTGTTATCCGTCGCCACAGCTCCAGGGGGGCGACGGATTTTCTATCCGTCGCCCGATCCGTCGCCAGAGCTGGGGCGACGGATAGCTGGCCTGTAGCGACGGATCTATCCGTCGCTACAGGCCAGATTTTTTGTAGTGAAAGTGCAAATCCAAAGTGATGTGCTTCATGCGAGAGTGCATGATCGGATGGAGTGCTAGCCAAGTGGCACCGAGGTTGTCACAGAGTAACCGAGGGGGTGAGGCTAGAGACAACCCAAGTTCACGAAATAAGTGAAAAATCCAACAAACTTCAGCAACAGTGGATGTTAGAGCTCGGTATTCTGCCTCAGTAGAAGAACGTGCGACACCTGTTTGTTTGCGAGATCGCCAAGAGATTGGACTAGACCCAAGAAAAATAATGTACGCAGAGGTTGACTTCCCATCGCGGAGATCTCCACCGAAATCTGAATCAGAGTATGCAGTAATAGTTAAGGCATTGGGTTTGCGCAGTAATAACCCATGATGAAGTGTTCCCTTGAGATAACGGAGGAGACGCTTGACAGCCAGCCAATCAGATGTTGTAGGGGAAGACATAGACTGAGCTAAGCGATTAATAGTGAATGAGATGTCTGGTCGAGTTAACGTCAAGTATTGTAAGCTCCCAATGGCACTGCGATATGTAGATGGATCAACCGATCCCGACACGGATAATGTGGATGATGGCGCCATAGGGGTGCTAACTGCTTTGGCTCCATCCATGGAATGGCGACGTAGAAGGTCAACCGTGTACTTATGTTGAGATAGAAAGAGTCCTTCGCGACATCTGGCCACTTCAACGCTAAGGAAGTAAGACAAGGGTCCAAGGTCTTTAACTGCAAATCGACCCTGGAGATGGCGAGTGAGAACCACAAGAAGAGATGAGCTAGAGCCGGTGAGAATGATGTCATCGACGTAGACCAACACCACCAAATAATCAGTGGAACGACGATAAATGAAGAGAGATGTATCTGCTTGAGACTGACAAAAACCAAAATCTTGAAGAGCGGAACTGAGAGCGTGATACCAGGCCCTTGGTGCTTGACGAAGCCCATAGAGAGATTTGCGAATAAAGCAGACATGTTGCGGATAGTTCTGGTCCACAAACCCGGGAGGTTGGATCATATAAACTGGTTCGGACAGAGAACCATGAAGAAAGGCATTGCTGATGTCAAGTTGGCGACGTTCCCAACCATGAAATAAGGCCATGTGGAGAACCGTGCGGATGGTAACAGGTTTAACAACGGGACTAAATGTTTCATGATAGTCCAAATCGGGCCTTTGATGGAATCCTTTAGCCACAAAACGTGCTTTAAATCGATCAATTGTGCCATCAGACTTACGTTTGATTGTAAAGACCCACTTACAACCAATAACATTCCGATGTGATGGATCAGGAACAAGATCCCAAGTGCCATGTTTAGTAAGGGCAGTAAATTCATCAGCCATTGCTGTGCGCCAACGTGGATCCTTCAAGGCTTGAGAAATGCATGTCGGGGCGACATCATCAGGTAAGGGATGTTTGGTGGCAACATTAGCCCTGGGATGAGTAAGAGATGGTGGTAGATGAGTAATAAAACCATCAAGGCGTGAAGATAATTGGCGAGTGCGATTTCCACGACGAAGGTCACCATGATTTGTCGATACAATCGAGGTCGGAGGTGATATCGGTGAATCATGCGCTGGTAGTGGTTCTTCCTCAGATGACAATGACAAAGGTCTGCAGGTGGTGTACGAGCGCTTGGCCTAGGTGAGGGAGCCAATGCTAGTGGTTCTGAACGAGGCATGACTACATCCGAAGGGACAGGACAAGACGTTGATGAAGAAATAAAATCAGCAAATGCATCCTCACGAAAGCGAACATGGCGAGAAATATATATCCGACCAGTGGTAGGGTCGAGACAACGATATGCACTTTGGGTGGTGGAGTAGCCAACAAAAATGCACGGGCGGGAGTATGGCTCAAGTTTACTTGACACATAAGGACGTAACCAAGGATAACATATGCAACCAAATGTACGCAACTTCTTATAATTTGGCAGCTGACGAAAGAGTGCCTCAAAAGGACTTTTGTTTTCCAGGAGCGGAGTGGGCATCTGGTTAATAAGATAAATAGCAGTTTGAAAGGCAAATGTCCAAAAGTGAGAAGGTAATTTTGAAAAATGCAATAAGGTCTTGCCTGTCTCAACAATGTGACGATGTCGACGCTCAACCAACCCATTTTGTTCGGGCGTATATGGTGCTGTAGTTAACCAATTAATTCCATGAGTGGAGAAATAAGATCGCAAGGCCATGAACTCGCCACCATTATCGCTATAGAAATTTTGGATCGAGTGTCCAAATTGCTTTTCAACTAGTGGACAAAATTTTTGGAAGATAGTAGTAACTTGCGACTTACTTTCCAATGGAAAGAACCAACAATATTTTGTGAAGGCATCCACTAACAGAAGATAAAATTGATTTCCATCATATGAAGTCACAGAGGGGCCCCACACATCAGCAAAAATATAGTGCAGCGGATGTAAAGCTATTAATGATGAATCAGAAAAAGGTAGTTTACGAGTCTTACAACATAAGCAAGAATCACAAGCCGAATCCGACATACCGGAATTCAAAGTCGGCAATTTATTTTGCGAAATAATAAAGCTACTTATACGATGAGATGGATGTCCCAATCGCGCATGCCAATTTGCAACAGATGTACGCAGCCCCAAAAGATTAAAATGTGCAGACGTCTTTAAATAAAATGTTGGAACTCGTAAATGATAAACTCCTTTCTCACATTTTCCGCGAGCCAGAGGCGCCCCCGTAAGTCGATCCTTCACAACAAAATGAGTCGGAAAAAATTCCACATAAACATTATTAGCTTTTGTAAGCTGATGCACTGACAATAAGTTTTGTTGAGCATGGGGAACACACTGAACATTTGATAAGGTAAGAATGCGTAAAGGAAATTGTAAATGAGAGATACAAGTATGGGAAATTGGCATAGAAGACCCATCAGTAAGCTGGACTTCTTCTGTTCCGTCATACTCAAAGTGAATAGATAAGTTCCCAAGATCAGAGGTCAGATTGTGGGATGCACCAGAGTCCATAAGCCAAGAGTTGGAAGGAGCCTGGACATTTGGAGAGCGAGCCAAATTGGCTGATGCATTAAGCCTAGCATGCAGCTTGCGGCACTTTAAGGCAGTATGCCCATAAATATCACACCACTGGCAGAACTTAGAACGAGACTCATTATGTGAACCAAAGTTGTTATGGTTAGAGTTCGTCTTACCAACTGGAGCAGGGCCTCGTGACAGATTTTTGCCCCGATTCTGAGAGGAGTTATGCCATGGACGGGATTTAGAATAGTGTCCAGTTTGTGCCGAATTGGAAGAGACAACCAAAGATGTGGATGATTCATCTAACTGATCAACAAAACGTTCCTGAGCATCCAATAAGTCCAACAATTCAGGAAACGAGATGGAAGACTGTAAGGAACGAATGGATGCTGCAATATCCCTATATTTATGAGACAACCCATTCAACACATACAAAATAAAGTCATCATCCGAAACAGGAGAATCAATTAAAGCCAATTCATCAGCTTTGGCCTTAAGGTGATGTAGGAATTCAGCAACAGGGCGGGAACTAATATGGGCACGGGCAAGATCTGATTTGAGTTGCATCACTCTAGCTCGTGACTTGCTCGCAAAAATCCGATGGAGACCATTCCAAGCGGCAACAACAGGTATAAGAAGTGGTGTATGGAATTACCTCATCAGTTAAGGACCCCTCACTACAAGAATTCTGCTGTAACGGGACGGAAAGGGGCGACGGATTTTATCCGTCGCCCCTGTAGCGACGGATCGCCAAACGGGCGCCCTCAGAAAGCAACGGATAAGTTTATCCGCCGCCACAGAGCCACCAAGATTTAAAAAAAAAAAAATTTTAGCGACGGATAGATCTATCCGTCTATAGCAAAAAAAAAAAAAGTTAGCGACGGATAGATCTAGATCTATCCGTCTAAAGCTTCAAAAAAACCATATATCTCCTCCACCACTTCTCCTCCATTTCTCCTCTCCTCCTCCTCCCATCACCACCTTTCTCCTTCCACCACCACCATCCACCACCATCCTCCACCACCATCCTCCTCCACCACCATCTCCACCACCACCACCACCTCTCTCCTCCCACCACCACCGCACCACCACCACCACCTCTCCTCCCACCACCACCGCACCACCACCCTGCCACCACCACCATCTCCTCCACCACCACCACCACCCTGCCACCACCACCACCTTTCCTCCTCCCACCACCACCGCACCACCACCACCCTGCCACCACCACTGCCACCACCGCACCACCTTTCTCCTCCCACCACCACCGTCTGCATTTAATACAAATTGGATCTAATATAAAATTGAATACAAATTAATCCGTATATCTGAATACAAATCAATATCTCGTATCTGAATACAAATTGATATTTAATTAATCCGTATACTGAATATAAAAATTGAATCGGATTTTATTTTTAAAAAAATAGAAATGGGCGACGGATAGATCTATCCGCCCCATTATCAATTAAAAAAAAAAATTGGTCAATCCGTCAATCAACTGTCATAATTGGACGACGGATTGTTATCCGTCGCCATTAGCTCGAGGGGCGGATTTTCTATCCGTCGCCCGATCCGTCGCCGAGCCGGGCGACGGATAGATATCAGACGGATCTATCCGTCGCATGTGCCGATTTTTGTAGTGCCTGGAGATGGGCAAGAACCAACTGATCTTGACGGAACCAGGACTTGAATTCCGGCGAAGACGGTGGTGGGGCAGAGACAGAGCCATCCACAAAGGTTTGTAGGTCATAGCCATTTAAGATAGCAAGGAAAAGTGATCCCCACTGTGGAAAATTGGTGCGATTGAGTTTGTGAGAGTTAGGGAACGGGGTGGTTATGGTGATAATCGGAGTAGCAGTCGGTGGTGGACTGTTTCCGGCCACCGTGTCGGGAGTAGAGGTAGTAGCAGCAGAGTTGTGGTCAGCGGTAGACATGGTGGAGGAAGGGCAAAGATGGTGATGGACTTAGATGTGGAGAGTGAAGAGTGGGTCAAGATGTAGATGAGCGGCGGACGGCGACAATGAAGGTGGAGGCGCTGTAAATTGTTTTAGGACAGAGAAACGTTTTTTACCCAGGAAAAGGATGATACCATATTAGATAATGTATTGTGGGAAGTTATTTTCATTGTGGGGAAGAATTCCAATAAATACTGTACACAGTAGTATAAGAAAGGAAAAACAATTACACTAATTTACAAATCCCCTAATTGTGATTAATTAAGATTTGGAGAATCAATCTCCTTAATATACGTCACCCCACCAAAGACACAAAAATTATTATTCTACGAACATAATTTAACGTGGTATGGTTCAACCCCCGGGATGAAGAAAGTAAAGAGAAGATAGAAGAGAGTTTCAACAGCCCATCATGAAGATCAAGAAAGTATAAAGAAGATCGAATACATTTTCCCCATAAAGATGCAAGGGATCCAACAAGCAAAAAATCCCTATATCACCAAGGAGAAGTAGTAAACAGCACGACTTTTTTTTTTTGACTACTATGGAATGGACAAAAAAAAAAAAAAAAAAAAAGGTTAATCCAATTTTTTTTTTTATTATGATGTTAATTAGAACGCGTCTTATGTGTTACAAGATATACTTTGTGATTCTTTCTTCTTTTATACTTAAACCAAAGATATATTACCTATCCACCAAGAGAAAAACAAGTAGGAAGAAAGCAAAACCACCAAGCTTTCTGCTTACTAAAGGACTGAATGCACGTTTTGAGTTTTATAGACACATTTTGGTATTTATAACTAATATAATAAACACTTGGCTATTTTTAGCTTTTCTCGGGAACGGCTTTAAAGAGAATACGCGCGGGTAACCTTACAGCGCCATGCAAGTGTCTGGTCCTTTTTAAAAACTCTTGTCATTTTTTAAACGAATAAGGGTTCGATAAAAAAAAATTTAGAAGGTCAAGCTAAGTACAATCCTGTCTATATACTATGTGGACTCTATAGTTGTAAGGTTGTAAGAGAGTAACCAAGACGCGCAAATAAAACACAACAACAACTCCTTTTGAATACTTTTAGTTACAATCTAAGGATTGCGGGGATTTTCCATGGTTGTCTTTTGGCTGGCCTGTGTAAGTGCGTAAGTTGTAGTACTTGTTAGGATAAGAATTCTATTTTGTTTTATTGCCCCCGGCTCGTTATGGAGATCAGGAAAGTAGAGAGAAAATCTAAGAGAGTTTCCCCAAATCTAAGAGAGTTTCCCCACTAGAGAGTATTAGATCCCCGGCCCGTTATGTATCAAGAGAGTAGAGAGAAGATCGAAGAGAGTTTTCCCGCCTAGAGAGTATAAGCAGTGAAAGAATATGAGTCCGTGACTCTTTCTATTGATCTCATTCAATATATATACTAGTTACAAGACAAGAGTATAACTAAACTAGGATTAGAAATTCTACTACAACACTAAGTATAACTAAACTAGGATTAGGAATTCTACTATAATACTAACTATACTAAATATTCTATTCTAATATTTACATAGTCTAACACTCCCCCGCAGTCGAAACGGGAGGTGGAAACATGTTGAGACTGTCCCTATAATCTTCAAAGAAAACCAGCTGATGAATAGGCCAATGCTTAGACAAAGCAAGAAAAGCAAGACTCAGAACCGTACGAATCGTCGCTGGTTGAACCACCGGGCTCAAAGTCTCGCCACAATCAATGCCAACCTGCTGTGTTTTTCTATCACCGGAACGAAGGTGTTGGTCGGGTGAAGGGTGGACGGGAGGAGGGGCTTGTTGGGGTGAAGGATCAGAATCTGGATGCGGAACTGGATTCTGCAATCCAGATTCCAATGGATCAGAAGCTTTGGCGGATGTCAAATGCGAAGTAGCTCCAGTATCCATGTACCAGGTTAGATCCGGTTGCTGCAACGACATCGTATGCATGACCGACTCAATCACGGTCGGAGCATACGGACCCTGCGAAGACATCAACTCCATGTAAGCGTGCGAATTGGGATGAGAACCCAAAATTCCATGCTGAGGGCGTATATATTGCGCAGCTGGAGCAGGATGGGTTGCGTCATAGGCCCATGGCATGGCAGGGAAGGGACTGGGCGGTGGAGCCCAGCCTGGCGTGTGATGGGTGCGTAATTGTTCTTCCTTTGCTTGTTGCGTTTGTTATCCTGTCCAAGTGGACTGGGTTGAGCAGAATTGACATAATGCATATCACGTGTCAAGTAATCAAAGTCGCCGGAGGAAGAAGAGGATGCCATAGCTTGGAGTTCTCGTTCCTCAAGACAGAGAGAAGAACGAGCCTGAGAGAACTTCGGTAACGGATTCGCATGACATATCTGCATTCCAACATCAACCGAAGCCCCAACATTTTTCAGTTGATCAGCAAGGCTCTTACGGTGTTGACAAGTTGCATTAGCATTAGGAAAATCCTCCATGCGAGTAGTCGCAAAATCCTGTCCAAGAGTAATTGCTCGCGACGTCTCGTGATCTTGAAAAATATCCTTCAATCGATTCCAAGCTTCCATAGCAGTAGCATCGGGTTCAATGATGGTGTTTAGCAAATCTAGTGAGATCATCATATAAATCCATTGAAGCATAGTTGCATCAATGGTATCCCAAAGTTCTTTTTCTTCCGCCGTGGTAGGAGTAATAACCGTATCCATAGGAGGAGGGAGGATATGGAGTAGAACTTTGTGAGAACGAGCATGAATCTTGAAGACCTCAGCCCAGGTACCATATTGCGAATTTTCCATATCAAGGATAATTGGAACATGGTTGCGGATATTTGAAACCGTGAGGGCTGGATGGAAGGTGGAGGTAGCCGAAGTTGTTTGGGGAGAGGAGGTACCATTAGTTATATCTGCGGACTTCAGACAAATAAACAGATTTATAGGAAGCTGTAGAGAGGATTGCTAACAGACAAAACGGAACAGATTACTGTAGCAGATAATGTAGCGTACTGTAGCAATCGAACAACAAGAATGAGAAATACGGCAAGCAAGCAGCTGAGAAAGAAAAAAGCGGCAAGCAAGCAGCAGAAAAAGGAGGAGAAAAAAAAGGGAGCAGGAGAAAAAGAAAGGAAGCAAGCAGGAGAAAGAAGAAGAGAAGAAGAAGAGAAAGACGGAAAATAATATGGCAGCGGAAGAGAGGACCAATGCTCGTTAGAGTCTTACATGGCTCTGATACCATGAAAGAATATGAGTCCGTGACTCTTTCTATTGATCTCATTCAATATATATACTAGTTACAAGACAAGAGTATAACTAAACTAGGATTAGGAATTCTACTACAACACTAAGTATAACTAAACTAGGATTAGTAATTCTACTATAATACTAACTATACTAAATATTCTATTCTAATATTTACATAGTCTAACAAGCAGACACCCCCCAACCTCCGCCGGAAAAAATGTATTTTTTACCAGACCGGACCTGAACATCATTATTTCAAACGGAGTTGAAATTCGGGTTGGATTGAACCAGTAGTCCTTCCAGCCAGAGATCGTAGAGAAGAGAAACCTTATACCTCATCCTACCGATCGAATCTTATACATAAAGAAAAGGAAATTGAAAGTCTTCACATGTAATTAAAATGTTGTTGATAGACATGTAAAGATCAACACATCACCAATTAGTTCACGTGTGTCTCTTCTATCTTCTTGAACTGAAAAGAGCACGTCTAGTACACGATTCATAGAACATTCTTATAAGAAGCTGATTTTGGTCTGAAAAGTTGTATCACTGCAATAATAGACTAATGACCCAAGTATTATTATAAGTTCGATAACTCTAGTAACACCAATAAAAAGTTACATATTTTATTATATACGTTTTTATAGTAATTATAAAATTAAAGCGTGTTTTCTTTAAAGTAATTTTAAAATCGATGAACTTTTATTAATACTTTGAAGGCGAAGTATGTAAAATAAATGTGGCGGTAGAAATAGTGATATGTATTGTATAGATGACTCATATACGATGGTATATTTCGTGTGAATTTTGTTAGATATAATCATATAAGTGGATTAATTACGGAATATTTATAAATTTGATATTGAAGATGCGATGGATGCCCACGAGATGAATATTTTGTCAAGCCAACTTCATGTTTGCTCAGTTAAGTTACCGAGATCGCCGACTTGACTTTTCCTGTTCAAAGATATAAAAATAACACATGCATTGATAGGTTCTATAATATTCTAATCATGTTTTAGACAACACATTGGCTCCTTTTGTTTTCTAGAGGTAGCATCATATATCATGCTATCAAGTTAATTAACAACAATTCTATTACATCATCTGTGTTACTTCACAAAAAGAAATGGTGACGAAAAGATTTTGAGCAGTCCCAAGCCTTTTTTTCGTTTTTTAGCATGTACTGATTTAAGTAAGATAAATATCTCTCTCAAGATTACAAGATGCTCTAACCAATGTAGGATGCAATAAATAAACCTTATAAAAGATTGTATAGGTGTGCTTAGATCCAGATCATACAGACAAAAGACATGAGAGCAGGTAATGTATAAAGAAAGACCAGTTGTTCTATAAATTTGGATAATAATCTCCAACACAAACCTCGTTAAATAATTGGATTTGTCCTGATTACAGCATACGAAAAGGAATTCCTACAAATTGTTAAGACTAACATATAAAAGAATCCATTGTTTATAGCACTCCTCAATTGGAGTCAAACTTTTCCACTTTGACTACGAATTAATCTTAAATCGAAAATGTAAAATGTTCAATTTTTTTTATATAATGAAACTTTAGGGGCTAAATTTTCATTATATAAAAAAATTGAACATTTTACATTTACGGTTTAAGATTTATTCAGAATAATCAAAAATTAAATAAAAATCAGTAAACTTGTTTTATGGAAGTAAAGTACATTTTATTACATCATTAGGTTGCTCGCACTGACGTTGCAGCTGGTGCAACTCGTGTTGGGACTCCAGTAGAGTCCCAACACGAGTTGGAAAAGTGGGACGCTGGGCTGCGTCCCAAATTTTGGGGCGCAGCCCAGCGTCCCAACTCGTTTTTTTTTTATTTTTTTTTGTTTTTCTTCTTTTCTTCTTTGTTTTTATTTTCTCTTTTTGTTTTTTTTATTTCTATTCCTTTTCTACTTTTATCACACTTGTAAAATGTAGTATTTTAATTGTTGTAATTTTCATTTTTAATTATTTTAATTTTCAATTTCAAGTATTATAATTTTCAATTTTAAGTATTGTAGTTTTTTTTAAGTAATGTAATTTTTATTTTCAAGTAATATATTTAAAAAACATTAGTGGGATGTTGTTATAATTAATTAACATTTAAAATAAAGCCAAGAATAAAGTTTAAAAGGAAAGGAAAAAAGAAAATGAAATGAATAATTAAGTTTGAAAGAAATGTTAAAATAAAATAAATTTTGGGCCTCACTGTTGGAGTAGAGAATTATGGAGAGTTGCAAAGTGAATTGCAGTGAGTGGAATGCTGACGTGGCGGAGAGAGTGGAGATGGCCTTAGTTGCCAAAACACAGGCGGCTGTCCCTTGCGAATTGCGATTGTCAAGATTGCAGAAAACGTAACTGAAGGAAATTAATTAATGATCGATCTTAAGTACATTAAGATAGATCGATGTTTTTTCTTTTTTTTTTTTTGGAACCCCGAATACTTCGATTAACCAAAAAATCAGCGTACGCACAAAGGACGATCCAAAAGTGATCCAGTCCAACCAAAACGACAAGCAAAACAAAAACACTGCACTAGCCCATAATTACATGATCAACAAACGACCAATATGGGTTCGCAAAGCAGGCTTAAGCCAAGCCCTATTCACTATTGTTTCTATAATCTTTGGCCCAATATGTATGCTACTTACAGAAGTACCAAAGCAAGTATCATTCCTATACCTCCACACCTCGTATATGGTTTTAGCAAAAGCGAGTTTCAAGAGTCTTGCTCTCCATCCTTTCCCACGACCATGCTGCAAAATCCATTGCAATTCACTATCCCATGCACCTGGGGTATGGATTATCTGGAGCCATTTAAGTACTTCAATCCAAATAGCTTGTATAGTAGCACAAGAAAACAGCAGATGATGTTGGGTTTCCACCAGTGTACAGAAACAACATCCATCAGTACTAATCAAACCAAACTGACAAAGCCTTTCCCGAGTTGCCAACCGCCCCTGACAAGCAAGCCACATGACAAATACAGACCTCGGTCGTGCTAAGTTCCCATACATCACCTTTTTCCAAGAAACATCCGGCACAGCTTGTTTGAGATCCAAATAGATATTTCGAGTACAGAACTTGGTGCTGGACAACATATTTGGCCAACTGTGTAGCCCTTGCACAACTAACCTTTGCCTCAAGATTCCTTTTAAAATCCAGGAACATGTTCCATGAATAGGAATTGTCATCAAATCCTCACCTTTTATGTAATAGCAATGAACCCATTTAATCCACAAGCTATCAGCTTTGCCACTTAAATTCCATAGCAATTTCACCATATTAGCTTGATTCCATTCTAATAAGTCAATGACATTCAATATATCCCCCCTTCTTAGTAGGCGAGCATACCTTCTTCCAAGACACCGGGGATTTCCGTGTGATCTCTCCACCACCTGACCACAAGAACGATCTACATATAGTATCAATTTTCCTTATGAAAAATTTCGGCAAAGGAAAACACTGCATCCAAAAGTTTGTTGCAGCAAACACCACACTTTTGATCAATTGTAATCTCCCAGCAAAGCTCAGTAGTTTTGCACTCCAATGTCGAACCCTCACAACAATCTTATCAACCAAACTCATACACTGAGGGATAGTTAGTTTCCTGCTGCTCAGTGGAACCCCTAAATATCGAAAAGGGAGTGGACCCTCAGCAAAACCTGTGAGGCTAGTAATTGCAGCCTTGGTTCCCTCTTCTACACCACCATAATAGGCTTTACATTTAGCTGGATTAATCGTAAGCCCTGTAGAAGAAGAAAATTCAGAAAATATATCCATCAATAAAGCCACAGACCGTGTATCTCCTCTGGCAAAAAGCAACAGGTCATCTGCAAAACTAAGGTTAACAATGTGTAGCCTCTCACACTTAGAATGGAAATTAAAGTCAGGTATGTGATTGATTTTTTGCAGTAACCGATGGAGATACTCCATCACTATAACAAAGAGTAACGGAGACAACGGGTCTCCCTGTCGCAACCCTCTCTTGGCTTGTAAATATTGAGTGGTTTCCCCATTAATCAAAAACTTGTAAGATACAGTACTTACAGTCAACATCACCCATCTTATAAATCTTCCAGGGACACCCAACTCCTGCAAAATGGCCTCTAAAGCAACCCATTCAACAGTGTCATAGGCCTTTTGAAGATCAAGTTGAAACATACATCTAGGAGTTCCTCCCTTCCTAGAGTAACCCTGGATAAGCTCATATGCAAGGAGTATGTGATCATGTATATGCTGCCCAGGTACAAAAGCAGCCTGGCTGGAGTCAATAATACATGGTAAAACTTTACCCAATCTTGTTGTCAAGACCTTGGAAATTATCTTGTAGATTGTAGAACAACACGAAATTGGTCTATACTCTTTGATACTGGTAGCAGCTGGATGTTTAGGCAACAATGTAACCAGCGTGCTATTTATAGCTCTATACATCTTCTCTTGTTCAAAGAATTCAAGCACAGCTGATATAACATCCTGTTTCACTATCCCCCAAGCCTGTATAAAGAACTTGGCGCCATAACCATCCATCCCAGGTGCTTTTAGATCCCCTATACTCTTTAGTGTTGTCCATATCTCCCCTTCAGTAACAGGAGCAATTAAAGATGCACTTTCCAGCATATTAAGTTGCTTCCCCTGTCGCATGGCTAACACATCAATACCTCGAATCTGAGGTGCTGCAGACCCCATTAGGCTCCCATAGAAGTCGAGAATCTCCTGCTCAATATCCCTCGGGTCAGTAATAATAGCCCCATCAGCCTTACACAAGCTCTTTATGCCAACCTGCTTGTGTTTACTTTTCAATGAAGCATGAAAGTAAGCATTGTTACTATCTCCCAATCTAAGCCATTCAATCTTAGATTTCTGCCTCAAAACCTGCTCCTCAATTGAGTTCCAGTGAATTACCTCTTCTGTGCATAGCTTCACCCGCTCAATTATACCAATATCCATCCTATCCTGCAACAATGAGTGGTGTGCCTCCACAAGATCATTGCGTACCTTTTCCAGTTGTAATCTAATACCAGAAATAGGTTTGCTCATGGTTCTAATCACTGGCTGGAGTCTTTGCAATTTTTTCCAAAGTATATACATTGCAGTCCCTGTAATAGGCAATCTCCAGTTGGCAGCAACCTGTGATAAGAAACCCTCCACATGAACGACACTATTAAAAAACTTGAACATACGTTTGTTAACAATCCTAGCATCCTGATTTTTTAAACACAATAAACCATGGTCAGAAACCCCCGGGTCCATCACCTCCAAAGTAAAATCAATGTGGTCCTGAAACCATGCAACATTAGCAAGTACCCTATCAATCCGAGAATAGATAGCACCTCCCCCATGTCTATTGGACCAAGTAAAATGGTCTCCAATACTATCCATTTCACTCAAACCAGTAGCCTCCATCATCGCAGCCAAATCAGCATATTCAGATTCATGGACCACAGCACCACCAACTCTATCTCCTGTATGCAATACATTATTGAAGTCGCCAATTAAACACCAAGCCCCTTGTTGCTGTTGCTGCATTCTCTCTAAATCCCTCCATAATATACGCCTCTGATCAAGCTGATTAAAAGCATATATAGCAGTTAACCAGTACATGAAGCCCCCATGAAGAGAATAAACACCACAATGTATCATTTGTGTCGTACAAGACACAAATCGCACATCCACTTTACCACTTGTTGATACGGAAATATGTCCAATCCGTCATAAAGGACCTAGGAACGAATCCTAAGGCGCCCTAAGTCATCCAATGGATCCGAGACACTTTAGTCCGAGCCAGTGGTCCGATCCGGGCAGACCACCCATGGTCCGACCCACCCTAAAAGAAAGGAACAAAGGATTTGGACCTACAAGGCCCGACCCGGAACCATAGGTCCGACCCACCTTGGTCCGAGCCTCTCTGGGAAAGGAGCATAGTGCTAAGTCAGTACCTTCTCCGACCCAAGGACTCCGATCCGGATGTCAACTCGGATCCAGCATGACCATCTGATAAAGCAACCAAGCAAATGGGCACCAGAGAGTGAGGTGTCCGAACCCAGGAGCTCCAAATCGGAAGAGTTGGACAGGCAGGAGAACTTCCTCAGCTGACAACCAAATATGGTCCGGACCTATCGTCCGGACCCATCTCTCCGAACCTGGGAACTCGGCAGAACTAGTCACATCCTCAAGAACTCTCCCAATAATGACCAAACTACCCCTAAAGCCCAAGATGGCATGGGCTAAAGCTTCATTATTGGGCTATGGGCCTCATATTAGCATTGGTGGCTCAATCCTGGCCGTACACATGGCGCAATCCTAGTAAGGCCTTCCATTTTGATGGTAGCCTATAAATAAGGCACACATCCCAACAAGTAAGTCACTTTTGACACAAGTCATCTTGCTAGTCACATCACGACCCCAATCCCGAGCATTATACAGAGTTGATCTTCAGTCACTCTCGAGTAAAGTCTCATCCCGGTTTGACACTTAGCAAACCGGGCACTAACCCCCCCCCCCTCACTCAAGTGTGTAGGTCCTTACCGAAGTAGTTGGTCGCTGGTTCTTACGCCTTGGTCCTCACCTAGCAAGGAGCTTCTTACCTCGTCACCCATTAGTGGAGTTGAATAAAATAAAATCTAAGTAGTTGGGGAGTTACACCCTCAACATTTTGGCGCCGTCTGTGGGAATCTTTACAAAAAGTCCCGTTCTCTTCAGTAATGACAAGAACAAGAAGGTCCGCAAGAACCAACGCCACTGCCATTGGTACGCCTGCTCCAAGACAAAGGGGAAGACCTCCCACTAGAAGAGGTGGGGTAGCAAGAGTTTCAACAAGAGAAGTAGTAGGTGATCCAAGTGATGGCCATACCGCTAGTCTTTCTTGTGGCGAGGAAAGAGCCACTAATCCACCAGTAAGGATCCAGACACTTGGGGACGAAGGACAGGTTCCTCCGTCAGGAACACATGGTCCTCCCCCAGGAAGAAACTTTACCCTCCCGAATGGACAGATCATTCGTCCTAGTGAGTTCGGGATGAATGAGAATCAGTTTGGCCTCTTACTCACCACTATTCAAGGATGCTTTGGATCAAACAACCTCCAGCCTCCTCAGCCTCCTCAGCCCACTCCGCCTACACCAATCCCAAGACAAGCTGAACCCGCTCAATCAAGAAATGAGCACCGTCCTATCCAACAAAGGCTGGGGGAACAAGCTCAACCAGAAGATCTGAGACACCTTCTCAATAGAAGAGCCGCTGCTTCTCATGAACAGCGAGGGAGAAGTCCAGAAGTGCCACGAGTGGACGAAGTGGGGACCAGTCAGCGAGGAGCTCAACAACAAGTGCCTAGAGATCAAATGGCGGAAAGCACCCCGATTGTTCCAATCGGTGATCTTCCTCCAGATGTAGCTATCAACCCCAGAACTGGTGAAAGACTGACAGCTGAGCAGATCTACCTCCAACAGAAGGCCTTGGAAACACAAATTGCCACCTTGAGTAGGATGGTCAAAGAACATAAGAAGGTGGTAGGTAAAACTCCAAACCTCTGTGCGATGAGATCAGAAGAGAAAGGAAACGCCCCGACTGTGTTATCCCAAACCTTGAGCATTACTATGGAGATACTTGCCCTGTAGGGCATCTTACTAGATATGAAAGTAAGATGGAAAGCAATGGACTCAAGGACAACATGAAAGCTCTCAACTTTTCCACCACACTCTTTGGAGAAGCAATGGATTGGTGGACCTCACTACCTAATGGTTCCATCAAATCTTATGCGGACGTCGCCTCCCTTTTCTTGAAAAGGTTTGAGAAAGCAAAGAGAAGGAAGAGGTCAGTTGAGCACTGGCAGTATAATCCAGAAAGAGCATGAGGACCTTAGAACCTTCCTTGACCGCTTCAACGCTGAAGTACGACAGGTAGAGCCTCATAGCATCAAAGAGCGGGTCCGACACCTATATGCTAACACTTATAATGATGAGCTTAGAAGGAAGCTTTCCAACGAAGAAATCACCACTGAAAAGTACCTGGAAGATATCTGCGAAGGAGTCTTGTATGGAGAAGATTACCGAAGAAATGTCCCGATAAGAGCAGGGATAAAGAAGGGAAAGGAACAAGTACGACAGGAACTCCCTTCTCGTCAAGGGAAGTTCGAGCAAAAAAGAGATCTCAGGGACAGAAAAGAATTCCATAGAGAAAGAACTCCACCCAGGAGATACGCCGAGTATACTCGCCTCAACAGACCAAGATCCGACATCTTGGCTTCTATTGTTGAGAAGGACTTAGATATACAATGGCCTAAACCTGTCAAGAGCAGCAAGAAGAGTAAATTCTCTAAAGACTACTGTAGGTCCACAAGCAGAAAGGTCACCCGACTGAGGATTGCATCCAGTTGAAGACAGAAATTGAAAGACTAGTGAGAAGTGGGAAGTTGAAAGAACCAACAGGCGAAGAAGAGCCTTCCAGACATAGAAAGAATGAGCAGAGAAGAGAGGAGCGTGGTTCTGAACCTCCGACAGGATCTTTACCACCACCTCCAGCGGAAATCCCACCTCGGCATGCCCCAAGATACCAAGGGTACCACGAAGATACGGAAATGGAGAACCTCCCTTACAGTGGAGTTATCAACGCCATTGCAGGAGGACCAACAGGGGGAGATAGCAGAAATGCAAGGGAAAGGACCGCGCAACACTTGAGAAACAACGACAGGGCTTACGGTCCACCAGCCTTGAAAGGCACAAATGCAATTACCTTTGACGATAGCGAGATCCCTCCACCAACGTCTGGCGGAGGAGATCTCAAAGACCCTGATGTCCCTTTGGTTGTTTCTCTAGTGATTGCCACTTACAAGGTCAACAAAGTACTAATCGACACAGGAAGCTCCTCCAATGTCATATCCAAAAGGACTGTGGAGCAAATGCACCTGGGGCAAATACAATATGGACGAGTATACACTTCATTGGTAGATTTTGGAGGGTCTGTAGTACGCCCCATTGGAAGCATACCACTACAAGTTTCTATGGGCACCTTTCCGACAAGGGTGACCAAGACTATCCTCTTCGTGGTAGTAGATAGAACCTTCGACTATAATGTGATCTTGGGCCGCCCGGGACTTAACCAATTCAGAGCAATTGCTTCACCCTTGCACAACAGGGTAAAGTTTCCAACTCCGAACGGCGTGGGGGAAGAAATGGGCAACATCAGAGAAGCCTGGGAGTGCTACATCATGTCAACCAGAGGGGCCACAGTACCTGTCCTTTCGGTCACTAAGGGCCCTCATAGCCATTCTTCTATTACTATAACGCCACCAAAGGAAGAAATCGGTATTGGATCGCTCAGAGAAAAGTTCCCCAAGACAGCTAGAATAGAATCCCATGAAGCCTTGAAAGAGGTCCAACTGGTCGAAGGAAATCCGGAAAGAACAACTCGGATTGGAACAGAGATGAGTACGGAAGTAGAGCCGAAGCTCATCACTTGCCTTCGTGACAATCGCGACATCTTTGCTTGGAGCACAGATGATCTCAAGGGGATAGACCCAAAGATCGCAGTTCACCGTCTGAACATGGATCCGACGGTCAAGCACATCCGGCAAAAGAGAAAAGACTTTGGACCAGTTGAAGATGCTATCATAGCAGGGGAGGTTGACAAGTTGATGAAAGCAGGTCATATCGAAGAAGTCAGATACTCCGATTGGGTCTGCAACGTGGTCCTCGTCGAGAAAGCTCCCGGAAAGTGGAGAATGTGCAATGACTTCACTAGACTCAACAAATTTTGTCCAAAGGATCCCTATCCATTGCCACGCATAGACCAGCTGGTTGATTCCACTGCAGGATGTGCGCTTCTAAGCTTCATGGATGCATATCAAGGCTTCTACCAAATTAGGATGGCTCAAGAAGACATCAAGAAAACGGCATTCTTTGCGGCCGGAGGAGTCTATTGCTTCAAGGTCATGCCCTTTGGCCTCAAGAATGCAGGAGCTACTTACCAACGGCTGGTAAATAAGATGTTCAAGGAAGAATTGGGAAAAACCATGGAAGTCTATGTGGATGACATGCTTGTGAAAAGCAAGACTGAAGAGGAGCACATCGAACACCTCAACAATTGCTTTGCTATTCTCCGGAAATATGGAATGAAGCTAAACCCTGAAAAGTGCACTTTCGGGGTGAAAGGAGGAAAATTCCTTGGCTACATGGTCACAGAAAGAGGCATCGATAACCTGAGAAAATAAAGGCAATCATAGATCTACCACAGCCCAAGACTGTCAATGAAGTTCAGAAGCTTCTAGGGAAGGTGATGGCGTTGAGCCGTTTTATCTCAAGATCCGCCGAGAAGAACCTTCCCTTCTTTAAGATCTTACGAAAAGGAAATAAGTTCGAGTGGACAAAGGAATGCGAAGAAGCCCTGGAAAACTTGAAAAAGTATCTCCTCTCGCCGCCCCTTCTGTCTAAACCCATGGAGGATGAAACTCTTTACCTCTATTTGGCCACCACTAATGAAGCAATGAGTTCTGTACTGGTACGGCTACAAGACAACGAGCATTTACCAATTTACTATTTGAGCAAAGCTCTTGTGGGCTCTGAGGCCAGATATGTCAAGGTTGAGAAGCTCGCCTTTGCACTAGTTTACACTGCACGGCGACTGAAACCTTACTTCAAGTCGCATCGGATTGTGGTCCTTACAAATGAGCCACTCAAACATGTCTTGGACAAACCGGATCAGTCAGGACGCCTGTCCAAATGGGCTATTGAGCTAAGTGAATATGATATTGGGTATCAAGCCCCATCTGCCAAGAAAGCGCAAGTTCTGGCCGACTTCCTGGTAGATTATCCAGAGAAGGCAGAAGTAGAGAACGAAAACTCCCAGGAAAAGGCTAGTCATGTGGTGATAGCCCAAATCAAGGAATCAAGTGGAGAGAAAGAAGCAGAAGAGACACAAAGAGGTAGCATCCAGCCTATGACTCAATATCACCAACCTATGGATGATTCACTGAGGGTAAGGCACAAGTTTCTTTTGGACGAAGAACTCAATACCTCGACAACTGCATCTTCCGACAAGAAGCAGGAGGTTGAGAAAGCACTCACTCCCACTTTGGGAGGAAAGGAAGGAAACAAAGAATGTTGGACATTACAAGTGGATGGATCATCAACCGGACGGTTGGGAGGAATAGGAATTTTCCTTGAAAGTCCTGAAGGAGCCAAGTTAGAGTACGCCATCACCCTCAATTTTAAGGTGACGAACAACGAGGCCGAGTATGAAGCACTTATCACCGGCCTAAGAATGGCGAAAGCCCTTCAGATAAAAAGGATCAAAGCCTACACAGACTCGCATTTGCACAATCCAGTTCTCCGGGTCCTTTACCACCAAAGGACCTAACATGATCAAATACTTGGAGCTCCTCAAGAAAGAGGTTGAGCACTTTGAAGAATTTACTCTTGACCAATTTCATAGAGAATGGAATGAAAAAGCCGACGCCCTCTCCAAGTACGCCTCAGCCTTAGGAGCTTTGGACACAAGAAGTGTCATCCTAATGACCCGCACGGAATCCTCCCTGGCAAACCCCAACGGAAAGATGTTTCTCTTGAGCACAGAAATCGGATGGTGATATATTCCGTTACCTCAAGGATGGTACTTTACCTGTGGATCCTAGAGAGGCCAGGAAGATTCAATGTCGAGCTAACAGATACTTCATTCTGGGAGAAGATCTCTACAAAAGATCCTACAGCGGAACTCACATGAGGTGCCTAGATCCTCAAGAGGCGAAAACTGCGATGGAAGAAATCCACGCCGGAAGTTGTGGAAGTCATTCTGGAGGAAGAACTTTGGCGCAAAAGATCATAAGGCAAGGATACTATTGGCCAACTATTGACATGGATCTCGCCAACATCGCCGCTACCGTGAAGACTGCCAATACTATGCCAACATACCACACCGCCCGACCAACCCTATGATTCCGTCAATTATAGCATGCCCATTTGATCAATGGGGCATAGACATAGTTGGTCCCTTTCCGCGAGGAACACATCAAAAGAAGTTCTTAATAGTGGCAGTAGAGTACTTCACTAAGTGGGTCGAAGCTGAAGCAGTGTCAACCATCATAGAAAGCAGTTCGGACATTCATCTAGAAGAACATCATCTGTCGGTTTGGACTCCCACGAGTGCTAGTTTCGGACAATGGAGCACAATTTTCTGGGTCAAGACTGAAGGAGTGGCTTCAGTCCTTCAAAATAGAACAACGCTTTACTTCCGTTGGCCACCCCCAAGCCAATGGTCAGGTGGAAGCCACCAACAAGACCATAGTCAAAATTTTGGAGAAAAGATTGAGAACCTCCCAAGACAGTTGGGTGGATGATCTCGACGCGGTCCTTTGGGCGCATCGAACGACAGCCCGGACTGCCACACAAGAAACACCTTTCTCCCTGGTCTATGGATCCGAGGCGGTCATCCCTTCGGAGACGGTGGTGGCAACTCAGAGAATCCAGCAATACAACCCAGTTGATAATGGGATCGCAAGGATCTATGACCTTGAGCTCCTTGAAGACAAGCGCGATAAGGCATTGGCCAACATCCTTCGGTACCAAGCCATGACCGCTCGAGCCTACAATAAACGTGTCTTTCCCAAGGACATACAAGTTGGAGACTTAGTCCTCAGAAGAGCCGATATACTAAGTCATGTGGGGAAACTTAAGCCCAAGTGGGAAGGACCGTACAAGGTTACTGGGGCAAGAGTTAATGGAAGCTTTGAACTAGAAGATGAACAAGGGCGGGCCTTGAAGAGAACTTGGAATGCCAAGAATCTCCAAAAGTTTTACACTTAGAGAGGTATGGCAACGACTGTCACCTTCCTCTATCTTGTCGACCTGTTTTTTGTGTTTGTTTTTTTGAAAAGGCCTCGAAGCCCTCAAGTTGTAATTCGATTTCCGTCAAATCAATACAACTGTGATTTCATAAACATTGTTGATAATCATGTCCTTCGAGTCTCACGATTCGAACGGGCCATGAAGATATTTAACTACTCGATCCGAACCTAGATCATAAACTGATCCGGACCGGATTAACACAATCAAACAGTGTCCGACCTTGACAAAGGCAAATACGCTTTTATTAAAACAGGAGTACAGATTTACAAAGACAGGGTCCGAAGAGCCCTAATCAAGCTTACAAAAACAAGCTCCTACTCAATCTCTTTTCTACTTCTACAGCGAAGCTTCCTAATTAACCCTGGTCTACCGAACCAAACCCCGTCCGAGCACTATTAGCTGCATCTGTGGGCGCTCCGAAGAAAGAAGGAATTCCACCATCCCAACTTTGATTGCTTACTGACAAAGATTTCGAAGCCCCCTTCGGACGATCCAAAGACTAACAGCAGCCGGACGAGATAACTGAGGCCATTCAATGCTTCCAGAAAGGGTACTTCATCATTTCTGAACGAAAGAGAGCTCCGAAGCAAGCGAGAAGCATTATAACAATCCGGATCGCCCCTTACCAAATACTATAAATACATCCCAGATTCCTTGGAAAGCGACCAACCCGGATAGTCGGATCAACCCAAGTCACTCCGGAGGCTCCCGTTGGTCCGAGTCCCAACAAGACCGGCATTGTCAGGGACTCCGTTCCAGAATTGTAAGTCGCTCCCTCGAGCCATCAATTCTGGAACGCAGCCACCAACAAAACCGAGCTGCTCGGACGAAAGACCTTAGGTGTCAGACAAACGAGTTACCAGAAAGGTTACTTCCGGAAGTCCCCATTTGATCCGACTCCATACAAGCTCAGCACTGTCGGAGACTCCTTTCCAGAATTGCAAGTAGCTCCCTTGAGCCTTTAATCCTGGAGACAAAGTCACCGACCGAACCGAACTGCTCGGATACATATCTTCAAGGACGAGCTAAAAGACCTACTAAAAGGGATACATCTCCCTCAATCCGAGAAACGAACAACTAGACACAACAGGATTGGTAGAAAGCCTTCCAACATCTCGGGCGGTTTTTTACGACCGAACCACGAAATACTGGAAGGGATTCTACCAAACCAATTCTGCCAACTTGTCGCCCCCCGGGCACATACCCAGAGCGGATCGCCTCGGATGCATTGAGGTTCAAAAACAACTATTTGAAGATCCCCGAACCATCCAGCTAATCTACCTCTCCGTGGCTAAAAGTCACGAATATAGACCACAACCCCGGAGAAAGAAGATTAGCCCGACGGTTAGAGGAATTAATTGGCAAGAATTTCGAGCCTCACTCGGCACGGACTGTATCCTCGAAGATCCGAGGCCGGCTTTCCGAGCAATCTAATTTCCAAAACTCTCACCGAGAACCAGCCCGGGTAGACTTCCGAAGCATCGGAGAAACCCTTGGGACGAGATCACGGGCAAGAGTGATGGTATAAACATGCTCACCAGCTGCTCGGACTCGAGCTCCGGACCTTGGATTACTATAAAAGGGAGGAAATGTCCTAATGAAAAGCCGTACAAAGCAGGAGTATATATAGAAAGAGAAGACCAATTAGAAGCGGACACATGTCCCATATTCACCGGAAATGGGCTTGGGCCGAACATGGGCCTGGCTCTTCGGCTTCCATTGGCCCAACCCAACAATCCATCCATACGGACGGGCATATCGACTAAGTTACTCACTCGGACGTTTCAAGCTCGAGGCTGACATAACAACATCCGAAGAAACTGTGATTCGTATAGAGTCACCCTGTACTTGATGCTGATCACCTTTTCACTATCTCACAAGTCTGCATGACTCGGGAAGACACACCAAGTCAACGTCCGAATCGTCATAACTTATCACGATATAAGGAGATTCTCCTTGTCGCAAGCCTGGCCACTCTAAGACGTGGCTCCGAACCGTTCGTGATCCGGTTTATTTCAATTATAGATTCCGATTCGGATGGGCACAATGGTTGATCGTCCCCCAAGACCCGCAAAGGAGAATTTGCATGAGGCAAATTAATGTCCTGGTGGTATGAATCTCAAGGGTCCGAACCCACTATCCGAGTCTACGAGAGTTGATGAGTTACTACACAAATGCGAAATTAAAATGCGCAAGAATGAACACAGCAACATTAGCATTCTTGTGACAAAAATAGTTCCGAGCCACCAAGGGGCCCGAACCAACAAACGTTCATAAAAAACAAGTATATATTTACCCAACAAAAGATGACGAGCAAAAGAAAAAACAACATTGTTTTTAGGCCCGGAGGCACCCTACTACAAAAAACCCGGGGCATACCCCGTCTTCATTGCCTTCGCCGCTCGGACGAACTAGGTTGAGACCGAGAGGGGCCCCCCGTATCCTTCTCCGGAGGCGCTTGACCTTCTTTGTTGGCTGCTGGCTAACCTCCGTTCTCTCCGAGCCTCAACCTCTTTCAGGAAGGTCGGACACTGCTCCATCAAGTCTAGGTCGCGGTCAAAGCTGTGGACAGACCAGAGTCACCGATCGGCCAGTGTTCCAAGTGATCCTCCAAAGGAACGAAAACACTGGACGTAATCACCCGAGGGACGAAGGATGGGAGATACGGACCGCCATGGTTATACTTCTTGCCCTCCGACTCGTCGCAGACCAGCTCCACAAATTCACACTTAAGCAAGTCTTCATCCAAGACACCCTCCGGAGCAAAGTCCGAGCAATCTCCATTCTTAAAGGCGGAAACCCTCGGCTACAAGTTGCGATCATTGGTATCCAACCTTTCCTCCCAGACCGCTCCACACCGCATCAAACCCATCTTGACGGGCCTCATCATACTTCGACTCGAACAAAAACTTGCAGGAGTCCGAATCAAGGAAATCTTGGATAGTCCTTGTCCGGACTCCCCGAAGCTCCTTCAGCATCTTATCTTTGAAAGTCCGAGAGACGCCCACGAAATCGTCCAAACTATCTTGGTGCACTTTCAAGTCAGCCTCCAAAGATCGAATGGCACTTTTCATCTTAGCCGTCTCCGACTCGGCCTCCTGTTTAGCAGCTATGGCCTTCTTCAGGCGCTCCGAAGTGCTGTTCAACCGGGACGCTTCAATCGCCCGGGCAGCCTCAGCCTTGGCCAAATCCTCTTCTGTGGTAGCCTCCGGCGTACCACCAAGGAGCATGCTTCCACAAAGAATAAAGAAGCTAAAATGCCAGATATCACAAACGTTTAGATATCTCCGAATCGCAGGAAGATGACAAAATAACCAAAACACTTGCTAACCTTGCATTGAGCGGCGACCAACTCGGAAATCCGCTCCACCTCCAGGGCAGCAACCAGCCGAGCAACTTCAGCATCCGAATCCAGCTCGGGCGCCTCGCTCATCTTCCCCTTGCCTTTTTTAGCGGGGGGATTCTGACCTTCGAGGGCGCAGCTACAGCTCGATCCGCTTGCGGAGGATCTCGGGACACGGATCTTGGAGGCTTCGAGCCCTTAGATCCGACCACCTTACCCTTGTCCGAGTAGGGATAGTTTGGGCCTTCGCCAGCAGCCTCTCCGAGACTCCTCCACTCGGAACACAAGACATTTCTCGGCTCATCGAGTAATGGCGGAAGTCTTGATAATTTGGGTCCGGAACCTCTCGCTAACTCCTTCATAAAGCTGCTTTTGCTGACGCTTCAACTCCCGCATGGTCGACATCGTATACTCGAACCAAAAAGCTGCACATCCGAACCACAATGAGTTGCAAGATACAAAAGAATCTACAAATGTTAACTACATAGTCGACAAACCGACTCGGACAACCAACCAGAGGTAGAGAGAAACCACTTACTCAAATCCTCCATATTGTCACAAAAACTTGGCTCGGATAAGCCGGCCAAGTAAGGAAGAGGCTGACATATCAGCCCTCGGAAGAAGTACTTCTCCGGCTCCTGACTCCAATGGAACGCTTGCATCCACAAAGGGATGTTCCGTGCCGGTGGCTTCCAATCTGGCAGCTTGCCTCGGAAGAACTTTTTCTCAAAATGCCACTTGGGCCTCTCTACTTCGGATTGCCCGGGCTTCAGAGCCGGACGAACAAAAATGTACCTCTTAAACCATTGGATTCCCAACGAGGACAAGGGATCAACAAAAAACGTGTACGCATGGCGACATACGAACGTATAGAACCATGTGTTCCTACTACTTACACTTATGTTGAATAATTTACGAAAATTATCGAATGTGACCGGGATGCCTTTATATTTACATAAGACCCCGAAGCACATCAGATTTCCGAGGGAGTTGGGGATGATCTGGTGCGGACTCAAACCCATGCTGTTCAAAATCTCCAGAAACTCGGACGATACGGGTAGCCGCCACCCGCAATGGAGACTTATCTCATAGACAGACATGTAGCCCGGAGGCGGATTATAAAAAGCATGAGATTCGTCTGGGATGAGAATTTCCACACACTCCGGGATCTCATATCTTCTCCGGAGCTCATCCACTTCATCGGCTCGGATGGTTGAGGCACAAGTAGGCAAAGTACCGTCTTCATTCAACTCGCCCTCCGGATCGGGGTGAGTGACCTCGTCTTTAGACCGAGGGAAATTTACTTGGAATACGTCCTCACCCTTCCTCAGCCTCTCCGGACGCTCTTCCTCAGCCACCTGCTGACTCGGCCCTGCTTGCCCAGCAGTTTTCACACGGAGCATATGAGCGGATGGCTCTACACCTTCTTCGTCTTCGGAACCAGAATCTTGGCCCCGCACACCTTCCTCTACCTCATCTTCCTCGGATGAGGACGCTAACTCTACGACAGTTTAAAGAGGCATAGCGACTTGCACACGATCCTCCTCACCCTCTTCGAAGATGCCCAAATTGGGAGGTGCTTCCGAGGTATCATGAACTTCCTCGATGATCGACGCCTGCGGATCCGGAACGAACGGGACTCGATTAGGATTACTCCTAAAATTATAACCAAGGTTGCGAATTAAAGATCGAATCTCTACCGGAAGTTCGGATTCTTGGCCAGCCCGACCCGGGCGACGAGTTCCTATAACTCGCGAACTTGTCTCTTGAGCCGCTACAAGCACCTGCACATGCGACACTCGCAGGTAATCCTGACGCCTCGGAGGACCAGAATCCGGAACGACTAACCAAAGTAAGGAACTTACCTCGGGCTCTTCCCGACTCGGATGGGGCGCTTGTTCCACCTCCAGTACTTCATCGTCTTCCACGATCTCAATCTCCTCGGAGCTATCGGTTAATTAAAGATATCGCCTCGGAGTCATATCCCTCAGCCTCGGATCGATTTTGGCTATCACTCTCGGACATCCTAGGGAAAGGAGAAAGCAATTTCGTAAGCTTTAAGATGGCAGTCCGAGAGGTCGTTTATGTATATTAAAGTGGTCAGTTCAAAACCAAAACTAGCGGCTTTACTCGACGAAGTTAGTTCGGAGTCAGTACTACGCTTATTCGGTGTTAGTCAACATCAAGTACGTATTGGTTATCAACTATACTACACATCATAAGCATGCATCCGAGTAACTTGAAGATGAAAGACAACAGAGAAAATTTAATCATAAGACGAGACAAGTAAGCTTACTTGGACTCGGATGATTAGATAGAAGTGACTTGACTTTGCACAGGATCACGCGCTTCGAACCCTTCGTTGCTCGCTTCGGATTGCTGGTACTTGCTTCGAATATACTCAGAATGCAAAAATTCTCTCTCTAAACGGTGAGAAATGAACCGGCCAACCCCTCTATTTATAGAGGGCCATATTGCGAACTCCAATCGTCGCGATTTTTCGGATTTAATCTCCATCGTAGATCAAAAACCATCCAACGGTATAGTACAATTATGCCAAGTGAAATGACGAATTGGTACAACAAATTTATCTCGCGGATAGACGAATACAACAACTATCCCACTCTCGGGCAGCAGACATCACGAGAGTTCCGGATTATCATCTTCTCGGACGCCTACCGACTCATCAGTCCAACATAATTTGCCCACAAGGAACCTCGTATACTCGAGCGATTACCCTTCGGACCTTCCCTTGACCACAGAGGTTGGTTCGGACGGGACACGCACCTACGGTCTGCCACCGTAGCTCACCAAAGATACACTACCGATGTTCGGAGCCTAAACTTAGTCTCGATTACAAATACCCTTTTTTCTTTTTTCTTCACTTCGTCGCCCTTCGGACGCAGCCCCTCGGATGGCAACGATGTTTTAGAAAAAGAAAAGGGGGGGGGGGAGAGAGACTAAGTCAATGGCCACACGAAGTACGGAGTACACCTTTCTTTTCAACAAA
Organism: Plantago major; assembly: GCA_026545765.1. Lineage (NCBI taxonomy): Eukaryota > Viridiplantae > Streptophyta > Magnoliopsida > Lamiales > Plantaginaceae > Plantago > Plantago major. The sequence continues at coordinate 102,047,951 of CM048841.1, read as the reverse complement.
ATCGAAACGGATTGGACTGAAGAACGGTTTTTTTCCTCAAAACAGCTTCCCAAACTAATAGTTCCACAACTATCTTCTACTAAGATACTTGGAAACTAGGGGGACATATGTTGATACGGAAATATGTCCAATCCGTCATAAAGGACCTAGGAACGAATTCTAAGGCGCCCTAAGTTATCCAATGGATCCGAGACACTTTAGTCCGAGCCAGTGGTCCGATCCGGGCAGACCACCCATGGTCCGACCCACCCTAAAAGAAAGGAACAAAGGATTTGGACCTACAAGGCCCGACCCGGAACCATAGGTCCGACCCACCTTGGTCCGAGCCTCTCTGGGAAAGGAGCATAGTGCTAAGTCAGTACCTTCTCCGACCCAAGGACTCCGATCCGGATGTCAACTCGGATCCAGCATGACCATCTGATAAAGCAACCAAGCAAATGGGCACCAGAGAGTGAGGTGTCCGAACCCAGGAGCTCCGAATCGGAAGAGTTGGACAGGCAGGAGAACTTCCTCAGCTGACAACCAAATATGGTCCGGACCCATCTCTCCGAACCTGGGAACTCGGCAGAACTAGTCCCATCCTCAAGAACTCTCCCAATAATGACCAAACTACCCCTAAAGCCCAAGATGGCATGGGCTAAAGCTTCATTATTGGGCTATGGGCCTCATATTAGCATTGGTGGCTCAATCCTGGCCGTACACATGACGCAATCCTAGTAAGGCCTTCCATTTTGATGGTAGCCTATAAATAAGGCACACATCCCAACAAGTAAGTCACTTTTGACACAAGTCATCTTGCTAGTCACATCACGACCCCAATCCCGAGCATTATACAGAGTTGATCTTCAGTCACTCTCGAGTAAAGTCTCATCCCGGTTTGACACTTAGCAAACCGGGCACTAACCCCCCCCCCCCCCCCCACTCAAGTGTGTAGGTCCTTACCGAAGTAGTTGGTCGCTGGTTCTTACGCCTTGGTCCTCACCTAGCAAGGAGCTTCTTACCTTGTCACCCATTAGTGGAGTTGAATAAAATAAAATCTAAGTAGTTGGGGAGTTACACCCTCAACACCACTGTCCCATAACACCCAGACCCGACCATTCTGATGGTGAGAGTAGTTATCAATAACAGACCAATGCAACCCCAACCTATTTTGAATGGAAGTTGCCTTATTCTTCTTTACTCTAGTTTCTAGCAACACAGCAATATCAGGTTTCAAACTATGGAGACGGGAGCCAATCTCCCTATGTTTTGCTGCTTTATTAAGCCCCCTCGTATTCCATGATATAATCATGGCACCTTGTCATTTTGCACCACAGGATCACTCAAAATCCTCAATGGCGCAAAACCATTATGACACCGAACATCTGGAGATGAAGGCCCTGTATTCGTTGCAACCATGATATCTTTCCCCTTATCCCTTCTAGTTGTAACCACAGTAGTCCAAAGCATATTCCTATCCACTGCCGGAACTCCACTACTAGCCACAGGAGTAGTAACTACAGGAGGTGGATCACTAGTGGAATGATCTGCCTCCGTAGTTCTTACTGGCTTCTTAGCTCGGACTTGCCATTCCTTCTGCTTCCCTGGTTTGTGCCATTTCTTTTGTGCAGGTGCACGTTTCCGACATTGATGGCCCACCCTTTGACAAGAATCACAAAATAATGGCTTCCATTCAAACTCCACCGGCTGTTTCAATAGTCGCCCCTTATTATCTTTAATAGTTACATATTCCTTCATCTTCTGCGTAATGTCTACTTCCACCAGAATCCGTGCATAAGAAATTCTAAGCTTATTCGCGGTGCATTCGTCAGTGAATAAAGGCTTTCCCAGGGCACTGCCTATTTTTCCCAAACTCTTAGCCCCCCAAAGATGCAGGGGAAGTTGTGGAAACTTCACCCATATAGGCAGAATCCGCAACATATCCCGCTGTAACCAAAAATCCGGCTTCCATTCACAAAGGAACATCGACATATTATGAATCGTATACGGGCCTTTCATCATCACAGCATCTCTATCCTCAACAGAACGAAACCGAAGGATGAAATAGTCTTCCTCATTATAGTACATTGCAGGCAAGTGAACAAAATCCCAAAACTTAACCATGTATTGCTTTACTGCATTCATACTAAGCTCCCCACCTAGCACATACATGATCAGAGACGGTGTCCAGAAATTTACCTCCGAATCGACATCATCATCCACGATCGTAACCTCAGGCTCTCCATTAACAATCTGTGGAGCAGCAAATTCAATCGCAATACCATTCGCCGGCATTCGATTTTCGCTAATCACATCTACCCAAAGCTTTTCCGGCGAATGTGCTTCCACCCGATTAGGTTTAGTCGACTCACCCCCAATAGTCGCCTGAACAGCAGGTGGGTTGGTATCCATAGCTATAGGGCTCAAATCCTCATCCACAGAATCCTCCATAGCCACCTTACTCCCATCACTCGCAATCCCCAAATCACGCAGCATCTCCATCTGAAGAGGACTATCAGCTCGATCCTCACGAGCTTCGCGAATCCGATGGTCCGACGGCATAGGCACCTTCTTCCTTGGCCGCCCACGGCCGCGTTTCATCGTAGCGGCTAAGGGGAATGACTTAAGAGTAACTCTTTTGTTAGATCGATGTTTAACATAACTTATGTAGATCGATGTTTAACATAACTTATCAATTAGTTTATAAGTTTATTTTCAAAATCAACTTATTTATTTTAAAATTCTAAAATTAAACAAGGCAGTTAGTATATCAGCTTAATAATGTATAAAACAATTTCATAAAACTCAACTAATTTATTAGTTACACGACAAAAATTCAATGGGTGTAACAATTGGGGTTGAACATCAATTTACCCACAGATGGATTACATCCCAAACAAAAAATTACATCTATTAGTATCATGTAATACACCCCCTTCACACATCCCCAACTATCCAAACAATAAATGCACAAGGGCCTAATCCAGAGTATCTCTAGTCTCATAAGTCAAGTCCAAGTAGAAGTGTTCTTTTGTCTATTGGTAAGCAAATGATGTTGCGGATGTTTTGGCAAAGAAATGAAGCAACTCCTGGACTTACAAAGATATTTTTGTAGAATCAAATTCCAGAAGTGTAATTACTAGATTTTCCTTACAAGAATGAGACTTTCGCCCTTCGTGGCTTTTGGATGTTGTAACAATGACTTTCACACTCATTTCCTAGATTGGTTCGAGACAACATTAATCCGGATCAACTATCATTTTAAATAATGAATTTCTCTTTTAATAAATAACTATCCAAACAATAACAATTACATCTGTCATTGACCAACTCACTAAACCACCCATCTCTGTCCAAAATGAATATTTAGTGGTCGTTATATGAAAGGAAATTAAAAATAAAACTAAAAGTGATTTGTAATTAAAGAAAAGGTAAAATATAAATAACAAAAAAAAACCCATCATCATCTTCTTCTTTAGTTATTCTTTATTTTTTTTTTTTTTTTTTTTTTAAGAATAAATGAAAAGACACCTTGATGACTTGATCTTGTCTCCGTGTACACATAACTGTAGTATTTCCCACGTCAGGCTGATGTAAACTGCAGCATAGGTAGTCAAACCAAGAAATTACAAGTAAAATACATCATATCTGATTTACAACATTCGGCATTGATGTCGGGCGGTTTTAAACAATGTATCGACTATTTGGCGGTTATATAAACTGTACCTACTAGATTTCCTTTATAAACGTATTATTAATAAATAACAACTTAACAAATATAGTAAGTAACAAATTATTGTATGGTTAAGTTAATAGAACGTATATTTTTTCCGAGGTATTGTGGGTGGGTGCAAAAGATTACCGTAATATGTAAAATTATATTCGTAAAATAATATTTTTTTTTTGTGGAATGGGGGACCACATACCACCAGAGGGTTGTTGAGAACCAACCCTGTAAAGCGTTATACAAATTTTTTTTCGGGTTTGAGGGGTACAATTTGTTAAGAACGTGTATCAGTTACTACTTAACGGGTCTAATTCGGGTACATGACCCGATATAAAAGTACATGTTATCAATCCGTCAGGGCCAGAACGGGTTCGGGTTGGGTTGGATCCTAACCTTGAAAAGTATATCCGTCATTATTAGTCGTACCATAAAAAGACGCGGTGATATAGTATTGAATGAAGAAGGATTACCCACCAACACCACCGTTAACGTTGCTTACAATAAAGTTTGACAATTTTATTTTCTCGATTAATTTATTTTGACCCCTCTATTATAATTATTATTAAAAGTAAACTATACCGTGACAATATTAGTGTATCTTAAAGTTTGTGCCCTGGACCGTATATAGTTTTTAGTATATCCCAAAAAGACAAGGTAACGGGGCGATATGGTTTCCCAAGTACCATAACACAAAAGGTGCCTGACATTGGACTGATATACGAAGAAATTACAACGAATTTCATCAAGTCGGGAAGTAGGTAGGCCCACATATATTGATCGGCATTCGGCTGTCGGCGGCACCACAACATGCATAGGTAGTCAACCACACTGGCCCCAGCTTCACGTAGTCTTGGAAGTAAGCTCGCCAACAATTTTGCTCTTTTAAAAAAATTTAATCGTACCTTCTTCTTGATTACTATAGTTATATTTGCCGGTTTATTTGAAACTCTACCTTTTGAGTAGACATCATCATGTAATATAAATAAACCTCTACCTTTTGAAAAGGTAGACATCATCATGTAATATAAATAAACCTCTACCTTTTGAGTAGACATCATCATGTAGACTAAATAATATAATTATATATGAACCATATATGTTGCAGATTGATTTAATTGCCACTTGGTTATATCAGGGCTGGTTCGAACAAATTGAATGCCGTGCAAAAATCTAAAATGGCCCTAACTAACAATATATATTTAAAAATAAAAATGGTCATATATAAATTTGAATTGATTTCCTAATAGACTAACATATAAATATGAATTGATTTCCTAATAGACTAAAAGTTAAAAGTGTTTTAAGCAACATTATAGATTAAACTCTTTATCACAAACTCTGTTTTTATATTTTTAACACTGTACTTGTATCATGATATAAACATTTGGACCTCAAAAATTACGGGCATTGTGCGGGTGAACATTTTGAAGGGGCTGAGAGCAGGTCCTAGATTGTGTCATTCAATTGGAGTGGAAAAATGAAAAAAAACAATTGCCTTCCCTTCCACATGCCATTATATATGTGTGTGTCTCTCTTCTCCAATGAGTACTTGCCATATGTGCATAAATATATACCAAATAAAGCTACTCATGCATGAATAATTCTACTATGGAGCTGGTCAGTCATCAAGCAGCTGCTAGTTCTAGCAGCTTCCTTAGTAGGTCCAAATCCGAGGGGAACTTGCTGCACCAAAATCCGTCCTGGTCCAAGGAGGGTGAAATGAGCAAATTAGCTGACGAAGTTAGTGTGGGTGATGAGATGTTTATTACAACAAGTGGTACTGAATCAATTTATGATCAGGCAACAAGGACATCGTCCGATGATCACCATGTCATTAACGTTGCTGCTGCAGACCATCTTATTCATCCTCAATCAGTAGCTGATAACAGGTTCAAATTCATCTTAATTAATTCATTAATATTCATTAATTTGTTTTGTACGTATGCTAATGCTACAGTATTCATGTTAATTCATTCGATACTATGGAGCCATTCTCTACAAACTATTGGAATTTTGTTTTATTTAATCTATTGTAATATTACACATATATAAAAATACATATTGGATCTTATTGCTCGTTCAATAGATATGATATTAAAAGAATATTGTAACATATATTAGTAATAATTTTATCGTTTTGCCCACAATTTCGGTTGACAATATTCAATTTTGACCACATATTACTCTTAAACAATAATATATGTGGATAACTGTTTAATAAATTTTTACTATAAAATAATACCTCATAAGTTTTTATTATATAATTTTATTAAATTATTTATCATTATATTTTAAGAATAATTTATGGTCAAAATAAAAAATGATTAATTGGAAAGAAAATTCAAAAAGTACTGTAAAGGGACACTTATATTCATATTAATTGGTGGAGCTCTAGAATGAAAAATTCTTTTGGGGAAAAAAATTGTTCACGGAGATATATGGGCATTTGATTGTTGATTGAGAAATGTGTAACAACTTGTGGGATTAAAATGGTCAGTTTTATTTTATTTTATAGCATATTCAATTTTAGGAGTTTAATTTGCCTCAATCTTCCACTAAAGACTGGATTAGAATAGGTAGCAATTGCCGAGCCGCATGAATTTCATATTGGTAGTCCTTAATATATACTTAGAAGGTGAGTATACGCTACGCGTGTTATTGTGGTATGTAATTACAAATAATTGATGAAATATATGAATATATACGTAATATCGTTGTTTTTTTTATAATGGATTGCCTTTTTTTCGAGTTGAATTTTTTTTTTTTTTTTATTTAGAAAAACGAAGCAGAGATGTCTATAAAACCGGAGCATTCATTAGAAAACCACCCAAAAATACATAATAGTAAGAATTTTCACAACCACAAATTGCAAAGACAAGCACTGCTGAAGTTCAGGCAGATAGAATATCTATGGCTTCCAAAACACCAAATGATTTTCGGCACGATCAAGAAACCACAACTTCAAATACCATATGCAAAATTCATTTCACAAACATTTAAAGACCCTGATCGATAAGGTAATCGCCAATTTTCTCAACAACCATGTTACACTGGCCACCAGTCATAGGCTCGTCATAGATGCCGATGATCAATGCCAATGTGGTCTTCTTAATGGTAGCACCACCAGTTCCCTTCTTCCCCCTAATAACAGCCATCGGTTCACCTTGAATCACCATGTATTTTGTACCTCCAAGGAATAATCCAGTGGGAGCAAGTGTACCGGGAGTCTCGAGATCGTTCATGATCCCAGTTACCTCCTCCGGTTTAAGCGGAGGGAAGTTGGAACTCTGTGCCCAGACGCTGCCGTCGTGGCCGATGATGGCGGCCGCGGTGAGATGGCAGCCTTCGACATCGGCCATCAAGTGGTCATCGATGTATGATTGCCAAGACATTTTTCGAGTTGAATTAGGGTTTAACTTAGTGCGTCAATTGATCTGTTAATTGAATAATATGGAGAAGAAAAATTGGTTATCCTTATTTTTACGATAAGTTGATTTTATTGTGTTTAAATTAGGATTTGAAATTTAATTGGAGAAGACATATATAATTTTTTTAAATAATGAATTGATTTTGTTAGAATTGCATTTGAACTTGTAATTTAATTGAAAAACAGATTGTTTTTTGTAACTAAAGTCTAATTTAGATACGTATTACAAATGAGTTTAATTTAACTTAAATTAAGTACTCAATTGCACAACTCTAATAGTTGTACACTTATATATATATATATATATATATATATATATATATATATATATATATATATATATATATATATATATATATATATATATATATATATATATATATAAATAATAAAAATATATATACTGTAATAAAGGCCTATAATACAAAAGATTAGGAGACATTATATTCATTTGCAAATCTCCCTTTATTTTCCGTAATAAACTCTAGAGAACAACTCCTATAAATACTACTGTTGATAATGTGTGTGTTTGATATATAATACTCCCTCCAGTATTTACAAGCTTTTCACTTTACTATTACGCGGTCAACCTTAATTTATTTTTAACAATAAATTACTCTTAAAACACAATAATTTAATACTTAATAATTTTTGATATATAAATTTTTATCATAATATTTTAAGAGTTATTAGTGGTTAAAATTGATTACAGTTGATCGGTCAAAGTGAAAGTAAAAATCCGGAGTCTAAAGTAAGACTTATTTTGGTTGTAGATTAGTAGAATTAACCACATTCTTAATTCAAATTGGTTGCATGGTTTGTGATCGACTAATTTGGATTTTTGTTTGCCTTAAAACTAGGAAGTTTAGAGAGGATAAAAAAATTTCTAGTACAGCTTGATGTTTCGATCGTATAATAAAGTTTTTTTTTTTTTTTCATTATTTCATGGAAATCGATGTCAAATCATAACATGTCTAATTTATGATGCACCCATATATATACACTATCATTTTCGTTTGGTGAAAATTTATGTTATAACGGTAGTTACTTTTGGAGAGTACAACTAATTATACGCGGCTGGACATTGTTAAATAAAATATATATTTCTTAACAATATACGCTATTACATTATTTGATCAAATTTGACCTTTAAAAAGAGTCGTATCATGTAAATAAGAGTTATATTTAAAAATTATGACTTTTAATAAGAGACGCTATTTACAAAGGGGTTGCAAAATGGTGTGTTGTATTTTCGGTTGAAGTACAAATTAAGATTCATAATTTCAAAATTATGTCTCAAAATTAAAAGTCGCATTTTTTTTACCTTCTTTGAGTTAATTAGTTTTAAGAATTTTTTATAGTTTATTTTTTCGACTCTTGTAAAGAATCGTAAAATTTATGAGTGTATTAGATAAAATCTCTTGTAGTGATGACACATTTAAATTTTGAACCCATACACTAATTTACATGTCCAAAATAATTCTGGATTCAGACAAGAAGATGGATGATAAGTTACGGATTCAAATAGGTACAAATAGGGTTTCAAGTACGGTGCAACCATTTATATGTTGGAGTTTTGGTACATAGCTATGAGTCTTATAGTTAGTGTATTGTCATGGTATAGATCCTGATCTGGGTAATACCCTACTTAGGCTCTGTTCTCTTCAACTGAAATTTACTAAACTGAATTGTAGTATAAAATATAAATAAGTAATCGAATCGAATCGAACGAAGCCAAATAAAAGAAGAAGACTTATTGAAATCCATAAGAACGGTTTATGTGTGTAAAGTGAGAAATTGCCTGAAACTTGAGTAATGAGGTGTGACATAACATCGGAAGTATATAAGGGTTTGAAATATACATGAGATGTGATGTTATTTAAATTGCATATTTCCTCCACCCTGTTAAAAATAACTGTGTTTATCACACTCTCCATATGTATAACATAAAGGAAGCACGGTCATAATCTTAGATAAGTTCTTGAATTTAAAAAATATGAGGTATATCCATGCATTTTCAAATAACATAAATTACTTGTGTATTTCTACTTAAAACAACATAATCTTAGATAAGTTCTTGTCTTTATTTGTTTGTATTCTTAATTAATGTAGGCCGCCTTTAATGTAGGGATGTTGCAAGAGGAAGCACGGTTATAATGAAATACTTGGTTCTTACGCTACTTGCTCCAGTTGGGATAATACATCAGGCGAAACCTCATGTCCTAATGTCAGAATACCCAGTTCAATTATGGTCCTTCATTGGAGCTGTATGTATATATTGGACAATCATGAAAATTATAGTGTCAAGCCATTTTATTCCAAACTTAAATCGATACACACTAAACTGCATTGCTCTATCCTGCGAGATTCTTGCAGTAATTTCTCTTGTTTCGGTATTGCTCCCACATCATGTGTCACTCTTGATGTTTTTTGTATCCTTATGCTCAACTGCAGTTTCAGTTGTAACGATACTCACATACATTTATTGGTTCGTGCCACTTCATGGAACTCCACTGTAAGGAGATGGAACATTCGATCCATTGTGCGTACAGGGCTACCAATTGTTGTAGGATACTCTGTAAGTATAACATAGAGTTGGTGTTGTGGTCACACCAAAACCAACAATATATGCGTTAAGGGCTACTGGTTGTTTTAATACGCTCAAAGGACATATTGTCAAAATTCTTTATTTTGGATACCAATTAATAATTCAGTTCCCAACAAGTTCATGTATCAATAAGAAAGACGATACAAATGCAAAGATTCACAGGCCGTTGCGTCTCAGATCCCACCAACAACCATTAGAGTTGGGCTAAGGTCCACTTCTTCCAATTTGGGCTTATTGGGCCAAATGGGTTTACAAGTGGGTGATATGTTGTTTCTCCCTTTGGGTTTGGATAGCCTCCGAAACTTGCCCAATTGTACATCAATTTGTATTGATTGAATATGCTTCTTATTGGAATATCAATGCCAGTCGCACTTTGACTTTACTTAGGGGTGTTTGCAACCATTTCACTTTATTTAAGAATCTAAATTTAAGAAGAAATTGATATAGATTAAATAGTGGGGCTAACATATCACCATGTGAGTAACCACCGGCCCTCATATTCATAAGTGTAATGAAACATGTAGTGGTGTAGTGGTAGAAGTTTTGGACAGTATGCATTATGTCCCAGGTTCAAAACCTGTTAATTTCACACAGAGCCTCTAAAATATAGAAGACGTCCCTGTGAGTAACCGCGTCTGTCCAAAGGGTCGGACTCGATCGATCAATGGTCGGATTGTTACACATTCTCATTCATTTGGAAATTGCCAAGGAATTTTCATTAAGTCCGGCGACTTTATATGGTAGACGTACGGTATTATATATGCGGGGCCCTTGAAAGTTATTTTGTGGTTATGGACTTAATTTGTTAGTAGGACTTCAATAATTGTTTCTTGCTGACCAGGATTTTGTGCTTACAGGGACATGTTTGATGTTCAGAGAGATTTTGTGCTTGCTTGCGTGGAAGAAGCTGTGACTTAATTTGTTGGACAGGTTTTGGTATTTGTATTAAATTGAATTACGTACAAAGGTTTTGGTAAGTTCATCTATGCTCGTTTGTAATTTTCTTGAAAGTATCTATATATACGACACCCCTTGTCTTTATATCATCAATATAACATCAGTATACCCTTGTTTTTATAACAACAATATATATACGACAACATGTACGACAATATATATACGACACCCCTTGTCTTTATATCATCAATATAACATCAGTATATCCTTGTTTTTATAACAACAATATATATACGACAACAACATGTACGACAATATATCTCCCTCTTCTAACGTTAAACAAGACAAAATAAACAGAATAATATTATAATCTTACATATCACATGTGGAGGTTAATTTATGTCTATATTGATAGTTGGTTGGATTGTTTAGTTTACTTTATGAATTTATTAAAACTGATGGAGATTATAAAATTATAAAACCTTTACTAAAATTGCATAAAAATGAAATTGGACAACTCTACAGAGATATTCAAAATGACAAAAGTTGAGAGATTCTAAGGGACGAAAGTAGTATACGTCAACCTCTTATGTTCTTTTTTGGTACAAATTACTCTCTATATATATATATATAGAATTGAGTTGCCATTTGTTCATATACACTAATCCATCTTTCCATCTTAATGACGACTGAGCTAATAGTATGGTCTCAGTCGCCATGCATAAACAATACTACTATGGGAATACTCATTAATCATGAGCAGACCACTGCTGCTAGTGCTAGTACTTCCAGCTGCGGCTTCCTGACTAGGTCGAAATCTGAGGGGGACTTGCTGCACCAGAATTCTACCTTGTGGCCTAATGAGAGTAAAAACAATAACAAATTAGCTGCACCTGCCGAACGAATTAGTAGTCCCGACGACGATGATGAGCTGTTTATTACAAGTGGTTTTACTCAATCTCATGATCAAGAACCAAGGATATCTGACCACCATGTCGTCAACATTGCACAAGCACCAAGGATTACTGATCCTCAATCCGTTGCTCAATGGTTAGTTCAAAATTCAAATCGATTATCGAATTTAGTTTTGTATATCAATCTTTAGTTAGTCTTACTCGGTTAATCATTGATCGTAATTAATTTTTCGTGTACGTGCATGCTACATTCGTGTTGGTAATCTGTATATTTAACAGTACTAATTAGGACTTATTTTGGCAGTCAATCTGCAGACCACATTCTTAATGCATGCTGGTTTTTAAACACTGGGGAATTAAGTTTACATAGCATAAGCTTCATGCTTCAATTGCACCAACCAATTACTTTGTATTTCATCATTTCATGGAATATGGAGGTTTTATGCTGGCTGATACCAATGTCAAATCATACGCGTGGCGGACCCAGGATTTTAACTTCGGGGGGCGAAATTACATATATATGAGGTTTTTTAGAGTCTTACATTTATGCTTCATTTGGTTCGAGGAAAAATGAGGGAAAATAAAAAAAAATAAGGGAAAATATGATTTTTACTGGAAAATGTGAGGGAAAAACAACTTTCCTTATTTTGTAAAAATAAATGTATTTTGTATAGATTTTGATAAATTTTTCAAGATTTCCTGAGAACTACCAAATAGTGCCTTAGTGTAATGTTATAGTATAGGTCCAAATAATACCCTACCAATTGAGATCCATAAATATGTTTTATGTGTGAAACAAGAAAATTCGCCTGGCACTTGAGTTATGAGGTTTGACATAATATCGAAAGTTTATATATCCAACACAATTGTTTTTGTCTATTAGTAGGAGATATAGCCTACAAAGGTTTTGGCAAAACATTGTATTAGTGGGTCTTACCAATTGACAAAGCTTCAATGCTGAAAATTGTTACTTACTCTCATCTATTATATTAAGATGAACTACACAATCACCCACTCAAGTGTTATGTGCGTTCATCTAGTTCTTTACCCGTCAAATTAGTACTTATGTTTCAAACAATATGATCTCATATTTACGTACCTCGATCTTTATTCGTGTTCTTAATTATTGTAGGGATTCTGCAAGAGGAAGTACAATTATAATGAAATACTTGGTTCTTACACTACTTGCTCCAGTCAGAATAATATATCAGGAGAGACCCGGTGTCTTAATGTCAGAATACCCAGTTCAGTTTTGGTGTTTCATTGGAGCTGTATGCACATATTGGGCAATCATGAAGATTGTATTCTCAATAAGCCATTTGACTTCGAAATCAAACCGCAACACACTTAACAGCATTGCTCTTGCCTGTGAGGTTCTTACAGTAATCAATCTTGTTTCGGTATTGCTCCCACATGATGTATCACTCTTGGTGTTTTTTGTATCTGTATACTCTGCTGCAGTTTTAGGTGTAGTGATATTTACATACATTTATTGATTCGTGCCACTTCATGAAACGCCACTATAAAATTGGAACTATACCGGTTGTTCTAATACGCTTAAAGGACATCCTCCTATGTTCAAATTTCTTTATTTTGGATACTATTAATTCAGTTTCAAACAAGTAAGTTCATGGAACATCAAGAAGGAAAATGCAAATGCAAAGATTCAAAGCTAAACAGAGTTTTCATCTATGAACTTCTTGATAAACAGCATCAGATTTTTTGAAGGTTCCGAATTCGGATAGATGGTGAAAAATCCATATTGTTGCCCTTCAAACTCCACATAATTATCTTATTTCCCCATTTCTTTAATTTGTTTGCATAGTCTTCTGCTCTGTCTTTCAGTAAATCAGATCCACCAACCACCACTAGAATTGGGTCAAGGTCCATTTCTTCCATACTTGGGCTTATGGGGCCGAATGGATTTACAAGTGGGTGATCTGTTGTTTCTCCCTCTGGTATAGATAGCCTCCAAAACCTGCCCAATTATACGTCAATTTATACTCCCTCCATGCGGCAAACTTCATATATTAGAATTGACGTGTAATTTTATGTGAAAGATAAAGTAATGATATAAAAATGTGAAAAAAAATGTACTTTTAATTACATAATGTATAATTCGTGTGTAATGTTGATTGAGACTGTTTATTATTTGTTGAGCATATGGTAGCTTCATTTTTTAGTAAAGTATTTCATGTATTCTAATATAATATAATTAAACATTTTACATGTCGTTTAAGACAAATTTGTAGTTAAAGTTGGAGACGATTGACTGAAAGAAAGGTTAAAATGAGAAATATGGAATGGAACAAAGGAAGTATAATCTTTTGTGGAATGACTAAAAATGGCGAAGGTATAATCTTTTGTGGAATGACTAAAAATGGCGAAGGTATATTGCGGGACAGAGGAAGTATTGAGTATGCTCAATATCCAGATAATTATTGTCTGTCACACTTTACCATACTTAGCGTTGTTTGCAATATAATCTTTGCCAACTTTTTATTTTTCATCATTTATTTTAACCCTTCTATTTACATCGTTAGTTCTTACAGTCCAGCATAATTGGTTCACCAACGTGGTTTTAATTAAGCAGCTGTTGAAGTGTACCTAGTTGAATTTTCCATCTTGATCTGTAATTTATAAGTATGTCATGAGTTTTAGAAAATGTTATGGGCCCTTGGTGAGATCAAGTGCATCGATGATATCATTGCAGACGTAATATCTTATATTCGTATAGTCGACACCGACCCCTCGTTTTATATAAACAAATCAATAAACTATGATCAAGTGAGATTGCCAAAAAACTAAGACTGGTCTTTCATACTACAGTATATTAAAGGAAATTTACATGAACACCCTCAATTTATCCCAATTTTCATATAAGCCCACTGCCCCCGACCATTTTTAATCTTACTGAGGCAGATAACCAATGTTAGTATCTTCTTAATTTGAGCCCAAATGCACCTTTATATTTTCAAAATAGACCTCAAATATATCGTCACAAATGTAAACAAAAAATATGAGAGAAAAGAAAAAAGAAATTTACTTTAGCTCTGACCAAAAACTAATTAGGCAAAGCTCAGAGTTTCGCCATGCATGGTGTTGAAAGTGGTCAGAACTCCGCCTATCGAAGCTTAAAAGGCTCGCCAATGATGGAGCTCTTAATTACATCTTATCTTGATAAAAAGTCCAGATTAAAGTTTTCGACACGGGTGAATAAATTTTTTCTTCATGTTCTTTTTGTGATTTTGTTTATTTTTGTTTTAAAAAAAAGGCGTTTTAGTCTCGGGAGGTCTACATGTCATATTTTTAACATTCAATTTTTTACTTTTAACGTCTAGGGGATCTAGAAAGTAATTAATTGAGTAAATTCGGCCAAAGTTAGGGGTGTCAATGTAACTTTTTCTTATAAATGGATCCCTACATTAATTATCCAATCACTTCCCATATGTTTATATATAGAACGAACGTACAGTTCGAAAGAGCAACTCACACTTCTTGAAAAGGCCCTCTGCCAAAATTATATACTCCGATCATATGACTTGACAAATATCGATCTTCCATCTAAAATTGGCATGACATGAATAATGAAGGTCATACAGCTGCTGCAAGTGCTACTAGTTCCAGCTGCAGCTTACTGACTAGGTCGAAATCTGAGGGGCACTTGCTGCACCAGAATTCGACGTCCCTGAGGCCTAAGGAGAGTAACAAAAATAACAAATTAGCTGCACCGCCTGCCAAACGATTTAGTAGTCCCAACGACGATGATGAGCTGTTTATTGCAAGTGGTTTTACTCAATATTCTCATGATCAAGTAACAAGGATATCCGACCACCATGTCGTTAACGTTGCACACGCTGCTGTTGCTGCAGATCATCACCTTGATCCTCATACCGGTCCTCAATCCGTTGTTCACAGGTACGTACGTAGTTCAAATTCATGATCATACTTACATACCTCTATATTTTACTATTTGTTTTTGAACTCTTAATTAATGTAGGGATATTGCAAGAGGAAGCACGGTTATAATGAAATACTTGGTTCTTACGCTACTTGCTCCAGTTGGGATAATACATCAGGCGAGACCTCATGTCCTAATGTCAGAATACCCAGTTCAATTATGGTCCTTCATTGGAGCTGTATGTATATATTGGACAATCATGAAAATTATAGTGTCAAGCCATTTTATTCCAAACTTAAATCGGTACACACTAAACTGCATTGCTCTATCCTGCGAGATTCTTGCAGTAATTTCTCTTGTTTCGGTATTGCTCCCACATTATGTATCACTCTTGATGTTTTTTGTATCCTTATGCTCAACTGCAGTTTCAGTTGTAGTCATACTCACATACATTTATTGGTTCGTGCCACTTTATGGAACACCACTATAAAGTTGGAACTATATAGTTACACAACAAGGGTGGTATGAATGATGTATCTATTTTAGTGGCATGGCTACGAAATACGAAAAGTTGGGATATCTGATCCATTGTTCGTGAAGGGCTACCAATTGTTATAAAATTCTATACATATCTTCACACTTGTTTGTGCATGAAAGCTACGTTCTAATGCGTCAAGGGCTACGGGTTGTTCTAATACGCTCATAGGACATATCCAAATTTCTTTATTTTGGATACTAATCATTCAGTTTTAAACAAGTTCATGGAAAAACAAGAAGACGATACCGAACGCAAAGATTCAAAGCTAAACAGAGTTTTCATCAATGAAATTCTGTTAGAATTTTATCACTAATGAGGCTAGTCCATGACTTTGTACCTCAACCAAAGGGGCCCGGCCCACACGTTTGAAATGAAGTTTCATTAAATGTGTATAATCTACTATGGTAGTAGATGACACTTGAGAAAGAATTACTAAAATTCATTGAAAGGTGAAAGAGTTATTGAAGCTCAAAGTGTGTTGGTTGATGCATTGAATATGGAATGCCAAGAGTTGGAATGGGAGAAGTCCCACATGGCTAAAATTGAGGAAGAAGGAACTACTTATTAGTCCAAGACTTGGGTTAAGTGATTTGGCCCTTAGGGCACCCATGCTTTTGGAAGGGGGAGGAGCTAGATGCTCCTACACACGCACCCGCCAGGAGCCGGGCCCGGCTCGTTGGGCTCGTGGGGCCGGGGTCCGTGGGTTCGCGGGTCGCGGTCTTGAGTTGATTATTATCTTTTTGGGCCAGAAACATATTGTGTTTGGTTAAGCCCAAATAAGATAATCGATTAAGTCTGAAACCATTACATCCGAGTCCGTTGATGCGAATGACGGTTGTGTCAGATTCGGTTTGAATTAATGGTAGTCTGACCATTCGTCAAAGTATGTAACTGAAACGAAAATTCCAACAGAAGTGTCTGTTCGAAATTTTGTTTCTACAGGGACCTTTCTGCGAAAGGATACATCTATTCAGACTGCAACTCTTCAATATTATAAATAGCCCCCCTAGAATCGATTTCAACACACAACAATCCATTCTTCTTCCTTCTCTTAAACTACTCTCTCTAAAGCCAGAAAAACCTTTATTGTATTAGTTCGTAGAGTCAAAGTTCGAGTGCTAGAACTCTGATTCACATACTGTTGTTCTATCTTGGGAGACTATTTGTCAAGTAAACCGTCAGCACCAGAGCGGGGCAAATACAGTCTTAAGGATTAAGGCCCAGCCTTTGCTCAACAGTCTAATCATATTCCTTACCTACTCCGTTTCTGTCCTCATACACTACCGCCACTCACAACAATTAAGACTGTACTCTGCCAGTGTATCGAAGATGTCTGCCAACGGAGTTTCTGCTGACGTTCATGTCCCTCGAATCAATGTTGCTCCTACCAACCACGGGGAGAAACCAGAGAAGTTCTTGGGGACGAACTTCAAGCAGTGGAAACAAAAGATGAGGTTCTACCTGACAACCATTGGTTTCGAAAGTTACCTTACTGCTGAATCTCCTGCTCCACCCACTCTGCAGGAGATTGATCAGGTCGCCATGTCTCCAGAGGAGAAGAAGGCCGCTGAAGAAGACAACAAGCGGAAACAACTATCCTATGATGCTTGGATCCATGCAGATTTCATGTGTAAGAACTACATTCTAAACGGTCTTTCAGATGTTCTCTACACTGCTTTCAGCTCTAGCAGTGCCACAAAGGAGTTGTGGGAGCAACTAGACAGGAAGTATTGTGCACATGATGCCGGTGCGAAGAAGTCCATTGTGGGGAAATTTTTGAACTTCAGAATGAATGACTCGAAGTCTGTGATGAGTCAGGTTCTGGAGTATCAAATGATTCTCCATGATTTGAAACAGGAGGGCATGAAGCCTAATGAGTCATTCCTGGTCGCTTCACTGATCGAGAAATTGCCTCCATCATGGAACGAGTTCATGAGTTATCTCAAATTGAAGACCAAGGAAATGGGGCTTGAGGAGTTGATCATCAAGCTTCAGATTCAGGAAGACAACCGCAGGGCTCTAGGCAAAGGGAAGCAGCAAGTTGAAGCAAAGGCTCACCTTATCGATTCCAAGGGAAAGTCAAAGGAACTCAAAGAAGAAACGCGTGATGGGGACGTGAAGTCTCAAGGGAATTCCGGGAAACCAGGACCTTCCAGGAGGATCAAGGGAAACTGCTTCAATTGCGGAAAGCCAGGGCATATGAAGGTGGACTGTTACCAACTCAAGAATGAGAAGGCCAATGTTGCAGAAACAAAAGATGACCCTATAGTGGAGGATTTGGTTAATTCCTTTGCTGCTGTGGTCTTGGAGGCAATCCTGGTTGAGAATCCGAAATAGTGGTGGATTGATACGGGTGCGACTCGGCACATTTGTTCTGACAGGGGTGCTTTCTCCACCTACTCTCCGGTGAAGGATAAGAAGCTGTTCATGGGGAACGACGCTACATCCGAGGTGAAGGGAGTTGGCAAGGTGGTCCTGAAGATGACTTCCGGGAAGGAGCTCATACTGAACGAAGTGATGCACGTTCCTGATATTCGTAAGAATTTGGTGTCCGGACCTCTGCTTGTTAGGGCAGGTTTTAAGTTGACTTTCGAGTCCAGTCAGTTTGTAATGATGAAGAATGGTCAGTTTGAAAAGGGCTACATGTGTGATGGGCTCTTCAAAATGTCTGTAATGTCTGTTGTACGCTCATTTGCAAGCAATGAAAACAATGATTCTACTTACTTGATTGAGTCTTCTAATTTATGGCACCATAGATTAGGACATACAAACTACAATGCAATTCGAAAGTTAATTAAAACGAATCATTTGCCGTCTTTTGAAATCAACCCTCAAAGTAAATGCGAGGTTTGTGTGGAAGCAAAACTAACAAGGGCACCATTTCATTCAGTGAACAGAACCACGCACGTCTCCTCTAGAATTAATTCACAGTGATTTGTGTGACTTAAAATTTGTGCAAACTAGAGGAGGGAAAAAGTACTTTGTTACTTTTATCGATGACTGCACTAGGTATTGTTATGTTTATTTGCTAAGGAGTAAGGACGAAACCTTAGAAGCATTTAAACATTACAAAACTGAAGTTGAGAATCAACTTAGTACTCAAATTAAAGTAATTCGAAGTGATAGAGGTGGAGAATATGCAGGACCACTTGAAGAATATTGCTCACAGTTTGGCATTATTCATCAAACCACTGCTCCATATTCTCCTCAATCTAATGGTGTTGTTGAACGCAAAAATCGTACTCTAAAGGAGATGATGAATGCACTATTACTAGATTCTGGATTACCCCAGAATTTGTGGGGGGAGGCTATTCTCACGGCCACTACAATTTTTAACAGAATACCCCGGAAAAATAGTGATATTACTCCATATGAACTGTGGAAAGGTAACAAGCCCTCTTACAAACACTTGAAAGTGTAATTTGCTTGCTAAGGTGGTAATACCAAACCAAAGCAAGTAAAGATTGGACCAAAGACTGCTGATTGCATATTTATAGGATATGCAAACAACAAGAGCGCTTATCGCCTTCTAGTGCATAAGTCACGTCTGGGACATCCATGAGGGCACTGTCATTGAATCAAGGAATGCAGAATTCTTTGAAGAAGTTTTTCCTAGAAAGGAAAAGAAAATAGTCTCTCATAAACGAGACTATGATACGGCAATAGGGTCAAATACGGTGGTCCCTGTGGGGGTCCCTGACCCAAGAGGCCCTAATGCATAATTCGAAGGTGTACCTTCAGAAAATGTTGCAGAACCTATAGGATCACCTCCTCTAGAGAATGCTACAGAAACAGAAGATTTACCACCAGAGAATTCCGCAGAAGCCGAAGTCGCACATCAAGAGAACGTGGAGGTTCCTGATGTCGAACCAAGTAGGAGTAAGCGGGCTAGGACTCAGAAAGACTTTGGTCCTGAATTTCTCACATACCTTGTGGGAAATGAGCCTAGGACTATCCAAGAGGCGATGTCTACTCCTGAAGCCCCCTTTTGGAAAGAGGCCATTGAAAGTGAAATGGACTCCATCCTGCAAAATCATACTTGGAAAGTGGTTGACCTTCCTCCGGGAAATAAGCCATTGGGTTGCAAGTGGATACTCAAACGCAAGTATAAAGCAGATGTAACCATTGATAAATACAAGGCTCGTCTAGTAGTCAAAGGCTATAGATAAATTTAATTACTAAATTTTCATTATATAATTTTAATAATTTATTTATTAATATCGTTTAAGAGTAAATTGTGGTCAAACGCGGAGACAGTTGACCGCAGAATAGTAAAATGTAACACTTTTTCTGAAATTGAGGGAGTAATATTTTTAAAATTTTCAATTTCAGATTTTGTTCTTTCACATTTTATTCTTTGTCTTTGTAACTTTTACGTATAGTTCAAATGTACAGTCAGACTGTATATTTGTAGTTTCAATATACAATTTTATGTATATTTATTGTATTTTACATTAACAATAATACAGTCGAACTGTACTATAGATTCGGATATTCAGTATAACTGGATATTGTTCAGTTCCATTATTACAATAAAATGTATAGGTAAGGTTACATTATACAGTCGAAATTAAAAAAAAAAATTACATCATCAAAGTTGCCTCATCAAGAAGAATTATAAAAGTAAATGCAAAAAAAGTAAAAAGAAAAAAGAAAAAAATCAAGCCATCGTAGGTGGAGGGCGGTGGTGGATCTGGTGGTGGATCCAGCTTGGCTTGATGTGAACTTCTTCTTCTTCTTCATCGGATCCGGCGGTGGGTAGAGGGTGGTGGTGGATCTGGTGGTCGCGGTAGCGGATCCGGTGGTGGTGGGTGACTGTATATCTATAAGGGAAAATTACACCTGCTCCCCCTGAAAAATACATGTATTTCAAAAAAGTCCCTGGTATTTGAACAATAACACATTAATCCCCACAATTGTTAAACAATTACAATTGGTAATTGCATTTTGAAATGGCCAAACACATCCTTATATGCTAAATAAAAATTTGACTCTAACTTACAATAAATTTAATATTTACCTCGAAAGTATATTTTATTTTCCAAATTAAGATGCCTAAGTTGCACATGTCAATTTTCAACTTACTAACCGCTAACTTTCAACTTTTTTATGTCCCTAAAATTACTTCATAAATATAGAAGCATTTTTAAAAGAAGAGAAAATGAAATGATAAATTTTATCTTAAAAAAACTAAGAAAAAATTTGTAGTTTTGTTAACATAACATGATGTTTATTTTCTTTAGACTATGAGAAAGAAAAACACATTATTCGTTCAAGCAAATTTTTTTTTTTTTTTTTCGGTACTTTAACTTGCATGGATTAATTCATAAAGCCAGATAATTGAAAAACTTGAAGCACTTATCGAGTAACTGTTTAGTAAACTCCGATACATTTAGTTAATTATATTTTAGCCTTATGCACTAATTGAAAATGTACTTTATACCCTTCATGTACTCAAAGGAAAATGAAGTTATAAAATAATTGGTAGTTGATATTAAAAAATAGTTATTATTTTAGTTGTAAAATTAATAACCACAAAATATTTATTTTTAATAATACAAAATTAAGAAATTATTGGCTATTCTTTTGTTTTACTGATAATTTACTTTATTTTAGTTTAAAAGATTAACCAATAATTGGTTAAACTCAAAAAGAGAATAATTATGACTTTTTCTTAAAATAAACATTATTATCACTGTCCACATAAATTTTCTTTAAAAAACAGAAAAATTTAAAAATACGAATCATAAAAATTGCGGTGTTACACAATCCATAAGTTTCACTTACTACTAAAAAATTAATAATCATACAGTTCGAAAATAATGTTTTTAACAAATATTAAAAAATAAATAATGTTGAAAAATAAAGGGTTTAAGTTGAATTAAATAAGATGTGAGTTAGTTAGACTTATGCAAAATAGGAAATTAAGACCATGTTTGGGAGGTAACTTAGAAAGTGGAAAATGGACCAATCTGTTATTGTTCAAATTTTGGGGACTAATGTGTAATAAGGCACTTTTGTAGGGAGTCCATATGAAATTTGCCCTATCTATAAACTTTGGTGGATGACTGTATATCTTAGATACCAATTCAATATCGTATATTTATTTACAAACATTATATATTTAACTTTAAACATAGTATATACAATAAATCTGGATTATACTTACATTACCAACATTTCTAAATATGTAATTTTTTTAATTAAATATATGATGATTGTAACAAAATATGTGATGTTTGATTTGTTGAAAATGATATTCTATTATTTATGACTATAATCTGGATGTTCGTCACTTGTCAATATTCTAATCCATCCCTACGAGTGGAGCCTGGCATTTTTTCAGAAAGAAAATAAGAAAGAAGAAAGGAGAAAAAAGGAGCACCACCTGTTATAAATCCCAAAAGGACAACATGGCCATATTGACATTATATAGCACAGCACGAAAATATTCCTATGTGGAGGTTAACATATATGAAGAAATTACAAGTAATTTCATCCGGAAAGTAGGCAGGTCTACATATATGTATTGATCTGCAGTCGGCACCACGACATGGATAGGTAGTCAACAACGCCTGCTCCATCGATAATACTCCATCGTCCAACTGAACTTATTTTTAGTATAAAAATAACAACTAAGCACTAATTTTATTTCATTTCCTTAATATTCACACGATACCAAATGGTATAAAATATCGAAGGGAGTATTTCACAAGTCCTTAGCTTGAAGCAATATGTATTACTGCAGAATCGACTAATTATGTCGTTAAAGATAAGTACAATATTACTTTGCAGAGGACATTTTATGTCAATTTTTTATGAATATATGTATGACAACGATATTCTTAAATCTTAATTAAAAATAATTAAATGAATTATAACCTAATTAATTATAATTATGATATTTATCAGTTTATTTGAATACCCTCAATAAGAGGATACTATTATACTTTTATTCAAACTTTTGTGATCATCATGTACAATTTAATTATATAATAATTGTATAAACCATATATCTTCTGGATCGACTTAATTGCCTCATGTTTATATCAATGACTCGATCATATACATCGATCTTCCATACCTGGCACGTGACATGGAGCTACTAAAGTCGGTCATTAACTTAGACTTTAGGTGGTTTTCTCTTTTCTACCGCATTATGCACTACATCCTCATGCTGTAAAGGTTTTACCATACTTGTACCATATACATTAAATGTTATACCGTACAACACATTAAATCATTATGAGGTAGTGCAGTATACTGTAGGGTAGAAAAAATCCTTTTAGCTTATTTGTCTACATGTATGTTTTGATTAAACTATATTATAATATGGACAATAATACACCATTTTGGATTTTATTATATCAAATTTTTAAAGAAAATCTATTGTGAACTTGTCTTCGTGTAGGCGTGTACCAACACAAAACAATAGTATAGTATGCGCTCCCCACGTGAAGGCTACCCAATGTTAGAAACTTAACTTGATATTACTCATGGTAAATATGCTAGCTAGGGTCGAAAATGATCCTGCATTAGAGTCGGACAATAAAAATTGAATTCATGCCTCTACTATTACTCTAACTATCCTAAATTCTTGAAAGACATGTGTATTAATAAGAGACCTAAAAGAATGATTTGTGTTTTTAAGTATATGTATAATGTTTTAAACAATATCAATAATGTTTTATAAGCGAACATTTTATATCATTTTTTATGTAATATATATCATCGATATTTATAATAAAATCTGTAATGTTTTT
Organism: Plantago major; assembly: GCA_026545765.1. Classification (NCBI taxonomy): domain Eukaryota; kingdom Viridiplantae; phylum Streptophyta; class Magnoliopsida; order Lamiales; family Plantaginaceae; genus Plantago; species Plantago major. The sequence continues at coordinate 102,024,197 of CM048841.1, read as the reverse complement.
TAATATGACTGTAATATTTATCCGTTATTTTTAATCTTTTGATAACACCGTCTCATCATAGATTTACTCATTTCCTATTCTCATGTATTTAGAAATTACCAAGGAATTTTCATTGAGGCGGGTGACTAAATATTGCAGACGTAGAAAGAACACGGTATTATGCGGGGCCCTTTGAAAGTCTATTTGTGGTTGCAACTTGCAAGTTTTAAAAAGTGTGAAACTTCCTTTATCCTTGTGAGGGGATGAGTTGTGAGAATTTTGATGTCCACTGGCGTCGAAGAAGCTTTGACTTAATTTGTATGATTTGGGTTTCGGTTTGCATACGTTTTTTATCGGATAGGTTGTTGAAATATTGAGATCGATTGCTAGGTTAGATTGAATTACAATGGTTTTGTGAGAAGGTATCATTTTTCTAAACAATAGAAAAATTATATCGAAATTTGTATAAATAAGGGGAGTGTGTCATACAATTGGAGTGGAAATAATATGATTTTCCTATTGTTTTAAAAATATTAACTTTTACAATAATTTAACGACTTTGGTAAATTAGATGCTTAGATGAATCGTGGTTGAATGTCTTTTTAAGAAGATATTTTATCTATAAAACTTTTCAGAAGATAATCTCTTGAAAACGGAAAGAACATCACATATATTTAACTATACAAACATTATGTTGTTTAACTTCAAACGGAATGTTTTTAGTAAACCCTGCAATATACTTGTACTTGCATTTGATGTTGATCTTCTCCGTCTCTGTAGAAACGGTAGTCACTCACAAAAGTGACTCCAGACGCTCTTGTAATTTTCTTGTGAAATATACACGGTTAACCGTATATCACTATCATAGGTATGTCACAAACTCAACTTATTAATCAAGCATAGCCTTGTGAACTTTTTCTGGTGCACAGACTATATGTATGGAAGTGACTTGCCATTTGTTCATATACATAAGCTACTCACTTCCATCTCCAATAAATCAGTTGATCATAGACACAGTTCGATCTTCAATTCCGTCATCTTAATGACGACTGAGCTAATAGTACGGTCTCATTTGCCATGCATGAATAATAGTACTACCGAAGTAGTACTCACAGGTGCTGCTAGTGCCAGTACTTCCAGCTGCAGAGTCCTGACTAGGTCGAAATCCGAGGGGGACTTGTTGCACCAGAATTCGACCCTTCGGCCCAAGGAGAGTAACAAAAATAACAACAAATTAGCTGCAGCTGCCAAACGAATTAGTAGTCCGGACGACCATGAGGAGCTGCTTATTACAAGTGGTTTTACTCAATATTCTCATGATCATCAAGCAACAAGGATATCCGACCACCATGTCGTTAACGTTGCACACGCTGCTGCTGCTGCTGCAGATCATCACCTTGACCTGCATCTTACTGATCCTCAATCCGTTGTTCACAGGTTCAAATTCATGATCATCTTATTAATTACCGAATTTTATTTTCTACATCACCAATAATATCTATATATCTTTAGTTAGTTTTAATTTCAGTTAATAATCGATCAGCTTAATTTTTCGTGTACGTGCATGCTACATTCATGCATGTTTATTCGATCCTAACTCCTATAATTATTAGTACTGTTGTTAATCTGTATATTTAACAATACCAATTATGATTTATTTTGGTTGTCAATCTGTAGAACACATTCTTAATTAATCGATTTCATGCATGGTTTGTGTGTTTGGGGTTTAATTTCTTGACTTAAAACACTCGGGAATTAAGCTTACAGAGCATAAGCTTCGTGTTTCAATCGCATCAAGTACTTTGTATTTTATCATTTCATGGAATACGGAGGTTTTATATATACTCTGGATGATACCCATGTCAAATCATACGCATATATATGACATGAATCTCATCGGATGGGAGTTAATTGGTACATGCGGTTCGATTGGGATATCAATGCATATGCTATTACGTACACATATAATATGGTCTCCCATACACTACTGGAATGTTAATTTTATAAGTATGTCCGAAATAGGTTTCAGGTTCAGATCCAACCATGAGAAGTTATTATGGATCCAGATGAGTCCGAATTGAATTTCGGGTGCGTGTTTAATTAACCATTTATTTTAAGTTGGGATTCTCTTGGGTTCTACTAGTACATTTTAGTGTACTGTTATCATATAGCTATAAATCCGAGTAATACCCCACCCATTGAGATTCCATAAATACATTTTATGTTTGAAATAAGAGAATTCGCCTGACACTTGAGTTATGAGAGGTTCTACTCGAATGCTTATGGCCAACACAAGTTTTTGTCTTACTAATAAGCCTACAAAGGTTTTGGCAAAACCTTGTATCAGTTGGCCTTACCAATTGACAAAGCTTAAATGCTACTCAGACATCCTCATCATATATTAAGAAGAACCACACAATCTCATCCATGATCCAACATTCCAACTATATATTTCGATCAAACTATGTTTATGTGCACTCATCCATGATCCAACTATATAATCTCATATTTACATGCCTCTATATTCTTAATTGTAGGGATTCTACAAGAGGAAGTACAGTTGTAATGAAATACTTGGTTCTTACACTACTTGCTCCAGTCGGAATAATATATCAAGAGAGACCCGATGTCTTAATGTCAGAATATACAGTTCAGTTTTGGTGCTTCATTGGAGCTGTATGCACATATTGGGCAACCATGAAAATCGTTGTGTCAATAAGACATTTGACTCCAAAATCAAATTTCAACACACTTAACTGCATTGGCCTTGCGTGTGAGGTTCTTGCAGTAATTTCTCTCGTTTCGGTATTGCTCCCACATGATGTATCACTCTTTGTGTTTTTTGCATCCATATACTCTGTTGCAGTTTCATTCGTAGTGATACTCACATACATTTATTGGTTTGTGCCACGTCATGCAACACCACTATAAAGTTGGAACTATATAGTTACACAACACGGATGGTATGAATTATGTATCTATTTTTGTGGTAAGACTGCGAATGTACAAGAAGTTGGGACATCCCATCTATTGTGCATGAAGGGGTACCCGTTCTAAAATGCTCTATAAGTGTAAGACAAAGTTGGTGTTATCGGACTGGTGTTGCGGTTACACCAAAACCAATATGCGTGAAGGGCTACCGGTTGTTCTAAGACGCTCAAAGGACATACTCCTATGTTCAAATTTCTTTATTTTGGATACTAATAATTCAGTTTCAAACAAGTAAGTTCATGGAACGTCAAGAAGAAAAATGCAAATGCAAAGATTCAAAGCTAAACAGAGTTTTCATCTATGAACTTCTTGATAACCAGCATCAGGTTTTTTGAAGGTTCGGAATTCGGATCGATGGTGAAAAATCCATGTTGTTGCCCTTCAAACTCCACATACTCAATCTTCTTTCCCCATTTCTTTAATTTGTCTGCATAGTCTTCTGCTCTATCTTTCAGTAAATCAGATCCACCAACAACCACTAGAATTGGGTCAAGATCCATTTCTTCCAAATTTGGGCTTTTGGGGCCGAATGGATTCACAAGTGGGTGATCTGTTGTTTCTCCCTCTGGTATTGATAGCCTCCAAAACCTGTCCAATTATACATCAATTTGTATTGAGTATGCTCTATGTCGGAATAATTATGCCAGTCGCACTTTGACTTTACTTAGGCTGTTTCAACTTATTGAGAAGCCTGATTTAAGAATAAGTTGGTACATTTTAGAGAATTTGCAAAAATTATTTATAAGTTTCAAACTTACAATAAGTTTGCAGGGTAGAAGAGTAATTACAAACTAGGCCTTCTTTTTAATATATTAAAAACAATTTCAAAATCCAGCTTCTCTATAAATTGTAGGGGACAAATCGCACACGCGCAAGTTTTATGTTTCAAATCGCACACATGTAAATGTGATCGGGTATATTACACAGTTTTTTAAAACTTTAGGACCGAAATTATACTCGTGCAAACTTTAGGCACTTTGCTCCAAATTAAATTGAGGGTCAAAACATATTTTGCCTTTTACTAAATTAAAGTGCTGGAGTAACTAATGAGCAAACCTGTCAATGAGCTCAAAATTTAGGAATGCGTCTTTTGGCCCCTCAGCTTCAAACTTTGTCAAAACAGTCCCACCAAAGAAAGGAGCCAAGTACACATAACCCCTCACCCGGACCGGGGCCAACTCAGCTGAGCCAGCTCCAAGTCGTACAGCCAAGTTATGAGCTATGTTTCCACCAGCCGAGTCACCCGAAATAAAAACACGGCTAAAGTCAGCCACATCGCTCAGCCATGCATCTGGCTCCTCAGCCCTGGCTTGACCCTGGAGCCATTTTACAGCCATGTACCCATCCTCAATAGCTGTTGGGAGCCGATTCTCAGGAGCAAGCTGATAGTCGGGCGCCACAATCACAACCTGGAGCTCAGAAGCAAGCTTGAAACAGTAGTTTTGGCAGTTTGGCCAGGTCCTTGAGCCAATGCAAAAGCCTCCACCATGAATGTAGTAGAAGATTGGGAGCTTAGAGGAGGACGAATGTGAAGCCGGCTTGTAGAGCCGAAGCTGAAGGTTGTGTGTAGCGTCAAAGACAACATCTTTCCATAACACCGAGCCATCGTCATGCACGGGTACCGAGAAACTCGGCTTCGGAGAGCGCCAGATTGAGCCGTCACTGTACACACGAAGAACACCGCGGCATTCATCTACCTCATGAGGCGGAGGGAAGGTGATTTTTTCGTCGGACATACTTGTGCGCTTGAGAGTGAGTAGTTTCTAGTTAGCAGATGATATTTAAGAGTATGAAGATGCAAGTTTCAAGTTGAATGGAGCTGGTGAAAAAGATGATTGTGTCATGTCATGCAGGCGGCAAATTTGTCTTTGTATGTTTTGGAACTGAATTTGTGTTCGTTGAGATTTAGAAGTGGGCTATAAATAAGACAAGATGGCTCAACAAACTACTGTGAAAGATTAGGCTTCTGCTTGTCACATAGTGATGTTTAAAAAAGCTCATGAGTTGGAAGGCATATTCATCCCTTTTTTTTTTTTAATTCCCTCCCTAGAAAAGGCGAAGAGCTAACTTTTGTGAGAGACCGTGTCTCGGATAGACAAGATCATCCTAAAGAAGATATCAACATCACATTGACAAACTGTTAAAACAAACAAAACAGAAGTTCCCGCCATACAAACTGTAGCAGTTATTCTATACCTCAGACCAAAATTTCCTATATTATTATCAATCAATACAAACCTATGAATCAACTGTACAACTCATGGGCTGAAAAACGGACCAGCGCCTCGACAAGGAAAATAGGGTGTGGTTCTATATGCAATAAAGCTACACATGAACAAACGAGATATACATCGACTGTAGTTCTATGCCAGGGAAGCTTACATACAACAATGTTCAACTCCAATATTCACCCATGCAAGGAACGTCGCTACACCGCCTTCCTAGTTGTATATCTTCACGGCTTTCTCATATGGGGGACGGTACTGAAAAGTGAAATCATAGGGGAGGTCAAAGAGCGACTCTGTGGTCATAGTTGAACTCATACTATACGAAGCCATGCAACAGAATAAAGCACTGAAGGATTTGAGGAAACACAAAAAATTTAAGAGAGAAAATATGAGTGTTGAATGCAAGGAATTTCCATTTACTGTCATTTTATAAGCTGAAACATCAAAACTTATGTGCAAATTAAATTATGGACTCCAATGTAATATCTACAAGATCAGGGACTAATGTGTTACAGAGGCATCTAGAAGGGGGTATATGTAAGTTTTCCAATATATATTCTTCAAAACTAAATGAATGAGCCTCAATTGTGCATCATGAACATAAGATGCCTATAGTATAGTAGTATCATTTTACTTGAAAGACTTTCAAAGGGTTCTAAGAGCAAATGTTAAGACTATTCATATTAATTTTGGCCGTGCAATGATAACGCAAGGTAAAAGTACCTGATTTGCCACGGCAGACCTTTTTAATGCATTATCTGAGTGCTCTAATCCAAGATAAGGATCAGTGACATAACCTCCATTCTTCTGCATGCCCTATGATTTCAACCAACAAAAATATTGGTATCACATTAAAATGTACCCATAATACAATGGCGTTTGGCTGAATGCGTGAGAGGGGAAGGTGTATTTGTGTGTTTCACGGTTGGCACTTGGAAGAGAGTGAGTGAGGAAGGGAGGGATAGCAGACCTGGAAACGAGTGAACAGACTATCTGAATCCTCAAGGTACTCAGCTTTACCTTGAGACACAACAGCAAATCTCCACTGGGCAAAACATGCAGATATACGTAGAAGGTAAAAGTTAAATCAAATTGTAGTAGGTAAGCAATCAATACAATTAGAAAAAGAAACAACATTGTCGTAATTGGTCTATAGTCTAAACTAATTACTCCATATTTACCAACCAAATCAAGCCAAAATAAATATTGTAGATATACCTTAGAGAACTCTTCATCAACAATTTGTAATTTTTTTTGTATGCGAATCTTAACATCGGCTAACATCTCATCCTCGTGAATGACTGTAAGAAATGGCATGCCAAAGTTTCGTATCTGCGACAAGCGACATGAAAGATCATAATAAAAGTAGAAAATTATCCGTTCAAGTATATGGCTCAGAGAAAATCAAAATATTACCACTTGTTGCTGAGTCACCTCCTTTGTAAAGTGATACACATGAATCAAGTAATCATTTGGACCAAGATTCTTCTCCTCCTCAGTTATCTGCAAGGAGTATTGGCATATTGCAAACATGTTTTAAAACAATTTCTTAAGAACTCGTTCAAAAATTTGAGCAACTGAGGCAGACAGAGAGAGACCTCTTCGGCCCTAAGCATCCAGTTATTGTCAGTAATTATCTCTATCTTTTCACTGGCTGAGAACACCTGCAAAAGTGTCAAGTTTGGGTGATGGCGGAAGGCCATAGATTAAACAAAAACTCTAAGCAACTTTGGAGAAAGACACTATTCAATATCAATGTCAATAATAATCAACCCAAATAGGGATATCTAGTTAAGCTAGAATCCTACCAGAATATATCAATTGCCAAATATAAGAACTCTAATTTAAGTATAATATAAAACAACCTACTTAATATCATCCTAAAATACTAATTTAATATGCTAATATTTCCCTTATATGTTCACAGGAAATTTTGGGAAAGGCCGGAATGCAAATATCAGTTTCACAGAAGGAGAACTGAAATGCGAACCAATCTTTGTTGCATCTAACAGAACATTTCCATAACAAAATTCTCTAGTCTTTTTTAAGGGAAAAATCACTTTGAAAAGGAGTGGATGTGAGAGGATAGTGCAATATCCTAGGAAGCACCATACTTACAGAAACTTGATTGCACCACACAGCATCCAGTAAATAAGAATATAAGAAAGGCATAAGATGAACCATAAAACGATGAACAGGAGAAAGCTTTTTCTTTTTTTGAAGATTGAAATTCGACATTGTCATTTTCTTCTACATTTCGCCAACCACTATCATGGTTTATCATGATTTTGGGGCTTGATGGATGCCAACATATTGTTTTTTTACCTTGATCCTAATTCATATGCAAAGCCATAATCCAAAATGGTCAAATTTATATGCATTAGTTGTTGGACTGGATGAAATGACAGACATATGTTAAATGTGTATCCTAGAAGGGTAAGCATTGACACAACGGTTATTTGTCCGGACATATTTATATGCATTAGTTGCGAAATAAAATACAAACATGTTAGATAAATGTATTCTAGAACGGTAAGCATTAGCACAGTGGTAATTTGATTTGTTGGCAACCTAGAGTCCACGTGTTCGAGGCCTAGAAACAGCCTGTTCGCAGAATGTAAAGGTCCAATAAATGCCCACCCATATCCCCACCCGTGCAAAACCAGGATCAGTTAGTTCGCGAGGTCTGCACTTTAAATGTGTAACTTGGCATGTCAAGTTTCAAATATTGGGAAAGGGATAAATAAAGACAGTTTTCCCCCTTAAATACGATGTAGCACTTTACACTATTTTTAAATGTCATTAAATACACATCCATCACATGTCTTTTTTCCACTTTGCAAATTCATTCACAGGTTTAATTGCCAATGCAACACATTTGATTTTGTTATATTATGTCTCAAGTAGAGCAATGCTACATAAAAAATAATGAGCTCCATCATTTACATGACAAAATTAAAAGGATCTATGACAGTTAGGAATCCAACCTTGTAGATCCTGTGCGCCAAAACTTCCAGCAGCCTAAGGTCCGCATTTTGCTGCGACAGCTGAACCTGTTTTATGATATACCCCTTAATATCACATGAAAGCTGCACTATGATACTTGAGCATAATATATATCGACAATTATAAGGTCACCTTCATCCTGAGACTATTAAGCAAATCACCAAAGGTGCTCTCTTTTGCCAGCCTGATGTTGTGTATTTCCATCTAAACAAACAAACAAAAGAAAACAAAAAAAGAAAAGAAATAGGCAAGACAAAAAGAATGAGGAGAATGATAAAGTTACATGCATGTGTGTGGCATGCAAATTAGTTATATGCACGAATGCAGCATGTGCATGTATGTTATACAGAAAAGGTTATTTACAACATCTGCAACTCACGTCATTGTTTGATGCATGGTAGAAAGCAACTCTGAGTGTTCTTAGACCTTGTAGTTCCGGTAAAGGTATATCCAATACTTCATAGTATAATATATCAGATATCTAACAAAAAATAACAACTGTAAATGTCTAGGGTCATGTCGAATCAACTCTTAAACCACATGTCTGGGATTGAATACCTGGTTGTTATCGACCAGCATGTCCAACAACTTATTTACACCTCGATACTTTACAGGATGAGATCTTGGTTGCTGAGAGTATATACTGTGTGACGTGAGCCTGATCCTTGACGAATCATCCAATATGAGTTCACGGGCTACTCTTTCTACAACCTCATCATAAGTAGCAAGCTTGGACCTTCAATGAATGAGCAAATGACAAGGAAAACAATTAATATGCAAACAAATCATGCTAGTGAAGATACTACTCATGTTATAGTTCGTTTGATCGATTAGTGCTTACAGTTGTAAGCAAAATTTGTCATCTTTTGGTTTATCCGGAGAGCGGAAGTGAATAACCTGCAAAATATTCAGCGGAGAAGTCAAAGTTATGTCCACCAATCAGTTGCATGTTATCCATCAATGTTAATCCCATGTCACACATCTCTACAAATGCAATTTCAACAAGCTACTGGAACATCTTTGTACAAATGAAACTATGTTGTTGGTAGAACTTCTGAAACAATGGTTACAGGGCATAGATGAAGCGGAATGGTGCCCTAAAACTACAAACGATGTTTGTTCTGAGTGATAGATTCACGAAATTATTTGCGGCTCCACCATTAAGACTGTATTAGGAAGGGCAAACCCTGTGCATATGTGTCTTTGCAACTCTACTACGGTTTTGGAGGGTTGGCGTGTTATAAGCTGACTTCAACTTGCATTTTTGCAAAGGTTGTACACAGGCCACAAACCCATGATCAACATATAGCCAGCGGACTTCCCGTTTCACAAAACTTGCCCTCGCCATCATTTAGACTGTTAAATAGGATCATCTTTAAAAAAATTATAGCGTGAAGTATATCATTTAGATTCTATGATTCCTTTTCTTCCTCCGTAATACTCCATACATGGTTTATTGACATAAAATTTCCTTCAATAAAGATTTGTTGTTAATTATACCAAATTAGGCGTTTTTACTGTTATTATGAATTTAAGAAGACTACAAGCCATAAAATAATGTTAACCAATGCACGCTGGGACGTAAAGGGAAACAATGAGGAAGAGAGCAAAAGATAATATAATTTCTCCAGTCAAAAGTGTCAACAAACCAACCAGCAATATACTCACTATTTGTTGAAGGGACTAATATAGTCAGGCCTCTCGTAATGCAAAAAGCTAAAGCTTCATAATCCCAACATTATGGTTAAGAAAGTAACTACCATCTAATTCTTCAGGAAATTAACAATAGTCATACTCAGAACACTAAAACCATGCTAACAGCAGCAATCACAGAAGGGATTAACGCATGGAAAGAAAAATGAAAAAGGAAAAAGAAAGACTAGCTCATAACTCCTAAATAATCCCTATGTGAGACAAACGGCTGGTCTTACGAGCTATGTAAAATCTAGCTCACATGGACTCCTACAGCACAAAACCAAACATCATATGCTTAGGCATGCCCAAGTGTCAGGGGATGGACAAGAGGGAGGCAAGGATGACTTGATTTGAGTCAAATGCAAGTACGTGAAACTAGAATGGAATTTATGACATGGACCAAACTCTCTAGTCACAAATGTGCAAGGAATTGAGAAGAGGGAGGCATGTGGTCTTGCGTCAGAAATGAACAAAAGAGAGGCAACACTTGTGTTGGGTCAAATGCGAGTATGTGAAACTATAATGGAATTCATGATCTGAACCAAACTCTTGGTTGCAGATGGGCTCAGGAGATGGTGTTTTAAAAAACAGTTTTAAGGAGATAATGAGTAGAAAATGTCTTAAACGTGAATAAATTATTTATGAGCAAGAAATACAACCAGATAAAGAGAATATCCAAAAACCTGACAAAAATACATATGGGATACAAAATATGTGAGAGAATATAAATCTCAAAAGCGTAATCTGCATGAAACGACAGGGAGGTGCAAATCCAAAAAGAAACTAGCACAATACACTTAACTCATCCAGAAATACGTAACTTAGCACCATTTAAGAAATTTCTAATAAAAGGTAGTACTTGGAGATTATGCCGGTATTGTAAAAACGAGTGAACATCTGGAAGACGGTGTCTGCTCTCGGCTGAAGGAGATTTTTGATAACATACTATGTCACCATTCTCGAGCTGTGAAGACATGGGAAAATATCCAATAAGCTCTTGCTCTATACATGTCATAAATGTGCTTACAAGTTAATACATACCTGGCATGATTTGAATGTAGCTCTCTTGTCTATGCGACAACACATTACGGGTGTAAATTTAACTTCCTGAGTGCCAGAGGGAAGAGGAAAAAAAACATATTTATCATCGAAGATATAAGGATGGTTGGTTCTAAACTTCTAATCATTCCTCAAATGTATGTTACCTTATAAAGGAGATGAATGAGATGTATGCTAGGTTCTACTTCACTGACATTTGAAATTTGTAAAACTAGCTTTTCAATAAAGGACAAGCTCAAGCAGGGTCATAAACAAACCTCAAAAAGTTCAATCTCTTCGTCAGGGGCATAGCCTGCCATTTCATTGAGTCTGGCCAAGATGTCAGTTGGCCTGCCATTACTCTTCACCAATAGTCTCCCAGCATATCTAAATATCAAATGCAATTATGTAAAATATATCAAGGCCAATGTGATCTCAGACTCTAGGACCTCTAATTTTCTGGGCTCGGGGGGGGGGGGGGGAGAGATTACCGTAGCTCTTCATTTTCAGGATCATAAAGTTTGAAAAACAGCAATATGTCATCTTTTTCCTTAATGTGGAGAGGGATGTGCTCGGAATCCTACATAACAAAGTAGAAACTCTCTGAGTAGAAAGCAAGGGTCAATTTAATCACTTATAAGGACATCATGACATTACCGGTCCAAGATCCATCTCCAAGAACAACTTCAGGTCGCCACTCTGAACTTCCATCAAATATCCAACCTACAATTGTGTGATTTCTAAAGTGAATTATGAATGGAAGTGCCATGTATGCAATGTCCTAACAGGAAAAGTTGGTAAAAAGAACTGTATCAAAATTTTCAGCAAGTTCTTATATCATGTTCCAGATTCCTATTACCACTCACCAGAAGCATACATATCACAACTATCAAGGTCAGGCCATCATCACCTTAATAGACCATATCAAGGGTGAAAGTTTGACAGCTGAGATATTGAATCCAGGATTAAGCCCCACCAATGTGGGATATTTAACAATTTATAAAATGAATGTCAGAGAAGATACTTCTAGCTAGCTCAGTATTTGGTCACAACTGTGGTTTGACGCTACAGCTTGTATAACACGAGAGGTGTCATCTTAATGCATATTAAATGCCTTCCAAATGTAAGAGATGTAAACCAAAACATCATCGTAAGATAGGATTAAGAGAGCATACTGGTCTTAGTACAGATTCTTGTATTTATCCAAAGATAACTATTGACATAATATAACCAGGAAATCACCTTTAGCTAAAATAAATACCAACAACGTAACACCAAGTACCAATCTAAGGCCAAAAGATCTTCTTACAGACTCTAAAAGGAATGGTAGTTTAATTATGCAACTCATGGGGAACATACAAAAGCCACATCCTGAAACTATGCCTGGTTTCGTGAGGTAGGATTGAACGGGAATGTCATGGTGTAAAATTGATTATATGAAATGAAGACCAATTTCATATTGTCACACCCCAGTTAATTATCACTTTCTCCGAATTAGCCATGTATAAAGCAAAATAGTTGTTTCACTATGAACCTTCAGAATCTAGAATTCACAAACATCATAATCTAGTAATCTACAGCTCAAGAACAAATAGGGGAAGAAAACCCAGGATGAGGAGCAATTTCATTCCGGTAGCCAGAACCAATAATGATTTGCAGTGAGCAAGTCCATAAGAAGTAAAAAGATGTTTACGGGTTGAGCTTCCTCTGAGAGTGTCACTGGCCGGGTAGGACGATATGTGAGATTTTGGCGCTCTGCCCAAAGCCAAAAACGCAGGAATTCCACAGGACGGCCTATTCCTTTTGCTACCTCTTCCTGCAATTAGTTTACAGTTGATCAGATAATTAAGAACTCTAAAACAGTTAAGTGTACATTTAGCCACAGTACATTGGTAAAAAACAGTGAATTGTTTCAAACACAAAGTGATAACACGGGTTTTATAATGTATAATGTGCAGCAGTATTCATAATCATCATAAAACAACGAGAAAAGATGGTATAGCAGTAGATAAAACTTATAAAATTCAAAACCATGATAGTATCTCGCCATGAAAATGGCTCAACAACAGTTGCCAAAGCCTTGCACGTGACCTTTCAAGTATTAAGGAGTCTTGATTCATTGAGAATATTTTAGTGTAAATATTATATTTAATCTTGTTACCTTAATTATAGAGATGTATAGTTGTATAAAAAGGGATTTATGCAATTTGTGAGATCAATGAAACAGATACAATAGCGTTGTACAATTCTATAAAGGAGTCTTGATTCATTGAAAATATTTAAAAGACTAGGATATTTTCAATGAATCAAGACTCATTTATAAAAAGTGGATGAGGAATGTTTTATTAAGTCCATTATATACCTTAAACACGTTAAACTTCATTTGCTTCTGAATGCGAAAGCTCCTAACTTTTTCAAAATCGACTAAATCAAAAAATACGTCCTTTCCGATTTGAAAGGCAAGATTTTCATCACATGCCACCTGGAAAGAAACGAAAGATGATGAATCTTAGGATAATATAGAAAATGGAAACTGAAATGGACAGGATCGAATATGTAAGATGTATCCACTATTTTGCTCTGATTATGAACATTATTCTCGAACTTACCTTTACTACAGCATAATGATGAGCTTCTGATTTTTCTTTTTCTCTCTGTTCTTCTTCCTCATGTTCTCTCTTTAATTTCTCCTGCAATTTAATAAGGACGAATAGTTCATGGAAAAAGAAACAAAATCCATGCATAATCAACAATATAAATATTAAAATATAACCTTAATATGTTCGGCAATGTCTTGCTGGTCCACGTTACACATTATTTTATCCTTGTCACTCTCACGAATATACACAAGCATATAAGCACTCGAGTGATTTGCAAACTTGAAAAGGTTGTTATGAAATCCTGTATTTGTCTGCATCCATGCATCGTGTGTTAAAAATAGCACAAGTACATTCATAATTACCAAGACTGGCAAAAAAAATCAATTAGTTAAGACCTACATGTTCTTCACCACCATACAGCTCCTCTGAAGATTTGTCCATGTCTTCTTTAGTTACTCTTTCATCATCAAACTTATACCTGACAAAGCATTTCGTAAATTGATGTTTAAAAGATTTGGCAAACAAAGAATAATCAAATGTTCATAAAGTTTTTATTACAGCCCCAACAGAGCCATTTAATTCAATATAGTAACATAAATATGATTTCAACAAACATATAGTTTTCAAAATGGCATACCACTGACTAGAAAGAGTTGGCCTTATGAAAACATAATAATGTCCACTCTGCACCCCACCACTGTGAACCAAGACACTGCAAAGGATCGAATCGTTAAGGTAGATAAGAATGTATATAAATTATATGAGAGTAGTTTGGGAACCCTAACATCAATAAAATAGCATTCAGCACAAATTTCATCCAGTTGGGGAAAAAAATCAGCCTTTTGGCATATTGCACCGATCAATATCAATAATCTTCTTACACTAGATTATATGCTGTGTTTTAGCTATATTTTGTATTTCATAATTTTGAACATACTTTATGATATTTAGTACAAAGCAAGGAAACCAATTTGCCTGCTTTTTTAACTACACTTGTTATTTTTTCTACTATTTTCTCTTTACACGGACAAATAGAAGTAAAAGGAAACGGTGGTGTCATGAGACAAACATAAGTGAAGGTGAACAAAGGCAATGGCAGCCCATCACTACCAAGGCCCCTGCGGTTGATTAGAAATTTGTGTACTTGGTTAGTTCATTTATTTCCCTATTTTTCATTTCCAGCTTTCGTATTCCATTTGGGACTATTATGAACTCTCCTTGACCATTGCTTATAGAGTGATCAATGTGCTTGCGCTTCGGAAACTAATAAAGACAAGGGGTTTTATGGAATTTTATTCTTAGGTACATTTGTTGGGCTTGGGTCTTTCTGGAGGGGAAGGAACAGCCTATCATTTGAAAATAAAATTGTTCGATTCCTATCCAATGTTGTTTTTTGCTCTCCAAGGTGCTGTAACACACTTCCATGTACTTAAAAAAAATTAAAACAAAAGAGAGGAAAAATTTAGTTTGCTTCGGTTACACATACATGAAACTCTTAATATTTATTTCGTTACTCGTAGATTCTTTTGGGTCATTTTGACTGTTGCACTTGGAACTCTTTCTGGTTTGTAGTCAAGGGCGCTTTAGAGAATTAATTGAAAATATTTGAACTCTTCAATATATTGGTGAGTTCAATCAATTAAAAGACCAAGGCTTTTTTTGTACCAATTTTTCTTATCCAAGTACTCCAGTTTGTTCGTTCCTTGGATCTCCTTTAATTTATAGTCAATGTCAATAGTGGAATCTTCTTGGTTCTATTTAAGTATCCTTGTAGAATCTACTAAAGTACAAATGCTACTAAGACATAATGGACAAGTATCATTTGGGGGATGTCAACCATCATTAATTTGCAATATAAACATTGATCACTCTTATAAATAATTGCTACAGTCCAATCATTTGCTTTACCTTAGTTATGTAGGTAGTATAGCTTTTAATGGGCATAGATTGTACACAACACAACAAAGGCGTCTTGCCCATTCTTAAAATATTTTTGACCAAAAGCAAATTCAGATGTATGTCATATCGACTAGTAATGAAAATTAAATTTTCAAAAAAGAATGAAGAAATGACATTCATGGTGAGAGGTGGTGAGAGTTTCTCGTTGAATGGAAAATAAAAACTTTTATTTTTTATTTCGATCGGGAGAAAGGTTTGTCGATATGCAGCTTATAGAAATTGAACTTGTTGAACAAGCTGCTGATTAAATTGGAAAAAGAAAAGGGGACTAGCACCAACAGTTAGAATAGCCACATGTGGAAGTAAATTGCAGAATTTATTTGTCATCAAACGAAATGGTGAAGCACAAAATCAATAAGCGAGTGAATAGTATAATCATCTAACCTATGGAGAGTGTAAAGGTTGCGTACTCCCCTGTCAGCGTCAGGAGATAAGTATTTGCCGTCGCCTCTATCCAAATCAAGTTGCAACGGAAATTCATAGCGGTCATTTATCTGCACAATCCAGCAAGAAAAACACTTTTAAGCTTGATTTCATAACCGTACAAACTAATCAACCAAGATTATGGTCAGTTTTACAAGCATAGCCAAGATGAGGTTCAAGAATTATTTGCTCCACACATTTGTTCTTTCATCATTTGTCTCATCTATTTAGGCTAGTTTTACTCTCATAGCGTTAATTGAAATCCTACATGCCTTTTCATGTTCAAAGCAAAAAAAACACTAAACATTATTATTCGTAAAACATAAACATTTATCACAAACCCAAACAAATACTCCCATGAATATATTTCATGTTCCAAATACAAGTATTATTTACGAAATTGCAAATGCACCCCTAAATTTTTTAATGTTCTCCAATAGCATACTTTATACTTTTCCAAATTCACCAAATCACCTAAAAATTAATTTACGGTTTAAATAATATATTTCCCACGGGAAAATAATGGAGAGATTCAGAAACGGAAAGAATTATCCCCGATTTTGCTTCAATGAAATTCCCACAAGCATGAGTCGAAAGACGCCAAACAGCACATCCAAGTGCATGAAGCAAGCAGGAGAGAGAAAATAGAGAGTTTTGCAGGTCTGTGCTCTGAGAGTCTCTAGCTGCTTAATTTCTAAAAAAGTTCTGCGGGTCAAACCTCGAAATTCACCGTATTACATGCTTATAGATCTCCTTCAAGTCTTTTTTGGTCTTTTTAAAGCTATGGTATCTCTGGAGACGGACTCGTTTTTTATTTTGCTTTTTCTTGTTTATCCAATATATAGAGAGGTATGTTAATCGTTGAATGGGCTCATTCATCAACAAAAGATAGCAGCAACTATTCTATTCAGTTTGTTTCTATTAACAACCTTTTTTATTCCTTCAATGTAAAAGGATAATATTCATATAGCTCATGCTCAGGGGAAGTTTGCATAAGCCATGGCAAAGGTAATTATAACTAATTTATGTGAAAGCACAATTAGCTGCTGACCTTTACCATGATGTCCTGGACATAATCATATTCAAATCTCTTCAAGTGAAGCTGAAGGACTGGCGGAAAGTCCATAAATAATACTCCTTTCTTGGCATCCTAAAAGACAGGCAGAGCTTTAGTTCCAAAAGCATGCCTTGCAGAGCTTAATATCCAAATTAAGAGAAACAGAAACGAGCACAACAATGTCCCAAGTAAAGACATCAAAGGATGAGACACACACACACACACAAAAAGAAGTGGCAGCACTAAATAATGGATAAAGCCAACACAACTCTTGCATGTAATGAACAGTAGGGCAAAATTCTACTGAACGTTAAACAAGATTAACAAACATCAAATAGATGGTAAATCCAAGCAATCATTTCATTAACTACTCACCTGCAGCCCATGTTGTTCAGCACGATATTTGTTATCACCATCCAGATGTTCAACTTGAACATATTTATCAAACGACGCGTACACATCACAGCAACCTTTCACATCAAGCTGAAGATCTGACATACAAAGGTATGGGAGACAGAGGGCAACTTTTAACACACAAAATGAAGTGCCACAAGATTCAGACAAGAATACAAGATCAACTAAAATACCATAAAATGACTCCCTCCTTCTAGATTTGTAGTCCATGTGAACACACTCAATGTAGTTCATTAGGTGCCCTTCGAATAACAGTTGTATAGCACCTTCCACAACAGTTCCCTAGTGATAACATGATAATAATCAGAGAAGAACAATCAGAAGAAATTGAGAATAAAAGTACTTTTTTATATTTGGACCTTCATTTTCTCTTCAAGCTTTTCACACAAAACTCTGTTGAGTTCCTGTACATCATGTTGCAGGTAACCATCATATGTGTCCCATCCAAAGGATTTTGTCAGTTCCTTCGTTGAAACACTATCGTCACTGTACTGAAGTTTGTAGAATATACACTGCAGAGCCAGAGGGATGCTTGGAGATGGCATGTCATTCACATTTGTTGGCATGTGATATACAGCCTGGAAAAACAAACCAAGCAAATTATTGTGTTCCTGAGTGAATTTAATCCAACCAACTCATACATTGATGGTTCCAAAATAAATTACTCACCTTCCTGAAATAAGGAATATGATACAACGTTTGTAGAAGAGAGTTCATATAGCAAGTTGCTCCTTGATTCTTGAGTCCAACTAACCCAGTTTCCTTTTTCGAATCATATGAATAGTTATCGAGTTCCTTATGAACAATGACTTCAGCTTCAATTATACAGGTGTCATTGACAAGATAGCCTCGACTTGTATCCTCAAGTTCAGTAAGAAACATAAAGGTTGTAAAACCCCAATCCTTCTCCCCGGCATGAAATTTGTGTTTTACCTCTACATTGTCAGGACAAAAGTTCAGTACACATAGACAATAAAATAACATGAAACTTACTTAGATTAAGACTGAAACAGAAAGCAACATGAATTGAGAAGCAACTCAGAGCCTATATGGAATTCATTATGCTCAAGCATAACTTAACACAATCCGGAAACATCATACATGGATAGTACCTTAGTTCACCAAAAGCGAAAATTAAAGAAGCATGCATTTGAACTGTAACCAATCAGTAACAATGTAATATAACCGATATAACTACTCTTCATAAAAGAATTTGGCAAACACTAAAGTTCTTCATCAATTTGGTTTAAATACAGCGTATTCTCAATGATTCTATAAATTAGACTCATTAGCAAGTAGTATTATTTATTGAACAGTAACATATGGGAAATAAATTGTTTTCTTCCGAGGGAAATGGTAAATATGTACTTCTGCACTTCCAAGGGAAATGGTCATATGTACTTCTATTATTCAGTCAGAATACAGACAGTTGTCCTTGGCCTAGAACCTAATAGCATCTAATGCAGTAACATAATAATATTGACAAGTTCATCCGGCTATGCCACTAGCCGAAGTCTAAGCAGCAAATCAGTTGATGACCCAACAAACACAGACACACAAACTCTGGTCATGAGACTTAAATCCATGTTGGGCAGGACTTGCAATGTCTAGATGATAACTTTTAACAGTGTATATGCAACTAGCAGTTCTTCAATAACTCTGGGTCATATGAATTAAATCCTGTCGAACAGAACTTGCAATCTTCAAATAAACTTTTAACAATGTACTGTGTAAGTAGCAGTTCTTACGAAGACTTAAATCCATGTTGGGCAGGACTTTCAATTTTCAGATGACAACTTTTAACAATGTATATGTAAGTAGCAGGACTTGCAATCTTCAAATGACAACTTCTAACAATGCATGTGTAAGTAGCAGTTATTCGATGGAATTGGTTGTTAAACAATGCCAGTCTCCTTTTCAAATAGGAGTAATAATTTTTGTACCAAAACTAACATCACTATTTTTTATTAACTACAACTGGATAATCAATAATGGTTCCCGTCTTTGTTTCCAATATTATGAGTTTCACTTCACTACCTTTTCTGATTTAATATTTTCTTTCCAATACTATGAGTTTCGGTAGTCGGTACCTTTTCTGATTGTATACTTGCTATTCAGTTGATTGACAACCGTCAGTCTGAAATCAGCTACTCTACTCCAACCATTGGGTAGGATCGGGTCTGCAACGTCTAGATACATGGACAGATGCTCAGCATTGTTCCCCTTCGGGAATATAAGAACCCGCCTGTCAAGCAAGCATCCAAAAGATAATTATTGATACATGGATACAACTCATATAAAATTTGCATATCCCCAACTATTCGCGCACTTAATGCTGTCACATGGAAAGATTACCATTTAAATTCACCGGCTTCAAACACATCGGAGAACAACCTCTTTGCGCTCAACCTTGAGAAGTTTTCGATCCTCCAAACAAATTTGGCTATAGGAGGATCATCAACTTGATCGCTTTCTTCGGTAGTTACATCACTTGCTGCAGTATGTAATTCAAAAATCATGAGTGCTATACACAATTAGTAAAGGACTGGTTCCAGTGCTGTTGCAATTACACAATAAAACAAAACAACACAATAAACCAGCAAACAAACAGCAAAGGGCATTTATTTCACAAATTGCACCAGCTTGATTGAAACAACACTAACAAAGACGGCTCCAGGTTCATCATTACTAAATCAGTGACAACAGCAGGAGACAGAATCAACATAAAATCAACATATATTAGATACGAATACCGGTCTAAAAATTACCTTCCATAGGTTGTGGAGCTTCTTCAACCACATCCAGTTTTGGTACCAACATATCTTCTTCCCCCTGCTGCCGAATTGAAACACATGAAACAAAATCAAACACACAAAACAGCTAAAACCCTCACCGAAACATCTTCGATGATCACCAGACGGGAAAACTTTATTTACTATTCTTAGGAGCGAAAAGAAAATAAAAGAAACTCATCGTTTAAAGCTCACATTCACAAGAATTAACACATCAAACACGGCATACAAAATGAATTGAACAACAAGATTCATCGAGATACAGACCTGGTTCAGCTCAGGAGGAGCCATGAGAGTTGAGCTGTTGAAATGCAAATGGAATTCTTGTTCAGTTAAACTCAATTGAAGAGAATTCTGATCGATTTATCACTGTGAATTGGGTATAGGGATAGAAAAGATGGTGGGAAAAAATGAAGGTACTTTTGTGGTTTTAGGCACACACTCACTCCATGCTAAAGGGCAATCCGGGGAAAATACTACTCAAAAGGTAATTTAATTATACCCTTTGCAAACATGAGTAAGTATCGTAATAGATGGTCTCTCATGAGACTTGTCTCTATGAGACTTTGTGTTGCAACATGGGTGAAAAATTAAAAAAATCTTGACTAGTTTTGAAATGAGCTACAATGTTAAATTAAAGGGAAAAATTCAGCTGATAAATAGTAACTTAGTTAAATGTGAGTTATTGTAACGCCCCGTCTTCTTGCTAGTAGAGGTTCCAGAGTGCTTCCCCGCAAGGGTTGACCATGCCATGTGGGAGATATGCTGGCCCCGTTTCATTTCCTGAACGTTTTGTCCTCAAACCTGCGTGAATCGAGCATTTTGTCCTGATGGGTCGTTCCAAAAGCAAATTTGTGCGATGTCATACTAGTATGACGTGTGTGGTCCAAGTCATGCGTAACCGCATCGGCCCAATGGTCGGGTTTCGATCAATTAGTGGTCACGTCATTACAAGTGGTATCCGAGCAGGACCGTCCCCAAACCAACAAAGGTACGGATGGTTAGTCCCCGAACATGGATACCCCATCCCTCGTAGAACAATTTAAGGAGTTGAATGTAGTATCCAACATCCCATGTCGGTTAAGAACGAGAGTCCTTAAAGGTATATAAGTAGACCGCCAATCTCAACTAGTATGAGGACTTTTGGATGATTTAAAAAACAAATCCGTGCGGCCTCAAGCCAAAGCTGACAATATCATACTAGCAATACGTGTGTGGCGCAATTCATGCATAGCCGCATCAGCCCAACGGATCGGGTCTGTATCGATTAGTGGTCGGGTTGTTATACCTATTTTTGTGGATGGAGATATAAGTTAGAAACTGTTTTTAAAAAAAACAATTATTTACCAACTAATTTCAAATGGAGCAAAATAATACACTGCTTTTTTTTTTTTTTTTTCCATTTCCCATATTTCCTCGAACCAAATGACGCCTAAAATTAACTCAACTTGACTAGCGGGTTTAATAACTTACTTTAGGTAGATTATTGAACAAATAAGTCAACCTATTTATTTCACATGCTATTTTCTACGAGATACTTAATTTACTAGCCACCTTAATTAAAATATGTTACGTTCTATGTTCTTGAATTTAATTTAAATCTAAATTCAATATACTCAGCTATCAGTTAGTCCGCCAACTACATTTACTAAACAAAGACGTTGACTAATATCAGGACACGCTTTATAGATTTATTGGTAATAAATACATATTTGGCTTGAGATTTAAAAATGTACATACCGTTGAAAGATAAACAATGTAAATAAATAGGGAAAATAATAAAAAAGAATGAGTTAGTTGATGTGATGGACTTGTTCAGATGGCTAAAAAAATAATCTAGATGGTTTAATTTCACACGCTATATCAAGCAAATCAAGTAACTTACTAGCTAATTAATTTACTAAGCACCTCCATGAAATCAGCTGGTTTACCAATCACCTGGTACGAGCCACGACTAGCTCGTCATTCAACTTTGCTAAATAGAATGTGTCTAGCACTAACTCAACAGCTCGATGAGCTTATTTTCAAAATAAGCATGTTACGTAAAATGCCTAGCTAATAGCTGATAGGCTAGCTGATCTGATAATTTTGTCCATTAAGCTTATCATATAAATAAGCTATGATTTGTTTTCCTACTTATTTAGCATCCTAGCCCACTCATCATACTTAATCTTATACACACTTTTATAAAAACTAACTAACTTATCATCTATCAAATCAACCACCAGCTAGTTTATCACTTATCATATGCTCTGCTAAGTAGAGACATGGAGCATTGGTCAATGTTCAACACTGTCTTATAAACTATGCGAACTTATCTTCATAATAAATCCGTTACTTAAACCTACAGGTTTATAAGCCAGTTGGCTGATAAGTTTGTCCAGACATTGTTTTTCTTTTTTAAAATAAGATTGTTGACTTTGTATTTATAGACTACAAACAACCCTGACATGGCACTACATCCCATAATATAACGTGTACGTTTTTACATGTACCAATTATTTGAAATGAGATAAAGAAATGTGATGAAATATACTGTTTTGAAAGAGTATCGAAATTTGTAAACTCATGTAAACTATTGATACGAACCGGTTTGAGGAGAGTAAAAAAAAAGTCGGAGAATATGGAAAGTTGCACGGACGACAATAATTTAAAGGTAGTTTTTTTTACTGCTATTCTTTCTGATGGAGTGAAAAGTTTTATCATTTCAAGGGTAGAAATGCAACTACCTCACCTACAAGAATACTTATAAAAAGAAATTCAATCTCTCGGCACATATTTGACTCATGGATACCCGCACGTACATCTTTGGCGTGCGTTTTAATAAAATCACCTATCAAGGACCTGAAACGAGATGAGGAAAGTTCCTTATCAATTGTTTCGAAAGAGTACCGAATCTTGTAAGCTTAAGTAAACTTTTGAAACCAACCGTCCCGAGAAGAGTAAAAATTTTGTAAACTGAAGACTGTCGTACGGAGGAAAAATAATTGGGATGCAATTTCCTTATCACTGGAGTAAATATTTAGCAAATCAGCTAAATAATTTATTAAACACCTCGATAAAAATGAACTAGTTGATCGTACATCGAGAAATTCTTCCATAGATCAGGTATACGAGTAAGTCGTAGACTTTGTAACTTATGATAATCAACATCAATTGAAAATAATTTAAATTGTCATTTGAAGTCGTCCGGCTCATTAATATCGAAAATCAACTAACTTATAAGCTTTCCGTTAACTTGTGAAGTTTCGGACTAGCTTGGAGACAAAATCAAATTTTGAACGATAATCAGCCCACTAAACAGCAGAAAAAGAACCCTAATCTGCTGCCGTCAGTCTAGCGTCTGTACCGTCCTTCTCCAACCCTTTTTCAGGTAACGATTCATCAAACCCTTCTAATTTCATGAAATTGAGAGAATTCAATCCAAACTCGAGCAACACTGATATTCGCAATTCGATTTGCCGACGAATCATCATTGACCTAGGTTATCTCTGATTCAGTCCTAAAAATGGGAAGGAGAGAGAAGAAGTTGAAATCGGTGAAACTGGAAGAGTCTTCTGCATCTGAGGAGGAGAGCAGAAAGGCTCAGAATCCAGCTGAAACAATTGCTAGTGACGATGACGAGGCCAACGAGGATCTCAGCTTGAAAATCGTGCAGAAGGCGATGCTACGAGCTTGCAACGGCAATCGCGAAAGTGACGGCGTGCTGAGTGTGGTAACGGACTTGCGAAAGGGCGAGAAGGAGAAGAAGAGGAGGAAGAAGAGTGCTGAAATTGAAGCTCCTGATGATGATGTAAGAAGTTAATTAGCGGATTAGTTGGGAGGATTTGTCTGTGTTGTGTAGCTGGTTGTTAACTATTTCGGTTTTATCGAATTTTAGGTTTCTGGTGAGATAGATAATGGTTTCAAGGATTTCTGCGGAGACTTGATTACGGTAATGCTATGCTGTTGTTGGTTATTTGTTTATGGTTTGGTGTTGGCCTGTGAGAGTGTGGGATTTGGTTTTTTTGCAGCTTGGTAGTGATTAGATAGTTAACATGGAGTCGTCTCTGGTCTATCGAAAACCAGGCGGATATCTTGAGAAACAGTAGATTTAATTTGAAGTTTGTCCTCGACATACAATTGTTCTGGTCTTGCCTTCATTATGTACTAGCTAGTTTACATTTTAGCCTTATTTTACATTTGTTTATCCTATCATCTGGCTGTTCGGCGTGTAATTGAGCTATGAGCTGTTAGTTTCTTATACGTCTCTTATGGTGCTTCATTGTTTTAGGTGGATAATGTAATAGGTGAAGAAACGGTACAGACGGATGAAGCTGTTGAGATTTCCGAGAATGCGACTGATGCGAATCCTGATGAGGTTCCAGACAATGCTGTGCTAAGGAAGCTTCTTGTGAGTTGAATGCTTTGTCTTCACACATCATTCTGAGATATCCAGTCATTCATTCATGGTGTTATTTTAGCTAAATGTTTGTCATACATTATCCTGCAGCGGGGCCCTAGGTACTTTGATCCTCCTGATAACAGTTGGGGTGCATGCTACAACTGTGGGGAAGAGGGGCATGTTACTGTCAACTGTACTTCAGCTAGGCGCAAGAAACCCTGCTTTGTATGTGGGAGTTTCGAACATAATGCAAAGCAATGTTCAAAGGTGTGCAGTTAATTCAGTTCCCAACGGACATGTTTTATCATCTTCTAGCATCCCAATCATAATTTTTGTTGGTATATCTAGGCCAGTCTTGGCATTCCTGTGAGACAACTGTATTTTTATGCTTCATTACCCACAACTATCTCTATGAGTGACACGAAGGATAATGTTGACCAGTTAATGTATTCCACAGTTACTGCCTGTTGGATGAAAGAATATACAACCAGTTGGAACATGTCCGGTTAATGTAAAGCAGAATTATTGCTCTCTTCTATCCTGTTTTGAACATGAACATGGGGAATGAATATTTATCTTGAAGTGGTGTAGGTTGGTACATAATTTAAATATAGTCGATGATACTCTGCTGGGGAGATGCAGATGAACTTATTAATTTTGGAAAAGATTCACTGATTCAGTAACCTCCTTTTCTGCTCACTGGGAATTCATTAATCACTATAATATTTATCTGCTGTATATTTATTTATTTATTTTTTTGGCAAACTAACACGTCTGTTGGAGCTGCTGCAGTACCCGATTAATATGTTTTGAGGGGTTTGGTTTCTTAATGCAGTGCCTGATTATGTTTTTGTTTCTTTCTTTGTTGGACAGGGACGTGATTGCTTTATTTGCAAGCTACAGGGTCACCGTGCAAAAGATTGCCCTGAAAAAAATAGTTCAAAGATATGCCTAAAATGTGGCGATCTCGGCCATGAGATGTTCACGTGCAGGAATGAGTACTGCCCAGATGATCTGAAGGTTCTTACACCCCCTTTAGAATTTCAATTAAGAGCTTATTCTTTTTGGTAAAACTGATCTATTACTCTTTGGAGGCAGGTAATACAATGCTACATATGCCATAATTTTGGCCATCTTTGTTGCGTGGAATATGGCAGTCCTAGCAAAAAAGTGGTCTCTTGTTATAGGTGTGGGGGCTCAGGGCATACTGGACTGGTGAGTTCAATCTACTACTCAGTGTCAGCAACATGTTTTAAGTTTATTGCTATCTTTGATCCTTCCGTTTTCATTTCTTCCCTGATACATAGCATTTGCTCGTGCACCTTCTTTCAATCTATGTTGCCAATATAGAACATGTAAAGAACAAGAACAATAACAATAACGAGGTCTTCATCCTCTTTACTAGGATCAGCTACATGACCTAAAAAAGACTACTTAGTGTCGGGAAGGATATCGCGTTAGTCTACTCCAAATTCTCCCTCTTATGCAATAAATGTTTGTTGAATCTCTTAGCCTCCAAAGTGTGACCTCTAACTAATTTTAGATATCCCTTGAATTCTTGTGAGAGGACCTAAATATATCGAACTTGACGAACTAGTGCAATATGCAGGCCTACAGTGTACATGGATAAACCAACATCATAGATTTCCCTCCTTAGGATAAGCTTAGGAGATGTAACGAGCATGGTATTTTCTTGTGCATTTGCTTGTTTCGTGTTATTGTTGGAGCAGACTAGCACACGGTCCTAGTTGCATGTTTTTGTGAATTTCAGCTGTAGGGGCTTTCGTTTATCTTCTAGGTGAATATGCATTTGGACCTGCGCAATGAGAAGGGAATTGGATTTAATAGTGTTGCGGATTGTGGGATGTCGAGATGGATGGAAAATTTGGGAGAAACAAAACTTGACTGTTGTCTGTTAGCATGAATATTGAAACCCTTAAAAAGTTATGCTTGGCTTTTGACATTCCATGGGAGATTACTGATGTGCTGTTATTACCTAATCTATGTAGGCGTGCAAAGGATCTTATGGTGACACAAGCGGGACAGGGACCTCCAACTCCTGCTACAGGTGTGGTGAAGGTGGTCATTTTGCCCGTGAATGCACAAGTGCAGCAAAGGGTGGGGACATGGATGGTTCCTGCTATAACTGTGGTGGTGGACATTTTGCTCGTGAATGCACAAGCGCAGCAAAGGGTGGGGACACGGATGGTTCCTGCTATAAATGTGGGGGAGAAGGACATTTTGCTCGTGAATGCACCGTCCCAAAGAAGGTAATTTCTTTGACTTTATTTAACCCCTCGTTAAACTTGAAATTGAAAACCTACCGTATGGGTCTTAAAGTTTACATTTTAGGCTGCATGTACCTTGTGTACATTTATGGTACTCGCCTGTACTTTCCTGAGAATTAGATTAACTTTGCAAGGATAGTCCCAGGGAGGTGTATGAAACTTACCTGCAATCTCCCAGGGGTGTTAATGAAAATGACCTTTTTCAAAACCATTTCTCAACTTATATTGATATTGGAATTTTTGTTTTTTTTTGGACAGGCTATTAAAAGAAACCGTGAGCCTTCAACACCTAAGCTTAAATCTTCCAAGAAGAATAGGGACCATAAAGATGCCAAGTCTGCCCCTCCTGATCTTGGAAAGACGCATAAAAAGAAGAAATCTCATAATGTTGAATTTTCGACTCCCAGGAAAACAAAACATAGAGGTGGTTGGATTACAGAAGATCCTCGGCATCAATATGGCAGTATGCCAAGAGCTAATAATAATTGGAGATCTCCTGTCACCCCAACTGATAGGAGATTTAGGATACCCGTTTATAATGATCCCATTTATAATGGTGGTTATAATGGTCACTATGCTTCAAGTTCTCATTCTTACAGAAATCCTCACATGCTTGACTATAGCAACTCCCCTGCAAATGGTCCCCCCGGATATTATCAGCATAGGTTTTCAGCGTCACGATTTGGAAACAGTAGTAATGGGGGCATGGGAAGAAACTATGGTTGGTGATAGATCAATTAATTACTGAAGCTCCAAATGGTGATTATCGAAAAATGAAGGCTGCAGGCTGTACCAGCTTCAGAGCCTTCTGAGTTTTAGACCTCGATGCGCTCTTTGCTGCTCCAGGTAATCCATTGCTTGTCAAGGGAGCCTTATAAGTGTTCGTTGTGAAAAATAGCATTTGGTTGAATAACCAACTATACCTCCCCAGGATTTCTTATTTAGTACTATTATGTTCCTTTTAGGACACATGCAAATTTTGTTTTATTTTGCCTTTATTGTAATGTATTGATGTTATGCCCTTCAAGCACAGGCCGACGGAAACGCCATTCATGGTTGGTGTTGTTAAATTTTTTAGTTTTTTTCCCGAGCATCATAGTACTATTGTTTTCTTTCTTCCTCTCTTTTTTATTTTATTTTATTTTATTTATTTTTCCTGGAGCATCATATTGTTGTTAAATGGGAGAGAACTGCTTTTGACCTTAGTCTTTTTGTCATCTGCTCTCGGCTCGAAAGCTCTACTGCTCTGAGATGGAAAAGACTAGACCCTTTGGTAGCTCTGGTCCTTATCTTCTTATTGGCGAGCTTCTTCTCATGGGAGTTCTATCACCACTTTTTTGAAAAGAAGGCGGCCAATCCTTGGATGAAAATTAGAAGGAAGAGAAAGACGGTCTTAGCTATCCAAACAAAACACAAAGCACGAGTTTCTAATTCAGATTTGTATTTGATTTTGAGCCAATATTTCTAGAATTAGAAAATATATCTCTCAAAACAAACTAACTGGGAACAGGATTCTTTTAAAAAAAATTATAACAAACTCAGTGATTTTGGTGAGCATTAGTTTATGATAAAGAATAAGGTAATGGCAGTTTTTTGATGAATTAATCATAGTATGGAGATTGTATTGAAATTCCGAAGTACAGAGAACATCTGTTTACAAAAGGAAGAAATAACAGGAAATGAATGAATGAAATTACAGAGTAAACTTCTATTTATAGTACTAATCAGGAGAGTAAAGGTAAATTTTATTTTTTGGTGCTAAAAATGATATATTAAAGTTTAAGAGCCAATGTCAATCCCTAAAATGGGAATTACAGAAATTGGGGGAGATTGCCATAACTTCTTCCCAAAATTCCTATCACAACCTAGCCTAACTAAGTGATCAGCACATTGATTTGCTAATCGATTGATCTTCAGTACTTCCACATTCCATGGGTTGTGGAGTAATTGTTTGCATTGTTCTACCTCATCCAAGTGTTCCGGTGGCGGGTTTGCCGCTTCAGTGATCCAAGCAAAGATATCTTGAGAGTCTGTCTCCACGCATAATCAAGGAATCCGTTGGTCCCAAGCAAGCGTAAGTCCTTTGAGAAGGCTGCGAAGTTCCGTCCCATTAACAGTCGGATGTGGGATGGTCTCCGTGAATCCCCATATCCAATCTCCAGCATAATTGTGAAGAACACCTCCAATCGCACCTATGTTCTGTTCAGGCTTGCAACTACCATCCACATTCAATTTCATGCAGGTTGACGGTGGTTTCTCCCAATGGGTTTTTGGAGTACAGGTCACTGAAGGATTTAGCTGCATATTGATCTCCCAGCTGAGCTGCTTAATGCGGAACAAACATTGCCCATGGGATTCCAGTTTTCCTTTAAATATCCTGGAGTTTCGATTAGTCCATAGTACCCAAGTTGTGGCCGTAAATGTAGCAGTCCAGGAAGTCGGTACGTTCAGCTTGGTCTCCAAGCATCCAGTCAGATTCGCCGCAAACCAGTTCTCGTCCGGATAGGCAGAGAAGATATCAAACATAGATGAGGTCAGAATCGACTTCCACAGCCGTTGAGCCAAGTTGCAATCTCTCAGAATATGCAACACTGACTCGTCTTCACTCGAGCAATGGGAGCATAGTGCATCCAATGTCAGGTTTCGAGCAGCACGTAGAGAATTGGTAACCAGTCGATTCTTGATTGCTAGCCATAGAAAATGCTTGTATTTATTCGGAAGTTTGCTCCCCCATAAGCTCTTCCGATTCGTGTGGTGACTCGCAAGATTCTGATTCTTTGAAGAACTCAGACGATTGGCAAGTGAACTTGCCCGAGGCAGTGGAATTCCAGAGTATACGGTCCGGAGAGTCTGAGAGGGCAATGTTAGATTGTCGTAGCTCAGCTTGTAAAGTTGCTGGGACTAGAGTGAACAAGGTGGAAAAGTCCCAAGTACTATCCAGGTGTAGAACTTGATCAAGAGTGGTGTCATTATCACGCGCATCCAGGAACGTTATGCGCTTCCACAGTCCATCCGTTCCCTGCCAAATATCCAGCCAGAAACGAATTCTACTACCGTCTCCAACCTGCCACCGGAAATTCTTTGCCAACTTTTGCGCACATCGAGCCACTCCCTTCCACAAAGGGCTATCTGCGGGCTTTGGTTGGCATATGCAGTACACTTCGTCCTCTCATATATTTCTTCCGTACCAGTTCAAGCCAAATTGTCTTCTCCTCCGTAAGAATCTTCCATACAACCTTGGAAAGAAGAGCTTCATTATTTTCCCTAGCAGTCCGGATTCCAAGCCCACCATAATGTTAGGTTGGGTCACCGTATTCCAGTCTACAAGATGCAACTTCCTCTGATTCGGATCATTGGACCATAGGAAGTTCCTATTTAATTGATCCAGCTTATTACACACATTTTCCGGCAACCAACCGCTCAGATTTCATGTATCGGAACCGAGGTAATGATTGGATAAGAGTGCTTCGTCCAGCCAAAGACAAGAATTTTTTCTTCCATCCGGCATACTTTGCTGTAACTTTATCGAAGAGATGCGCATAGTCAGCACGGGAACTACGACCATGTTTCAGTTTGACTCCAAGATACCTTCCAAGATTGAACGTTTGGCTAAATCCAAGTAGACGAACAATTTGACTCTTCAACGTATGCCCACCCCGCGTAGAGAAGAATACAGTCGATTTTTGTAGGTTCAGGTTCAATCCAGAAGCATTGCAGAATCGGTCTATTATTTGCCGGATTATGCGAGCATCAGAGACGGTAGCTTTGCGCATTAGGATGAGGTCATCTGCAAAAAGAATATGGGAAAATGTTGGACCAGCCCTACACGGTTTAATTGGTTTCCACTGCTTGGCTTCCGTAGCTTCATTGATAAGATATGAGAGCCGTTCTATACACAAGACGAAAAGATATGGGCTCAATGGATCACCCTGACGTAGCCCACATCTGTGATGGATTGGTTCCAGAGGTTCACCGTTCCATAGTAGTTGTGAGGTAGAATTGCGCACACAAAACATAATCAAACGAATCAGACTCTCAGGAAACTTGAAGGCGGCTAATGATTCCTCAAGGAAGTCCCAATTAACCCTGTCGTATGCCTTATTGAGGTCAAGTTTCATGACCATACATCCCTCCTTGTTCTTCTTCTTAGATCTCAAGGAATGGAGAATCTCCTGCATAACAAAGATATTGTCCTGTGTGCTCCGACCTTTAATGAAGCTTGATTGACACATAGAAATCAAATCCGGCATTAAGTGTCTCAGGCGTAGCGTAATGCACTTGGTAATGAATTTATACATTACATTGCATAGTGCTATAGGGCGGAATTCATTAATTTTACTTGGATTCGGTATCTTCGGGATGAGGCATACAAACGCATTGCACATATCAAGAGAGAAGCTTCCCACTTCGAATGCCCTTTGAACAAAAGCAGTGACCGAATCCCCCACAATATCCCAACACTTGTGAAAATAGTGTGCATTAAGTCCGTCTGGTCCCGGAGCTTTATGAGCACTTGTCGACCATACGGCTTTTTTAACTTCAGTCGCCAAAGGAACTAACCGCATCTGCTCTTGTTCTTCAGCCGTGAGATGCGCCTGTAGGTAAGAAGTAGGCAGGCTAGTTCGAGTGTGAACTGGTGGTGCAAAAATTCGCTCAAAGTGACTTCGACCATGAGCTTGTAGCACAGTTTGGTCTTGCTGCCAATCATCATCAACCAACAGCATGTTAATGCAATTTGATCTCCTTCTTGACATGGTGGACTGATAGAAGAATTTGGTGTTCGAATCCCCTTCCATCAACCATTTAATACGTGATTTTTGGAACCACAACCGCTCCTCTTGCCGAAGCACCGCATTATACTCAATGACAAGCTGTTTCTCAAGATTCACAAGGAAGGAGCTAGAGTGCTGGGCCAGGTAGCGCTGAATGCCATCTATTCTTCCACGTAATTGCCTCTTCTTGTGAAATATATTACCGAACTTTTCTTTATTCCAAGGAATCATGGTGTCCGGAATCTGCCGAATTGCTTGAATGGCCTCCGGGTTATCCCTCCAAATATCCCGTATAATCGGCTTGCATTCATCATTAATTAACCATGCGTTTTCAAAACGAAAAGGCCAAATCTTCTTCTTATTCTCCAGCCCCTCACAGCAAGTAATAATGGGATGATGATCGGAATGCGTTTTTTGGGATATGGAGGACCGCACTCTCCGGATATAGCTTGCACCATTGTTCATTAGCAAGAGCACGAGCAATGCGTTCCTGTATATTAGCTCTTCCTCCTCGATTATTATTCCACGTGAATTTGGGCCCATGAAAGCCTAAATCCGTGAAGCCACAATTCTCGATCCACGTATTGAAGAACTGGCAACGTCTTAAGGAAGCAACGTTGCCGCCCTTTGTTTCATGAGAATAGCGAATCTCGTTGAAATCTCCCATTGCAAGCCACGACAGTTCGCATGTCCTTGCAAATTCTTCCATTCGATTGAATATGCGGCACTTGTCCTCATGGCGCGGTTGAGCATACACTCCTGAGATTACCCAACTGCTTTGTGCTCTTCGATTAATCAAGGCGTGGATTGCTTGATCATCAATTTCCAGGATTTCAACATCCGTTTCCTCCTCGTTCCATAGCATCCATATACCACCTACCATTCCCTCCGTTGGTGCCATCTCCCAGCTGGTGAAACCAAGGCGAGGGATGATTTGATTCGCATGTGCTGGAAAAACTCTCGTCTCCATGACAAAGACCACATGGGGCCGGTGCTCACGGATCATATCTCTAAAGTTATCAATAAACTCCCGACTACCTGCTCCTTGACAATTCCATGTAAGGACCTTCATTGGTAAAAAGAAATAATCATAGGGGTGGGTAAGACTAACAATCGGAGTCCCCCTCCATATCGCAATCAGTTGGATCAGCGTTATCAGAAGAAGGCGATAAATCGTTGCTACCTCCTCCTGTTCGATTATAAACCGAGTCCAGAATTGGCGGTGATGATCCATTCGTTCCACATAATGTGTTTCCACCCTGCATTGCCAATAGAGGGCTGGTATTTCCATGACGTGTATCAATAATTGATCCGTCTCTATTAGAGTGATCCAATCTGTTTGGCTCAGTTGTTCCACCCTGATTTCGTACTCCTCTGCTGCTTCCTCCTCCAATTCCCCCGGAGGTTCCCATTCCGCCAGGTGTATTCCCAAACCCATCGGACCCCAGAACAATCCGTTCCCCAGCTCGATGTGCTCCACTGGTAGCTGTTCCTCCTGTTCCGCCATTTTGAGATTCGGTTATAATGGTTTCACTCAATTCGTTATCTGCCAGAGCTGAAAAGGAGTTCTCTGAATGTCCAGGATTCCTATGTGCTGAGACTGATGAGGAACCGGCGTTAAATGTAAAGTTCCTGCTTGGATTCTGCAGAATTCGCGTGACAGGTTTAAATAGAAAAGCAGATCCATTGCTTCCCTGTCCGCGTTTGGAGAAGGACTGTGGCAAAGTTCTAGTCGAATTAGAATTGGACAAGTTCTTTTCCTTTTGAGATTCCACGTCTATCACCTCATCTCCCTTCTCGTGAATAACTTTTTCTTTACCTTTAGCAGGTTTCCTCGGGACATCACGCACCCCGTCATTGTTTCTAGCTTTCCCCTGGCCTTTAGTATTGGCTGTATTTTTCTTAAGCCATTCCGGCAGAGGTTTTTTGTTTCTTTTAACCGTCATCCACTCCCCATATTCATTGTTCTTGGCCTTATCGACAAGCCAATGCATCGAGGCATTCTGAATTTCCAGGATATCCTCCTCCCGTACAGTTCCATCTTGTTGTGGCACAGACTGCGGGTGTTCAGGTGTAGGTATCTTCGCTGCTTTGGTACAACTTTACGTCTGGTGTCCTGCTTGTCCACATTCATAGCACACGGAAGGTAGATTTTCATATACCACTTGGTATACAACACCATCCATGCATACTCCCAATTGCAATGGTACATCAATCTTAATCTGTACGCAAAATCTTGCGAACTTTCCTCGTGTAGCATTGAACGTGTTCCCATCTATCTTTATGGGATCTCCTACACACATCGCAAGGGAATGTATTATAGATTCACAGAAGAATTCAATGGGTAAGTTGAGCACCCGCACCCACGTGATAGCAGTTTCGACTTTGTCACAATCAGCTCGAAACTTAGGCATCCACTTACGTATGGACAAGAAGCTGCCTGCAAGCTGCCATGGCCCCTCTGTCAGAATTTGTCCCGTGTCTTAGCATCCATTCCCTTCAGGACATAGCAATTATTGCCTAGGTCAAGTAGTTCTGCATCCCCATATAAGCCCCACATCGTGCTCAATTTGCCAACAAGAGTCGGGTAAAACCATGGTTTACCTAGAACTCGAATGATAATGGCATCTTTCCAGTGTGCCTCCACCTCCGAACGAAAGTCTTTGTCCAAAACAATCTGTTTGAAAGGAACAGTTTCAGTAGCTTCTAGGATTTTAATCCGCGATCTTGCATCCCTGGTTCGTTCTTTATCCACGAAGACATCATTCTTTCCCTTGTACACACAATTGGCGGCTGTTACATAGGTCTGGGCCCGTAATGCTTCTGAATTGATAATTCAAATAGTGCCCGTTTCCTTTCACCCTCACCAAAAACGCCTATAAAATGACCATAATACCCATGAACCTATTTTCTCCTTTAATTCTTCTCACGACCCCACCTCCTTCATTTCTCTCACAATATCACCCTCTCTCTCTTAGCCACCACCGGCCTCCATCTCTCATTCACCGCACCACCGCCTCCTTCCAGACCGCACCACCGTCCAGATCCGGCAACACCACGTCCTCCACCGCCTTAGACGTGACCCCAATATCCACCAGCACCGCTCCACCCCCTTACCCGCAACCGATCTATCCCACCCATCTCCTCCGCAACTCCAAACGTCATCCATCACCGATCTGATTCCGTCAATCAAGATCTGTCCGATACCCATCACCACCACCAGATCTACCACACCTCCAGATCCGAACCACCACCCCTTCTTCCAAGCTCCGATCTGACTTCGATTCAAGCCCTACCACCGATCTACCAGATCCGCTCCACCACTGCCTTCCACCGCTGCTCCACCCACCACCAGATCCACCGCCATCCTCCGTCCACACACCACCAACAGAATCTGTCAATTCCGATCCATGGGACTCCTACCAGATTCGAAGTAGTTTTTTCTTTTTACTTTTTCTGCATTAAATTGTATATTTACTATAATTTTTTATAATTGATGTAACTTTTCTAATTTTGACTGGATAATGGACTCTATGATAATCTGATTCATTGTATCATTGCGAATGTTGGACTCCATATGTTACAGTTATATTTAATTTTGGACTCTATGATATACAGTTGATTTGTATCATTGCGAATATTGAACTCTATATGATCTGATCACTACAAAAATCGGCACAGCGGATAGATCCGCTTCTGAGTTATCTATCCGTCGAGCTCTGGCGGCGGATCGGCGACGGATAGAAAATCCGTCGCATTGAGCTATGTGACGGATAACAATCCGTCGTCAATTATGACAGATTGACGGATTGACGATTATTTTTTTTTTAATTCCGAAATTTAGCGACGGATAGATTCTATCCGTCGCTAAATTTAGCGACGGATAGATCGGATAATCTATCCGTCGCTAAATATTTTAATTGGACTAGTGACGGAATTTGAAATTCCGTCACTAATTCCGTCACTGTGAATTCCGTCACTACTTCCGTCACTATTTATTTCATATTAATCCCTATTCTTCGTAGTTCACCTATTTAATCAATATAATGTTCGATAATAAATCAATAATACGGAAAATGTTTCAATGAATAAAAAAGTAATATTCGGAGCTGGAGAAATTATCCAAACAAGTGTAAATATGAAAAAAATCCGAACATACAGATACATAACTAGCTATCGACGGGGTGGGGGTGGGTGATGGCGAGGACATGAATCGCTCCATACATGAAGAAGGCGCTCGTTCTCCTCCCTTCGTTCTCCGTCGCGGTGCTCCATCTCGTCCCTTTGTTGCTCCATCTCTTGAGTTAACCGAGCAACCTGTTCCCGGACCTGCGACTGCACCATTTCCGAGACACGGTCACGTGTAAACCGGACGTCTGGACTGCTGGGTTGATGATGAGGAGCACCCCGGACTAGCCAGATGCAAACCGAGGCTCCGAGTCCATATATTTCCTTTCTTGTCCGGTTTGTTGACCTCTAGGAAGATGTTGTCAACTTGTTCGATTGACAACACATCACCCGTCTCGTCCTCGCCTCGCCACCGAGCATCAACCTCGGCTGAAATCGTAAATAGCAGATATAATGATCGATTCGCTTTTTAAAAAGTAACTTGTAATAGTGTACAAATATGAACTTTAAGCAACATAAACATACATGAATAGACGAGGCGGCGATCGGTCCATACCCATATACTTGGCCTTCTTGAAGATGGCATACTTGGATGTCACCTCCCGTGCCACACCGAATCAAACCAGATCTAGTCAACAATTTATCATCTACAAGTAATAGAGCGTGAGACTTCATACATACACGTAATGCTAGATTGCAAAACACATATATACGATTGATAATAATCGATGTGAGAGATCGCCTCCCAAGGTGGTGAACGGCCCTTCCTGCCGTATCAGACTGGGATGCCCGGTTTTGCCTGTTGGTCCAAGCAACGTCCTGGACATCAGTTCGGCGCCAGTAGGCATCCCAAAGGGCCCACTCCGTTGCATCAACCTGTGGAGGGATTGGGCCACCCCGATCCCGAATGGCCTTCACGTCTGAGACCATATCCTCAGTTTGGATCCCAGTCTAAATAACGCGCCAGATCTGTGGATCAACTCTTGGGAATGAAGTACTCCTTCTACATTCCCAATTTCATACAACATCCAAAGTCAATACATGTCCTAACAACATAACAGATATGGTGACTAACATATCACCAAAATAAAGTGGCTAACATACCACTCACATATAGTGGCTAACATACCACTCACATACAGTGGCTAACATACCACTCACATATAGTGGCTAACATACCACTCACATACAGTGGCTAACATACCACTCACATTGTCCTAAAATTTACTAACACAATGGTGACTAACATATCACCCAAATAAAGTGGCTAACATACCACTCACATACAGTGGCTAACATACCACTCACATTGTCTTAAAATTTACTAACACAATGGTGACTAACATATCACCCAAATAAAGTGGCTAACATACCACTCACATACAGTGGCTAACATACCACTCACATTGTCTTAAAATTTACTAACACAATGGTGACTAACATATCACCCAAATAAAGTGGCTAACATACCACTCACATACAGTGGCTAACATACCACTCATATTAAAACGATTATAATTACAAACAAATGAATGTCATATTTTAACTTACCTCGGCTCATCAAGTACTCGGCCCTCATGCGCCCGAGATGTGGCTCCAACACTCACCACCACCTTGGGTGGCTCTCTCCTTTCGGGAAGATGTCACCTAGTTTGTTGTGCACCTCCAGGGCCATAAGTCATTGTCAATGTATAAGATACAAGAAACGAATATGCATTACTTTAGTACAACAATTTATACTTGTCAACTATCATTATCGGTTATGTTTTACATATTTAAGAAGAATGTATAATACTTACTTGGCGGGACCAATAGGAAAATCACAGCAAGTCCCACGTGACGTTGGGATTGTTTGGATCGAACACAGGTAGGGACAATCGTCGTGGTCGTCCTCCAAAGATGTGTCCGGCTGGTAGTAAAGCCATTGCTTCTCTCTGCCGGGGTCTCAGAATCCGAGACCTCTTTGTCACGATCTTGAGCCCTCACATCGACGGTGTCCCGACCCACCACTATCATGCGGCTGCGTGGGGAAGCGATAGGGTGACCTCTGTCATGACATCTGCAAAAAATGTAATCTGATAAAAATGTGTTAGTCGAGTTATAATACATATGATTATAATAACACATATAATTACTCATAATACACATAATATACCATTATAGCCGTCCTCTAAGACTACATATTGGTCCTCGTGCAGATCAAACAACTCATCATCTGCTTCTATGGGATCTTCTGCTTGTTTATCGACATCCTCTTGTTGGTACGAGTTGGTAATTGAGTCGTCTTTCTCAATGTACTCCACTGTCGGCGAGCGAATAGGTACCAAACTAACCATTCCCCTTATCGCGTTTTCGCTTGGATATTCAAGAAACACCACTTGTCGTGCTTGAGTCGCGTAATAAATGGTTCATACTTGGTTCGGTACCTCTTCTTTTGGTTCACATCAACCATTTCATACCGCTCGTTCTTCCTCGTACCTCCTGGATTAGGATCATACCACTCAACGTCAAACAAGAAGGTTCGTTTAAATGGCAATCCAGAATATTCAATCCTCACAATTCGTTTTAGCTTGCCGTGGAAATCAAACAAAGTAGCGTCTCCATACTCTTCTGCACCATTAACACACACCCCGGAGTTGCTTGTCGCCATGGCCGTGTTACATTCAGTCGTGTGGAACCTAAGGCCATTGACTATATAACCTGGGAATGTGTAGACCTTTTTGAATGGACCCTCTGCGAGAACCTAACGTCGTTTTGTCCAGTTTTTCTTGTAGTGAGTTATATTGAATGTTGGACTCTATATGATACAGTTCGATTGTATCATTGTATACAATACGACTACATTTGAACTATGCGCATAGTTACGAAAATAAAAAATAAAATGTGAAAAAAAAATCTGAAATTGAAAAATTTAAAAATAAAAGAATATATATTATTTGAATAATTGAAAATTTAAAAATAAAATGATATATATATATATATATATATATACAATTTTTGAATAATCCAGGGGCATATTGGAATTATGCAGGGGCATTTTTGGCAAAAAGTTGGTACAGGTCGCTATTTGTAATTTGATGTCCAACTAGCTAGGTTGTTGTCAAGAATTTTCCCCAGAAATTTGGACTAAATTTTTGGCAGCCTCGTGTTCGGTTTTAATTGGGTTGGGCCTTTTGAATTGGACTTCAAGGACTGGGCTAGCTAAACCCACCTCAAAAGGATGCATCCACTTTGTTGAAGTAACATACTAACATCCACATTGAACTGTTGAAGTACTAGTATAATTTTGGGGAAAATTCATTTTTGCACTACAAAAAAATCCTGTTTTAGCGACGAAACTATCCGTCGCTAAATCCGTAGCGACGGATCACACCCCGTCTCAATTTTGCTCGTCTCTAGGTTTTTTTTTTGCGACGGTTAATTTATCCGTCGCTAACACTACAAGAAACCCTTTTTCTAGCCACGGAAAGCTAGCGACAGATAGAATCCGTCGCTAGCTAGCGACGAATCGCTAGCTCTAGCGACGGATAAAATCCGTCGCTAGATCTAACGATGGATAAGCATTTCCGTCGTTAGATTTAACGACGGATAAAATCCGTCGCTAGATCTAACGATGGATAAGCCTATCCGTCGTTAAATCTAACGACGAAAATGCTTATCCATCGTTAGATTAGTTGACCAGATTTAAAAAAAAAAAAAAATGAAAAACTGTAACTCTAGCGACGGATATTCTATCCGTCGCTAGAGTTACAGATTATTACGGGAAGCAGAATGCTTCCCTCCTCCATTTTTTCTTCTTCTTCCTTTCTTCTCCCCATTTCGGCCAAAGCCATTCCGGTCCAAATCTCAACCATTTTGTCCATTCTTCGTGTCCATTCGAAGCTCGTGAATCAAGGAGGTCAATTTTGCCGTCAATCTCAAATTCCATCCGCTCATTTCTTCGGATTCGAAGGTAAACCCTAATTTTTTATATTTGGGGATTTTGTTACTTTGAACTAATTTGAGCAATTGAATGTAAATGGAGAGTCTATAGTACTTAGTTTAGAGGTAATTAGGTAATGTTTTACCTTTGAGATGTGCAATTGATATATATTGATTGTGAATTTGAATTTTTAGTATAATGTTAGTATGTTTGTAAATATGTTGGGCTTTTAATTAATTTGATATTGGTGCATATTTAGTAAAATTATGAAGATTTAGTACCTCGTTTTGAAACCTTAACTTTTTGACATATTTGGAAAATTTAGTTAATTTAGACTAATTTAATATGTTTACTATCTAGTTAATTAACTTTGAGATGTGCAATTGTTTGAATTGTTAATTAGTATAATGTTAAGTATGTCGTATTTTTTATTTAAGTATGTTAATTAAGATTTGCAATTGTTTCATTTGATAAATTTATACATGTACTAGATTATAAATTATGAGAATTTAATTAATGAAGTGTGTTGATATAATTTGGTGATTACATTCGTAAAATGCATGTAATTTATAATTTATAAATTCGTATTAAAGGGTTGGAATGCTTTATTTGTAATGGAAATTTTGGTAAGAGACAAAAACTTTATAACATGCAAGAAATGGGGAAATGGGAATCGAGTTGAAAAAATATGATCTAATCAATTCAAACGTGTCAGGTTATATAATCATCCAATGAACACCGATCGTTCATGGATGTACCAAAGGATAGTTAATGGCAGAGTTTTACCTAGTTTTGTGGAAGGGGTTGATGCATTCGTTACATTTGCACTGAGACAGACTAATTGTTTGAGTGGGGGGATGATGAAGTGCCCTTGCACCCAGTATAAATGTAGAAATAAGCAATTTTTACCTCCCGAAACGGTAGTGGAACACTTGAAACGTAAGGGGTTTGTAGCTGAGTATGACGTATGGACTTCTCATGGTGAGACATCTGGCCGTTCATGGATTATGAGAATTTGGGGAAGCGTAAAAGCAGAAAGCGTGATGGGAAGTACTCAAAATACTTCTACATCGATGCTAATAATGATCATGAGCAGGTTGAGCAAATGGTATATGATATTGCGGGTCCGAGTTCATGGACACCGGAGCCGATGTAGGGGATGCGGAGGAGCCCGAATCGAGGATCGGTCTTCTTCGACTTGATGGAATCCATGAAGAAGCGGTTTATCCGGTGTAAGCACACAATTGTCATTGTTGGCTCGGCTAATGAGTTGTAAGGCTAATGGCCGAATCTGAATCGAGCTTCAATGAATGGGTACAAGTAATGTCGAGCTTTGTCGTAACCAAACCTAGTTCCCACCAACTTTTACCAGGCGAAGAAAAAGATGCGAGGGATGGGGTTGCCCATGAAAACCATAGATTGTTGTGAGGGTATGTGCATGATTTATTGGGAGGAGGATAAAGATCTACTGAAGTGCAAGTTCTGTGGTAAGGACGGGTACAAGCGTTACAAGGAGGGCGCCTCAAAGAAACGTCAGAAGAAAAATCTCCCACATAAGAAAATGTGGTATTTCCCTCTAGCACTTCATTTGAAAAGGTTGTACGCTTCAAGTGCTTGTGCTGATAAAATGCGGTGGCACAAGGAGAGAGTAATCCTGGTAGAGGGTAGAATGGAGCATCCATCAGACTCACCTGCATGGAAACACTTCGACGAGAGCTATCCGGAGTTTGCATCGAACTAGAAATGTACGATTGGGCCTTTATGCGGATGGTTTTAACCCTTTGGAAGTGACCGGAAGTACTCTTGTTGGCGATTATCTTGACCGCATAACTTTGCCCCCAGTGAGTGCATGAAGGAACCGTTCATGTTCTTGACTGCTTTGGTGCCCGGTCCATATGATCCAGGACAGAAGGTGGATGTGTTCTTGCAACCCCTAATCAAGGAGCTGATCGAGTTGTGGGAAAAAGGTATCCCAGCATATGATGTGTCAACGAAGAAGAACTTCAACTTGAGAGCAGCACTATTGTGGACCGTGAGTGATTTTCCAGCTTACTCCATGCTATCTGGAAGGAAAACCGCGGGCTTTAATGCTTGTCCACATTGTTTGGACGACAGTAGTGCATTTAGACTGAAGGAGAGCGGAAAGGAATGTTGGTTTGATCATCGTAGGTTTCTACCAAAAGATCATCCGTTCAGGAAGAACAAGACTCAATTCTTGAAGGGTCGAGTAGAAATGAAAGGGCCCCCGACAAAACTTACTGGTGCACAGATACTTGCAGAGATAGAAAGGTTGGGTCTTATGAAAGTAACTGAACTTGGGTCGGAGAAGCATAACGATAAAATTAGCAAAAATTGTGGATGGAAGAAGAGAAGCATCTTCTGGGACTTGCCTTATTGGAGCACTCTTCTTATCCGTCACAACTTGGATTTCATGCACATTGAGAAGAACGTGTTCGAAAACTGCTTCAACACGATTTGCAACATTACAGGGAAAACAAAGGATACAGTTAAATCTAGATCTGAGTTGGATACATTTTGTAATAGGCCGGAGTTGACAAAGCGGAATGATAAGGGACTGTGGCCCAAGGCAGCCTACACAATTGACATTGAAGCTAGGAACAAGCTGTTTGATTGGGTGAGGGGATTGAAGTTCCCCGACGGTTATGCATCGAACTTGGGAGGGTGTGTGGATTTGAAGAAGACAAAGATGTATGGGATGAAGAGCCACGATTGCCATGTGTTCATGGAGTTCTCCCTGTTGCATTTCGAGAACTACTACCTAAGCCTATATGGAGCGCTCTCGCCGATCTGAGCTTATTTTTCAAGAATTTATGCTCAAGGGTGCTTGAGGATGAAGTGTTAGCAAATCTTGAAAGCAACATACCATTGATTCTATGCAAGCTTGAGCGTATCTTTCCACCGAGCTTCTTTGATTCTATGGAGCACTTGCCGGTTCACCTCCCACATGAAGCGAGACTTGCTGGACCGGTTCAGTATCGATGGATGTATCCATTCGAGAGGTGTGTAATAAAGGCATCCATTTACGTAAAATGTTCTTATTTCCGAAGGAACATTATCTTACCTAAATATATATACAACTTACAGGTATTTGGGAAAATTGAAGAAATGCGTCGAACAAAGGTAAGCACGAGGGTCGATGGCCAATGCATACGTGAGACAGGAAGCTGCCATCTTCTGCAGCTATTACTTTGGAGACCACGTGCCCACTAAGGCATCTAGACCGGCCAGAAATGCAGACACGTA
Source organism: Plantago major (assembly GCA_026545765.1). Taxonomy (NCBI): domain Eukaryota; kingdom Viridiplantae; phylum Streptophyta; class Magnoliopsida; order Lamiales; family Plantaginaceae; genus Plantago; species Plantago major. The sequence goes on along the minus strand of CM048841.1, from coordinate 101,981,257 downwards.
TGAAGTTCAAAAGGATGATGAAGTTACACTTTCAATATTTAGGATCTCAGGTAGACTTATGGGCGAAAGGAATACAGAATGGCTGACAGATAAGGAGGTGAAGGCAGCCCACTATTATGTCTTCTCAAACTGTGCTGAAGTTGATGAATTTATGAAGATCTTTGCTAGGTGAGCAGCTTACTTATTATAACACATAAATTTGAACTTCTAACTACTATCTAATCATGTCATCATGTCCTGACGTTTTCAAAAGCGTTGTGCAAGATGGATCCAAATATGGCAGATGACACACTTGAAGAACTGCTTGAAGAGAAGTTGCCAATTGAATTTCCTGATTGGTTCGGGGATTATGTCCGAGATCCTGCAAACCAAGTCACATGTCCTTACTTACAGTCTTTAGCAGAGGGGCTACTAAGTCGAGTATCCATTTTTCCATCGTATATAGTAAATGGTCTTAGATTTCACACAATGGATTCTGACACGTCCAAGTCTACTAGCAATTTGTGTGGTATGTTAGCCACTTACTTGGGTGATATGTTAGTCACCATTGTGTTAGTAAATTCTAGGACAATTTGTGTGGTATGTTAGCCACTTACTTGGGTGATATGTTAGTCACCATTGTGTTAGTAAATTCTAGGACAATTTGTGTGGTATATTAGCCACTTACTTGGGTGATATGTTAGTCACCATTGTGTTAGTAAATTCTAGGACAATTTGTGTGGTATGTTAGCCACTTACTTGGGTGATATGTTAGTCACCATTGTTTATCTTGAAATTGTGACCTTGGGGCATTAATTTTTACTTTGAATGGAATTGGAATGTAGAAAAAAATACTACATTCCGACTGGCCTTATTCCCGGATGTGGCTGTTTTAGAGTTTAGGCTCGACTGTATAGGCATATGGTGGTGACATGAAAAAATACTGAGACAAAGGAAAGCCACAAGATAGGCATATTGGGGACGAGTGGGCTATGTGGCATGAGTATTGGAGACTTAATCACGTCGAGGATCACCCTACAAGAACAGTGAGCCAAATTTGAGCCAGCGAGATGGTAAGGGCTCTGCCAGGCATCACTTCGGGTCACGAGCTGTTGTCACTGATCGCCAGATGTCGGTAAGTATATATATGTGTGTTCTGATTACAACATGATTTGTACACATGTGTATTGCTTTCATTTAAAATACTTTTTTTTAAAAAAAAATAAATTAAAAAGTCAACAGAAGTAACGACGAATAGAATTATCCGTCGTTATTTAGCGACATATAGAAATCCGTCGCTATTTAGCGACGGATAGGGCGAAACGCCCTATCCGTCGCTAATTTTAGCGATCCGTCGCTAAAATAGCGACGGATAAAATCCGTCGCCCCTAATGGTCGCTATTTTGCAGAATTCTTGTAGTGTTGGTACTCTATGATCTACAATGTGTTACGTCGGTTTTGATACTCTAGAATGTATTCGCCTATTTTACGTGCACTACAATCACAATGTACATGTCCATTTAAGATACTCTGGCAAATGATCAAGTGATTCGTCTACGTGGCAATCTGAGCTTTGACTTTGACTCTAACTGGACGTTTGACTCAGAAAAAAAGAATTTCAAGTAGGACACGTGTCCTTCCAGAATAAAAGTGACAATTTAATTTTTAAACAATTTAAATATTGAAAATAAAATTTGGAAATTTTATGGAAATTCAAATACCAATTTCCAAAAAACGTGGAAAATTTGGAAATTCAAATACTAATTTCGAATTTCTAAAAATGTGGAAAAATCATGTCCAATGGGTCGTGGTCATCAATTTTTATATTTAAAAAATATATATTTTACCTATTATGAGATTGTTTAGAAGTTGGAATTAATGAAATTGCACCTCTAAATATCTTTTTAGCATTTATGAGTGAAAAAACATTTATCTTTCGGCTCAATATGTAGACAAGATCAAACCACATGCTAATTGTAGGGTAATTATACCTATGTCTGAATAAATTAATATATTAGAGTTTACGTGTAATTTTTGTTGATATATTAAAATATATTATAAAATATTAAGACGTGTAATTTATATATGTAATAGTAAGATTAATATTTTCTATTATTCATTACTAATGAAGGTCAAATCCTGCCGAGTTTCGACTAGAATGAGACAATATATACTCCCTCCGGCCGACTATCATTCTTTCACTTTTATTTATGGACGTCCGTTTATTATCTATCTCACGTTATTTATTTTTTTAAAAATAATTTAACCTCCCACCACCACCTCAACTTAGCCTCTAGACATCTTTGATAAAATCTCAACATTCTAAACACATATGATGTCAATCTTGTATCTCGAAAAGATGTCAATGACCAAAACAAAAAAAAAAACCAAATCTCTTCCATACCCATCACTTTTACATAACAACAAATTTCACAACCAACACAATAAAAGCAATTTACTACTAGCATTTTAAAAAGAAAGTAAAAGAGAAAAACAAAAGCAATGAACCTCGATGATCCAATGAAAATGAATGTGAACCTCATCCACCAACATCCAAATCAACATTTTACTCTACACATATATCTCCTTCTTGAGCCATTCGTGTCAAGGGCAAATATGAGTTTTCCAAAAAAATATAAAATTTCCCTAGTCTACTAAATCTAGATAAAAATCAAATAGCTGAACGGCCAGTCTAGTGGCGATAGTGTAAGAGACGTTGGTGGTGGAACATTCTAGTCACTAAATCAGTCACAATTCGAAAGCCCCGTAATCAGAGTTACCGATCACTCTATCATTCACCAATAGTGAATATCTCAAAATGGGCAACTCTTTTTGCTTCCAATTTTACACTTGTATGTATTACTTTCATTAGACTAGACCTGAAAACTGAAGGAAAAAACCAAAGCAAGAATAGTAAGGAAGCTTTTTTCTCCTTGATAAATTTCAAAAAACTTTTCCCCTCCTTTTCACCAGCTATTTTCTCCATGCACTTCAATTCCCTCTGATCCTCTTCCATTTCTGAATCCTCAAGCATAAAACTTCAGAAAACCCTAATTTCGAGCTCATTTCTCAATTAATCCACTCTGATTCTCTCCTTTTTAATCCTCAATGAGGTGAAATTGAAAAGGCTGATCGAGTATTCAATTGCGTTTTTGTTTCACATTGAATCAATTGTGCAGAATTCTCACTTAATTAGAAGCTCGACAAATGTCAGACGACCTGGTTTTGCTTTTTTCGTCCAATTCGTCCAATCAGTCGGACCAGTCCATGAAGATAGCTAAGCTCGAGGCGAGGATGATCGGAAAGCCGTCTGCGCAACCACCTCAGCTCAATTCCTGCTCGAAGACTGTCAATCTGGCCGGTTCTGTCGATAGCGATGATTCTGATGATGATGTGAGTAATTTGATCACTAATGGTTGCTTTTTTTCATTTTTCTCTACGGAAGTTTCGTTTTGATTTGTTTGTTTATTTGGATGTTTTCACTGAATGGGATGTATTTAGATACTGATTTTGTGAAGGCTTGAATATGGAATTCTCTGTTTATTGCGTGTTTATGTAGCTGGCAAATAATGTGAGATGTTTTATGCTTATAATGCATGATTTAGTGATGGATTTTGGCCGGTTTATGTTGTTTTATAAGAAACTGTGCAAATGAGGGGTTTTACATTATGTCATTTCACCGATTGATATTGTTCTGATGTGATTTCAGTCAATCTATTGCTAAATGTTGATCAAGCTCCGTGCTCTGAGTGCAGTTTCTTTTATAGCACGTATCAATTTACATTGGACGTTCAATTTGATCTTAGATGGTATCTGTTTTTTTTAAATTCAGATGCTTTAATATCTACAGTGCTGATCATTCGTTTTTGGCAAAGAAAATTATTTTCAGAAGAGAGAGGTGAAAATTAAGTCACTTGAGCACAGTTGAACAGCATCCGCAAAATTAAGTCACTTAATGAATTTTCCAATTTAACGTACCGAATAATGACAAATAACAATCCTTTTATCTTAGGTCTGGAGTAGGCACATAATGTCTCCACTAGCATAGTTAGGTAAAAACGGTGTATCAAAATTTATTTGGGCTGAGTTTCTAGTGCTCAGAGTCAGACTCTGAGTCCAATTCATAAGAATTTGTCCTTAGATGATGAGTTAAAATCTAAAAAATCAATTTGATCTTTGTGGGATAATGCAACATCAATTTGACTACAAGAAACTGATGTCCTTATGTTGAAGAGGCTCGTGAAGATAGCAATTTGATGTTCAATGTCAACGTGCAGATACTATCCTACATGCATATATCCCCTAATTGAGTGACAATTAATTCATACTTGATATGTTTTGTATGTATAATATGTTGGATTGGTAACAAATTGTGTAACATTGGTACTATCTGCAAAAAGTGAATTAGGAGAATGATGAGTGAAGCTATATTCAGCTAATAAGAGACAAAGCAACATAAAATGAGAACAAGCAGCGGACATAACACGATATTCAGGTTCAATAGGAAATGAAACCACCTCTTTTTTCTCTCCATTAATGAAAAAATACTTAGGAACATGCACCGACTAACAGTGGAGGGATGATTATATTATCACCATAAGCAGTGTCTGCATCCCTGTGCTTGCACACCAAAGAGTCATCTACGAATAAAAGTTCCTTTAAGTTAGCATATGATGTATGAAACCATGCAAGGTTAGAATCTTAATATACTTGCCTATACTAACTCATGCGCTGAACGAGATATAAAGTATCTCGTGTGGTGATAATCAAGTATCTTATATGCCTCCGACAATCTATATGTATTTTGGTGGATCAACATAGTGTTCTCCATTCAATTTATGTAAGCACTGTCAACATGGAGTTTACCCCGAGGGACACCCAATTTGAGGTATTTCTTCTGTGTAATAATGAAGATGGAGAGTGGCACAAGAATCTAGATTTGAAGTCCTAGACCAATGCAGTAGCACAATGACCAAAAATGCTATTGCAGATTGGTCAGCGTGATCATCCTTGCGTATCATCTTCTTTCACTTTCCTTGTGCTCTTACATTCTACCATTTTGACTTGCAATAACAGCACACATGCACTTAGTTAATCTAGAATCCTTATGGCTAAAAAAGTGGTGAATGGACTTGGGAACTTGCAAGAAGTGGTCATACGGGGTTGGTATGTTCCATAAATAACTAACCTATGGCAATAAACTAGTCGCTTGCTAGGTTTATACAGAGTGATGGTAATCACCTTAACTGCATAAGGTTACCCTTCGTTGTTCTTTCTTTGTTATTGTGTTTCAAGTGCTTGCATTTCTGATTCAATGATGTCGGTGCCGCCAACCGGGGGGGGGGGGCTGGTGGGAATCATAACAATGTTTTTTTTCCATTTACGAGACTCGTACCCGAGGCACCATTTAAGGGAACTCAAGCCCTTGCTACTTGAGCCAACATTTGTTGGTTCTTATTTCTTATTGGTTTTGTAATAACCTGCTACTTCTTTTTATTGTGCAACTTTTGAAAGAACACTAAAATTACGAGAAAAGGGAATGAGTGTTGAATTTGGATGGTCAAAAGGCTCAATACGTCAAGATTTAGATTTTAATGTCATTTTCCTAATCATGAAACTTACGTCAAGAAATTTATTGTATCGTGCATTGGGTTCTAGCAGAGAAGGGAACAAATTTATGGTGCTCAGATGGGCACATGGTGCGACACCACAAGATTTAACTTTTAAAGTGATGTATGAAATCATGAAACCAGTTTTTATCAAGAAAGGTATTGCATTTTGAAGTTGAATAATTGGTTCCTACTATACAGGGGTGTAGTTATGTACAAAATAAGTGTTTTATATCCCACACCAGTTTCATAGATATTGTGGATTCGATATATAATTGAAAAGCTTCTCTCATTGACATTTGACAACAAAGCCTTTCTTAGGGGGTATGATTCGCTGATATGCATAGTGAGTCCACGATAATTTTTCAAGCCATATGGGATACTTAAAGTGAAGTGACTATCCTATATGACTTCATCAATTATCCTGAGCTCAATCTATACATGGGCAAATCTTCTTCCTTTAACAATGCCTTTTAAGATGATAAGGCCTTAAACTTAACATGGTAATAACTAGCCTTACCCCCAAGGCCATTTTGGCAGCGTCACCCAGACTCCCAAATTATGAATCCACATGCTGAACCAACGTATGTGGGCTGAAGTGTCACAAATTTTGGCAATGTTGTTGGACGCTATATAAATTGGCAAACATCTCCACTAAAGGAGTCTTAAGGGGTTGAAGGCTCAAGCTTAACTGTAATTTTTTCAAATTGGGAAGAGTAGAAGCATGGTGCTCCTACATTTTAAATCTTACAAAGAATCATAAGTTTTAATGGTTTAGACCTTTAGTACTCGGCACGTCTATTTGTGACCAAGGAAATGAAGGAACATGTCTTACAGTTAAGTTTGTTTTGTTTCCTAATAATACATGCCATCAATGTCTTTGTCTACTAAATCAAATGCTGAAGGCATCAAATTACTATCTTTCTATATCTTAAAATTGTAAAATCTACTTTCCTTGGTAGACATGTGCTCTTAATTAGTCTTCCAGCATTGTGTCATGCTCTATCAGGACATTTTTCATCTCAACGTCTATATTTCGTTGCACACTGGGGATCAATTCTAAGTAAACTAAACTCATTGATTATTACTGCTGCAGATCACATAGACAATTAAGCGTTCTTCCAGAACTTGTTAAAGTTCGATATAATCTAGAGTAGAGTTTAATGTTATCATTTCAGTCTTCTTATAGTCTTTTTGGTGCATAAAAAGAAACGATTTTGGCTGGTGGACATGCAAGTGTAAAACAGCTAAAGGTAAAATAGCATGCTACATTCATTTTCATCCATAATCAGTGATAGTTGTTGATTTGTTGATGGAAGGTGGTGAAGAGAATGAGTTGATGCATCTTCATGGTAACCACATTCCATGTCAACCTTCACTGCTGGAACATGATTTTACACAATTTAGGCAACGAATATTCATGATTTAGATTATTATATTTGATTATTTGTTTGTCCTAAACAGAATCACAGTCTATTGACTATCTAGGTGCACACGGTCACCCGTCATGACTCCAGGAAAATTTTCTATTATTATACCATCTTGTTGCAATAGAAATGAGTCAAATACGGTAGGATAGTCACATTTAATATTAGCAGGCATACTGTTGCTTAAAGCTTAAGGATACCACAGATTGTGTGTTGGAGTTCCTTTTTAGTAGAAACTTGATTGCTAATAATGGTTACAGAAAATGGCTCAAGTTGTGTGCGTGTGGAAATGAAAGCTAACTGACTTTCAGATATTCAAGGAGGATGAGAACTTAGGTCTGCAAGACGGCAAGTTCTGTCTCTGCTTCAGCTTGACTTGCATGAAATTGTATTGCAGTATGTAGTTAGATGAAATAAAGATTAAGATTCGGATCACCAGTTACCCAGGAAGGTGCATTTTTTTAAGCAACTACTATGCTAAGAGACATGACTAAGGATTTTGCTATAAACATGCATCACTAAACAGATTGATCAATTTCAACATATCTATTTCCTTTTTTTCTAATTATGATGTTTCCCTTCTAAGATTTTTTTCTAATTATGATGTTTCCCTATTTTGTGGCATCCAGTCTTCTTGGATTACTGATCACTCTCTGCTATGCTACTCCCTCAGCTTTTTTTTCCAAATACGCTTGACAGGAAAAAACCGACTTCACTTTGATAGCACGACAGTATATGAAACACGGACCATTTTTGTTGTTTGAGAAAGTAGTTATCTGTTGCAGACATCAGTATTGTCCTGAAAAATACTGCTATAGCGTTCCATTTCCTGTCAGTTGGTGATCCTTAAAGTGTATCTCTTCTATCTACTGAAGCACATACATATGGTTGCTAATTTATACGTCTTTGTTCCTGTGTCAGAATGGAGGTGAGTTCCTCATACAAGCAAACATCCAGAAACGCCAAAAGGTTGAAGAAGATTGTAGCTCCCCCGTTGTTGATCATGCTGAGGTAAATACTGTTTCCTTTTCCAGCATACAACCTTCGCCTGATCTTACTTACCCTGGACTCATTTCCTATTAGCCTAATCCATTTCTTCGTGTATTTACTAACTCTCTTGCCTTATTCATCGTGTTTTTCTTAGGTTAGTAATACTTCAGGAAATGTAAACCCGACATCAGCTGATAAAAAGCTAGAGGCCAAAGAAACTATGGAGTTCGAGAAGGTGATTGCTGATGTACATAAGAGAAAAAGAGGACGTGGTAAAGCAAGTTCTGCTTCTTGCAGAAGCCGTGCTGACCGAGTTACTGATCAGGCAAGAAACGGAACGGTTTCTCCATTAAATGGTCACACTGAAAACTCAGTTCACAAGGTATTTTTATGATCCCAGCAGTTTCTGTTTTTTATTATTCTTTTGCCTAACTATGCCAGTGCATTTCCAAACCCAGCTATATTAATTTGTTAGTAGTATTAAATTGAAGGAGCACATTCAGAATTAACTTGTTTGGATGATCTAAATTTATTTATCCATCATCCATACTGCTAGCAGATGCGGAATGTGCTGTCCCGGTTAAGCTCGCAGTATTTCTCCTTGAATTCAAGATTCTCAATAAATACTATTTTAATATTAATCCAAATCATTAGAAATCTTTATCTATTTCCAATTTTGCCTAAAAAATCATGTAAAAGTGAACATGAAGATGAGCCCGGGACAGAGGGAATATTAATGAGCTATATTACCAATAAAGAAGAATCAATAATCTCTCTCTCTCACACACACACACACACACACACACACACACTATTTTTTTTTGTTGCATCAATAACTTCTTAGGTCCTTAAAAAGCAACTTGTTGTAAGTTTCGGCATGAGTAATTGTAACGTCCCAAAGTTTCAGAGAGCTTAAAAGGGAATGAGAACGCTACTCATACCAACAAGGTGCACTTTTTTCCGGGAATCAATCCATAATAACTCCAAAGTATTTCTCTATTTCTGTAGTGCTGCACTCATCTAGCTTTTCATTTCTGAAGTGAAATTTCTGGTCATTAATGTATTCCTAGTTTCTGATGTGTGATCATGCATTTGCTTGATTTGTGCTGAAATGCAGGGCGGTTTCTTGAAAGAGCTTGGGCATGATGGCAACTCCTCGATAGAGGTTTATGATCAGTTTCCTTCTTTATCTTCTAGACATTTACAGTTTACTGAAAAGCTAGAATCCAGTCTGTCTCCAGTCTTGCCTAAAACTTATTCGTACTTTAGATAATTTGGGTTGTATGATGTCTGCTATTAATATGGTAATGACATCCATTGCTTGATTCTGTCAGGAAGAAGTGACTTCTTTACGCGCAAGGGTTGCAATGTTGGAAGAAGAGCTGAGAAAATCATGTGATCAGGTGGCCAACTATCATATTCAATGTGAACGTCTAGAAAAGGTAAACTCGTTTGTTTCCCTATGCTAGTTCTTTCTTCCCAAACAAACAGATACGAGTGCACGCAGTTCATATTTTCATATTGTTATGTGTACAGTACTTATCCACATGTTACTGCAGACTCAACTGTTAATTAATTAACCCGTCTTTTCCTACTTGCACAGGAGCTTAAAGACTTCAACGATTGTGAACAGAAAATGAAGCTAAATGTCGGTTCCTCTTGCCTTCTTCTAATTTTTTATTTTTGATTTTGTCATTTAATGAACACAGCACAATATTACGTACTGAATTGTTGACAACTATGAATGAAAATAAGAATTTTCTAACCAGGGCACATTACATTTGAAGATTAATGTTTTTTTTGAAAGACAGAATGCGTGTGTTCTTCTTTTAATTATACTATTTTTTGTTATCTTGCATTTTACCATTACAATTGTTTATCTGATACTGTTTTGACATTAGTCTGAGATTTGCAGTTCAGTTTTCCTTAAATAACCATGAAAAGATGGCGTGGGAAAGTCTGTCAGAATAATTTGTAAATGTCATGAAATTCCTCCATATTGGGGTTAGTGTTTTCATGCTAAATATTGTGACAGGGTGAACTTGGAATTTTCTTTTTCTTTTTCCTGATAGTTCTAAACATTGAAAATCCTCCACCTGCTGTGTTTTTGGCTTTTCGCCTCAAAAGTGGATTTTGCAAACTTCTTTACTTTCTTTACTGGCTGGTATGTGACCTATCTTCTTGAACCACATGAAGGTTTTATTATGTTGCAAATGCAGTCTAAATTAAAATAAATGATATCTTATTCCCTTCTACATGTTAGATTACAATCAGATCAGTTAGTTATTCTTTATCTTCTCCCCTGCTGCAGAGAACGAAAGTCATATCGGATCTATTGATATCTGTCTCAAAATCTGAGAGACAAGAAGCGAGGATGAAAGTACGCCAGGATTCCTTGAGACTGGGCAATATTGGGGTGATCAGGTATTCCGGTTTGTGCTTATTGAACCTTAGAATCAGTTTTTGATGACACATCTGTGTGAAGATATTGAATCAGTCAACTTGCCTGACCTAAGATTTCAGTAACTCAGTTACTGAGAATTAAGCTTCAGAATATATAATCAGGTGCAATAGTATTATTATTCTCCGATATAAGTGAAATCGAGTGCACTAATGAAAATTTGGTCCCCAAGAAGAGGAAACTGCATAAAGTTGTGACTTTTAAAGTAATCCTCAAGCAAAAAAAGTTATATTTTGTATCTCAAACTTACACGGATATCTAGTCTAGGTTATTTCTTAGAACTATTATCCACCTGATATGCAGCAAAATTCCTGAATATTGTCGGTGATTTTTCTCAGGTTCTTTCTTCACAAAATGTGAGTTTGAAAAGCTTATTATTTGATGGTTTAATTTGCTCAAAAGTTAATGTTAATTTTTATGCTCCCTGAGTCAGACTCAACATGGAACCTTTATATTGCTATTTTGGGTCAGTAACTTGTAGTATAAACATTATATCTGACTTACCTAATGTCTTCGAATAAATTGCACAGAACTGGGACTATAATATCAGAAGCTTGGGAGGAAGGACAAGCTTTGAAGGATCTCAATGCTCAACTTGTACGCTCTTCCTCAAACTAAATAGATCTTTTTGATACCTTCTGCATCTCAGTGTTTCAGCATTAGTCCATGGTCAAATAAGTATAGATCATACCCTTTTTTTACTTGAAAGACAACTCTACTTGGCTGAGAATATTAAGCGAATGACGCGGAATGTTCACTTTTGTGATCTTTACCATGCTTTGATTCGGGCTGGGAAACTGAAACCACAATGCATCCTTAGAAATTCTATTAGTCATATGCAAAGCTGTTGCACATAATCTGTTTGTAAATTGGCCCCAACTTAAAAACCAGTGTTTCTGAAACCTCCTTCGATATTAGCTAGCTCTTAAGCATCTTAAGTTTTATTTGACAGTATAACCTCCAAGGGCCATCCATGTAATTATTTACTTGAGGTGGTTCCCGAATACAGTATAGAAACAATTATTTCAGAATTGATATTGCTGTTCTTACTAAGAGGATTTATGTACGTGACACGGACTTAAATTGCCTTTTAGGCTTGAAAACTCTGTTGAATTTCTGTTGGACACCTACAAGAGGATGGTGATCATTTGATCTGTAGCTAATCTGCCAACTATACTTCTCTACATTAGGGTTCCCCCTATCAGTCCCTTTGTTAATTCCAACAAATCTCACTAGTCACTGCTTGTTTGCCCTGGTACAATTTTTCTCCGTGCTTTTTCATTACCTTATTTTTGGTTTCACAGAGGAGTTTATTGGACTCGAAGGAGGCTATTGAAAGGCAGCGGAAATCTCTAAAGAAAAGACAATCAGGTATTGAAGTTCATTTCTTTTTGCGTTATGTACTTTATTCTCAGGCCTTACTTTCAGTATCTGGTACCCAACTTGATATGCATATCTGCCATAATTTAAAGCACAATCTTACATTTTATTTATGATCAGCTGTTTATCATTTTACCATTGATGTGAAAAAAAGAACAAAAAAGGCTTAATAGGACCGATTTGTTTTGTGATGACATCCATCGACCTGTCATATTTAAGTATCTACATCCATCTATTTTCTCTTTTACGGGTTTCTGAAACTAGATTTTCGAGGCCAATCGTACATATGCATGTTCCCCAATACCCATCTCTTACTATTCGTGTTTCCTTCTTATATCTGACTCATCTTTTCATTGACAATGGGCTATAATGTCTTCATTGTCCTTGCAGATAAGGTTGGTGTAACGGAAATGGAGTCCCGTATTCAAGAAGAAGATACTTCGATTCAGGATGAAATCTACAAGTCCCGTATAGCCAGTATCAAGCGTGTAAGTCTGTTACCAATTGTTACTTCTCTTGTTATGCCTCGTTATTTCATATATTGAACACAGTTTGGTTTAGGAGGAGGAAACTCTGTTACGCAAAAGAGACTGCTATGAATTGGAGAAGGGAAGGCTTATACGTGAATTAAAACGCATAAGGGATGAAGATGGTTCTCGTTTTAACAATTTTCAGATACTGAATCATCGTTATGCTCTCTTGAACCTTTTGGGCAAAGGAGGATTCAGTGAGGTCTATAAGGTAGGTTTTGCTCTCAGAACTCTTCAATAAGGGCTTTACTTCATCCAAAACTAAAATTCTCACTCCCCCATTCTTTGTACTTTAGTGGTATTGACATTATATAAGTTCCTGATTTGACATTAGTAAGAAACATTTGCAGGCTTTTGACTTGGTGGAGCATAGATATGTCGCCTGTAAGCTTCATGGTTTAAATGCCCAGTGGTGTGAAGATAAGAAGCAAAGTTATATTCGACATGCAATTAGGGAGTACAACATTCATAAACTGCTGATTCACCGTCACATTGTCCGTCTTTGGGACATTTTTGAGATTGATCAGCACACATTTTGCACTGTCTTGGAATACTGCAGTGGTATGTGCAACCGTCGTTGATCATACTTGTCACAAAAAAAAAGGGACATTTATGAATAGTAAATTATTTTTAACACCACCGAGATTACTTGTCTATTTGTGGAAACAATAGAAACATTTATAGTAATCTGATCTTTGATCCTCTTAATGCACTTGTTCTGCGCAAGATGATCTTTGGTGCACATATAACCAATATTAAGATCGATTATATATAATGATGTGAAATATATTTTTCTTCTGACCAGGCAAGGATCTTGATGCAGTTCTGAAGGCAACACCGGTATTGCCTGAGAGAGAAGCTAGGATTATTATCTTCCAGATCTTTCAGGGCCTTATTTACCTGAACAAAAGATCACAGAAGATTATCCATTATGACTTGAAGCCGGGAAACATTCTATTTGATGAGTTGGGTGTTGCTAAAGTTACTGATTTTGGTCTTAGCAAGATCATGGAGGATCATGCTGGATCTCAAGGCATGGAACTTACTTCCCAAGGTGCTGGCACATATTGGTAAGGAGTTGACTACTTATTAGCATTTCTTGCTGTTTGGAGCGTCTGTTCGCACGGTCTCTCGTTTCCTGCTTATACTCTTGATACTATCAATTTCAGGTATTTACCTCCAGAGTGCTTTGAGCTGAGCAAGATACCACTCATTTCCTCCAAGGTTAGTACATTTTTCACATGCACACCTTATTTTCAGAATTACACCGGCATTCCCATGATTTTATACATCCTTTCAATTGATGAAGCATTAGATTTTAGAGGGCCATTTTGAAGGGAAGTCCTTGATGTATGTGTATAATTGTTGAATAACGTGGATAGGGTTGAAACTGCGCATTACGTGAGCATTGGGTAAAATACGTGCATTATATGCGCATCCTAGGTGTACATCTCCCTTTAAATGACAGATTGCGCATGCATAGAAATCTCTGCATGCTCAGATCGGGAGTAACTCATGATGGAGCCGGTCCTTCTAGACTGCTAGCAAGCATATTCTTACTTTAAATCTCTGCGGCAGGTTGATGTCTGGTCTGCTGGGGTCTTGTTATACCAAATGCTATTTGGAAGGCGTCCTTTCGGGCATGACCAGTCACAGGAGCGTATCTTGCGCGAAGATACAATTATGAAGGCCCGTAGAGTTGAATTCCCAACAAGGCCCTCTGTATCCAATGATGCAAAGGTAAATTCTTCTGTTCTACCTTTGTGAGGAATTCATGACGATATTCTTTCGTTAACTTAACAACATACCTGACAATTCTTATTCCGTGCAGGACTTTATGCGTAGGTGTCTTACATATAATCAAGCGGACAGACCTGATGTCTTATCTATTGCTCAACATCCATACCTAAATTATACAAAGAAATAACTGATAATTGAAAGGTTTCACTACAACGGTGAATAGATAGCGTGATGAAAGCGAGGCAGGTTCGTTTCTCAATTTTCCAGCTGATAAGGAGAATCACAAGAACCCCATAGACTTTTGTATAGATGTAAAGCTTTGTAGATTGTTGGTGTTTATAATGTTTTCAAAACCTCCCTGGTATGTGTTGTGTCAAGCAACCACATGCTTCTCCATAATGAAGCATGGAGAAGAGGAGAGAAAGTTTAAGTTAATGAGAAAAATTGGATTGAAAGATGCTTTGATTTCTTATTCAGCGTGGTATGCATTGAATCAATCTGCACAACTTTTGCACTAATAGTTTGCACTAAGATAACCCCTAGCTTGAGGACATGCATCTCCCTGTCATTCCGTGATTCTGATCAATATCACATATTTAGCTTCTCCAACAATAAGATTTTATAGAAAAACTATGCTCCTCTAAGTCATGGTCTGAGTACTTCCATCAATTAACAGATTTTAGTAGCCCGACTATTTTGAAACTCCTAGTGCTCTTGCAGGATGTCGAGTGTTATATATTCCTAGTGCCTTTTTGGGATTTCTAGCTCCTTAACTGAGATTTCGGGTTCAAAATTCAACTCTAGTTCTCTCCATTAGCCTCCCTACTGCAGCAGAATACTTGGTTTCCGACATTGTTATTATTCGAATAGTAAATAAGGTACAACATTGGCTGTAAATCTTTCACTGCGTCGTACTCTACCTAGACGCTGGAAAAAGATTGAACTCAGTTGTTATCCAATACATGACGACATCCTGAAATTCAGTTGGTGGGAATAGAACACGAACCATCGCCACCAAATCACCAAACTGTCGGTTCTTACTTGGTTTTAGTGGTGAGTCCGAAGCCAAATGGGAATAGTGGATCATAGTGCTTATCCCCTACATTCATAGGCAGCTGGTCTACATTCTTGAACCAAGTTCTTGCCAGTTTCCCTGTGAAAGGGTAATCTCCAAATAACACATCTGCCACTCCTTGCCCTTCGGTTCCAGGAAGCCATGCTGCCACGAGAGCGTCTATTGATGAAAGATAAGGCTCAACTACCAGCGGTCGTCCGGAAATCAGAACTACTACACACTTGGTGTTGCCACAAACGTTTTTTAGAGTGGTAAGACCTGGCTCAGGAATAGTTAGAGTTGGATTGTCACCAAATGTTTCGGCGTAAGGGGGCTCTCCCACCACCACAATGGCATAAGGAAAGTTGCCAGACTTCACAAATTCTGCGCTGGGATTTTCACTGTAAACAATTTGTGTCTGGTGGCTAACAGTAGCTGCAATTGCATCCAGTATCGTTGTTCCTGAGGCATCAGCATGAGATCTTAGTAAAAAGTTCAACGGAGATTTTGCTTCAACCAAATTGAGCTGTCGAAACACGTACCAGTCGTGAGATTGTTGGCACTGAGTCCTTGCCATGTTTTTGTCCACCCGCCACATTGCAAGCCAAGGTTATTGGCATGACTCCCCGCAACCAAAATTTTAGATGCTTGTTTTGAAAGTGGTATCAAAGGGGCAGCAGCTTTTTTGCCGTTTTTCAGAAGCACAAGTGATTTCCTTACCGCCTCCCTCCCCAAATTCCGGTGTGCCTAAACAAGTTGGAACAGAATCCGAAAATTGAGTTGAATCACTACAACTGTAAGAATCTGAATGATATTCATCGAAAAGTATGAGTCAGATCACCTGGCTTCCAACTTGATCGACTAAGCTGTAGTCAGCTATCGGGTTCTCGAAGAGTCCAGCAACGAATTTGACCCTTAAGATCCTCTTGACCGCATCATCAATCCGACTCATTGGGATTAGCTTATTATTGACATGGGAGATCACAATACTTCTGAACTCTGTGAGAGCGAACGGAACCATTACCTTGATCAGCAGAAAATGTTCAAGTAAGATTCATTACAGTGCATTCTCCAACATCGAAATCTGTAAAAACTGCCCAATGACATTCACTAACCATGTCAATACCGGCATTAATGGCTTTCAGGACGGAGTCTGAATAGTTGGTGTGCGGTGGATTCACGATTCTGTCTATTCCCTGCCAATCTGAGATGACGAATCCCTGAATACATAAGACCAAGAAAAGCTTCAGATTCTCTGGAAACAGTCTGTTCTTATAAGCACAAACGACACGTTAGTTAAAAACACATTTCATCAATATATACCCTGAATCTGAGGGCTCCTTTCAGAAAGCCGGTGATGAGATTTCGATTTGCGTGCATCTTCACTCCGTTCCAACTCGAATAAGAAACCATTATGGTAGATACACCCTTGATAACAGATTGGTAGTATCCAGGCATGTGAATACTGAGCAGTCCATGCCAATCCACTATAGTGTTGTTCTCATTTATTCCATGATTTGTGCCTCCATCACCTACAAAATGTTTGGCGCAAGCCACAACCTTGTCCCTTCACAAATCAAACCGAGATAATACATAAGTAACGGTCGTGGCTGTGCCAGATTTCATCAGGGCCATGACACGGTGCAGTAATTTATTCTTACGACTAACTATATAAACGATGCAAAGATGGAGCTAAGAGTATATGATATTCGAACTTACTTCCCGCCAACATACGGAACGCCCTTTCTTGAATTGGAAGGAACTTCTCCTTGTAGACCAAGAATAATATCCGTCATTTGTTCTACAACTTTTGGATCCTCGCTGTAACTCTCGTAGCACCGTCCCCATCTTGGATCTCTACAAACCTGTATTTCATTCCGAATCACACAATCCCAGTTAAACAGATACATAAAAGGATGTTGCACATTGTTTCATCTAATAATACATATATCACTATGACAATAAGGATATCTTTATACCGCGATACATGGAGAGAAGACATAAGGAATTCCTGCTGCTCTAGTTTCAATAGCTGTAGCAGCACCTATTCTCATCACAAGGTCTGGATCCCTGCGACACAAGGCAATATCACTCCTTAAGCATCATAACCGGGGATATAAGAAAGAAGGATATCAGAAAGTACTAACCTCGTTGCCCCTAGACCTACATTATGGGGGAAAATAGTAGCACCATAGACATTGTTATCACCATGAACCGAATCAATCCCATAAATCATAGGGATTCCGAGTCTACTAGACAATGACCCTTTCTGAAACCCATTAACCATGTCGACCCAGTCCTTCACCCTTGCATGGTCATTGGGGGCACTACCTGGGCCACTTAGGAGACTACCAATGGAGAAGTTTTTCATAACATCGAAGGTGGCAATTGCTCGTTCCAGCTGGGTCATTTGTCCAACTTTCTCCTCTAAGGTCATTTGATCCAACAGGTTCTTTATCCGCGAGTTCAATGGCTGTTTCGGGTCCTTATACAATGTATTGATCCTCGCCTTCGGCACTTGGGCCATAACTCCGGTCCATGATGCAAATAGCAGAAGAATTCCAAGAATTGGAATAGATATGGATCTTGGCTTCATTTCTTAGCCTTGTTTTAGTGCTGAAAGTCAGAAACATATGAAAAGTTAATGCAGTATACTCTATTGAACTGAACTCATTCATGTATACACTAAACACAGCTACACCATTTATAATTTTCCAGATACACATTTATACCATGTTATCATCACACAAATCAATTTAGAGAATGGAATCCAAGAAACATGTATGCATTTAGAATCATAAATGGAAGTTACATAAGTTGCACAGAATAAGCATCCAAGAAAAGATGGAGATATAAACATAAACATTGCTATCAAGTATCAAGTAAGAAACTGTGAAGAACACTAGCTGACCTGAAGTGAACTAATTGCTCTGGTTTTCAAGGAAAGAAGAAATGATTCCTGGAAAAATAGATATTACACATTACCTTACTAGATTTTATAGAAAAAAGTTGTATGATAAGTAGCTTATAGAGTATGTCTTTAACAGTCTTGTCTGCCAGTGTATCATATGCAGCAACATGTGGATATTTTATCTGAAAGGAGAATTGATTCATTGACCCATGTATTATAGTAAGCCGTTGGATTTTGATGATGCTAAAGCCACTTTTAGGAAGATGTGGGCTAAGATTTTGTTTGAGATGAGAACTTTCCTAGTTTAATAATCTAGCTGCTGTCAGCCACATCTAGTTTTTCCAAATATTCCCATCGAAAGGGTGTGCTCCCTCCGTCCCCGATCAAATGTCACATATTCAATCTATATACGTTCCAGTATATATGTCACGTTACCATTTTTGACATATTCTACACCCATGTGCAATTTATTTCCTTTACATTAATTCAACAATCCACACTATGCCTTAATCTTTGTCAAAATCAAATGTGACATTTGGTCTTGGACGGAGGGTGTGATGAACACTAGATGTAGATTACTGAAGAACTTGCATAGGAAAGAGGCATTGCATATGGATAAAGAGACAAGAATAAGAAATGGAACACAATTCAGAATTGTGATGTAGCAGTGGAAACTAGAGCCACTTAGAATTCCACTAACCTAAGAGGGACCATTGATCAGGTCCACCTCTCATTTTGGCACCAAACGTACCAGTAGTCTAGTAATAACAAATGATTACCATTAAGGCATTAAGTAAGCAAGAATTAAAACCATAGAGATGTCCTTTTCTTACTACTACTAATAATGACAAGGATACTATATCAATTACCCCGTCTCTAGTGATATTTAACGAGCCGAGCTGAGCCGATTATCTTATTTCTCAAGCTTGGCTCGAGTCGGCTTGTTGACAAAACAAGCTTATTTTGAAAAATACACACACACACATATATATCTCAAATTGAGAGAGCTACTCGGCTTGATAACAAAAACCTTATCGAACAAGCCGAGAGAGCTCTACCAGTCTGTGTCTATTACTTTCTTTCAAGAGGTGACCAATTTTGAATGAAATGCTCCAGTTGACCAAGTCAATCTCCTATCATTTTCAACAAGAAGCCAGGACAGTCCTAGTTTAGGACTATACTTGGAGCAAGCAATAATTCTGAATTCAAATAGAAGTTGGCAAAAAAAAAAGTGCTCCCACTGTTAACTACTTCCTCCGTCCCGTTCGAAGTTTCCCACTTTGACTTTTTACAGGAATAAATTTTCATTATATAATTTAATTGAACATTTTACATTTGCGGTTCAAGATTAATTCGTAGTCAAAGTTGGAAAAGTTTGACTGCAAAAAGTCAAAGTGATAAACATCGGACGGGACGGAGGAAGTAAGAAACAAAGAGAATCTCACTGGAAATATCGATAGTCTACTTCTCCAGTCTCCAACAAAAAGCAAACCAAAATATAATCAAATAATTCATCATGGCTTCACACCATACCCCTGATTTATAGAAAGAAAGTTGCATTTACAATCTGAGTGAGAAATGGTACATAGAGATTTAGAAACCCTCAAAACAGAATTTTGTGTTTTGCAATTAGCTTTACAAATGCCACAAAACACTTCATTTCATAGTATACTTTGGAAATTAAGCTGACACACAGAATTCCCAAAATGGAGAGGATAAGCTCATAAGCATACCTGGTGGTTCCGGTGATAAAGAGCTGGAGATTTGTGTCAATGGTTTGCTCTCAAAAGTGGCTTCTCCGAAGGGAAAAGAGCTGTAGTAAAGCTCAATTCTTTTTAGCTTTTTCACTTTCTTGATTTACTTCATTGCTTTATAGACTGAGCTAAGAATATAATCTTTTCTTTCTCGAGGTGAACGGTCCTTTTTTTTTTTTCCAAACTGACGGCTTCACCGTTTCGTTTGGTTTGAGGGGAAAAATAAAAAATAAAAAAAATATTAATTTTCATTTTTGGTAGTTCTAAAAAAATTCTGAAAAATTTATATCAAACATATATATATCTGCATTAAATAAGAAAAATTATTTTTACTTCATATTTTTCAAGAAATTTTTTTTCCCTATTTTTTTTTGTTCTTTCATTTTTACTAAAACCAAATGAAGTATGAGAAACAATACCATTTCACAATTTATTGGTGCTCATTGCCTCATTGGTCATTACTACAAAATCAATCAAACGAACGACATATGGACACTTTGGCGTAGGATTAAGTGTCCTATTCACGATATTTTATACTATTAGACATGCAATAAAAATACGATGTTAACTACTTTACCCATGTAAAATTAAATTACTATTTATTTGTTCAAGGTATCTTAAACGTATGTTAAATTATCACCCTAAACAACCCAATAAATTATACACACCCCTGAAAAATCAATCGGAGTAAAATATATACAAGTGATCGAGTGAGTACTAGTTGTTGTGGGTGGCGGTAGTGTATGAGGACAGAAACGGAGTAGGTAAGGAATAGGATTAGATCACGAAGAAAGCAGGCCTTATTCCTTAAAACTGTATTTGTCATTCTCGATTTTGCCATTTCGACAAATAGTCTCCCAAGATAGAACAGCAGTATGTGAATCAAAGTTCTAGCACTCGAACTTTGACTCTGCGAACTAATACAATAAAGGTTTTTCTGGCTTTAGAGAGAGTAATTTAAGAGAAGGAAGAAGAATGGATTGCTGTGTCTTGAAATCGATTCTGGGGGGCTATTTATAATATTGAAGAGTTGCAGTCTGAATAGATGTATTCTTTCGCAGAAAGGTCCTCAGAAAAAAATTCAATGCATACATCTGGAATTTTTCGTTTCAGTTACATCCTTTGGCGAATGGTCAAACCAGTTCGCTCAAATTCAAAACGAACGGACACAACTGTCGCTTGCATCAACCGATGGGTGGTTTCAGATTAACTGATTATCTTATCGGCTTAACCAAACACAATATGTTTCGCCCAAAAGATAATAATAATCAACTCAAGATCATGAACCCACGGACCCTCGAACCCACGTCTAAGATCTGCTGGGTGAGCCAGGCAGGTGTGTAGAGCATCTAGCTCCTCCCTTCCAAAAGCATGGGTTCCTAAGGGCCCAATCACTTAACCAGCCTTTCGACTAATAAGTAGTTCCTTCTTCCTCAATTTTAGCCATGTGGGACTTCTCTCATTCCAACTCTTGGCATTCCATATTCAATGCATCAACCAACACACTTTGAGCTTCAATAACTCTTTCACCCTTCAATGAATTTTAGTAATTCTTTCTCAAGTGTCATCTACTACCATAGTGGATTATACACGTTTAATGAAACTTCATTTCAAATGTGTGGGGCCCCTTTGGTTGAGGTACAAAGTCATTAGTGCTAAAATTCTAACAATCCCCACATGAAAGAGAATTGATGCTCACAACACAACGTGGTGCTCCAGCCTAGAATTTCCTGTGGAAAATCATATTGCATCGGGATCGATTGTCAGTGACATTGAATCGTCCCTAGTAGAATACCATCGGATTTACTTGCCACCCGGTGGACATGATGCCTTGAACCAGTCGGCGTTTTGTGTAAACCAAGACAATGATATCAACACAATAATTTTCCTTATTGCCTCGTTCCTTTTCTCAAATTAAAAAGGCCTTGATCGCTTTGATTCATAGGTGTTCTCGTTTGAAGCGGCCTCCCATACTTCACACCCAAATAGGTGATCTCGTTCTAAGAGCATTCCTGCCAATGCTCTGCTCGTAAGCTAAAGAGATTAAGAATCTTATTCAGAGATCATTAAGAGTTTAGTGACTCATCCTCCGCCTTGGTCTCAGGAGCACTTAAAATGTCTTTCACGGAATGGCGCAAGTGGAGTTAGTAACTCCTAAGTGCTCTTACCAAGTACAAAACTTCACGAGGCGCCATCGGTCCTTTACAGTTTAGTTGTCCCATTGAATCAAATTCTTGGGATCTCCAGTCAGTATGATTGGGTTGCCACCGTAAATTTCCTTATTTTGTGGGTCTTAAGCCCATTCCCCTAGACAAGCAGTGTATGTAGGGCCTCTTGGGTCAAGGACCCCCACAGGACCAAGACAGGTCCCCATGTGGACCACCGTGATTTGACCCTATTGCAGTATCATAGTCTCGATTTAGAGACTATCTTTTCCTTTCTAGGAAAAACTTCTTTAAAGAATTCTCGCATTCCTCGATTCAATAACAAGGCCCTCATGGATGTACGTATCGACTTATGCACTAGGAAGCGATAAGCGCTACTGTTGTTTGCATATCCTATAAATATGCAATCTATAGTCTTTGGTCCAATCTTTACTTGCTTTGGTTTGGGTATTACCACATTAGCCAAGCAGCCCCACACTTTCAAGTGTTTGTAAGAGGGCTTGTTTCCTTTCCATAGTTCATATGGAGTAATATCACTATTTTTCCAGGGTATTCTGTTAAGAATGGTAGTGGCCGTGAGAATAGCCTCCCCTCACAAATTCTGGGGTAATCCAGAATCTAGTAATAGTGCATTCATCATCTCCTTTAGAGTACGATTTTTGTGTTCAGCAACACCATTAGATTGAGGAGAATATGGAGCAGTGGTTTGATGAATAATGCCAAACTGTGTGCAATATTCTTCAAGTGGTCCTGCATATTCTCCACCTCTATCACTTCGAATTACTTTAATTCGAGTACTAAGTTGATTCTCAACTTCAGTTTTGTAATGTTTAAATGCTTCTAAGGTTTCGTCCTTACTCCTTAGCAAATAAACATAACAATACCTAGTGCAATCATCGATAAAAGTAACAAAGTACTTTTTCCCTCCTCTAGTTTGCACAAATTTTAAGTCACACAAATCACTGTGAATTAATTCTAGATGAGACGTGGTTCTATTTATTGAATGAAATGGTGCCCTTGTTAGTTTTGCTTCCACACAAATATCGCATTTACTTTGAGGGTTGATTTCAAAGGACGACAAATGATTCGTTTTAATTAACTTTCGAATCACATTGTAGTTTGTATGTCCTAATCTATGGTGCCATAAATTAAAAGACTCAGTCAAGTAAGTAGAATCATTATTTTCATTGCTTGCAAAAGAGCGCATAATGACATTACGTATTTTGAAGAGCCCATCACACATGTAGCCCTTTCCTACAAACCCATATTCTTCATCATTATAAACCGACCGACTCAAAAGTCAACTTAAAACCGCCGCCTAACAAGCAGAGGCTTGACACCAAATTCTTGCAAATATCCGAACGCATCACTTGCTCAAGATGAGCTCCTTCCCGAAGTCATCTTGAACCACCTTGCTAACTCCCTTCACCTCGGATGTAGCGTGCTCCCCATGAATGACTTCTTATCCTTCACCGGAGAGGTGGAGAAAGCACCCGTCGTAACAAATGTGCCGAGTCACCAGATCAATCCACCACTGCTTTGGATTCTCAACCAGTTTGCCTCCAAGACCACAACAAAGAAAGGAATTAACCAAATCCTCCACTATAGGTCATCCTTTGTTCGCAACATCGGCCTTCTCCTTCGAGTTGGTGACACCGCCTTCATATGCCCCGACTTTCCGCAATTGAAGCAGCTTCCTTGATCCTCTGGAAGGTCCCGGTTTCGAATTCCTCGAGACTTCACGTCCCCATCACGCTTGCGCTTCTTGCCGAGTTCCTCGACTTTCCCTTGAATCGACAAGGTGAGCCTTTGCTTCAACTTGCCTTCCTTCGCTTAGAGCTGCGGTTGTCTTTTTTCTTCAAGCTTGATGATCAACCTCAAGCCCCATTTCCTTGGTCTTCAATTTGAGATAACTCATGAACTCGTTCCATGATGGCGGCGGTTTGTCAATCGGTGAAGCGACGAGAAATGACTCATTAGCTTCATGCCCTCCTGCTCCAAATCATGGAGAATCATTTGATACTCCGTAACTCGACTCATCACAGACTTCGAGTCACTCATTATGAAGTTCAAAAATTTCCCCACAATGAACTTCTTCGCAAGCATCCTGCGTGTACAAGATTTCAGCTGTTCGACAACTCCTTTCAGGTATGCGGTGAAAGCGATGTAGAGAACATCCGAAAGACCGCTCGTAATGTATTTCTTACACATGAAACTGCATGGATCCAAGCATCATAGGATAGTTGTTTCCGCATGTTGTCTTCTTCACGCCTTCTTCTCCTCCGAGACATGGCGGCTCGATCAATCTCCGCAGAGTGGTGGAGCAGAGATTCTGAAGAAGGTAATTTTCGAACCCAATGGTTGTTAAGTAGAACCTCATCTTTTGTTTCCATCGCCAAGTTCGTCCCGTGAACTTCTCTGGTTTCTCCCCGTGGTTGGCAGGAGCAACATTGATTCGGGGGACAGGAACGTCAGCAGCAACTCCGTTGGCAGACATCTTCGATACACTGGCAAAGTACAGTCTTAAGTGTTGTGGGTGGCGGTAGTGTATGAGGACAGAAACGGAGTAGGTAAGGAATAGGATTAGACTGCTGAGCAAAGGCTGGGCCTTATTCCTTAAGATCAGATTTGCCCGCTCTGGTGCTGACGGTTTACTTGACAAATAGTCTCCCAAGATAGAACAGCAGTATGTGAATCAAAGTTCTGGCACTCGAATTTTGACTCTGCGAACTAATACAATAAAGGTTTTTCTGGCTTTAGAGAGAGTAATTTAAGAGAAGGAAGAAGAATGGATTGCTGTGTCTCGAAATCGATTCTAGGGGGAGCTATTTATAATATTGAAGAGTTGGAGTCTGAATAGATGTATCCTTTCGCAGAAAGGTCCTCGAAAAAAATTGAACACATACATGCTGGAATTTTCGCTTTCTTACATCCTTTGGCGAATGGTCGAGTCATTTAATCAACTCAAGATGCGACCATGGACCTCGAGCCACGGTTCGGTCTGCCTCTGGCGGAGCTGCGTGTGTAGGAGCATCTAGCTCCTCCCCCCTTCCAAAAGCATGGGTGCCCTA
Organism: Plantago major; assembly: GCA_026545765.1. Lineage (NCBI taxonomy): Eukaryota > Viridiplantae > Streptophyta > Magnoliopsida > Lamiales > Plantaginaceae > Plantago > Plantago major. The sequence goes on along the minus strand of CM048841.1, from coordinate 101,956,186 downwards.
AGGGCCCAATGACTTAACCCAAGCCTTGGACTAATAAGTAGTTCCTTCTTCCTCAATTTTAGCCATGTGGGACTTCTCTCATTCCAACTCTTGGCATTCCATATTCAATGCATCAACCAACATACTTTGAGCTTTAATAACTCTTTCACCTTTCAATGAATTTTAGTAATTATTTCTCAAGTGTCATCTACTACCATAGTAGATTATACACGTTTAATGAAACTTCATTTCAAACGTGTGGGGCCCCTTTGGTTGAGGTACAAAGTTATGGACTAGCCTCATTAGTGCTAAAATTTTATTACTAGTAAGTGTTTTTTTGTCTCGAAAAACTTCATACATGACGGCGTGTAGATTTAGGTGAAAATTGAAATAATGATAAAATATAAAAAGTGGCAAAATGTGTATTTGTAATGTCGAAATGTGTAATTTATAGGTAAATATAAAATTGGTACGTGTGTCCTTCCATTTTTAATAATATATGAGTTGTTTAGGAATCGGATGATTGAAAAATGACAAATAGTTTTGATGATATGAATTAATATCATAGGAGATAAATTAATTTATTTGCACTAGTGTAAGAATTAGGCATCTGTAGCAAACTTTATCTGTTTGTCAGCTTGTCAGTTTTTGCCTTGAGTCGATATACCGACGTTGTACTATTTGGTAGTACTACTTACGTCCCGCAGAACTTCGTACATTTGTCATTTTTAATCGTACCACAGAACTTCATGCATTACCAAAAAAGGAAGTTACCCCACACCCAACAAATAATAAACAATTTCAACTTTACACTTAAATTATACCTTTTGCTACTAAAAATACAATTTTTCCCACATTTTCTGTATTATTTCATTACTTTAACTTTTCGTATAAAACTGCGCGTTAATCCTATTGTATAAAGTTCTCCGGAACGGAGGGAGTATATTGCTTTCCTTTTGGTTTTTCGGTTTTAACTCGATCTGGGCAAACTGAGTTTTTGTAGTTTACGTTATTATACTACATTCAAACCTCACCAAAAGTTCAAATTTCCAAATTGATCCAAGAGAACTTTAAACATACTGTAATGACTAATGTATAAACAGATCGTTCTTCTCGTGCTATAGTCGTTCTTCTCGTGTTACTTGGTGTATATATTGCACCCGACAACTCTATCGCACCATAACACTATAACATACTGTAAAGTTAAAAAAACAAATAGATCGAATTAGGAAATATCTCATTCTAGGATTATTTTATGATTTGATTTATACAAGTTACTGAACATGTATATGATAGTGTTTATTTTTTATCTTATGGTTTGATTTATATAAGTACATATTTGTAATTAGAAATACGGATCAAGAGAGTCCATTATTATTTGATGAGAGCAGAATTGGGGGTGCTTAAAATTTGATTTTTTTAAAAATTTAGGTTTTGCCCCCAACCCTCGAAAAAACTTCATATAGTATAATTTTGCCCCTCGATTCAAATCTTGCATTCGACCCCGAGTAGAATAAAATTATAAGTACTACACGAAAACTATCCCACTTTACCCCTAAACTCGGGGTTAATCCAATCGGGTCGGCCCACAAGTTATTAAAAAAAAAGAAGAACATTTTGTCAAGAAGGAAGACATCCTCTTTACACACACTTTGATGTAAATATATATATATATATATATATATATATATATATATATATATATATATATATATATATATATATATATATATATATATATATATATATATATATATATATATATATTATTTCGGAGGTTTGGGGGGAACTCCTAAATTATTGAAAATATTAGCTATAATTTTTTTTCAAAATTTTAGGGGGCACTCGCCCCGAAGCCGCCAAACACCCCCAAGCTGGCCGAACTCTCTATCAACTCCAGATTTGGGAGCGGAAGTATAAACTTAAAAATCCAACGTGCACAATCATAGTAGTAATTTCTTGTGTACATCATGAGTAATCTTAGTAGGGATACATTTTCAAACCTCCACTTTCATTATTCAAATGGCCATCATTTGAAAACTCATATTGACAATTTTTCCCCATCTTCATCATTGGTCTTAGTGGTAATAATCCTCTTGGTCACATTAGTACCAAGTCCAAATCCAAATGGAAAAAGTGGATCATAGTATCCATCTCCCACATTCATAGGAAGTTGGTCTACACTTCTGAACCAAGTTCTTGGCAACTTCCCTGTGAAACCATAATCACCAAACAACACATCTGCCACCCCTTGCCCTTCTGTGCCAGGAAACCATGCTGCCACAAGTGCATCTATCGATGACAGGTATGGTTCGATCACCAAAGGCCGTCCTGAAATCAGGATCACGACACATTTGGTAGTACCACATACTTCATTTATCGTTCTTATACCTTGTTCGGGGATAGTAAGTCTCGTGTCATCACCCGTGCCTTCTTCATAGGATGGCTCTCCAACTATGATAACTGCGCAGGAGAAGTTGTGCGCGTTAAGGAATTCTCTGTTGGGATTTTCTTTGTAGACGATTTTTGTACTTGGATCGACTGTTGCTGAAATTGCTTTTAGTATTGTGGTTCCTGAGTGTAAAGAAAAAAATGTTGAATAACTCCTCATCTGTCTTAAAGTTTGAACTGTTGAATTCGACTGGACTGAAATTTATGCATACCACTAGTGAGGCTGCCTATGTTTGTCCAACTTCCACATTGCAAGCTAAGGTTATTGGCATGGCTCCCTGTGACTAGAATTTGGTTCGCCTTTTTTGGGAGCGGAAGGAGATTTTCGTCCTTCTTTAAAAGTACAAGTGATTTTCTTACTGCTTCTCTTGCTAAGTTCCTGTGAGCCTGAAATTTGGCAGAGAAAACAGAATATCAGTTGGTGTATGAAAATGTCCGATTACTATTCCATAATTGAAGTACTAATGCATGATTTTGTTTTCGAGCTAAGTAACCTGGCTCCCGACTTGATCAACTAGGCTATAATCAGCTACAGGATTTTCAAAGAGACCCATGATGAATTTGACCTTCAAGATCCTTCTAACTGCATCATCGATTCGACTTATGGGAACTCTGTTGTTCTTGACATGGGAAATTAAAGTACTGCTGAATTCTGTGTAGTGGAATGGAATTATTACCTGCATCAGTTAAAAAAGAACTTCTGAAGTCACCATGTTATTCCTTTAACAACTCGAAAAATCTCTGAACGAGGCGTTTTAAGAGGATTAGGTCTATAAGGTGAAGAAAGATTTTGATGAGTTTTGGAAGCTCTAACCATATCTATGCCAGCACTGATTGCCTTTAGAAGTGAGTCTGAGTAATTGGCATGAGGTGGATAAGTGATTTTGTCCACTCCTTCCCAATCTGATATAACAAATCCCTGAAATTTTTTATAGCAGTGAAGATCACAACTCCAATTATCGGTGTGTTGATTCGTACAGGTATATGGAATCTGTACCTCGAATCCAAGGGTGCCTTTGAGGAAATCAGTGATGAGATGTCTATTTGTGTGCATCTTCACTCCGTTCCAACTTGAGTACGAAACCATTATGCTAGAGACACCTTTCTTGATAGACTGATAGTATCCAGGCATATGGATTCTCAGCAAATCCTGCCAATCCAACACCGTGTTGTTCTCATTGATTCCATTCATCGTACCTCCATCACCAACAAAGTGTTTTGCACATGCGGCGACGTTGTGTCTTTACATATGAGGCAGAAAGTTTACGATGAGTGCATAATTTGAAAACAGAAATATTTGGCATATGTGGCAAGTGATTGAACTTACTTCCCGCCTACATATGGAACTCCTCCACCTAAGTTGGAGGGGACGTCTCCTTGTAGGCCGTAAATAAGTTCTGTCATTTGTTCAACAATTTCCGGGTCCTCGCTGTAGCTCTCAAAGCACCTGCCCCATCTCGGGTCTCTACATACCTAGGAATGAAAAGTTTGGTTAAATCTTATTTTGCGGTTTGACTGGGTATAAGCGTGAAGTGCAGAAATATATACCGCGACGCATGGAGCAAAGGCATATGTTACTCCAGTAGCTCTAGTTTCAATAGCTGTAGCAGCACCAATCCTTTTTACAAGCTCTGGCTCTCTGGAATATGAGTCTGTTATTACTAAAAAGTCGAAACAATGATGAACATGGACAAATGCATATAAATACGAACCTGGTTGCACCTAAGCCGACATTATGTGGAAAAATGGTAGCATTGTTTATGTTGTTATGGCCATGGATTGCATCAGTCCTGTAAATCATGGGAATCCCGAGCCTGGTCGACAGCAATGCATTTTGAAAATTGTTTATCATGTCCACCCATTGTCTAGGTGTTGCAAACCTGATGAAATGCAAATGCCACTCTCTCCTTTAACAAGCACTTTTGTACAGAAAGACAGACGACAAATTAAACGTACCTGTGAGGCACGCTGCCAGGCCCACTAAGAATGCTACCGATAGAGAAGTCTCTCAGCATCTGTGGGCTGACAGACGTCAAGTCGAGCTGAGCCATCTGACCAACTTTCACCTCCAGAGTCATTTGGCCTAATAGGCTCTTTATTCGCGCATCTAAAGGCAGCTTTGGATCTTTGTATTGCTGTGTTTATCGGCAGGCTTGGCTCTTCGGCTATGGATCCGGCCCATGACTCTAACAGGATCAAAACTGCTAGAAATCTAGTCAACATGATGAATCTTGATTTCATTTTCTCCTTGTCTGAATTATAGGAAAGGTAAGAAATGAGTTACTACTTACTAGATCATAAGAACCAGTGTTTATTTATAGGATTGAAGAAAGAACCTTAACAAGAGCAGGTTTGCAACTTGCAACTAACACAATTAATATTTTATGAGGCTGTCACCAGCATTGTATTACTGCTGGAGATAAAACCCGGTGAAACGACCAGAGCTATTGAAGACGCTCCCGTTCTTTTGTTCCAAGTAGATTAAAGCGCGACTAAACCAGACAATTCAGCAGAGTTAGAGCACGAATCAAACAGAAAAACCTAAGTTGCCAATTAAACAGTACAAAAAGGCCCAGACGACACTGTCAAATACGAAGACTTAATGTTGTTGGCAGTTGCTGAGATTAAACAGTACGGAGTACTAGACGGTCTCTCGCAAAAGCTGATTGAAAAAAGCCCCAAATTGGATGACCTAAATTGAAGACTAATTAAAAATAAACTACCCAAATAAAGGAAACCTATATAAGCAGATTCAATCAGTTCCTTCAAGTCAAGATATTAAACCCTATTGGCAGATTTAATCAGCAAGTCGATGGTTTCTTACAAAGAGTTTTCTTGACTGGAAAAATAGTTCAATCTCCTATGAAATCATTTGACTAGGTATAAGGTTTTACATTTGACAGAGTCAATTTTTTTTTTTTTCGTCTATAAATCTGTTGAAATGTTGCAATGTTCAACCACAATGAAAGCAGGGTGTCATTCTTCAATGAATTCCGCCTCCGGTTTCTCTTCATCTCCTGGAGATCAAGAAAGCACAAAGCTTGAAACAAACACCAAGTTTTCGTCCAATGAACCAGAGGAGGATTTTTTCTATAGCTATCTGAAGTTAGAAGATATCCGAAAAATCCATCAAACGAGGAAATTCTATGAGCTGCCTGATGAGGACTTGCTGGATGGTGCGATGTTGGTTCGTTGGAGGATGAGGAGGAGAGGCAGAATGTCATAACAGAGTTGGATGCGTTGCGTAAATACTTGAAACAAGTTGAAGAAAGTGAGGTAATCTGCTCACATTTGAAAACTATTGTGATCAGGTTTTTTATCTTATATCTTGAACTTCTTCATACCTTGTTTGCATCTCACATTTGAACGACTTTTCAGGGATTCAATATAGGTGTCTATCCAAAGAAGGGTCTTGGAATCGGAATAGTTGATATTGCTCAAACAGCATGTTCTCGTGAGCGTTACCCAGAGCAGTATGATAAGTACCTGAACCTAGCTAAGTTGGCCATTCAGACATTCAACATGGACAATGTGTGTGCATCCTCCTCGACTCGAATTTTCCTTACTTCGTTACATTAGAATTGTAAGAACTGTGAAGCTAACATTGTATTTGCAACTTGTTTCAGTATCCCGTGGAATATGAGGTTTTACAAGTTGAAAAGGCAAACGTGTTCCGTATTTGATATTTACTATATCACCTTCACTGCTTGTGATGTTAAAGCTCGTGGACAAGAGTCGGCCTCTGCTTCTAGGATCTTTCAAGCCGTAGTTGCTGTTGATGGGTTCGATGAAAAAAAGAAAGTTTACTTCTGCAGGCTCAAGGGATCGACAGAATAGTATTTCAGGTATGCTTCTGCAGTGCTGCTAATTACAACTGTGTGTGTGTATCATTCGTACACATTAAGATAATTGTTCGTAGTAAAAATTAAATTAATATATCCGCCAGAAAATCTTCATCAGAAGTACAAAATCGGGTTTTCACCGAGCAATAGTGGTAGTGCATAAAATCTACTTATGATCCAAGCTCAATAATAATATGCTTGTGTTCATATCCTAACAGGTTTTTTTTCTTAGACTCTTCAATATACTTTCTTAGACTCAGTAGTGAGGCCGAATCCGAATCTGTAAAGAGGATCATAATGCGCATCTCCATCGTTCATGGGGAGCTGATCCACACTCCTAAACCAAGTCCTTGCAAGCTTTCCAGTAAAACCATAGTCGCCAAACAGAACATCAGTCACCCCTTGTCCTTCAGTTCCTGGAAGCCATGCTGCAACAAGTGCATCTATTTGTTCAATGTAAGGCTCGATCACAATTGGACGACCGGACATAACCACAACAACGCATTTGACAGCACCACACACGTTCTTAATGGTGCTTGGACCAGGCGCAATCATTGTCAAGTTTGTGCTGTCACCATTGAATTCTGCGTATGGGACCTCACCCACGACAACAATAGCATAAGAAAATTTGCCGTTCTTCACAAAGTCTGCGTCGGGATTGTCACTGACGACAATTTGTGTAGATGGATCGACTGTCTTTTTAACAGCGTTTACAATTGTCGTTCCTGTAAAAATACATTTCACAATAAACTTAACATACTATTGCTGATTGAATGTGGAAAAAATCGCACATGAAGTTGCTACATACCGACTGTGAGGTCATTTCCTGCAACCCCTTGCCATTCTATCGTCCAGCCACCACATTGGTATCCCAAGTTATCGGCATGAGTTCCTGCGATCAGTATCTTTGATGCCTTCTTTGGAAGCGGAAGCAATGGCTTTGAAGCACTCTTCCCGTTTTTCAGAAGCACAAGTGATTTTCTTACGGCTTCCCTGGCTAAGTCCCTATGTTCCTGTCAACAGAACCACAGTTTTTAAGTTTAATTGCCTGAAAGGATCTTTCTACGATTTTGAAATCACAGAATGGAACATATCAGCTAACCTGACTGCCAACGTGCTTTGCAAGACTAGTATCAGACAGAGGCTTCTCGAATAGGCCCATAACGAACTTCACCCTAAGGATTCTTTTCACAGCGTCGTCTATCCTGCTCATCGGGATGAAGTTGTTTTTGACGAGCGTGGTCAGATCATCCATGAACTCTTGGTAATTTTCAGGAATCATCACCTGGAAAATCATTAAACCAACTTCATCAGGACAAGACTACAACATATTATGAACTAGTATGATAAACTACAAAGCATATTATATTATGTAACCAATACCATGTCTATTCCAGCAAGAATTCCTTGTAGAACAGAATACGTGTAGTTTGCGTGGGGCGGAGATGTAATCCTGTCAAGGCCCTCGTAATCTGATATGACGAAACCCCTGAACTTAAGCTTGTTCTTAAGGTAACCAGTAATAAGTTCACGGTTAGCGTGCATCTTCTGGCTGTTCAAGCTTGAGTAAGACACCATAACCGTGGCAACACCCTTTCTGATAGAATCGAGGTATGCAGGCATGTGGATGTCAAACAGGCCTTTGGAGTCGATTATCGTATTGTTCTCATCAATTCCCCTAACCGTACCACCATCACCTACGAAGTGCTTCGCGCAAGCTGCTACCTTCGTGCTGAATTACGCAAAAAAACATTCATTAGGCGCTTATAACTCGGTAAATGAACATTGTACAGAAACAATGTATATACTACATACTTTCCAGAGTCAACAAAGGGAACGCCCTTGCGAGATTTAGCTGGGAGATCGCCCTGTAGACCGGGTATGATCTCAGTCATTGTCTGAACAATCTTGTGATCTTCACTATAGCTTTCGTAGCAACGACCCCATCTTGGATCGCGACAGACCTACAAGAAATTGAACCATCAGTGAATAGTTTGCACATTTTTACATTAGTCCTACTAGTTATAGCGAGATGAAGCAATGTAATTGATCGCGTAACATCTATTAGTCCGTCTTACTGCAATGCAGGGTGCGAAAGCGTATGGAATCCCCGTGGCCCTAACTTCCAGTGCAGTCGCAGCTCCGATCCGCTTTGAAAGTCCACCATCTCTGTTTTACAGTTCAACAAGTCACCATTGTTGTAAGAATAGAATCCAGACTACTTGGCCTAAAGTGTCAAACTCACATTTCATGTCATGTTAAGGTAGGTTCTTCAAGACATTTAGAGATTCTTTTTAAGAATCATGTTCTATAAACAATTCTTTCTTTCTTTCTGCACTTCAGATCTATATACATATATATACTACAGTATACTAAAAATAATTCAGACTACTTGTCCTAAAAGTGTCAAATTCACATTTCATGTCATGTTAGGTAGGTTCTTCAAGACATTTAGACATTTATTTTAAGAACCATATTCTATAAACAATTGTTCAGATCTATACTATACTACTACTAGTATACTATATAGAACAAGTCATTTTCCTAAGATTTTTCAAACAAACATGCTTGAGACTAATTTCAACAAGACAAAATTGAAAGACAAAGATAGCTGTTACTGATACAGATCGAGACTATTTTCAACAAAAGAAGCAATCTAAATTCAATAATTAAAAGACAGAACACTTGAAACCACAAATTTAAACCTCACAGGTCAAATACAGCTAGCTAAACATAGAACATAGTCTCAGAACTTGCCTTGTGACACCAAGTCCAACATTGTGAGGGAAAATGGTGGCATTGTAGACAGTGTTATGTCCATGTACCGCGTCGATCCCGTAAAGCATCGGGATCGCAAGCCGAGTCGAAAGCGCTGACTTTTGAATGTCATTGACCATGTTCACCCAGCTCTCCACTGTAGCCCTTGGTCCTGGTGCACTTCCTCCTCCACTCAACACACTCCCTGCATCAAAGTCCCAATAACAAATTCAAAATCCAAACCAAATAATACTCGGTGATTAAATTAACATCAAATATCGTAGAAGACTCGATCTTTCTCATCAAATTGGTATAATAATTGGTATGATAGTCTAGTGTGACATACAATGGGATGGTACTATATGATAAAATCTCGACTTTTACAATAATTCGTTTAAATTGAGCACATTGGAAAACCTGAAACAAGCTACATAAAAGGCAAAAACAATATACTATGTAGTTACCAATGTAGTAGTTCTTCATGACATCAGGAGTAGCTATTCTCCTCTCAATCTGACTCATCTGCCCAATCTTTTCTTCAAGTGTCATTCTTTTCATCAAGTCTTTGATCCTAACACCTAAAGGCAGTTTTGGATCTTTGTACTTCACATACTCTGCTTCTGCCAATGCAGCAAACAAGCATAGCAACAACAGACAAGCTACCGGTTTCGGAACCGAAAACATCCCCATTTAAGGCACCCTTTTGCTTAAAAAAACTGCACCAATGTACATAATCAAGAAAAAAATATCAAAGATCAAAACTTTAAGACACCCTTTTGTTTAAAAAATCTGCACCAATGTAGTACAAAGATAAAAACTTTAACATGTAACAAATCAAGAACTTGCTAAAAGAAGCATATTTATACCTTTTGAAAATGTTTACAGAGAATGTGCTAATGGAGAAAGAGCAGGTTGAATGTGATTATTGGTTGGTTTGGTTCTTGTTATATAGAGTGTTACTGATTCATTCTTTGAAAATATAAATTAAAAAAGATTTTTTTTTTGGGTACTATTAGCCTTTTTGTAGAGCTTCGAGAAAGACAGCTCAGTGGTTTAATTTTCTGACCAGTTCATGGACAATACGGATTTGGATGGACCCACATGATGCAACGGATATATTTGTACACAGAAATTAATAAAATTAAGTCTCCATGTTAATCAAAATTAGTGTCTGTTTTGAAATTTTATTCAAGAATTTGTTTGTTTCTCAAATGGCAGTTTCTTGCCTTCTTTTTAAATTCATTCAAATTTGAAATAATGTGGAAATGACTAAAGATAGGTTAGGTGAGATTAGGTTTTTTTCTTTTTCGCTAGTAACTGAAAATTGCGAATCACATTAACATGTAAGTAAATCATGTATAAACATTTAAAACTTTGAATCTTAGTAATTCGTGCGACGATAAGAATCTAGAAATGGACATCAACAAGTCGGGATCGATGGTTTATTACTTTATTAGACATAGTGGTGGGGGCCATTGCTACCAACTGATTTTGCCATTTTGTTAATTTTCTACCTTTTGTTTTGACAACTATTAATCATTTTTATTTTGTCCTTTAATATAGTGAAAATTGATATGTTAGCTGAAAATGGCTGACTATTATCAGCCAGCAAGTCCCCTGTGAAGCTGAAGGCTTGTTATCAGAATTCAGAAGTACAAAATTAGGTTTACCTCAAACAATAGTACATAAAATTTACATATGAATTCAAGCTCGAAATTACATCCATAGACCATCTCATCAATATCATTTATTTGGAAAATTCGATACTAGGTATAGAAGCATTGATCCAACCCCTCACTATTCATAGTAGGCCTACTGTGAAGTCTACTACATCTACTGTGGGGTGAGCTAGATCATTGCTCACCCATGATCTTATGAACCCTTTTATTCCTGTTAGTAAAAGAAACCGAATCCAATAGGTTTTCTAGCCTGCTCACTGTCCTCTCTTCGGCTTAGTAGTGAGACCGAATCCGAAACGGTATAGAGGATCATAATGCGAATCCCCGTCGTTCATCGGGAGCTGATCCACTCTTCTAAACCAAGTTCGCGCAAGCTTTCCAGTAAAACCATAGTCGCCAAACAGAACATCAGTCACCCCTTGTCCTTCAGTTCCCGGAAGCCATGCTGCTACTAGTGCATCGATTTGTTTGACATATGGTTCGATCACTACAGGACGACCAGACACAACCACAACAACGCATTTGACAGCACCACACACGTTCCTAATGATGCTCGGACCAGGCGCAGATATAGTTAAGTTTGTGCTGTCGCCTTCAAACTCTGCGTATGGAACCTCACCCACGACAACAATAGCATATGAGAATTGGCTGGTCTTAACGAAGTTGGCATCTGGATTTTCACTGTAGACAACTTGAGTAGAAGGATCAACCGTCTTTTTAACAGCGTTAAGAATTGTTGTTCCTGCCAAAATCGAACGTACAAATATAAGTTTATTGCAGATTAAATTCAACGAACGCGTATAAGATTCTGCTACTTACCGACTGTGAGGTCATTGCCTGGAACCCCTTGCCATTCTATTGTCCAGCCACCACATTGGTACCCCAAGTTATCGGCATGAGCCCCGGCAACCAGTATCTTTGGCGCTTTCTTTGGAAGCGGAAGCAATGGGTATTTAGCGCGTTTCCCGTTTTTCAGGAGCACAAGTGATTTTCTTACAGCTTCCCTTGCCAGTTCCCTATGTTCCTGTCAACGAAAACACAGTTTCAGGTTCAATTGCCTGAATGATCTTTCTACGATTTTGAAATCGCATAATGGAACTCATTAGATCACCTGGCTTCCAACTTGGTTCGCGAGGCCTGTATCAGACAGAGGATTCTCGAACAGACCCATAACGAACTTCACCCTTAGGATTCTTCGCACGGCATCATCTATCCTGCTCATGGGGATAACCTTACTTTTCACGAGCGATGTCAAATCATCGATGAATTCTTTATAAGTCTCAGGAATCATAACCTGGAAAAGTTAAACAAACTACATCAGGAAATGACAACAACAGCTAAAGAAGAAAAACAGCCATAACCATAAGCAACCAACCATGTCGATTCCAGCAAGAATTCCCTGTTGAATAGAGCCGGTATAGTTTGCGTGGGGTGGATATGTGATCCTGTCAAGGCCTTCCCAATCTGATATAACGAACCCCCTGAACTTAAGTTTGTTCTTAAGGAAGCCAGTAATGAGTGCACGATTACTGTGCATCTTCTGACCGTTCCAGCTCGAGTAAGACACCATAATCGTGGCAACACCCTTTCGGACAGAATCCAGGTATGCAGGCATGTGGATGCCAAACAGGCCTTTGGGGTCGATTATCGTATTGTTCTCATCAATTCCTGTAATCGTGCCACCATCACCTACAAAGTGCTTTGCACAGGATGCTACCTTCGTGCTAGATTACACGAAACACCATTTTATTAGGCTTTTAACATGATAAATGAATGTGTGCAGCGAAAGAAGTCTTAAATTAAATGTGCATACTTTCCGGTGGCAACAAAGGGAACATCCTTGCGAGAATTAGCTGGGAGATCGCCCTGTAGACCAGGTATGATTTCGGTCATAGTTTGAACAATCTTGTGATCTTCACTGTAGCTTTCGTAGCAACGACCCCACCTTGGATCCCGACAGACCTTCAAGAAATGAATCAGGAGTACACTTCATTCGTGTGTATGGAACACTTGTAATTTGTTGTTCTAGAGCTACCATTTTTATTGTTTTTTCTGTCCATTAAATTCTCCATTATTGCAGTATATTACACAAAACTTACAGCAATGCAGGGTGCGAAAACGTATGGAATTCCTGTGGCTCTAACTTCTAGGGCTGTGGCAGCTCCTATCCTCTTCACAAGTCCAGCATCTCTGATTCAAAACGATTTCTCAGTGTTAAAATAGAATAACTTGGCTTAGTTCACTGCTGTAAATGAAATCTGCAGTTGAAATCGGCCTAAGACTCACATCTAACATAATCTTTATTTCCTTTTGCCAGAATCACAGATTACCATATCAATTGCTGACATTTCAAGAATTGGTAGATCAATACTTGAGAGTTCCAACATAATAAGAAGTGATCTGCATTGACTATAAAAATCATATGCCAATGACAGCTAGCAATGTTCAGACTTACCTAGTAACACCAAGTCCAACATTGTGGGGAAAAATCGTGGCATTGTAGACAGTGTTATGTCCATGAACTGCATCTATCCCATAAATCATCGGAATCCCAAGACGCGATGAAAGTGCCCCTTTTTGAATGTCATTCACCATATTCACCCAGCTATCGACAGACGCTTTTGGTCCTGGTGAACTTCCTCCGCCACTCAACACACTCCCTGCCACAATCAAAGAAACAACCGCATTTTGCTAAGAATCACTTCTTCAATAAGTCAAACTAGGCAAAAAGTGAACCGGTCATACTAAAATTACTACTGCAAATAGTCCATAATCAACAGTAATGCTGAAATCTAAGGAAAAAATGGGATCTTGAAACTTTAGAACAATGAATAAGCATACCAATGAAATAGTTCTTCATGATTTCAGGGGTGGCTATTTTCCTCTCAATCTGGCTCATCTGTCCAATCTTTTCTGCCAGTGTCATTCTCTTCATCAAGTCTCTGATCCTAACATTCAAAGGCTGTTTGGGATCTTTGTACTTGAAGTACTCTGCTTCTGTCAATGCAGCAAACAAGCACAGCAGCAATGCTACACATGCTACCGATTTCGGTACCGAAAACATCCTCATTTTAGACACTGCACACCCTTATGGTTTGGAAATCTGCAACAATGTACACGTTAAGATAACCATCAAACACTTTTTAAAACTCCAAAATGTGACAAATTATAAGAACATGTTAGAAGTTAAAACCATTGCTTGAAAATAATACCTCTTCTATGGCAGTGTGTTATTCTTGAACTTGCTAATGGACAAAGAACAGATTGAATGTGGCAATTGGTTGATTTGGTTCTTGTTATATAGAAGTGTATTGGTGCTATACATGTTCATTATTTGGTTCAAAGTATTACTTAAAGTTATATTAAATCAATTTGGTTATTATAGTATTTTACTATTTCGAAATATAGAATGGGCTGCCCCAGTTGTTATTTCAATCACTTAACCAAAGACTCGAGTTCGAGTATTGTCTGTGTAAAAAACACTGCTGGAGAGCCATTCCTCAAGATTCGAAAGTGTTCACTCGGATTAATCGCGGATATCCGTGAAATAAAATAGAAAAAAGAATTGCATGTGCTAATGTGAGATTTATGAAAATAAAATAGATGAACGACTTTACAGATTTTGCGCTGTGTCCCATAATATATGTCTTTTATTCTAAAAACTTTCACTCCTAGTACATGTGCAATCAGCTAATGTTGTCTCATTAGTGTTCAAATTAGACAAATCTGGATAATTGAGTTCATATTAATATACTTGGTTAACATCAGACAGATCCACAAATATTGTAACGGATCTAAAGTTTCATACTATAGTTTAGAGTTGAACAAGTAATTTGAGAGACAACTTAAACTCATGATTTAGTTGAGTTACACAATTCATTCTACTTGGCATGCGACTTTAGTCAAGTTGCAACGGTAATCGTTTTTAATCCAACTACTATGCATAACTCAATTAAATTTTATCCTTCTACTTAAATTAAGCTTGCTCAGCGATAATGTTAAGTTGAATTGGTTTATCTGACTAATGTAGCACAATAGTCCATAAGTAATAGTAATAGAGTAATTGCGTCTAGGCTCGATCGATTAATATTGAGAACATCATAAATATAGTCGTTGGGATCTAAACTTTATTATAGATTAAATTTAAATTATCAACTTATCGTAAGCATAAGCAAACAAGTTAGTCAACTGATATCTCAACACAAACTCACTCTTATCATTCAAAATTTTCATTGTTAGCAGCCCACATGAGGTAGATATATTAATCTTTCACTTCACTAACTAACGCAAGTGCAAATTATATAGATCACCAAGCCAATTTCTTTCATTTGATCTCATACATTTGTTTATTAAATTCAAACTTTTACTAAATACAGACTCAAAAATCTCCACCAAATGAACATTACAACATTACATATTTAACGGTAACTAATTAGTAAAAAGAATACTACATAATTAAGAAAACATAAATACAATTAAGGGAAAAAAAAGAAGAGAATTACCAAAAAAAAAAACAAAAAAACAAAAAAGAAGAGAATAAAATAAGATAAATACGTATTCCAGGAGTATTTACAAGTACGAGTGTGCCATAAGCACACGCAAAAAATAATCGTGCTTCATAGGCTAATAGGAGCAAACATGTTTTGTCCTAAATACCAGTCAATTATCTCTATGAATTGCTTCAAATGAAATCACAACATTTGATGTAGAATAAACTTACACCATTGAAGAACTTGACTTTCTCAAGTAGACATCAGCCTCAAAGTCATCAAGTGACTCAAGAGCTTTTTGCAGAATATGAAACATTGCATTGATCCTTTTTCTCCCTACAGCAATTTCATCTTCTTCGCTCAGCAGATCCTCGAAAAGGTTATCCCTATATAGTGCCTGCATTAAAGTGCCCAGAAGTTTTTTCTTGCTATAAAGAACTAGGAAATGCATAATGGCTTTCGGCACCAAGTCCTGGATATTCTTTCTCACAATATTAAAGTAAGAAGATACGAGTAATTTTGTAACTTCTATTTCCACCGTTTCATCCTCCGTTTGTGTTCCCAGCAACCTCAAACTGGAAGGCAGCCTGTTCAATTGTATAGCAGAATCTGCAGCTTCAACCTGCATTCTTTGTGATCTTGATGTTTGTGCAGGTGAGTGATCATATGAATTCTCCATAGAAGGCCTCCGGTTTCCAAACACAGCTGATACACCTCGTATCTTTGTGGTAAGATACCCTGCTGTTGCTATTGCTGCTGCTGCTTTGTAACTGTAAGATTGCGGGTGACCTCCCTCGACCTGCCCGGACTGGTAGGGTAACGATCCATTGGCTTCTACATTGGTCGAACTGTCTACATATTTTTGGCTGCTTTCTAGCTTGGCTTGCTCCAGACCATTACCATTCTGTGAAGACATTTCTGCTGCTTTTTTCTCACCATTAGAGCTAGGATGTGATGAGTTCATGCTACTCATCTGTGAGGCTCTCACACGCTCTGAAGCCAATTGCAAAGCCTTTTTCCCACCAATAAAATTAGGATGTGATGAATTTATATAGCTCACCTCCATAGCAATGATATCCTGTATCATTTTTTCAGCAGTTTTGACACCCTGAGACAAAAACATTTTCAATATGTCACTCATACGCCTTCTCAGCACAGGAAACCGCTGCATACTAATTGGCTCACAGGCATAACTTATCGTTGTCAGTTCTTCATGGATATAATGCAAGCACTGCAGGCTTGGTTCTAACAACCTTGCGATTTGTACTTTTACCAGATTTTCAAATGGGACCTCCGGCACAAATAGAGAGTTTGTAAGACCAGTGGCGTTTTGTATGGCAATTCTGATATTTTCGTCAGTCATACTTGCACAAGGATCAACATCCTCCAAACACCTCACAAAACTTGACTGGAGAGTATACTTAATTCTAGCTCCACCCGACAACTCTTTTGTTGATAACTCTTGACTTTTTCCATCCACCATACAGGAGTAACCTTCAGAATATTTTGTCAAGATATTTGACAAAACCAGTCCTTGCTCATCCTTTGATTCCATAACAGATCCATAAGTACGTAAATCTTTTCCAACAGCAAGCAAACGAAATTTTAACTCAGCTTTCAACTTGGGTAAAACTGCTCTTATATGCTGCTCCAGAATCTGGTTCAACTTGTTTGCTAACTTTAGGATGCCGCAGCGGTCAGAAAGTCCATTATATATCGGATGACTCTGGAAGAACTTTTCTTCCTCCGTAAACGCATCTCTAATCATACGATTGTCGTTGATATCCTGTTGGCTGCGATTTACAACACCAACATAACCCAGGCGAAGAGGGATAACTTTGCCCAGCAGAATATTACAAGCATCAGTACCCTTGTCCATTATATCTAGCTTAGTGATTACCCCAAGGGTCCTTGACCCAGTAGGATCCACCTCTCTAGCAATTTGCATAGCATCTGAAGTTGCCAAGTCAGAGTTGGCCGGACTGACAGCCAAGATAATACAGTTTTCTTGTCTAATGTAATTCATAATCAAATCCTTGATCCTTGCTTCAATATCAGTAGGTTGTTCGCCTACGGGAACCTTAGTCATTCCAGGTAAATCAACCAGAGTCATATTGATCACATTCGGTGAAAATATCTTCAGTCGAATCTCCTCATCTGAAACTCCCTTATTCTTCCCTGCTCCTTTTTCTGTTTCCGCCTAAGTCCATGTATATAAATATATCACTATAACCTTCTCAGAACAAACAATCTATCATCAAACTAAACTCAATATCCCAATGTACTATATACATACAGAAATTAAATCACTCCAACCTTCTCAGATCAAATGAATCAACTATGAAACGAATCTCAATTTCACTCAATCATTCTAAGTTTCTAACCTTCTCATAACAAACAATCCAATTATCAAATAAACTCAAACAGCCAACCATTCTATCCTTCTCAGAACAAACAATTAATCTATCATCAAACTAAACTCAATATGCCAATGTACTATATACACACAGAAACAAAAGTTAAATCATTCCAACCTTCTCAGAACAATTAAATCAGCTACAAAACGAAACTCAATTTCACTCGATCATCCTGACCTTCTCAGAACAAACAGTCCAATTATCAAAATAAACTCAAAAAACGGTCAATGTATATAGATAAACAAGTTCACACAATCATTCTAACCTTCTCAGAACAAATAAATCGCAACTACGAAACTCTACTCAATTTCACTCACTCACTCTAACCTTCTCAGAACAAACAATCCAATCATCAAAACAAACTCAAACAGCCAATGCACATAGCTACACAAGTCCACACAATCACGAGAACAAACAAACAAAATACCAATTATAGAAAAACAATCGAATATAATACTACAATTACAAATATACCTCAATTTCCTTTCGAATATGAGAGAAATCGGAGAATCGTCTACCAGGAAGGTGCCGAAACTCGCCCCACTCATCGTCGGTACCGGAAATCTGCTCGAGCTGGAGAAGAAGAGGGCGGCGCGTGCATATACCGCTGCCACGTGGCAGGAAATCACGGCCGACTAGGGCTTCGAGAACGCTCGACTTGCCGCTGCTCTGGCTTCCAACGACAGCTACCTGAGGCAGATTGAAGCCGGCCAGATCGAGCGGCGCTAATATGTCCTGGAGCTTGTTCAGTATTGGGAGAACAGATGACCCGATCACTGGAATACTAGTCTCCTCCATTGTAATGGCGATTAAGCTCGATCGATTCTGCTAAGCTGTGAATTTTACTGAGTTTTGGAATGGGACTGGTCGACTGGAGTGGACTGTATTTTAGCTTATTTGGGTTTTGATAGTAAAAAACTTGTTCATGAAGTTCACTAGAAAAATATTCTAAAAGAATAATAAAAGTTTATTAGAAAAAGACAGGTAGCTTATTTGTTATTCTCCTTTAGAATTATACATTTTGAGCTTTGGCCAATCAGTATTCGAGTTTATTAACTACTCATAAACGATAATAGTAAATAATTCAATAAAATCATATAATAAAAATTTAATTACTAAATTTTCATTATATAATTTTAATAATTTATTTTTTAATATCGTTTAAGAAAGAATTAATCAAACGATTGACCGCATAATAAGAAACGTAAACTTTTTAAAATTATGGAGATTTGTTTTATATTGCCTCCGTCCGGCTTCGTTAGTCTCTGTTTTTTGGCGTTGTTTTTAATAAATAAATTTAATAGTTTATTGTTTGTCGTATGAAAGGAAAATGATAAATAATGTTGAAATTATACGAGATGGGAGAGAAAAATGATAAAAGAATGAAACTGATTGAGAAAACATGTGAGACATTACATCTAATCTATTAAGTTCGAATATCACGATGCACAAGTCCGTTACTTTTTAAATTAGTTAATTTCAGAAAATTGTGGATGAGCCGATCGTTCAGGTACTTAGGGTCTGTTCTCTTCGTCTGAACATAACTGAACTGAAATGAACTGAACTGAACTGTAGTATAAAAAACAACTAAGCAGAACTGAACTTGAACTGAACTGAAATTAATGAGTTTTCAGATAAATGAACAGAGTCTCTGTTCCCATCGTCTGAACTGAACAAAACTAAACTGAATTTATTTATAATATAAGAAACAACTAAGCAAAACTGAATAAATCTGAACTTAATTGAAATTAATGAGTTTTTAGATAAAGATAAAGAGAGAGCCATAAGAATATTGTTATTTGAAAAGAGAAAATAAGAGCCATCCAGTTAAGTCCGAATTGGATCTAAATCTTGTACAAATTAGGTCCACATAGTAGATTTCCTCTTTTATTTATTTATTTATTTATTTATTTTTTTTTTTTTTTGAGAAACCACATAGTAGATCAACTAGAACGTGAGAACATGTTACGCGTGTTATTGTGGTATTTAATTATAAATAATAGAAAAAGTATATGAATGTAAGTATATACCATCGTTGTTTCTGATAATGAATTGACTTTTTTCGAGTTCAATTAGGGTTTGTGTCAGTGCGAATTGATCTAGAAGATGGAGAAGAACTATTTGTTATCGTTATTTTTTTTTTCTTTTATGATGAATTGATTTTGTTGGGTTGAATTAGGGCTTTGAATTTAATTGGAGAATACATATTAAGTTTTTTTAATAATGAACTGATTTTGTTGGGGTTGATTTAGGGTTTTGAATTTCATTGGAGAAGACGAATTGAGTTTTTTTCCATGATGAATTGATTTTGTTGGAGTTGCGTTAGGGCTTAGAATTAGAATGAATAAGAAATATTATTTTTTGTAATTAAAGTCTAATTTACATATGTATTACAAATCGATTCAATTTAACTTAAATTAAATACTCAATTGCACCGTAAAATAGTTGTTATATATACAGTATATAATATTAAAATAATAGTAATAGATATAGTTTGAAATTGATCCAAGTCCACCTAAATAGAGGTGGGTTCAATTTGGACCCTCAAATTGACAGGTCTTGTGAAGATTATCGGAGGATTTTCATGGACTAGATTGAGAGTTTCAGTAAATTCAGGGACTGTGAGTTGAAAATTAGGTTATACTGTACCACCGATGGGCTTGTTTCTGAAACTAAATTACAAGTTTTGCAAAATTAAATCCCCTAAATTGGTGTAAATTTAGACTTCGCCCCATGCTTAAAACTAGTTTCTCATTTTGCTTTTATGAAATTGCAAAAGGACTATGGATAGTTAGTTGGAGTTGTAAATATGGTTGATTATCATGCTACTGGCTAAGTGGGCTTGTAGGTCTAATATCAAAATTGGAAATTGTAATCTTTGGCTGCAACTATTAATTACTCCCTCAATTTCAGAGAATGTGTTACATTTTAACTTTCTTAATCATTTGTCTTGAGTTGTGCAATTACTTCATAACGATAATAGTAAATAATTTAATAAAATCATATAATAAAAATTTAATTACTAAATTTTCATTATATAATTTTAATAATTTATTTATTAATATCGTTTAAAAGAGTAAATAATCAAACGTGGAGCGATTGGCCGTAATAAATGTAACACTTTTCTGAAAATGAAGAATAATTTAAAGATGGTGATCTTGTTCCGAGACTAAGTAAATAACAAAACGTATTCCAAATCATAACGATAAAATGTATTTGAGCTTAATAAGCTCATAATCTTAATGAGAACACATCAGAAAATATATGAGGGAGAACAAAGATTGAGCTTCAAGAGTGAGATGACATCAAGCAATATTGCAAATATATCTCAACTGTATCCAGGCCACATAGTTCCTTGACAACAGGCATAATAGCAGGAACATCAACCTGGAACGTTGGTTCAGTCCCTTCAACTGCTCCCCATGCTTTCAGCTGTTTTCTAGCCGCTTTAATCGCTGCGCGTGTAGCGCAGTGCACTGTTGCGGCCAGAAGAAGGGGAGGCTCACCGGATGCTGCACAATATCGTCAACATTTTAGTAACAAACGTCCCGTGATCATACATACACGAGTGTACATAAAACGTGTTATAACATCAGGCTCGGTTTTGTGATAAGATTGCAATTCCTGAGTTTGCAGTGAAGGTGACATATAGTATACCTTTAGACGAAAGGATACGCTGTGGGTGTTTCCCAGTGTTTAGAACCTCGATGTTGAACTCTTTAGGTATGTTATCCATGGTGGGGATCTCGTAATTCCATATTCCATTCGCGGTTATTAGTCCATCTTCGTTAGTAGGGTACTCTTCTAGCATGAAGAATCCAATTCCTTGCACGAACGCACCTTCAATCTGGAAATTTTTGATAGCACAGTGAGAGTTTGAACTTTGAAGTAGATATAATGAAAAATATGATACAAGATGAAATACTAACCTGTCCCATATCAACTGCTGGATTCAAGCTCTGGCCACAATCATAGATGATATCCGTTCTCAGAATTGTTGTTTCTCCTGTCAAGATGTTTACCTCGACCTGCATTACAATTGTATTCACGTTCCGGTTAGTTTGATCTCATGTCTGCAATTTATGGACTCGGTTCGAGTAGCAGATAGTACACGAAGAAGGCAGATTTACCTCACTAACTGCAGCACCATAGTTCAAGTATTTCACGGAACTGAACTCTGGCACGAAGTAAGAATTTGCTGCCAAGTTTACGTTCTGATGTGCCTGTATTCACGAAATCATCGGTAAACATTTGAAGTGACAATCTTAAGCGCATTATACCAGAAGCATCTCCAAAATGTTAGAACTGGTGGATCAAATTTCGGAAAATTAATTCATAAAGGCGTATTTAGGAAACATACATGGAGGATTAGAGTTTCCCAGTTAACTGAACCCATTTGCTCCTCCAAGTTCTTCTTCAGAGGGGCTAATCTTTTGACCAAGACGTTACAACATAGCCGAACAGCTTCACAGCTAGCCTCTGATGTAGTACTTCCTGCAGTAAGGCCTCCTTGCACTAAGCTCAAGGTATCAGCCTGCACAACTCGCACTTTCTCCACTAAATTTTCGATCCCATCGCATTGTATCAAACCAAGAGCGTAAGCTGTGGCTTGCTTAACCTTCGTATGAAGCCCCTGACCGACTTCTATTCCCCCAACTTCAACAACAACGGATCCATCCCAGAGTATGCTCACTTTTCCAGGTGTTGGTCTCACCATCAACTCATGCACGATTGGTACTCGAGAAATTCCCCTTTTACACCATTTATTGCCCTCATTAAACCGATCTATCACAACACTCCTTTCAGTAAAACTCGAAGATCTTGCCACTTTATCCCAAATTGAAGGCAAACTATACTCTATTGCTTCCTCAGCTGCACTACCATAAAACAACTTGAGACTTTCATATGAGTGAAGATTGATGTTCCTAACCGAATCTGGATCCATGAAAAGAACCGAAGCCACATGTTCTAGTATAGCTTCAGCAATGAAAGAACCTTGAACCTCACAAGGAGCACGCATGATGGATCTGCTTATCTTGTTTGTTTTACATACTTTGATGTCGAAGGAAAGAGATCCCCAGTTGTACTTCTTAAGTGCAGCTATAATGTTGTTTGGCATTAAAGGGCTCGCGTCTTCAGTTATCCCTGCGTCAATAAGTATGTCAACATGCAGAGCTGTGATCTTTCCATCGGATTTGAACCCAATACTGTAAGTTAATTTCACGGGATGTCTTCCTCCTGCCATTATCATGTCAGTTTTCCGGTCTTGATATATTCTGACTGGACGGTTCAGTTTCTGAGCTGCAAGTGCACATGTTGTGGCTACCTGAAGATTAGTAGTTTTAGTATTTCTCCCAATAAATGTTTTTCGTACGTGTAGAAAGCTAAGAGAACTCTTCTGATGTACGCAAAAAGAACTAAGCAAGCTATTTTTTCTGCATATTCAGCAGTAGCATATGGCCTAAACTCGTGGTAAATCATAAAACGATGAATCTGACGTCGAGCATACTTACAGGGATGGCTTTCATTGCCTTTCCTCCAAATCCTCCTCCAACTCTTCTGGTGATAACACGAACATTATGCTCGGGAATACCAAGACACCGTGCGATTACTGTGTGAGCATACTCAGGGTTCTGAATTGAACTGTAAACCAGCATGCAGTTTTCTTCATCAGGAATTGCAAGGGCAGCTTGTGTCTCCATGTAAAAGTAGTATTGTGAACCAAGTTTAATCTGAACATGCGGTTAAACAATAATCAAACAACATCATCACTATCGAGCTAGCTATGAACTCCCTAAAATGTTCTATGAAATAACGTGTACCTTAGCAGAGAGAATTTTGTAATCTGCTTCCTCCATTCCCTGAGAGAAATCGCCAATTTCTTCAGGATTCAAAGATGGGGGAATTTCAAAGAAACTCGATCTGTCAACAGCCTCTTCAACGGTTAAAATTGGTGGATCTAAGCCTTCTATATCATAATCAACCAGGGCTGTTTTTGCAGCTACATCCGCACGCTTTTGTGAATCTGCAACCTAAACAAGATTCTTGTGTAAATATAGGATTTCATAAACAATTCAGATATAAACACTCGAGGAAGTGGAAATTTACCACGAAAGCAATGCGGTCACCAGCACACCTTGCAAAATCAGGAGGAAACAACGGCTCAGAACCAAACATTGTGATGCACCCTATGTTTTCTCCGTCTTTCGGTATATCATCAACAGTAATAACACATTTGACAGCAGATGGTAGCGAGTCAGAGTCGACAGAAATGCACTTTACTCTAGCTACTGGCCTCGTGCTATAGATAAATGCTCCGTGTAGACAGTTCGGAGGCGAGGGAATGTCATCTACAAACACTGCTTCACCTGTAAAACATAATTGTTGTTACAATCAGACAAGATTATTGAATTTTCTAAAAGTTAAAAAAGAAGACAATATAAAGACACGACATATTTTCTTAAAGTATGACTGACCGGAGGCTTGGATAGCAGCACCAGCTTTGATAATAGGTTCACCCACCGGATAATATTCTCCACCAGGTTCAATGACTTGCTTTGCAGATGATATCAATGGTATTCCATCTTTTCGGTCAAGATCAACACTAGAGCTGATTTTAGTATCTCCCAGCATTGCACAGATCAATTCCTCAGACGAACCAACACTGGTGAAGCTGCTAAGAAACGTAAAGACATAACCGACAGCTAAGCTAGACCTGTAAGCAGCATGAGAAGTACCATCTTCAGGTACCACATCAATTTTCACTAGCTTCACTGCTTCATTAACAACTGCAAGAGTTAGCCATTTCCCTGCTAGGTATTCCTCAACTTTTCTAGCCCTGATCGGATGCTTTGTCCCGAAAGAACCAAACACAAACCGGACACTGTTAACCAAAGCTCCATTTTTATCACAGGAAATATCTGCCAAGAAGGCAGCAGTTAAATAAGGCAATGCATTTCCAAGAGGCCGTGGTGCAGCACGGTAGCTCTCAAACAACAGTCTTGAATTGGTTTTGCTTGAACCACTAATTCTCGTTGGTTCGTGCAATGGAATATGAACACTTAAGAGAACACTCTTGGAATCCATAGGAGGTCTATTCAAGAAATCTTCAAATGTTATCTTCTCGTGTTCATTACCTGTGAATATACTCACACTAGAACCAGCAGCAAGGAGTAATGCACTTATGTCTGAAGGAAAATACTTTCGCTGCGCCATGACTAAATTCCCACCCAAACTACCTGAATTTCTGATGAATATGGAAGCAACCTTCTCCATATGATCAGCTATTTTCGCAAACACTAGACCTCCATCAGAGCCAGAACTTGGTTTGCTATTTTCCTTCAGGTATTCTATTACTTTGGAAATTGACAAGGTTGCACCGAATTCTACTCCAAACTTGTCCATTTTAATTGTTGAGAGTTCAGGAATGAACCTCAAATCAATATACATGTCGTACGTCTCAGTTTCTTTATAATAGCCATCTCCAGTATTTCCAACAACTAGCTTAATTCTCAAACCATTCTCATCAGCAGAGGTTAAAAGTTGTTGAAGCTCCACGATATTTACTGGACTATACCAAGAAAGCTTCTTAGAATTCAGAACCTTCATCGACTTGTATTCTTCATCAAGTAGCACAGGACAAGCGTGATTTTTCGGATTATAAGAAGGCAATCTTTTAGCTCTAACTTCTTTTGTATCACCTTTTTTCCAAAAAGAAAAGGTCCCCAAATCCTCCAAATCAACATCTGAAGCAAAACTTTTGCAAACATCAGCAATGGGGCGATAACCAGTACATCGACAGAGATTTCCTGTTACTGACTTCTCAGCTTCTGAAACTGTCAACTTGGAGAATCCAGGTAAAGCTTCTGGACGATCATTGTTTTCAGCATTCACGAGTGCTGAGTAAAGCGACATGCAGAATCCAGGCGTGCAGAAGCCGCATTGAGAAGCATGGAATTCAGCAAATCTTTCATGGATCGGATGGAAGCCTTCTTTGCTATTTCCAAGACCTTCACTCGTAGTGATTGAACATCCATTTATACTGCAGAGGAGCGTAAGGCATGAATTTATACTGTAGTTTTCGACCTGCTTAAGTACAGGATCATACTTTGATAGCAGAACGACACAAGCGCCACAGCCACCTGGAGATGACAAATTCTTGAAATGTCAGTTGGACTATAGAGTTCGAAAAGCAGAAGCATAAAATCAGAGAAATCAAACGTGGAACTTGAGACAAACGATAGCCGTATGTGTGAACAAAAGAGAACAATTCATAGACAGACTTATATCAGATAGATGGTTCAGGTCCTTCAAATTCTGCACTAATCCCATCCGTTAAAGCAGTCACGTCGTATCTTATGCTACTTTTGTAATTCAAACTGCTTTATGCCAAGAAATCAAGACAGAAGAACATGAAAACTACAGGAAATCAGATAGATGGTTCAGGTTCTTCAAACTCTGGCACACTAATCCACTCCATTTAAGCAGTCGCGTCGTATCTTACGCTACTCTTGTAATTCAAACTGATTTATGCCAAGAAGAAAAACATGAAAACTATAGGAAATCAGAAACAAATTAGCCGCACCTTGACCACAACTAAGCTTAACACTCTTGAAACGCGTACTTGAGCGCAAGAACTCCAGCAAAGTAGTCGAAGGGTCGATTCCTGGCACTTCGAATCTCTCTCCATTGACATGAAAAACCAAACACTCCCACCCTGCTGAAGTGTTTGTCTCCATTTCAGGTTTACCAGTGCTGAAAACTCTTGGATCCTCTGTATATCTATGCATTTTAAGTACCGGAACTTTAAGCAATTTCAAAAGTTTTATTCAGATTTCAGGCAATTCACATTTATGTCCAATAGCCTTTTTAGATTTCTTGGCTGTCATTTACAATATCCAAGCCTTTTTCCCTTTTTTTACATGAGACTTTTGTAGATCTGGTTTATAGATATGTCACACATCTACCCAAAAACGGACATGATATTACGTGCACGAGCTACCATTCGGTAGGAATTCCTGAACGGAACGAACATATTAATTGCATGACATTGATGGTTAACATACCGGGCGGACCCGGGATTTAACGGTCGAGGGCAAAATTATATAGTACTCCCTCCGTTTTTTTAGAAGCTTTACCATTTAACTTTGTCAAAATTTTAAGCAAATATAATTAAAAAAGGAAGTAGATGGTAAAAAGTAAGATAGAGAATAGAAAAAGTAAGAAATATAATATATAAAGTATGAAAGAGAGTGTTTAAAAATTAATAAGTGGAGATAGTGGGTTTTCAAAAATAGAAATGTTAAACTTGTAAAAAAACGCCCGGATTGGCAAATAGTAAAGCTTGTAAAAGAACGGAGGGAATATATAAGATTATTTCGGAGATGGTGCAAATTCTAAAATTATCCAAAATA
The DNA here is from genome assembly GCA_026545765.1 of Plantago major. Taxonomy (NCBI): domain Eukaryota; kingdom Viridiplantae; phylum Streptophyta; class Magnoliopsida; order Lamiales; family Plantaginaceae; genus Plantago; species Plantago major. The sequence continues at coordinate 101,929,158 of CM048841.1, read as the reverse complement.
TTACATATAAAAAGGGCGAACTACCCCTATGCCCAATCATGGATCCGCTCGTTTACATACATATTATCTTACATTGAAGACAGCAATTAAGGTCTCATTAAAGTCCTGAACCTTACTGCTATTAGGTCGCTATTAGGTCGTCTATCATAGTCGAATTTGAGACACTCTTAAAGAGACACACGGTACTCGCGTGTAAACTTTCTAATTTATTTTACAATAATCTATAAATGAATAATTTACATTATTGTAGTACTATATAATAATGTAATTTATACGAAGATTAAACCATATAACGTTACAAATTTTCAATTCGGATCTCTTGTGCTAGGGTAAATATAAAAAGAAATTTATTGTTGGCTAAAATACTGTAGATGGTGGAGTAGTATATTAATTATTTCCTCCGTTCCAATAAAAGCTTCCTAGGTTGACTTTTTTTAGAAATTTTGACCGTAAATTACTCTTAAATTATACGCAAAAAGTATAAAATAAAGTTATATTAGTAAAATATACTTGATTTATTTTCATAATATAATTTTATTATATTTTTCTGTCGTGTAATTTGCGAGTAATTTACGGTTAAAGTTCAAAAAAAAAGTCAACCTAGAAAGATTTTAATGGACCGGAGGTAGTAATTGGTTTGAGAAAAATAAATAAGAGGTGTGTAGTTAACCGAGGGAACATTGATAGTTGATCAGTTCGTAAAGAAAATGTTTGCCTTGGAAAATAATGATTGAATAAGGAGTTAAAAAAGGAAAATAAATTGGTCTGCCAACTATCCTAATAATCTATTTGAATAAGGAGTTAAAAAAGGAAAATAAATTGGTTCGCCAACTACCCTAATAATCTATCTTTTTATAATAGTAATAGATTACCACTTGAATTAATACCGAAAAAATACGATTTTTTCCTATTTACCAGGACGTAAGATACACACATGATCACGAAAAGTTTAGTTGAACAACTAAACCGTTATCACAATAGATTATTATCTCGATAAGACTATTATGTGAACGTCCAACCGGTAACTGATATGATAAATTATTAAAAAAATTATGCTTCATCCGCCCCAGAAATAGCTTTCCACTTTAACTTTTTTCAGTCAAACTTTTTCAACTTTTAACTGCAAATAAATCTTAAATCGCAAATATAAAATGTTTAATTTTTAATTAAATAAAACTTTATAAACTAAATTTTCTCATATAATTTAATTATTCAACTACTAAAACACTACTACTATTCACATGATCATGGAATTGGAACTCATGTGAACATCACATATTGGAAATTAGCACCTGAGTCCCCCAAAAAAACTACACTGCGGATTGCGGAATATGCCTGAAACTTTTGAATTTTGCAATATGCCTCCCGGTCAATATGTTCTGCTAAAATGATCATAACAAGTTAGGAACAGTACCTTGCAAACATTGTATAAGAACTGCTCCTGGAAGTTCGTTCAGATTATGTTTGGCGTCGAGCTAAAGGGTCGAGTTGACAGAGTGCTTAACCACAGGCAGGTTAGCAGGAACATCAGCCTGATTTTATTTTCCACCTCCTACACATCAATGTTTGTAGTTCAAATAAAGGAATGAATGTTCTTTCTTTCTGATCTGTTTTGCTCACCTTTAATTTGTGTCACATTGGTAGATGCTAGCTAGTATAAGTTGACATAAACAGAGTAGCAATATGAATGTGAGTGTTGAAACTTAAAACCATGCCTCCGAGTGTACTGTTAATCATTACTCCGATCCTGAAGGACAACACGACGGAATTTTTATTCTGGTCTTTCTAACAAAGACAATTTTCAGGGTAGATTAGAGTACCTAAAGACAAGCAATTAAATCAACAAAACATCAAAACATAGTCATAAACAGAACATGATGTAATTGAGCAGTGTGCTCTTCTTTTGGTTTCTGGCATAAATTAGGAAATATGGTGAATAAAATATGATAAATAGTGAATAAAGTAGGAGAGATTATGATAAAGTATGAAAGATAGTGAATAAAGTATGAGAAATAGTGAATAAAGTAGGAGAGGTATTTTTCATTTAAGCGGATTTGAAATTGGGACGTCCAAAAATTGAATGTGAAAAGTTGAAATCGAGACGGAGGGAGTATATGTTTTAAAATTCGGGCCCAACTGGCCGGTTGGATCGGGAAACCGAATATACAATGATTTGTAAATACATAGATGAGCGCTTGTGAATATGGATTACGAAATGCATATTTGTGAGGAAATGACGAGGTTTGTTTTTAACGCAAGAGAGAGCTTTAAGGTGATTTAGTATAGGATTCTCAAATTCTCCCTCTAAAATAAATTATTTTTTTCTCTCCACAATCATTAGAATCTTATGAGTAGTACTTGCTAGATGTAAGTAGTGGTGTAGCCGAGCCGAGTATCTCATTCTTCGAGCTCTTATCAAATATGAGCTTGGCTTGGCTCCTTAACAAAACGAGCTTTTTTTCTACGATTAGTAGACTCAAGCTCGGCTCATTTGTTTGAACTTTAGTTGAATTCAAGCTCCTTAAAGAAAATACAAAAAAATATAATAGTGCCATTTAGTAACAACAAGTATTTTACAATAGTTACAAAAGGAATTCACCGTGAAAGATTACGATAAAAAAGAAAATTGAAATTGAAAACTCCCAACAAGAGCCCATCCTAGCATATAGAGTGAGTCCGCCCAGTAGTGAAGCCACATGAGGTCTAGTGGGGCACTGGACCCCATTCAAATTCTAACTAGTCTGATATATTACTGTTAGGTTAATTGGTCTGCACCACAGCCCATGGCCCAAAATTTGCAAGGGCAATGACATTTTTTCTTCCTTCCGGCCAATACACCAAACTAAATGGGGTTCATGTTTTGAGATTTTTATTGGTTCTAGCTCATGGCTAGCTGTAAGAAGCTACCAATGGTATTGAATAATTAAATGCTTCTCCCAACTGACAACGAATTTCATGGTTTTTCTAATGGCTCTCCAATTTGTGTTATATAATTACTAAAGCATTATTATTTTTAATTATTTTAATGCGTAGAAAAAATTGCATACGTATACATTAAGTTTTATCTTTCTTCGAATTTTATAGGAATTACGAATACAAAGAAGAAGAAGCAAGATTGAATTTTACCTTGTTTTGTGTCTTGTCTTGAGTTCTGATTTAAATAATAATATTATACTTATCTTGTTCCGTGTCTTGTATTGAAGTTATTTAAACACATTCATTTTTAAATTTCACAAAAAGTAACAAGAAAAGGGAACACGATTAACTCCTGATATAAACATAGATGTGCAATAGGACGAAAGGGCGATCACTGGCAATAGGGTGATCGCCTAGTCGCCTCTGACGATTTGATATGGACCGTTAGATAAAAAAATCTAATGGTGCATAATCAACTGCCTGTTGTTAGGCAGGGCGAAGACTGCCTTACCGTAAAAGAGTCCTAGTCTTTTAGAAAAGTTTTTTTTTGAGAAATGCGAGTTTTGTCTAATCTAATCTAATAATAAAAACTTCTGAGATACTTAATTTTTCTTTGAAAACCTAAGTAAAGATTTCAAGACGAGAAATCAAACTAGGGGTACTCCGAAATGAAAATTATATTATGTCTGCAGATTGTGCCTTGTCTAATTAATTAAAGTTAACTAAGGTCTTAAGTAAGGGGCTAGTAAACGTGCTCATAAAGATAAAGAATATATAATAATAATAACAATCAAGTAAAAGATAATGCGTACTCTTCGACATCAGTATGATTAAACCAGTTAAAGAAGCATCCTACCTAGTATTATATCAGATATGCCAAATTCTAAAGAGAAATTTTTTTTTTACACTAAAATCTTTTGGCTCACTTTGAATTTGCAGAAGAACCTTTTTTTTTTATCGCTTTACACTAAAACGTTTGAAACATATTATTCGGACCACAAAGGTTGGACGGCGTTACTGTTGCCGTTAGTCATGTGCAAAACACGTGCCACTTACAGACAAATTGAATTTTGGCTCTCTCATAAAACAAGCCATAAACCCTAGTTTGAACTTATTCCTCTTTTAATCCTTGTAAAATCAAAAGCCATAAACACTGACGATCGAAAATCTTGGCCGGAATTGCGATGAGTTGGAAAAAACGGAGCCCATGTACGAGGATTCCGGTAGGACGCACAGCACCCAATTATGGTAAGTGTTCTTCTCAAGTACTGTAGTACTGTTTATGTTCGAATTTCCATGGAAGTGTGTATTGTTTCCGAGTTTTGATGCTCTGTTTTGGCGTGTTATGTGTTTTGAAGATATAATAGAATTTTGAGAGTGACTGCGGTTTGTGAAAATTGAGTCTTTTTGTCTTGTGTTTGCAGAAAAAATGAGTTTCAACTTCACAATAGTTCTTCATCATCATGGCAAGTTTATTAATGGAAAGAGTTTTTATGATGGAGGGTTGGTGGATTACTTTGACTGGTGTAATGTGGACCTTATGAGTATGATAGAAATTAAAGAAATGGTGAAGATGTGTGGTATTGATGCCAATTCAGTGGAGTATTACTTCTCTAAGAGGGGGATAAATAGTTGTATAGATCTACAAAAACTGGAAACTGACATTGATGCTTGCTCTTTGGGTTTTGGTGTTGACAAAAGTGACTCCATTGGTGTGTTTGTAGACCATTTGGATAATGAAGTAGATGAATCAGAGGAGGGCAGTGGTAATGAGAATGCTAATGAGGATGAGGATGGGAGTAATAATGAGGATGAGGTTGAGTGTGGTGAGACAGATGGGAGTGATAGGAGTAGCGGTGTTTAGAGTATGAGGTGAAGATGAGGAAGTGAGTCGGGGAATGTGATAGTATGGAAGGTGGTGATGAAGCGTAAAGACAAGAATGATGCTGCAAATGAAGATAATGAGAGCAGGGAGCATATTGATAATGAGATGTATCAACATCTTTTTGATGATAATGAAGAGTACATTCCAGACTATGATGAGCAGTCTTTGGGAGATGATTCAGTGAAATCTGAGGGCTTCAATGACAGTGACATAGAACTAACTAATGAGACAGCAGACTATTATAATGTTGTCAAAGTGCATCAATGGTTAGGTGGGCTTGATAAATCTAACAATGAGACACCAAGCATGAGTATGGCTTGCACTACAATGGTGGCTCAGCCTTCTCAGTATATGGGCTTCCCTTTGTTCAATCCTGTGACTGAAATGGATGATCACAGTTTCAAATTGGTTTGGTCTTTCCTGGGAATAAGGTATTAAGAGAAGCTATTAGAAGTCACTCAATCAAGCATGGGAGAGATATTGGTTTTGTTAGAAATGATGAAGGAAGAATTGTTGTAGCTCTTGTAAAGGTGAGAGTTGCCCTTGGAGATTGCAAGCTAATGCATTTCATGCCAAAGGAAAGATTGCAATGCAGATTAAGTCCTTGGAGCCTATTCATAAATGCAGCAGGAAGGAGGAAGTTAAAGCTGCCTCAGGTAGGTGGATTGCAGAACAGTATGAGGAGGAGATAAAGAGCATTGAGAAATGGAAAGTAAAGTCTATGAAATCTGTGATCAGAAGCAAGAAAGGAGTCAGTGTGAAAGAGAACAAGTTATACAGAGCAAAAAAGAATGGTGAGATTGAAGAGAGCTGGTTGTGAACTGCAGCAATATGCATCCTTATGGAGATATGCAGCTGAAATTAAGAAGAGTGATGAAACAAATACTGTGAGAATCAAGCCTTTTAAATGTGATGATGGCAAACAGATCTTCAAAAGGATATATATTTGTTGGGGAGCATGCAAGAGGGGGTTTGCAGAACTTAGAAACATCATTTGCCTTGATGGATGTCACTTGAGGGGTAAAAATGGTGGCATTCTTCTCACAGCAGTAGGATTGGATCGATAACTCCTTGTACCCAATTGCATATGCTATAGTAGAGAAGGAAAAACCGACACATGGATGTGGTTCTTGGAGTATTTAGCTGATTTGGGCATTGAGGAGGATACTATTAGTTCACATTCATGTCGACAAGCAAAAGGATTGATTATTGCTATTGAGTCATTGTTTCCCAATGCGAGCATGATTTTGTGTTGTACACTTGTACAATAATATGAAGGTTCACCATGGGGGCTTAGCAATAAAACAATTGTTGTGGAGGGCAGCAAAGGCTACAAGGGTTGTTGACTTTGAAGAGATCATAAGTGAGATTCAGAGTAAGGACAAGGCTACATTCAAGTTGCTTGATAACAAACCAGCTGAAAATTGGTCCAAGTCTCATTTTAAAACTCATGTGAAGTCTGATTTGTGTGTGAATAATATGTCAGAGTCTTTTAATGCAATGATACTTGAACCTAGGGGCAAGCCTATCATAGAGATGTTGGAGGATATAAGAATGCTGATTATGAAAAGGATTTGGGTTAGTAGGAGAAAGGCAGAACATTGGTGGGGTGATGTTTGCCCTTTCATTAGAGAGAAAATTTGGAGTTTGGTAGGATGAAGAGTGGTGAGTATACATGTTTGTTTAATGGTGAAGATCAGTTTGAGGTTCAACTAAATGGGGGAGGAATGGATAGGTGGATAGTGTCAGTTGAGCAAAGAACTTGCAGTTGTAGGAAGTGGCAGCTCACTGGATACACTTGTTGGCATGCAATTGCTTGCTTGAATTTCCTTGGTAAGAATGTAGAGGACTATGTTCATGATTGTTACAAAAGGTCAACATACATGAAAGTGTATAGAAATGTGATGGCTCCAATTAGAGGCCAGTCTGAGTGGCCTATGTCTACTCTCCCAGATTTACTGCCTCCTATCCCTGAGAAAATGCCTGGCAGGCCAAGGAACAATACTAGAAAGAAGAGCACTATTGAAATTCAGGAAATCAAAGCAAAACTTGCACTCTGAGGCGGCAAATGAGGCAGTAGGTTGGGAAGGCATGGCATGATCATGAGATGCTCCTATTGCAAGTTAGCAGGTCACAACAAGGCAAGTTGTGTTAAAAGGGCTAAGGATAATCCTGTTGAATCAAGTGCAGCTGGAGCTAAAAAGGGCAAGGTATACTCATGTTTTATGTACTTCATTTGCAAGCATATTATTTACTTGTCTCTAACTTCATTTAATTGATGTTATCTTAGAAAACAAAGCCAATAGAGAAGTGTAGCTACTGCAAAGACACTGGACATACATTTCAAGAGTGTTTGATGAGAATAGTGGATGATGAAGCTGCAGAAATGGTACATGTTCACTGCAGAAATGGTACATGTTTAACTAGTGCAGATTCTTACATAGCGTCTTTACTCTTACCAGGCAAAACAAAGTGGAACTAGTGAGAAACCACCTAGTAAACCACCAAGGAAAATACAATTGTTTGCACAGAAAGCAGGATCATCAAAGCAACCACCCAAGGTAGAGAGTTTGATGAATCAATCTATATACTTGTGTATGCATACTGTATTTATGCTTGATTTTTGTGCTTATAGGTGAATAAGAGAAAGAAGGTTGTGAAGACTATGGAGAATGTTGGGAATGTTGTGGAGGATGAAATGGAGAATGAAAGGGAGAATGTGGAGAATGTTGTGGAGACTAAAAGGGAGAATGTTGTGGAGAATGTGGAGACTATTGTGGAGAATCTGGTGGAGAATGTGGTGGAGACTGTTGTGGAGAAAGCATCTACTGCTAAGTCCAAGGTGAATAAGAGAAAGAAGGTTGTGAAGAATGTGGAGAATGCATCTAGTGCCAATGCAAATGCATCTAGTGCCACTGCAAATGCATCTAATGCCACTGCAAAAGCAATCGAACAAATTCATCTGCGGGCTCTGGCTGAGTACTTTAAAGAACAAGAACAACAAAAGGTATGACATGCATTCTATATTCATTGTCATGTCTACTCTATTATCATTAGGCTTACACAAGAACCTTCACATGATCAATGTGCCACCAGTACCAATACTGGTGCACCTAGAAGATTTCACAGACTTGGTCGAGATGGCATTGGAACTCAACAATCTACCACAGTCAATTCTGGATCACCAAGAAGAAGCCAAAGACTAGCTACTGCAGATGTTATTGGAACTCAACAATCTACCACAGTCAATTCTGGATCACCAAGAAGAAGCCAAAGACTAGCTGCTGCAGATGTTATTGGGAGTCAAAAATCCACCATCACTAAAGGTGGTGCATCTCAGAAGTGACATTTGAGTGGAATCATTCTCAATCAAATCTACTTTGTTCATCTTTTGTTCATTGTTCCTAGACTGATTACTTTAGTGCTTAAGTTCCACCAAAATCCCTTTTGTGTTAGGCATATGCAATCAGTTCATAGCACTTGATCTGACTTACAATGGCTTGGTTGATGCCATATGTTACTGCAAAAGGCTTAGTTTATGCCTTTTTTGATGGATTGATGATCATGTAACTCTACTTTCGCCTTTACTTTTGCTTTGCTTAATGGAAGTGTTGGTCATTTATTGCATCAGTGTTGTGTAGCTCTGAGTACTTTGTGTACAGGTTTGGTTCACATCATATGGCTAAGTTATGCTATTCTGCAGTCTGCACAGGTGTAATGTATTATTGTGGGGAAAGGTTTGTGTAGCGAGTTTATGTTTTGATAAAGATCTTGGTGCAAAATGACAATTTTTCAAAAGGTTTGTGTAGCGAATGGAATGTTTATAAAATGTTTGTGTAGCGAGTGGAACAAAAATTTTCACATAGACATGCTTTTTGTCACCATACACACAACCAAAACAGAGCTGGACTAGCTTACTTCATACATAGAAAATAGAGAAATACACCACAAAGAAAATAGAGCAATACATCACAACTAATCCTTAACATTAACATCCATACTAGTTCATCCCAACTCGAAGACGCAACTCGTCAATCCTCGCACTTAGCTCATCAATCTCATTTTTCACATCTTCTCCTGCAACTCCACCACCAAGCTCAGAATGTTCATCTAGCATAGTTTGAAGAGCATTGTTTTGAGCCCTCAATCTTGCATTTTCTTCCTCCAAGCGATCAATCTTGCCTCGTATCCATTAATCTTCCTCAATAACCTGTGAATTATTACTGATTCTCCTTGACATCTTAGGATCAATCCATGTCCAATGTTTACAGGATCGTCTAGTACTCTGCAATTATGAAACAAAAAGCATCAAAACCCAAATGAATCAACTCCTTCCAGCACCCATCAGCACCCATTTATATGCAATTAAGCTACATATTATCACTTACCCCAATGTATCGGCATCTCTCAAACCTTAAATGCAGGATGCAAGTCTGTCCAAGATGTCAATCGAGCACTTCTAACACCACAATGGCAAATTGTTGGTTCCGGTCCATCTTCCATCTCTGATGTAATTGAATGGTGGGGGTTAACTAGGGTTTTTATTGGGAATTGGAGGGAATGGGAGAATTGGAGGGAAAATAAGAGACAAGAGGGGGGGAAATCGAACATGTAAAATGTCCAAACTGCCCTAACTGACGGCAACAGTAACACCATCCAACCTTTGTGGTATGGAGAATATGTTTCAAACGTTTTGGTGTAAAGCGATAAAAAAAAAAGGTTTTTGTGCAACATCAAAGTGAGCCCAAAAGGTTTTAGTGAAAAAAAAAAAATCTCAATTCTAAATAAACAGATAATTGTTGAAAATATAGAAATATATAAATAAAGTTTAATGCAAGAAACCAATCTTAAATTATTTTAGTAGCCTTTGAACAGTGTCGGCAGCTTTTGCAGAGGCTATAAAGTGCTACTACAGATGAACCACTGGAAAACGTAAGTACAATCAAAACAGATTAAGTACAACCTCAACCTGGCAGCGGTTCATTTTCTGGTGGAGGAAGTTGTTGTTGTTGTGCATACACCTCCACCTCCAAGGTCTGCAGCAGTAAGATACTTCAAGATATCTCCACAAGCAAGACTAGTAGCATTAAACATCTTTTTTGCACTACAGAACTCCTTGTATGTCAAGTCAAATTCTTTGCACTACAGAACTCCTTATATGTCAAGTCAAAGTGTTACAAATACAGAATTGAGATGATTCGGGCATTCTCTCGCTGCCTTGAACAGGGCAACCATTGCAAAGTTAATGCCTTCAATTCTCAATTGGGTTCAAGTTTTGAGATTTTTATTGGTTCATGTCTAGCTGTCAGAAGCTATCATGGTAGCATGTTGGCTTCTCCCAACTGATGACGAATTTTATGGTTTTTATAATGGCTCTTCAATTTGTGTTATATAATTACTAAAGGATTATTATTTTTAATTATTTTAATGTGTAGAAAAAAGTGCATACGTATACATTAAGTTTTATCTTTCTTGAAGAAGAAGAAGAAGCAAGATTGAATTTTACCTTGTTCTGTGTCTTGTCTTGAGTTCTGATTTAAATCATAATATTATGCTTACCTTGTTATGTGTCTTGTATTGAAGTTATTTAAACACATTCATTTTTAAATTTCACAAAAAGTAACAAGAAAAGGGAACACGATTAACTCCTGATATAAACATAGATGCAATAGGGCGGAAGGGCGATCACAGGCAATAGGGTGATCGCCTAGTCGCCTCTGGCGATTTGATATGGACCGTTAGATAAAAAATCTAATGGTGCATAATCAACTGCTTGTTGTTCGCCTACCTTACCGTAAAAGAGTCATAGTCTTTTGGATAAAAAAAAAAAAAGTAAGTATACTATACAACCTGAGTTTCCATCGGAATAGGAAAAATTGGTTTTTTTTGTATTAAACCGGCGCGGTCAGATGCCCACAAGTTTTCAAATTTTGACCAAAGCAGTTGAAGTTTAGTCATATCAGAAAATGCACAAAACCAAAATTTAAATATTCAATCGATTCTCTGGCGATTCCGACGAAAAACCACTATTTCGACGAAACATCATCACCTAGAATGTCGTATATTTTCACAAACACTAGACCTCCCTCAGAGCCTAAACTAGATTAGTTGTTTTCCTTGAGCTATTCTTTAACTTTGGACTTGACAAAGTTGCACCGAATTCTCCTCCCAACGTGTCCATTTTTATTTCTGAGAGTTCAGGGGTGTACCGTGTACCTCAAATCGATATAGCTTAGTTCTTCAACATTCTCATCCACAACAGATGTTGAAAACTGTTGAAGCTCCGCAATATCCAGGTAAGAAAAATTAACAAAGAAACTCCTAAGAACCAAGAAAGCGAACATAAAATCATACAAAACCAGAAAAAGAAATCTGTATCACACACCTTCACCACAGCCAAGCTTAGCACCTTCAAATGTGTTAGTGTAACTGTTTTATGTACAGTGTTACATCAACAGTTAACTTAATATCTCTCTCGGGTATTACAGGCTATTTATGGAATATTGCCTTCCTCCACTAACTCTTTAACTAGTTCGACAACCGTGATTTATTGGTGTATACAGGCTGTAGATTTCGAAGGATTGAGAAGAAGCAAAGGAGCTCAACATAGAGTGGAGTATTTAAGGAAAGAGATCAAAGAAGAGAATCTAGAAGAATAATATCTTGGGCTGCAAGCTTGAAGATTTGATAAGCATGGAAAGAAGAATCTGGAGGATCTTGTACACGCTGAATGAAGACACTATAAATACAAGGTCAAGAACGGATTCAAGATAACGAGACTGAAGCAATCACTTATATTATTCTATCAAACAGTCTGAGTTATTGTCTTTACTAGAAGTAGTTTGCGGTTGGATTTTAATAGGGATTGACATCTCGATTTCTAGATTAGCTCTAGACTTGACAACCATTGAATTGTGTTCTAGCAACTTCTAGTCTTGTAGTTCCAGGATTCAACTTGTGAAACCTCGAACGTTGTTTTCTTAAGATTCACTATTCGTGGATATTTGATTTGCGATATATTATATATGTCAGTCAAAGTGTGGCAAACAAACATCTTGTGTTCTTTACTTTATTTCCGCTGTGTTTGTGTTCTGATTTGAGTCATTGTTACAGAAACTGTTATATCAACATTGGTATAAACAGTGACGTAAAAAATAGTTTAGTACAAAGTCCCGATCCATATATTCTAACAATTGGCATCAAGAGCCAGACACTTAATCAATTAGTGTTTGAATTTTGTACTAATTATGGATAATTTTAATCCAAATGCAAATAGATTGCCGATTCTCGATGGCACCAACTATATGTATTGGAAAACCAGACTAAGAACTCACATCAAATCAATTGATGTACGCTCTTGGAAATCTGTCTTGGAAGGGTACCAGTTTCCGAAGCTACCACCAGATGCTGATGGTGATGTAGTACTGAAACCTGAAAGTCAATGGACTGCAGATGAATGGACTGACTCTGCATATAATGAAAAGGCACTCAATTCCATCTTTGGTTATGTAGACTCCCACATGTTCATGCTGATCCAAAACTGTACCACTGCCAAAAAAGACCTGGAAAATTCTACAAACTCATTCTTAGGGAGATCAAAGTGTTAAAGAAAGCAGAGCTAGATTGCCTTGGAGCCAGTATGAGCAACTAAGAATGGGTGAAGATGAATCCATCACAACCTATTTTGAAAAACTCAGGACAATCTCTAATGAATGTCAATTACTTGGTGAACCTATCTCTAACAAGCAGCTTGTCTATAAAGTTGTTAGAACTTTGTCTTCAAAATTTGAAACCAAGAGAACTGTGATTGAAGATACTAAGCATTTGGCTACTATTGATTTTAATGCCCTGATGAACAACCTCAAGAACTATGAAATGAGTTTAGAGGAACAAAAGGGTCATAAGAACAAAGCCATTTCCTTGTATACAGCTTCCAAAGGAAAGCAAAATGTAGAAGAAGATGTGAGTGATAGTGAGGATCTTTCTCTTGTTGCTTATCAAAGAGATTACAGTAATCTGGTCACGAAGTTCAATAGAAATAAACCCTTTGCGTCTTCCTCTTCTGATAAACGTATATCAAAATCTTTTGAGCCTACAAAAACTGATCCTAAAGTTCTTGAAAAAGTACAATGTTTTGAATGCAAAGGGTGGGGTCATTACAAGCAAGAATGTGCTAACACTTTGAGAAAAGCAGGAAAACTGTATTTAGTAAACATGAGTGATGATGAGGAAGAGGAAGAACAGGTTGATAGCACCTCAGGGTCTGGTACAAAAAAGTTCATATCTTTGTCCATGGTCATCTGTGAAAATGATCAGTGTTGCTTCAACAGTGAAATCAACAACACCCTGGATCAGACTGTTTATCTTGACTATGATGATTCTGATTGTGTAGATGATTATGGTTCTGACCATAATTTGAGATGCTTTGTAGGTTCTTGTGTTTCTATTGCAGATTACTCACATGAAGAAGAATTTACCCAAGAGCAGATGATTGTGGAACTGACTAAGATGTATGAAGAGCTGATTGAGAAATTCAAACAGATGAAGAGATCTGTGAAACCACTGGAAAGAGAGAACAGTCAGCTGAAAGAAACCATTATTCATCTGGAGACTGCACTCACCAGGAGAGAAGCAGATGTTGAAAAGCTTCTAACGAGGGCAAACAATGCTGAATCAATCATTGAAAAGTGGAACTCAAGTTCTACCAAACTCAGTGAGGTAATTTGTCAAGGTGATGAAGGAACAACAGGTTTGGGTTATCAAAAATTGTCTTGTGAAACTAATGCTAATAATAGTTATACTAAGGACAGGACAAAAAGTTTTAGATTCTTGAAAAATGCTCCCTGTTTTGTGAAAGAAAGTGTTGAAAAGGACAAAGCTCAAAAGAAAACTTTTGTTTGTCATTTCTGTTTAAAAACCGGACATAAGAGACCTTTTTGCTATCTCTTTAAAAGATTCTTGGAAGAAAATCAAAAGTCAAAAAATGAATTGAGTTCAGTTAAAGTCAAGAAAACCAAGAAAACTAGTGGAAAAGTCTCAAGATCTAGAGATTTGAAAGCTAGATCAACTGTTGAGCCAACACTTTCTGTGAACTCTGATAAGAATACCAAAATGGTTTGGAAACATAAATCTAAGTTGGTCTGTCATATGGTAGTGCCCACTGTCTCTTCTAACATTGCAGGAATTTGTGATGAAATCGGCTCTAAGGACAGAACAGATACCTCAGACTCCATGGTTGATAAATCTCTTGAACCTATAGTAAATAACCATTGTGAGTGTGCTCAGTTTGATGAACAGGTAACTGGATCAAACCCAAGTACCAGATGTGTTGATGACACTGTTACTTCAACCCTTAGACCTGTTGACTCTATAATCCCCCATTTCTGTGAGGTTGAATCTTCTTTTGAGTATGTCTTCAGGACTACAAAACCTGTTTCTTGTTTTTCAAATGAAAGAAATACTACTGAAACTAGTAGTTACAGTTGGACAGGTGAGTTGCTTCAACATATTTGTGATGGTCTGTTTTTCTTAGAAAGAAACTTGGTATCATGGTTTAGCAGAAAACGAATTGTTGTTTATATATCTATTGTTGAACTTAAATATGTGATCTCTAGTAGTAGTGTCACTCAATTGCCATGTGTGAATTACTTGATAACTGATTTAGTTGGCATGAGTGACCATATCCTAATGCTATGTGATAACCACAGTACTACCATTATATATCCTACCTTAGGATGTTATTCTTATAGTTATCTAAGTAAAGGACAAGCTGTTGATACCCAGCATACAGATTCCCAAAAAAACAGCTTGGCAAGTCACTAGGATGTGAGAGTATTTTTGGTCCACAAGAATCTCTCATTATGTGCATAAATTGATTAGAAGGGTTGATTGCACTGTTGACTTAACATCACAATCCAGCAGTGTATTTTTATTTGTGATGTGTGTTTCATGCTTATTTGTTTCTTTTTCATTCATAGATAGATATTCTTGATGAAAAAGTCTTGCATCTTGTTTGAAGTGGTTTACTTGGAACGACTTTGATTCTTGAAACTGGTGTCAGCACATTTCTTTCTCTCCTTTGCCTTACTGCAATTTACCTGTTATCGAAGCAAAAAAAAAGATGGAAAAAGAGCCCAATGGAGGCCAATGCTAAAAAGCCCAAAGTTGGCCAAATGGAAAAAGAGCCCAATGGAGGCATATTTTACATTATATTTGTTGGCAGTCTCTAAGTTTACCACAGTTCCTAAAATCTTGGAATCTTGACTCTCTAAGACTACATTGAGTCCCATTCTTGGAAACTTATACAGAGCCCAACACTTGCTTCTTGTTTTTAATGAATCTGCAGTTATGTGCTAACCTCTTCTCTTCTATCTCGATGTGCTTTGGGTCAGTTAAAGGATCAGTGTATCTAGACCAAGTATTCTCTCATCAAATGAGATACTGCATGATTTGATTGTCTCCTATTCTTCCTTTAATGAGTCTTGTGAGTGTGTTAGTGGTGTTTGGGTTAAGGGGGAGTGGCTAATTGATTGTATATGTGCTCTTGTTAAGGTCATCCTTGTCTAGGCTAAAGACACTGTTAATTCAACAATAGTTGTTTAAACTCTAGTTTGTCACTCGAATCATGATACCGAGAGTTTTTTGAAAGTAAGAATTTCTATCACTTATGTGTTTTAATTTCTTATTTTAGTCTCCACTGATTTTACAAAGAAAATCTTTTATTTATGGTACCGGAGATTTGCTTCAATTGTTGATTCAACAGACAGATTGAACAAGGCACAAATCAAATCTTTGCACCGGTCCGGAAAAGGCATCTACCAAATAGGTGCAATGATTACCTAACTACTACATCTTGGGAATCGGTACCTCTCCTTAATATATGCACCTTGCCTTTATCATTCCCACTCACCCAAATATATCATAATTGTCTCCTCAACACAACCACTCACACACTCAATCTCTCTACTCTCTCCAAGAAACACTCTGCAAAATCCTTCTCCGAGAAAACTCCAAAATCACCATGGATAACCTTGTTAATGCCGCTGAATTGCTTGAAACCTCCACCACCCCAAAGGTCGTACCTCTTATTGTCCCATACTCCTCCTCCTCAAGCTCTTCCCAAGACAAATCTGACAAATCTGAGGAGAATGTCAACCCCATGGAATCTGAGGTTAACTCTGCCAACATTGCTGAAGAAGGGGGTTATCAGCTGAAAAGGAGGAAGTTGAATATTGACACTGTTGATCTAACGGTGGGTGATGCAGGACCTTCAAACCCTAATTTTCTGGAAATTGGGGATATTTTGCAGGGACAAGAATCTTCACCTGTACATTTAGGGGGAGCACAGGTACAGGATGGGCAATCCACTGATGTCAGTGATGAATCTTTGGGAGATATCAAGGAAAAGGCTTTGAAAAGGCTTGCTGCTGAAAAGAAAAGGGAAAGGGAAGCTTTTCTAAAAAGAATTGAGGATGAAGCAGCTGAAGAAGAGCTCGGATCTGAGCATGAGGTAGAAGAGGAAGAGGAGATGGAAGAAGAACAGCAGGAAGAGGAGGAGAATGATAACTCCAGGGATCCTAACTTTGAGGATCCACAGGAACCAGAGGATGACATGCCTATTGATTCAACAGTTGCTCCAACTGCTGATGCAGTTAATGAGGTATCATCTCCACAGTCCTCTTATTCTGACTTTGATGAAGTTGCACATAGTGATACCTTCTTTACTCTGCAAATTGCTGAAACTTGGCCCTCATTTAGAAATAGACATATTTTGCCTGAGAAAAAGATTGTTGAGGCTAGCTTCAAACAATATAATTTGTATGATTTTCTTGTGCAAAGAGGCTTAATTGGAACTGTTGAAGGACTTGATCCTTATGTGCCTAAAGTGATTCATGAATTCTACTGCAACTTGTCTCCTCATTTCTCTGTTCCTGGAACTCCTAAGTATTGGAAAGCGTATCTGCGTGAGTATATTTATGATATTACCCCTGAAAGGCTCAATGCATTCATGAGCACTCCCAATGTTGAAGAAACTGATCTGACAGTGAGCATGGATGAAGTTGCTCAGGTTGTTACTGGTACACCAGGGGTCCTTTGGCAACCCAACTTTCCAGCCAAACTCCTCACATCTATGATGGCTATTTTGTTTCGAGTTTGCATTCATAACTGACTCCCCACTACCAACAGTAATATTGTCTCTTCCATTGGTGTTGTGCTGCTTTACAAGCTCAAGGTTGGCCTGCCTATCAACTTAGGTCAAAGAGTTTTTGATCACTTGGGAAATTTCTCAAGCAAGGGTGATGTTGGAAACCTGATGTATCCATCACTGTTATATGAGTACCTGATTGAAGAGGAATTTGCTCCAGAAGAAAATGAAGTGGAACTGGATTACTATAAAAGTGTCAAGGTCACTCATCAGGTACTAACCACATACAGGGTTCAAGATCTCCCATGGCAGACACAGGCTCCACTGGTTCCAGCACCCCCAGCAGAAATTGTTGCACCAACTGTTCATTCAACAGCGCTTTTTCCTAATCTGCCCCGTCCACTTAATAGGTTTGAACATGGATTGGTGAAACAGATTCAAGCCTTGGATGATCAGAGGAAAGTTCTGGTGGATCTGCTTTCATCACAACAAGGGGGAGAAATTGGTGTTGCTGATAATGATGAAGCTGGAGTTGCTGGGGATGGAGCTAATGAAGCTGGAGTTGCTGAAGATGGAGTTAATACAGAAGAAGCAGAAGTTGTGGAAGAAGAAGGATCAGAGGAAGAAGATGATGTTTGATTGGTTCTTATTGGACATGTTTATTTGCTTTGGTCTGTACTAACTATTATTGAACATGTTTACTTGCTTTAGTTACTTACCTCTATTTTGTTATTGAACTGTGGATCTTTTGATTAAGGGGGGGTTAACATTTTTATCATCTTCATCATTATCTCTGTGTTTCTTATTAAGTGTTGTGAAGAAAGGCAATAAGGGGGAAATTGTTAGTGTAACTGTTTTATGTACAGTGTTACATCAACAGTTAACTTAATATCTCTCTCGGGGTATTACAGGCTATTTATGGAATATTGCCTTCCTTCACTAACTCTTTAACCTAGTTCGACAACTGTGATTTATTGGTGTATACAGGCTGTAGATTTCGAAGGATTGAGACGAATCAAAGGAGCTCAACATAGAGTGGAGTATTTAAGGAAAGAGATCAAAGAAGAGAATCTGGAAGAATAATATATTGGGCTGCAAGCTTGAAGATTTGATAAGCATGGAAAGAAGAATCTGGAGGATCTTGTTCACGCTGAATGAAGACACTATAAATACAAGGTCTAGAACGGATTCAAGATAACGAGACTAAAGCAATCACTTATATTATTCTATCAAACAGTCGAGTTATTGTCTTTGATAGAAGTAGTTTGCGGTTGGCTTTTAATAGGGATTGACATCTCGATTTCTAGATTAGCTCTAGACTTGACAACCATTGAATTGTGTTCTAGCAACTTCTAGTCTTGTAGTTCCAGGTTTCAACTTGTGAAACCTCGAACGTTGTTTTCTTAAGATTCACTATTAGTGGATATTTGATTTGCTGATATATTATATATATATCAGTCAAAGTGTGGCAAACAAACATCTTGTGTTCTTTACTTTATTTCCGCTGTGTTTATTTTCTGATTTGAGTCACTATTACAGAAACTGTTATATCAACATTGATATAAACAGTGACGTAAAAAACAGTTTAGTACAAAGTCCCGATCCATATATTCTAACAAAATGCATTCTCTATTTATAAAGAGTGAGTTTCCTAAGAAACAACCTCTATATAGAGACATAGAAACATAGTTTCTAATATTACATATTAACTCCAAACCAAAACTAGTTCCTAAAAGCCACCCAACCAAGGGCAAGCAACTGGGTCGTTAATATGGATCCATATATAAATGATATAACCCGATTTTCAGCTCACTATTCATTCATTAGCTTTCATCTCAAGCCAACTTTCTCTCTCTACGAATCTCACAACCAAGGGCAAGCTACTGGATCGATAAACCATCTCCGATCTACCTGATTTTCCGATCAAAACATCTCCGATCTACCTGATTTTGCAAAGAAAAGCTAACGAAACCGAAGGTAAATCTCTGTTCGTGGATATTTTCATCGTTTTTTACTTTGTATGATCAATTACCACCTCCTACATAGTTGATTCATGTTTCAAATGATAAAATAGCTTCGATTCCACCTAGATCTGAAAAATCAAGTTCGAAAAATTGTAGATCTGGAAGTATTCGTCTATAATTTCGTATTTTGATTGTAGATCGTTGTTGTTTATGCATTCACAAGGTGTAATCGTGCTTGCATAATGATCCAGTGGTGTAATCATTCAAAATCAGACCTCAATCATTAACTAAAATTCGAACAAATAAGATATACAACGTTTCCATGTTCTTTCGTACGTGTGCTATGTTCTCAACAATATTACCTATGTTATCTGGAATATGTCCTATGTTTTCATTAAAAAACTGACAATCATTATGTGCTCTATTTTTTTACAATATTATCTTGAGTTTTGTTCTTGACTGTATTTTATATGTTCTCAGGCATATTACCTATGTTATCAAGCATATTACCTATATTCTCTAGAATATGTCCTATGTTTTCATTAAAAACCTGACAATCATTATGTGCTCTGTTTTTTTACAATATTATCTTGAGTTTTGTTATTGACTGTATTCACTATGAACTCATTTATAATCACTATGATCTCAGTTATATACGCTATGATCTCAGTTATGATGGATATGATCTCAGTTATATTCTCTATGATCTCACCTATATTCACTATGAACTCATTTATAATCACTATGATCTCAGTTATATACGCTATGATCTAAGTTATGATGGATATGATCTCAGTTATATTCCCTATGATCTCAGTTATATTCTCTATGATCTCAGTTGTAGTCACTATGATCTAAATTAATTATGCCATGATCTCTATTACTTATAGTATTTTCTCAGTAAAATTGTTTCAACAAATTTACAGGAATGCATTGCTTGGAGACAAATAATGAACATAAACTACACCGAACTGGTATTGAAGTCATAAGGGAACATGGATGCTAGAAGAATACTAGAGGATGGGTACCAACGTGTTATATGTTATTTTCTCGGCAGTTGTATGAACATTAGTACATGTAATTGAATGATATATGTTATATTTTACCAACTAAAAACACTATGATCTCAACACAAAATACTATAATCTCAGACTAAACCACTATGATATCAACTCAATAAACTATGATATCAAACCAAACACTATGATCTCAACTAAAAACAAACTGTTATCAGACTAAAAATAAACTATGATCTCAACTAATAACAGTATGATGTCACGGAAAAACACTATGATATCAACACAAAACACTATGATCTCATACTAAAAAACTATAACATCAACTCAAAAAATTATGATATCAAACCAAAAACTATGATCTCAACTAAAAAACCTATGATATCAAAAAACTATGATCTCAACTAAAACAACTATGATCTCAACTCAAAAAGCTATGATATCAAACAGCGAGAGGATCCTTTTCGTGGATCCGCGAAAAACGATACTGACCCGGATCCGCGAGAGGATCCGCGAAAAACACATGTTTAATGGTAAATTACAAATTGGTCATGTTTCTAGTTAAATTAACTAAAAACCGTTTCTCCCAAGAATTTATGATTTATAAATGGAACTATAACATATTAATTCTACAGAGTGAGCCGAAACCTCGTGCAATCTACAACACTACAATGTGTGAACTTTAAACAAAATGTACTTATTACATTACTTTCACTATAATTTCTGCACATCCTGTATATATGGAATCCCATTTATTTCTGGTATCTAAGTGTAAAAATGTAGGCTTAGCTTCACGCCTGAGACCGCAAGAATTTCAAGTAGGTCTCCACGGTATTCAGCCCACAGAGTTGCTTAACAACAGGCAGGTTAGCAGGAACATCAACCTGGAACGTTAAATCAGTCCCTTCAACTGCTCCCCAGGATTTAAGCTGTTTTCTGGCCGCTTTAATAGCTGCTCTAATGGCACAGTGCACAGATGTTGCCATTAGTAGCGGTGGTTCGCCAGAAGCTGCAAAAAGGTAACTCGTGTTTACGTGTGAAAGAAGGAGGTAAGACACCCTGGATATTGTTACAGCAAGCATCTGATCGTACGACTTCAAAAGACAACGGTATAGAAACAATGACTTCCAATTACTTATATATAAGATCGGTATTCATTTTTTAGAACATACTACTTTGAAAGAAATGACATACCCTTGGAGGAGAGGACACGGTTTTTGTGATGTCCACTGTTCAGGATCTCAACATTGAATTGTTTCGGTATAGTGTCAATAGTAGGGATCTTGTATGTCCATGTGCTGTCTGCAACCACCAAACCATCTGAATCACTAAGGTACTCTTCGAGCATGAAAAATCCGAGTCCTTGTACAAAAGCCCCTTCAATCTGCCCCAGGTCCACAGCTGGATTCAAGCTCTGGCCACAATCGTAGATAATATCTGTTCTCAGGATTGTGGTTTCTCCGGTTAGGACGTTTATCTCTACCTGCAAGATAGAACGTACATCAGGAAGGTGATATACCTAGTGTCTGACGGAAACTATCCGAACCTTGTAACAGTAGATGAAAATGACTCCACACAAGTAAATGAAAGGAAATATTACCTCACTTACAGCAGCACCATAATTCAAGTACTCTGTAGAACTAGGTTCGGGAACAAAGTAAGAATTTACTGCTAAGTTTACGTTCTCATAATGTGCCTGCATCCATAAACGGGTGCTTTCATGAGATTAAGTTATACAAGAATCAAGAATTTACGAAAACTTTTAACACCTCCGAGAATGTCATTATAGAAAAGAAACGAACCTGGAGAATCAGAGCTTCCCAATTCACAGAGCCGGTTTGCTCCTGCAGCTTTTCCTTAAGAGGGGTTAATCTGTCAACCAAGATATTACAGCATAACCTAACAGCTTCACAACTCGATTCGGATGTAGTGCTCCCACCAGTAAAACCTCCTTGAACCATGCTCAAGGTGTCAGCCTGTACGACTCGCACTTTCTCAACCAAATTCTCTATCCCATCACATTGGATTGAACTTAGAGCATAAGCTGTCGCTTGTTTAACCTTCGTCCAAAGCCCCTGGCCCAACTCTATGCCTCCAACTTCCACAACAATAGATCCATCCCAAAGAACACTAACTTTCCCCGGTGTTGGCCTTACCGTCAGCTCATAAACTACAGGTACACGAGATATACCCCTTTTACGCCATATATTGCAGCTATTAAACTGTTCAATCATATGGCTCCTTTCGACAAAACTTGCCGATCTTGCAGCCTTATCCCATATAGAAGGCAAAGTAAAATCTATGGACTCCTCCGAAGCACTCCCATAGAAAAACTTTAGGCTTTCGTAAGAGTGGAAGTTTTTATCTCGGACAGAATCAACCTCCATAGAGAGAAATGAAGCTACATGCTCGATTATAGCTTCCGCGATAAAAGTTCCCTGCATATCTCCAGGGGCTCTCATCGCGGATTTGCTAGTGTGATTTGTTTTGCATACTTTAAAGTCGAAAGATAAAGCTCCCCAATTATACTTGTTGAATGCAGCTAGTATGAGATTTGGCATCATGGGGCTTACATCTTCAGTTTTCCCTGCATTAATCAGTACATCAAGGTGAACGGCTGTGATTTTACCGTCAGCTTTGAATCCAACACTGTACGTTATTTGCATCGGGTGCCTTCCTCCTACAATTATCATGTCGGTTTTTCGATCTACATACGTTCGGACTGGGCGCTGTAACTTATGAGCTGCGAGAGCGCATGCTGCAGCAATCTGAAAAACCATTTAGCAGTTATTTAGCAGGATATCCATAGCACTAATTTATCTTATTTAAATATGAACAGAAGAATCTCTATACATCAATTGCTCTAAACCAGCTTCATAACAATACTAAATATATTTTCATTCTGAAGAATAGCATTCAACTCAAAGGCATTGTGCCCATGAAATGTTTGGACAAGCATGAAGTATCTCTCAAGTATCTCCGCGGAAATACTGTGAGAACAGATTTAGGAGCATCCGAATTCCTCGTTGATACTTGCATCATTCATGAGCTTGGAAAGTACTATTTGTACGAAATATGCAAGGAATATCCTGGCTTTCTATTATTCGAGTATATTTTTGCTCATGGGCTCCATGTACTCCTAGCTATATTGCTGGCTTATGTAACAGGGAAACTGAGAAGAAAAATGCAGATACTAAAGAATACTCACATGCATGGACTTAAATGCCTTTCCACCAAATCCTCCACCGACTCTTCTTGTAATAACACGGACATTGTGCTCACGAATTCCGAGACACTTTGCAATTACAATGTGTGTATTCTCAGGCATCTGAATTGAACTATAAACCACAATACAGTTGTCTTCATCTGGGATTGCAAGTGCAGTTTGAGTCTCCATATAGAAGTAGTATTGGGAACCAAGTCTAATCTGAATGTCAAGGAAAAAATAAACAATCATCAACGAGTGTAGACAGCAACAAGTACATCGAATAGCAAATTTTGAAAGAAAGAACTGCGAGAGGAAATAGATCTAATAAAGAAAATAACTGAACCAACCTTAGCAGATAGAATCTGGTGATCAGCCTCTGCCATCCCTTTAGAGAAGTCACCAACCATTTTCGGAGCAACAGAAGCAGGAATATCAAAGAAACTTGACCTTTCAACAGCTTCTTCAACAGTTAAAATGGGTGGATCTAAGCCTTCTGTACTGTAATCAACTTGTGCTGTTCTTGCAGCCATATTTGCGTTCTTTTGCGTCTCAGCAACCTAAAGAGTTTTTGCAATATATAAATGTTCTTATGTGTCTATAAGGAGCAGACAACTAACGGATACTTCAGACTCTAAGATATGAAAACGTGTGAATTACCACAAAGGCAAGCAGATCACCAGCACATCTAGCAATATCATCGGCAAATAAAACTTCAGAACCAAAAATGGCAAGACATCCAATGTTCTCCCCTCCTGCTGGGATATCTTTGGCAGAGACAATATCAGTGAACCCAACGCCTTGTGAATTGGACTTTAAAGAAATGTTGTTCACTCGAGCCAAAGGCTTTGTGCTGTAGATAAATGCACCATGCAGACAATCTGGAGGCGAAGGAATGTCATCAACGTATACAGCTTCGCCTGTAAATTACAGATTATACAAAGAGTGTCACAGAAACTTCATCATGATATATCGCTGTATCAACCAAGTTTCAAGAGATCATAAAAGTTGACAGAATTTCCAATATGCTTGCACTATGCAATTCACAACTGGTAAATTGCCCTTAATTTGATAGGCATAGGCAGGTCATGTTTAAGCTACATATACATAATGAAAATTGGAAAAGTGAAAACAAACCAGAAGCTTGGAGAGCAGCACCAGTTTTGGGCATTGGGTCACCCACTGGAGAAAATTCACGACTTGATTCGACTACTTGTTTGGCAGATGAAAGCAATGACATGTCTTTTGGGCGAATATTACAGTCGTTGCTGATTTTGGCTACTTCTTCTAGCAAGGATCCATTCAATTCCTCGTATGGACGCTTAGATATGCCAGAATCAACACTGATGCAGCTATTCAGAAACTCAAAAACAAAACCAACAGCTAAGCTCGTCCTGTAATCAGCATGTGAAGTACCATCTTCAGGTACCACGGCATCTTTCACTAACTTCACTGTTTCATCTATAACCCCAACACTAAGTACTTTTCCAGCCATATATTCCTCAACTTTCCTGGCTCTTGTAGCGTGCTTAGTCCCATAAGCACCAAAAGCCAGCCGGACAGAATTCACTAAGATTCCACTTTTAGTGCGTGAAATATCTGCCAAGAAAGCAGCTTGTAAATAGGGCAAAGCATTTCCAAGAGGCCGTGGTGCAGCGCGGTAAGTTTCAAATAAGATTCTTGAATTATTTTCCACTGAACCATTGAGCCGTGTTGGTTCGGTAAAAGGAATATGAACACTTACAAGGACAGTTCTAGAGTCCATAGGTGCTCTGCCCAAGAACTCTTCCATTGTAATCTTTTCGAGTTTGTGACCTGACAGTATGCTGACACTAGAGCCTGCAGCAAGAAGCAGTGTAGCTATATCGGAAGGAAAATACTTCATCTGTGCCATGACCAAATTGCCACCCAAACTAGCAGAATTCCTGACAAACCCAGTAGCAATCTTTTCCATATGCTCAGCAATTTTTGTGAACATACAATTACCACCTGAAGTATTGGTTTTAATACTTTCCTTCAAATATTGTATAACCTTGGCTATCGACAAGGTTGCTCCAAATTCGATCTCTGAGTTGTCCACATTAACCACTGACAACTCCGGGATATGCCTCAAATCAATGTATTTGTCATATCTTTCAGTTTCTTTATAGTAACCATCTCCCGTGTTCCCAACAACTAGCTTTATCCTTGTGCCATTTTCAGCCGCACCAGAGTGCAACAAGCTCTGGATCTCCTCAAGAGTTGCTGGAGTATACCAAGAATGTCTTTTAGAATTCAAAAGCCTTTTTGACTTGCATTCATCTTTCTGCACCCCGATATATGGACAAGTATGATCTTTTGGGTTATAGGCTGGCAGTTTACTGACTTTGAGTTGCTTGGAGTCTCCCTTTCTCCAGAAATAATTGATCCCTAAATCTTCCAAGTCGACATCCGCAGCAAAACTTTTGCATGCATCAACAATTGGACGATAACCAGTACATCGACAAAGATTTCCTGTGATAGCCCTCTCGGCCTCAGATGCAGTCAACTTGGAGAATCCAGGAGAAGCTTCGGATTGCTTTGATTTTTCAGCATTGACAAGTGCCGAGAAAAATGACATGCACATTCCAGGAGTGCAAAATCCACACTGAGAAGCATGGAATCCAGCAAATCTTTGATGGATCGGATGAAAGCCATCTTTAGTATTCCCAAGGCCTTCACTTGTAGTAATTGAACAGCCATTTATGCTGCAAAGAAGCGTAAGGCATGAACTCACCGAAAAGCTTTCATCCTGTTTTAGTACGGGGTCATATTTTGACAGCAGGACGACACAAGCACCACAACCACCTAACATGCCCAAGTTCATCAATAATACATGCGTTAGTTATTGAAAGGACGTTAAGACTCAGCATATACAGTAAAAGTTCAGACACCAAAAGATCAATTGGTTAGAAATTTTCTGTACTTCAGAAAAAATCCAACTAACTGCACCAAATAACAAACCCTCAAGGAACAACATAAATACTTGCACAAATGGTGTAGCCTTTACAAATTCGGATTTTAGCACGTGCTGCGCCATGCATAGGGTCAGATACATATACAATATAGTATTTCATATATGTATCGGTTATGCTCGGGATGAAAACGTCGAGAACTACATACGCTTTACATAGTGTGAGATAGGAATCGGGTAAAAAAAATTCTAAATACACCCCTGACGGCGTTAACTTAATGCTACATAAAACCATTCAAATCACAAGTCACATTAGTTACACTATACAGCCAGAGAGCAATAGTAGGCCTCTAAACAATCAAGAAAAACACCTTTTCTCCTTCCAATAGACCCTTCTTTCTATTGACCACGCTTTCATGGCAAAAACAAGAGTTAGCAAATCGCTGTTCAGAGGATTGAAGAACTTTACTAAGCTCTGTACAGTGCTTTAAAAGCTCTGTTCAAAACTGGATTTAAAATTCTTCGATTTTATTGTCGGATTTTGTATGATGGGTTTCACTGATCAAGAACGATGGGAGCAACTAGAAACGAGAAAGAAGATGAGATGACTAGTTACTTATACTAGTTGTCTAGTTCCCTACAAAACATGAGGCCCCAGATTTTGTATAAAGAATGCTATGTTTCTTGAATGAAGAAGATATAATAAAGTCATTAGTACAAAGAAGAAGAACACCATGTGGCAGATGACTCAAGCCTGATCAGCGCCCAAATCAGCAATTCCGAATACATATGCTGAGGTATGTGGTCCTAAGGACCAAAAATGCAAATTTTGAAACCGATAGGACATGTTCCGAACAAGAACATCACCTGTAGGACCATCTTACTTCAAGTAGGCCAAAGAACCAAGAAAACGCAGAGTTCTGATTTTCGAAACAAGCAAATCCAGCAGAGTGGATTATACCAGCTAGCGAGCTTGTGAACGTACTCATACAAATCAAAGATGGTAACTTTATCATGTTACCTTTTCTAAAAAAGCAGTTATAAATATGGTTGTAAAAAAAAAAACTCATGATCCAATTAAAGCCACAGTAATTGATGCAGACATCTTAAAGAGTTCCATATAGAAACAGACCTTCACCACAGCCAAGCTTGGGACTTTTGAACCTGGTTCGAGACCGCAAGAACTCGAGCAGGGTCGTAGACGGATCAGCTTCAGGCAACTCAAACCGCTCACCGTTCACATGGAACACTAGGGACTCATTTGTTTCTACTATTTCTCCCATGGAACTGTGTTATTGACCTGTTCTTTGTAGTAAGTGTATCAGGCAAATCTTGTAGATAAGCAGATTTAGTTTGGAGAAGATATGGAAAATAGACTGTGTCATGTGTGCTATTCAGAGTCGAATGCTTTTTGGAATTTGCTACTGGTCCTTATCAATATGGACCATTTTTTTGGGTGATGTAATCAGTGTCCAAGAAGCTGTGTTTCAAACCACTAATGCTCCCTATTTTTTGGTGATTTTTTAAGTTTCAACTTTCAACCTAGCCAACCAATTCAGATTTGAACATTGAATTCTTGATTAGATTGAATTCATTTTTCAACAGCAATAATATATATATATATATATATATATATATATATATATATGTATATATATATATATATATATATGTATATATAGGTAAAGTTGAAATGTAAGATTTCACCCAGGTAGACCAAGCACTAGGTAAGATGATAAATCATTATCATTGATTATTGATTACGCGAGTGATTACATATGCAGATTATATATGCCAGTTACCGTAACGACCCGGAAAACTAACAAAGTAAAATAAACGTCTTTGTACTGTCTCTCTCTTTTTAATCAGATGGTCAAATGTAATGGCTGCAAGTGCAACTGGCAAATCAAGAGAAGTGAAATTGTGGCACAAGTATGACTGACCAGAGGCTTTGGATAGCAGCACCAGCTATGGGGTAAATCTGTCTACCAGGTTCAGTGACCTTCTTCGGAGACGATACCAGTGGCTTAATATTCCGTCTTTTCGACTAAGATTGACACTGGTGCTGATTTTAATATCTCCCAGGCTCCCAGTAATGCACAGCTCAATTCCTCTGGCGAACCAGTAGTTCTCGTTGGTTGGTTCGTGCAATGGAATATGAACACACTTCGAATCCATATGAGGTCTATTCAAGAACTCTTCAAATGTGAACTTTTTATGTTCATGACCTTTGAATATACTCAGACTAGAACCAGCAGCAAGGAGTGACGTGTTTATGTCTGAATTCCTGCTGAATCTGGAAGCAATCTTCTCCATATGATCAGCTATTTTCGCAAACAGTAGACCTCCATCCGACCCTGATTTCGCTTTGCTATTTTCCTTCCGGTATTGTATAGAAATTGGCACAATGTTGTCCGGAATTCTACTCCAAACTTGTCCATTTTTATTGTTGTGAGTTCAGGAATGTACTCAGATCAATAGATCTGCCATACATCTCGGTTTCACTCTATTAGCCATCTCCCGTATTTCCAACAGCTAGCTTAGTTCTTGAACCGTTCTCATCCACAGGTGAAGCTAAAAACTGTTGAAGCTCCGCGATATTTACTGGACTATATACAAGAATGCTTCTCTGATTTCAGAACCTTCGTCGACTTGTATCCTTCCTTAACTAGAGCACCGGATAAGTGTGATATGATTATAAGAAGGCAATGGGGCGATAGCCATTACATCGAAGAAATTTGCTGTTACAGACTTCTCATCTTCTGAAACTGTCAACTTGGAGAATCCAGGTGCGGCTTCTGGACGATCATTTTTTCAGCGTTGACGAGTAAGCAACGTACAAATTCCAGGCGTGCAGCTAGTCATCTACATGAACCACACACTTCGGATCATGGGTAAGAAAATTAACAGCGAAACTGCAGCGTAAAACCAAGAAAGCGAACATAAAATCATACTACAGAACCAGAAAAAAAATATCAGCCACACACCATCACCACAGCTAAGCTTAGCACCTGAAACGCGTACTTGAGCCCAAGAACTTCAGCAAAGTAGTTGAAGGGTCGATTTTCTGACACTTCAAATTTCTCTCCATTCAATTCAAATTTAAATTCAAGCAGCCATTTCAGGTTCACCAGTACTCAAAACTGTCATTTTCGGGTATATTTATGTTCGCTTTTCCCCTCTCTTTTAATCGAGCAGATTTTTCAAATATTTTTAATCGTGCCCAACTCAATGGTAAGTTGAGTACCACCGCTGAGTCTGGTACGGAGAGCTGATAGAGCATTACAAAATGCAAATTTATAGGCCACCAAGCAAATTTACTAGGAAAAAGAAAAGACCAAACATATTCTATGAGTAATTTTATTTATCAAAACATCTATAAATGTTCATACTTTAAGACGACAAAAGAAAGCGTTCTCCATCTATATATGGAACTATAACATATTAATTCTACAGGGTGAAGCCGAAACCTCATGTAATCTACAACACTACAATATGGAATCACGTCTGAGACTGCAAGAATTTCAAGTAGGTCTCCACGGTATTCAGGCCACAGAGTTGCTTGACCACGGGCATATTAGCAGGAACATCAACCGGGAATATTAAATCAGTCCCTTCAACTGCTCCCCAGGATTTAAGCTGTTTTCTGGCCGCTTTAATGGCTGCTCTAGTGGCGCAGTGCACTGAAGCCGCCATTAGCAGAGGTGGTTCGCCAGAAGCTGCAAAAAGACGGTCATTTTTACATGAAAAGAAGCAAGATAATCCAGATAATGTCACTGCAGCAAGCATTTGAAATGACTTCAAAAGACAGGATGGCGTTCTGGAAACAATGATGTGCATTATTAGAGCACCACTATCCAGTTTCAAATTACTTATATGTTTGGTATCCCCTTTTGAGAACAAAATCATAGAAGCTACTACTAGATGATTCGAAATAAATAACAACATACCCTTGGAGGAGAGGACACGGTTTTTGTGATGTCCACTGTTTAGTACTTCGACGTTGAATTGTTTTGGTATAGTGTCTATAGTTGGGATCTTGTATGTCCATGTGCTGTCGGTAACAACCAAACCATCTGAATCAATAAGGTGCTCCTCGAGCATGTAAAATCCAAGTCCTTGTACAAAAGCTCCTTCAATCTGCCCCAGGTCCACAGCTGGATTCATGCTCTGACCACAATCGTAGATTATATCTGTCCGCAAGATTGTTGTTTCTCCCGTCAGGACATTTATCTCCACCTGCAAGATAGAATGTACAGCATGAAGGGATATATCTAGATTCTAGTAGAAAGCTATCAGAAGCAAACAATAGCATATTCTAGCAAGTTGCAACTAAGTCGAAGAAACAAAACTACTATACTAATATTGTTCAAACGGCTGAATACACTAATGGAATAGTAGGATGGACACTTTCCTTGCCTCTCCAAGATGATAATAACTCCATATGCAAGTAATGAAAAGAAACAAATATTGAGAAAAATTACCTCGCTTACACCAGCACCATAAGTCAAATACTCTGTAGAACTAGGTTCAGGAACAAAGTAAGAATTTACTGCTAAATTTATGTTATGAAAATGTGCCTGCATCCACAAACAGTTTTCATGAGGTTAAGCAAAAAATAGAATCAGATATCAAAAGTCAAAAACACATGAGAATGTCATATATAAAAGAAATGGACCCGGAGAATCAAATCATCCCACGTCACAGAACCCGTTTGCTCCTGCAGCTTTTCCTTGAGAGGGACTAATCTCTCGACCAAGATATTACAGCATAACCTAGCAGCTTCACAACTAGATTCCGATGTAGTGCTCCCAGCCGTAAAACCTCCTTGAACCATGCTCAATGTGTCAGCCTGTACCACTCGCACTTTCTCCACCAAATTGTCTATCCCATCACATTGGATTGAACTTAGAGCATAAGCTGTCGCCTGTTTAACCTTTGTCCAGAGGCCCTGGCCTAACTCTATGCCTCCAACTTCCACAACAATAGATCCATCCCAAAGAACACTAACTTTCCCGGGTGTTGGTCTTACTATCAGCTTATAAACTACAGGTACTCGAGATATACCCCTTTTACGCCATATATTGCAGCTATTAAACTGTTCAATCATATGACTCCTTTCGAAAAAACTTGATGATCTTGCAGCCTTATCCCATATAGAAGGCAAAGTAAAATTAACTGATTCCTCTGAAGCACTCCCATAGAACAATTTCAGGCTCTCGTATGTGTGAAAGTTTTTACTTCGAACAGAATCGACTTCAATGGACAGAAATGAAGCTACATGCTCAATTATAGCTTCAGCGATAAAACTTCCCTGCGCATCTCCTGGGGCTCTCATCGCAGATTTGCTACTGTGATTTGTCTTGCATACTTTAAAGTCAAAAGATAACGCTCCCCAATTATACTTGTTGAACGCACCCATTATGCAATTTGGCATTACAGGGCTCACATCTTCAGTTATTCCTGCATTAATAAGTACGTCAAGGTGAAGAGCTGTGATCTTCCCGTCGGATTTGAAACCAACACTATAAGTTATTTGCATTGGGTGCCTTCCTCCTATAACTATCATGTCAGTTTTCCGATCAAAGTATGTTCGGACTGGGCGTCGTAACTTATGAGCTGCAAGAGCGCATGCTGTGGCAATCTGAAAAATCATTTAGCAGTTAGATTTTAGCGAGACATCCACAGCACTAATCTAACTTATTGAAGTGATAGCGATACGTAAAACATACAGACCTATGTCCATCTTTAAAATAACTGTACTGGTAAAGTAAGAAAACATTAATTGCTTTCAATCTACGTGATAACAATGTTAGAGATATTCAAATTCTATTAAATTTCACTTTATGACCTGAATTTTCAACTCAAACTCTTTGTATCCATGAAACATTTGGACAAGTATGCGATAGAAACCCATAATGTAGTGTAGAGAAAATTCAAAGACTATCTCTCAAGTACCTCAGAAAACAGTGAGAGCGCAGATTGATGAGTAGAATCACAACCTCATAGATATACACAACATTCATGAGCATGGAGAGTATTTTTCTTACGAGAACTTGTAGCGTTATAGTTGTAATTGTCAATGAATTGATATAGTTTTGCAAGTATATGAAGAAGAATAAATAATATATGCCAGGATATTAGGGCCTTATATTAATCGAAATACTTATTGCTCGTGGACTCCATGTTTTCCAAGCTATATTACTGACAAGTGTCAATGCACTTATTGTAGCAGGGGAACTGAGAAGAAAAATACTGATAATAAAGTGTATACTCACATGCATGGACTTAAATGTCTTTCCACCAAATCCTCCACCGACTCGTCTTGTAATAACACGAACATTGTTCTCAGGAATCCCAAGACATTTTGCAATCACAATATGTGCATTCTCAGGGTTCTGAATTGAACTATAAACCACAATACAGTTGTCTTCATCTGGGATTGCAAGAGCAGTTTGAGTCTCCATATAGAAGTAGTATTGGGAACCAAGTTTAATCTGAATGTCAAGGAAAAAATAAACAGCCATCAACTTACTGTACAAATTATTTAAGACAACTTCAATCAGATGAGAGACCACTACTAACGAGTGTAGACAACAAGTACATAGAATAGCAAATTTTGAAACGAAGAACAGTGAGAGGAAATAAATCTAGAAAAGAAATAACTAACAAACCTCAGCTGATAGAATCTGGTGATCAGCTTCAGCCATCCCTTTGGAAAAGTCACCAACCATTTTTGGAGCAACAAAGGCTGGAACATCAAAAAAACTTGACCTTTCAACAGCTTCTTCAACAGTTAAAATGGGCGGATCTAAGCCTTCTGTACTGTAATTAACTTCAGCTGTTCTTGCAGCCATATTTGCATTCTTTTGCGTCTCCGCAACCTAAAGAGATTTTGCAATATAGTAATGTTCTCATATATTTCTGAGGAGCAGGAATGTGGAACTGCAGCTGACGTATACTTAAGAGTCTAAGGGATGAAAAGGTGAGAATTACCACAAAAGCAAGCAGATCACCAGCACACCTAGCAATATCATCGGGAAATAAAACTTCAGAGCCAAACATGCCCAGACATCCAATGTTCTTCCCTCCTGCTGGGATATCTTTGGCAGAGATGATATCAGTGATCCCAACGTGCTGTGAGTTAAAATTTAAAGAAATGCCATTAACTCGAGCCATAGGCTTTGTGCTGTAGATAAATGCTCCATGTAGACAATCTGGAGGTGAAGGAATGTCATCTACATATACGGCTTCACCTGCAAATTTCAGGTTGTGCATACAATGTCACATCAACTTCATCTTGGAATAATAGTATATTATTATCAGTACACGAAAGCATAAGACTGTGTTAACCAAGTTTCAAGAGATCATAAAAGTTGACAGAGTTTCCAATTGCCCTTGTACTAACCAAGGCAAAACTGGTAAATTGACCTTATTTTGATAGGCGTTGGCAACTCGTGTTTAAGCTACATCTACATAATGAAAATTGGAAAGGTTATTACGTACCAGCAGCTTGTAGAGCAGCACCAGTTTTGGGCATTGGGTCACCCACTGGAAAATATTTTCGACTTGATTCGACAACCTGTTTGGCAGATGAAAGCAATGACATATCTTTTGGGCTACTGTTACCGCCGTTGCTGATTTTCGCAACTTCTTTTAGCAAGGAGCCATTCAATTCCTCGTATGGACCCTTACATATGCCAGAAACAAGAGTCATGCAGCTATTTAGAAACTCAAAAATAAAACTAACAGCTAAGCTTGTCCTGTAAGCAGCATGTGAAGTGCCATCTTCAGGTACCACAGCATCTTTCACTAACTTCACTGTTTCATCTATAACCCCAACACTAAGTACTTTTCCAGCCATATACTCCTCAACTTTCCTGGCTCTTGTAGCGTGTTTAGTCCCATAAGCACCAAAAGCCAACCGGGCGGAATTCACTAAGATCCCACTTTTACTGCATGAAATATCAGCCATAAAAGCAGCTTGTAAATAGGGCAAAGCATTTCCAAGAGGCCGTGGTGCAGCGCGGTAAGTTTCAAATAACAATCTTGAATTAGTTTCCGGTAAACCATTCAGCAATGTTGGTTCGGTAAAAGGAATATGGACACTTACAAGGACAGTTTTAGAGTCCAGGGGTGGCCTGCCCAAGAATTCTTCCATCGTAATCTTTTCATGTTTGTAACCTGACAGTATGGTGACACTAGAGCCTGCAGCAAGAAGCAAGGTAACTATATCTGAAGGAAAATACTTCATCTGTGCCATGACCAAATTGCCACCCAAACTAGCAGAATTCCTGACAAAGCCAGAAGCAATCTTTTCCATATGCTCAGCTATTTTTGTGAAGATACAGTTTCCACTGGAAGAATTGGTTTTAATGGTATCCTTCAAATATTGTATAACCTTAGCTATCGATAAGGTTGATCCAAATTCAATCCCTGAGTTGTCCACCTTAACCACTGAAAGCTCCGGGATATGCCTTAAATCAATGTATTTGTCATGTTTTCCGGTTTCTTTATAGTAACCATCACCCGTGTTCCCAACAACTAGCTTTATCCTTGTGCCATTTTCAGCCACATCAGAGTGCAACAAGCTCTGGATCTCCTCAAGAGTTGCTGGAGTATACCAAGAATGTCTTTTAGAATTCAAAAGCCTTTTTGACATGCATTCATCTTTCTGCACCCCGATATATGGACAAGTATGATCTTTTGCGTTATAGGCTGGCAGTTTACTGGCTTTGAGTTGCTTGGAGTCTCCCTTTTTCCAGAAAGAATTGATCCCTAGATCTTCCAAGTCAACATCCGCAGCAAAACTTTTACATGCATCAGCAATTGGCCGATAACCAGTACATCGACAAAGATTTCCAGCAATAGCCCTCTCAGCCTCTGAAGCAGTCAACTTGGAGAATCCAGGAGAAGCTTCAGATCTTTTTGATTTTTCAGCGTTGGCAAGTGCTGAGAAAAATGACATGCACATTCCAGGAGTGCAAAATCCACACTGAGAAGCATGGAATCCGGCAAATCTTTGATGGATCGGATGAAATCCATCTTTAGTATTCCCAAGGCCTTCACTTGTAGTAATTGAGCAGCCATTTATGCTGCACAGAAGCGTAAGGCATGAACTCACCGTAAAGCTTTCATCCTGCTTAAGTACGGGGTCATACTTTGACAGCAGGATAACACAAGCACCACAACCACCTAACATATACAAGTTCATCAACATTACTTGCATAAGCTATTGAAAGAACGTTGAGACTCTATACTGTAAATTTCACCAACAAAAGATTAATCATCAGCAATTTTCTATAATCCAAACACAAGCCATTACTTACACCGTACTACTACACAACAAGAAATCAATAGTGGAACTCTAAACAGTCACAAAATCTTTTCTTTCGTTTTTCACTCCGTCTTACATTAAGTTGGCCAACAGGTAAAACAACTAAATTGTAACGTGTTGCTATTTCCGAAAGCAAGAGTGGATTATAACCAGGGTGGACCGAGACAAAAATTTCACCCCCAGATTAATTAGAAATATTACAAAATATATTACAAAGAAATTTATCTATAAACCACCCAGGCTACCTAAAAAAACCGAAACTCCACACTATTCTAGTGAAGCATCTAGCAATCGGCTTTTTAGATGCTATGGGCGTAACACCAGTCACATATTCATGTAACTCCCACTCTACCACACATGTACCCCTCACATTCTCTTAGAGGGTCTACCTAGCATCTAAAAAACTCAAGCAAGCATGTGAACAGTGAACACTCAAATTGAACAAAGATGGAAACTTTACCTAATCACCTACTTTAGGGAAACATCTACATGTATGATAGTTAACCAAATCAGTAACCCCATGATTCAAACAACACCAACTCAGCTCCGTTCTTTTCAACTGAAATTTACTGAACTGAATTGTAGTATAAAATATAACTGAGCAGAACTGAACTGAATGGAACTGAATGAGTTTTCAATTGAAAATAAAAGAGACTCAGTCACACAAATAAACAAACACCACAACTGCACCAAACAAAACACTCCCTTTTCAAGAAATCATACATTTACATAACATTTCAAAGAGCTCCATCGAAACAAACCTTCACCACAGCCAAGCTTGGGACTTTTGAACCGGGTTCGAGACCGCAAGAACTCGAGCAGGGTCGTTGATGGATCAACTTCCGGCAACTCAAACCGCTCGCCGTTCACATGGAACACTAAGGAATCACTGGTTTCTACCACCTTTTCCATGGAATTGTGTGATTGATCTGTTCGTAGTGGTAGCTGATGAATAGGAATTGAGTTAAAAATTATTGCTTTTTGTCATGAGAGTTGTAGTGTGGTCGAATCGTTGTCGTCTTTGTTGCGTTTTGGAATTTGCTTGTGACTGATCCAAATGGTCGCTGTCAGAATGGTAAATACTCAATCAGTGTGGAAGAATCTATTCACATTTAAATGGCAGCCAAGAATGGACCTACCAGGACAGTGAAGTGAAGATTTGGTAATATTTTTCAACGTCAGCCAATCAATTCAGTGTTGATTCTTGGATAAAATGTAAGTGATTCCTCCGTGTTTGAAAAAATGTTTTTTGGTTCGAATTTAGTTCTAAATTACTCGTATGACACTGGAAAAATATTTGATGAAATTATATCAATGTAATTTCATAGAGTAAATTGTGGTCGAAATTTACCTAAAGTGAATGATACATCATCATCGATACAGATGAAAAGAATATATACATTGTTCATATAAAGAATGAGTGGAGTGAGTGGATTACGGAACGAGGGGTGAGGTTGTTGGCATCGAAGGAGACTAAGAGTACAACACGTGGATGATGGAGGTGGGGTGTGACCTGCTTGAGTTGTAGGGACGATGGGAGCAAGAGAAAGGAAGTTGTGAAGGGGTTGAGTGGTTTCTTATGGGCAAGGAGGATGGCACGTGGAAGTGAGAAGGTTGAGGAACGTGGAGTATGTTTGGCGCATGGAGAAAGTTCGCATGGGGGTTGGGGAGTTTGGCTGGAGCAGTGGCGGTGTGAATGTTGGTTGGATGCCAGTTAAAAGTGGAGGACGAGAGATTGACACTAGCGTTGTGATTTTGAATAAAAATGTGTACACTACATTTGGATATTAACAGTTTGAAAGGGTTGTACGCACTCAAATGGTATTGAGTACAAGGTTCAAACCTAAAATACTTGGGTGGAGATTCTCTTTCCCATCCAAGGCAAATTAGATCACGGTGATTTCTGCCCAAAGACACTAACATTTTGTTGGGTCGCATTCACAAGCCTAAGGCATTGACTCCAATAAGCCTAGAGATGATAAACCAACCTGAAGGATAGTTCCAACTTCCAAGCTTTCCATTTGGGACGGGTATTGGACCCATATACGAGCAGTCTTTAAAATGAATTGAGTCTACTAAGAATTGAAAAGCACATGGGCTGGCCCGTCTGTAGTAGTAAAACATCCACGGCCCAATATTTACAGCAATTAAGCATGTTTAAAAGAATTGCCATGCAAGGTTGGTAAGACCTTGATAAAATCGGGAAAGTTTACACAAAAAAACTGCCTTGCTCAAATAAATTTTGATTGAATTTGAAAACCCGGGGGAAATTATAAGGTGGTTGAGCGATAAAAAAGTTAAACTCATAAACATGTGAGGTTTAGAGATCGAGTCCATTAGCATAATGTTCTCCGAATTAATGCAAGACTCGTTTCTGGGTTCCATCACTTGGTATCGGTACCAAAAGATGTTGGATCTTGGAGACTTTTTAGGTATCTTGATACTCTAATTCTAATACCAAATGATGGAATCCAACTAACGAAAAGGGGATTGAATATCATATTTTTGTACTATCATTTAGGAAGTCATAAATGGAATAATAAATACCCCTCAATTTCAGAAAAAGTGTTACATTTTATTATTCTGCGATCAACTGTCTCTGCGTTTAACCACAATTTACTCTTAAACGATATTAATAAATAAATTATTAAAATTATATAATGAAAATTTAGTAATTAATTTTTTATTATATGATTTTATTAAATTATTTATTATGAGTAATTTGTGGTCATACTCGAAGACAGTTGACCGGTCAAAGTTAAAATGTAACACTTTTTCTGAAATTGAGGGAGTATTACATAGGGTAAGTAGCATGAAAGGGGGTGTATTAGAAAGTTAAAAAAATGGTCAAATATTAGTATCATTTGTTCATTTCCGAGAATTTAGTGGGTCAACAATATCAATTCGTTTAATTTTAAATTAAATTGATGCGATATCTCGCAAAAATTTTAATATTAGATATATGTATAGAACGTAGACCTTATCAAGTTCTGATCTTAATTTTCAGTGGGGTAAATCCAAAACATTATTACAACGTTTAAAGCCGTCCATCCCAACAACATCAAAACCGGAAAATTAATTGCCTTATCCCAGCTTTTCACCTCTTCATCGTAATGGCCCCACACTCACCGAATAATATCGCCTAACAACCATCAAAAGCCCATTGAAGATAATAATCTCAATTAGGAGTTAGGACCATTACATATATAATACTCTGCGGCAATAAAATTAAGAATGCTGATCATAGTTGATTTGACACATAATCATTAAGAATAGTGGAATCGTTAATCACATGCTGAAACACGCAATTAGTGATTTTTAAGCCATAAACATAAGAACATTAAACTAATACTCCACAACCATAGCAATCTCAATCCAACTCTGCAAGTTGGTTTGCTACTAGGCTGATTCTTGTGAACTTAAATATCAGTTTATTTGAAACGTGTTGTAAAACTGTAGCAGTGTCATTGTCTACAGTACTATTACTAGCTAATCACCATTAGAGTACTGTAAAATGCACTTTAAAAAGAATAAAGCGAAAAGATTTGATGGGATAATGAGAAAAGTAAGAGAAACTGGCTTATAATACTCGAGTACCACTATATTGGAAACATTGGCAATGGAATTCCTAGTGTAACTGTCATCTATTATAAACTATGTTTTTTTTATTATTAGAGGTTTCTTACTATTTTTGAGATTTTGTATTGTGATATTTTGAAAATAAAATGTAAGCCAAGAAGTAAAAAGTGCTTAAGGTTATTTCGGGTTTCAAGTTTAGGACATTTGTCACTATTAATTCGTTCGTGTAAGATTTTAAACAACGAATAGAGTACCTCGAGGTGAATTAGTTCCATAGTACGATACAATTGTGAACATAGAAGAGTATTAGGAAACATGATGAAAAAGACCACCGGTTCAACCTGGGTTTTTACTAAGTTTTTGTCGGGTATTAATTTTTATCGGTTTTTGGGTTTTAAACCCCGAAAAAGCCACCCAATACATGTTTTTTTAGAATATTAATATTATAATTACATCAATTTAACGAATATATCATTCGATCTATCAATCTCTTGAAGCTATAATACACTAGACAGTATATACTCGACAGACCTCAGTCTAACTAATTGAGCTAAGCCTCATTCGCACCACTCAATACATGTACGTAAGACACATAAAATGTCAATATAGAAACAAAATGAGATTCATAATTTCATATTCCAAGTGAAAAACAAACGCAAATACTCAGGAAATCTTTTTCCACTGCTACTCCCACAACTTTTTTCTTCTCCAAAATTCCAATATCAAGTGTGTATAGATTCAGCTTGTGTTTGCAAATGCTTAAAAAAAGTGATTTTGTGATTTTGAAGTAGTAAAAGTAGTTTTTTAGTGTTTTATATTATAATTTCTGCTGCAACTTTTCCGGAAAAAAGCAGGTAACCGTCAGAAGCAGAGAAGCAACCCAATAGCTGCTTTTAACTGCTTTAAGCAAGTAGTAGCTTTTTTTTCAATTAAAACAACTGATTAAATTAATTTTTGCAAACACTAAAACTTCTGCTTTTATAAATTTAAGCTGCTTTTTATATGATATATTAAACACTACTGACTTTTACTTAAAATCAACTTTAATCAAATTTTAGTAGAAGCTGACAAAAAAGCACAAGTAAAATCATTTGCAAACACACACTAAGTCAATAAATTCCAACTTCTTTTAATGTTAAAGTTAATGCATACTTCTCTGTTTCTCAGATACATTCTATCAAATGAGTATTACTATATCATGAAGCTAGCTCACACGCCCAACCAGACTATAGTACTCCTACTCAGCTTGTTAGGTCATTTATTTTGATTCAAAACATAAGCTCATTTTAGAAAAGGACCATACTAATTTAGAAAAGCACATTTATAGGTATAACCTCAAACTTATATTTAATAAATTAAATGAAAATTGAATAAGAGAATAGATGTATAAACCATGTTATTATACGATCTATTACAAATTTGATAATTTTTACCATGCCACAAAAACACTAGCCGTTGACCAATTTTCATATTTGACATGTGTCACTGATAAATAGGATCTCATACTTTACGAAACCCGGTCCCTATTAATCAACTATAAGTAAGAATTTTATGTAAGTAATATAGGTCGGACTAGAGTGTCGTAGCGCCATAAAATCAGAACGAAAAAAGAAAGCGGTGTAAGTACCTATATTTACTTTGGACAAAACAAGAGGGGGTAATAAATTGCTTATGTACACACAGTGCAGGTTGATTTTCATAAGGTAAATAACACAATGCATGAAAACATATCAACTAGTTTATCATTTTATTAGACTAGTTGAAGTAAATTATCAAATTAACAGTCTTATAATCGTGTAGCTAAATGTTCACGTAACAAATTTATTTTAAAATAGACCTATCGATCATATTGAGCAAGCTTATTACCTTGCAGAGGCTCGAAAGCACAATTTATGTCACATCACAACCTTTCATAAGGTAACTAAAATACATTAAGGTAATTTCAAACCCTATCCATATCCACTTAGAACTATTTTCACCCTGCCCCCAAGTTTTACGCAGACTAGACACGGCAAGATGGTGTCTTAAATGCACATAAACTTAGTTAAATTAAATTCCACCAAAATTGATGTAAATTCATTTCATTTTCCCCAAAATTACTTTATCTAATCCCAGTCCCAATCCCAATTCCTTTGTTAAATATTTTCACACACATTAATACAACTTGTAGTAAATATTTTAATTATTACCCCTTTCTCTCTCATTCTTTTATTGGCTTTTCTTGACCAAATGCCGACACTTTTCACCTCCCTATACACCCACCCATTTACACTGTTCACATGATTATTAATTTTATTAATTAATTAATTAGTTAAATTAATGAAGTACCAGTTAGATTAATTAATAATTAATCACACCCCAAAAATTATTAAAATATATAAATACTTATTTATATACTTTAACTACAAAAACTTTGCTATCATTTTCATCCAAACCCCAGTTGCCCTCTCTCTCTCTGGTTCTCATCTTTCTCTTTCCATTTCTGTAGAGGGACAAATTGTTCTACTCGAGAGGAAAAGAGGGTTGGAACTAGAATACTCTAAGGTAATCTCCAGATATCCATCAAGTTTCTGTCTTTTTCTTGATGTGTTTTGGTGAAAGTTTGGTTCTTGCTTGAGTTGCTCATGTGGCTTCTTCCTCTTCATTAACTTGGACAAAAGTTGGAGTCTTTGTGCCTTTTTGATTTGATTTTGGTTCTTTTCCAGATGGGTTTTCTATATCTTGCTGAAAAATCTAACCTTTTTAGTTTTTTCTTAGCTTTTTGTTGATTTAGGATTACTGGATCCTAGTACATGAAACTTGATCAGCTGACAGTTATTTTGCTGTTTAATGTTGGTGTAGCTGTTTTGATGTATGTTATTAAATGATGATGGTGAAAACTGAAAAGTACTTTCTGGATAATACCTGAGTACCTGTTCTTGTAATAATGAAGATAGATGTTTGTACACTTTGATGTTTTTCTCCAAGTAATTTGGAGATGTCGATGAATCTAGTTGTTGTTTCCTGGTACTTGTATATTAGTTTCTGTTCAGATCTATCTATACAGATGTAACAATCTTAGTAACTCTTGAGGTGAAAAGGACTTCTCTGTTTCTTCACCTTTTCCGGTTAAAGTTTCATGTGCTTGTTGTGATATGTTACTTTCTAGATTGCTTTAGTCATATCTGAGGAAAAACACACATTGGTTTCATACTCTGATTTTCATTCATCACATAAACAGAAGATATTTTCTGAGTTATTTCTGCAATTTTCTTTTTCAGGTTGAATATCATATCATGGTCTTTGAATAAGACTTTTGTATAGTTTGAAGGTTGAACCACACATATCATCGAATTTGGTGCGATATTCAGATTATCATTACTACTTATACGATGATGATGTACGAAGAGACGGGGTTTTGCGGTGATCTTGATTTCTTTTCTGCTGCTCCGATGAAGGAGCCGGAGATGTGTCCGCCGCTTCAGACTGCCGAACCGGATCAGGAGCCGGTCATGGAGGATGATTACACGGATGATGAGCTTGACGTTGATGAACTCGAGAGGAGGATGTGGAGGGATAAGATGAGGCTCAAGAGGCTGAAGGAGATGCATAAAGGAAAAGAAGGGGTCGATTCGGCCAAGCAACGCCAATCCCAAGAGCAAGCTCGGAGGAAGAAAATGTCACGGGCTCAAGATGGGATCTTGAAATACATGCTGAAGATGATGGAAGTCTGCAAGGCACAAGGTTTTGTTTACGGGATCATCCCCGAAAAGGGCAAGCCGGTGAGTGGTGCTTCTGATAACCTGCGTGAGTGGTGGAAAGACAAGGTCCGCTTTGACCGGAATGGTCCGGCTGCTATTGCAAAGTATCAAGCAGAGAATATGATCCCAGGAAAGAATGAGGGATCTAATGTGGTGGGCCCGACGCCGCATACGTTGCAAGAACTCCAGGATACGACACTTGGTTCATTGTTATCCGCCCTCATGCAACACTGTGACCCTCCACAGAGACGTTTCCCATTGGAGAAAGGAGTCCCTCCTCCGTGGTGGCCCACTGGGTCGGAGGATTGGTGGCATCAACTCGGTCTGCAGAAGGACCAAGGTCCCCCTCCTTACAAAAAACCGCACGACTTGAAGAAGGCTTGGAAGGTGGGCGTGTTAACGGCTGTGATCAAGCATATATCTCCTGATATTGCAAAGATCAGGAAGCTTGTGAGGCAGTCAAAGTGCTTGCAGGACAAAATGACGGCTAAAGAGAGTGCGACTTGGTTAGCTATTATCAATCAAGAAGAATCATTGGCTCGAGAACTCTACCCCGACCGGTGCCCCCCTTTGTCCTCTTCTGGTGGAAGTGGAAATTTTGGAACATATGATAGTAGTGAATATGATGTTGAGGGCATCGATGATGATTCTAATTTCGACATCCAAGAGCAGAAACCGAGTCCTCTTGGTTTATTGAATATTGGTATGGTCCAACAACAATCGCTTCCTATCAAGGATGAAATGATGTCTAACTTGAACTTTTCGAGGAAGAGAAAACCGACTGAACTGAATATGATGATGGATCAGAAGGTATTCACATGTGAGTCACTCCACTGTCCACACAATGATCTTCACCGTGGTTTCCCAGACAGAATTTCAAGGGACAACCATCAACTTTCTTGCCCTTACAAGCATTCGCCTGATTTTGGGGTGTCTAATTTTACCATAAACGATGTCAAGCCCATGGTCTTCCCCCAATCTTTCGTTCAGCCCAAGCCAGTTCCTACACCAGTGAATCCCAATCCAACTTTTGATCTATCAGGACTTGAAGGAGTCCCAGAAGATGGCCAAAGAATGATCACTAATCTCATGTCATTCTATGATAATACCGTGAAAGGAAACAAGAGTGCGAGTCCTGGTAACGGTGCAGTCGCAAAGGAACAGCCAATGCAGCAACGAAGCGTCCAGTGCCAGCAGGATGGATATGTGACCAGTCAGGGCATGGTTCTGGAAAGTAACATTTTCGAAGACAACATGGCTAACAACTCTCCAATTTTTCGTACGGCTGATAGATTCGACCAGGGCAAGCTTCTTACTGCACCGTTCAACAACCAGCCTAGTCCTAACGAAAACTTCCAGTTCATGTTCAATTCTCCATATAACATGGCGCACATCGATTACACAGAGGCTTTCCCCTT
This sequence comes from Plantago major, assembly GCA_026545765.1. NCBI lineage: Eukaryota > Viridiplantae > Streptophyta > Magnoliopsida > Lamiales > Plantaginaceae > Plantago > Plantago major. The sequence continues at coordinate 101,885,021 of CM048841.1, read as the reverse complement.
GGCTCCTCCAAGGGACAACTTTCCCAAGCCTGACATTTCCATATGGTACTAGTAAGAATCGACATGATACGATGAGACGTCACAATATTATTGTTCTGTCCTCATAAGCTGGAGCCTGGAGCCCTTATTAATCTTAGTTCTCACTATATGTCACTCACCAGTCCATGCAGCTGTAGAGTAAAAAGGGCATGGCTTTAATAAAGATCACAATGGTTATGGTCATTGTTCATCTTACACAAGCGATGTTACTTGCTACATTGGACAGAAGTGTTATATATGTTACATAAATAAGTTCACTAGTTTCATTGTCACTTTGGCCTTTTCCTTTTTTTTTTTTTTTTTTTTTTGGTCAGCCACAAGATAAGGTAGATATGTGTATTGTGATGTCCAGCTTTTTAAGGTGCAAAATGCTGGCTGTATTTTGTTGACTGGAGAAATTGATATATTTGTCTGATTCATTGGCTTTGTTCACTTGTTTTCTTGATTGTGTGTTATTGCAGTGAACATAGTACAATGGTAATCTGGACATATTGACATTATTGAGGTTCTTGATTGCTGCAGTAGGTCCAACCTTATCCTGTTGATATGAAGTTTGCCTACTCTTCTTCACCATTGATGAAATGCTTGCATGTGTACTGTTGGTGCCATTCATGACCTTTGTATTCAATTGCCCCATATGGTTTGTGTTTCAGTATTCATTTCCCAAATCTTGGCTCCAGATTCTCACCTGTGTGGGGTATAGAAAACAATGTTGGGAAATTTCGAGTTCAAACCTTTTCGAGGTAAAAAAACATTGTTAGGAAAGCCACCTAATAATACCTCACAGTACTCGACCGCATTAGTCATACGTGGGACACCAGATACATGTTCATCTGAATACCTTTCACATATCACCGACCGTCCAAAAATATATGAGAATACTTGGCCAATTCACTCACACGTAGGTAACTAAATACATGTTCATCTGAATACCTTTCAATACTCGAGTATTCGCAAATGCCCGCAGCAATTGATTTTATTATAACTTTTAAAGTTAACATGGCAAATCGAATTAACTCACATGGAGGGCACAACTATTTGACTAGTGAGAGAACAAGAAGAATCAAACAGGTACACACATGGGTATTAAAGTAAAGCAGTTTAATTAACAAAACTCATGTTATTCTCCAATTTCCATTGGTTAGACGGTTAATTGGTACTTTGATGTATATCCTAATCTTGAATTAAGAAATGATTAACAGGAAGAGAAAACTGTTAGGGAAAGTTAGGTGATCTCAACTGATATCTTGTCCCTATGCTATTGTCCAAAGTCATCAATTAAACTAGTAATAAAATGTATTTTTGTGTGTTTTGGAGGCTTCTGATTTCAAGACTGTAGTTTCGTGGATTTCTTGTTTGTTTATATTTTTGAAACCCACTCAGCCGCCCGCTCCAAATATCAAACTTTTACGAGGTGGTTTATGTGTGTGATACGTAATCAACATTACATTATCAGCTTGAAACGTTTTCAACACAAAATTTAATACAAATGCAATATTCATGTGTTATTAAAGATATAACGTCTAGTTAAACATGTTGATCCCGATAATTTTGAGATACAAGTCTCTCGTAAAAGATAATAAAATTTGTTAGTTAGTGTTATTTGAAGACAAGACTTCCGTGGGAGGAATACACGTCAGGGTGGCATAGTTTTTGTCAACAAGCTAAATGCTCTTCATTTGGTCATCTGATTTGGAAGCACAAGTGTGACATTACAAAAGTTTATACGGTGCTAATTATACTTTATGCCACTTAGCATGTGGCTTTTGAATCTTTCTTTAAACTATTTCAGTTAACATTAACATGTATTAATTGAATCTTTGTCAAGAAACTTTAGGGAGATTTTGTTCTTGTAAAAATATTCCAGTTAATATTATATGTCATGCTTCACATAATTGATTGTGGAATCCACTGCGGATATTGAGGGGGTGAAATCATTAATAACGTTCAAACGTATAATTTTTTGGCAGGATTAATGATAAGTTTGGGATAGACATAGACCCTAGAATTTGTGCAGTTTGATAGTAATTGTTTTAAGTTGCTTTTCACTAATGTCGCCAATTATTTGGGATTAAAGGTATCTTGGTTAAGGAAAGGGCTTTAATTGTTTTTCATTTTCATTGCTCCTTTTTGCCCTTTTCACGAAAAGACTAGCCACATATTGCGACGGAAACTTCGTGGATGCTTGAGTGACTCATCTTTCACTTTTCTTCTTTCCAACTCCTTTTTATTTCTTTTCACTATAAAATCCAATATTTTCATAAAGTCCCACATACTAATCATATACTACGTACATGATCTGAACATACTGTTTGGTTTATTGCATATGCATTCAAACATATATACAAAAAGCATTTAAATACTTACAACTATCTACCTGGAATGAGAGTTGTTATACGAGTAAGGATCGACTCAGTTCGTTCCGAGTTCAAGTCTAACTTGAAGCTTGCTTTGTTATCGAGCCGAGTAGGGTTCGACTACTCGACTAGATTTGATGAAATATTACTATATTTTTAGATTTATAATTATATGCATTATTCAATAACGAGTTTGAGCTCGATTAAAACTCAAACCAAAACGAACTAAACTCGAGTCTACTTATAGTGACTCGAGCTAAAAAAATACTTCATTATGTTAATGAGTCGAGCTCGGACTAAATAACAGCTCGAATCGAACTCTTAGATAACACTCACGAATAATCTCAACTAAAATCTTCAACAAAAGAAGTTAATTTATAAGTGTATAACTACACTTACCCACGTTTGGTTCAAAGTACTTTGTACGAATATTGCAACACAGTTGACCCTAACAGATTATCTAAATTTGATTTTAGGTCGTCTCACAAACATGTTGCAGGTATAATTCGAGTCATGAAATTGATAGCTCAAATTAATAACAAAATATTTGACCTGCCATAAGTCCAATCAAGTACTTCTTAATTACTCACCTGGACTTAACCAACAATAATTCACTTATTTTATTTGAATCCAGCATTACATGGGGGAGAGAAGAGGATCCGTTGATCTTTTTCAATTTTCAATTGTAAATGATCGATTTAAATTAAGCAGAACCTCCCCTAATTATTTCACTGATTGTAGCAAAGTGTCTTCCACCGCTGAAGTGTAAGTGATAAGTTGGCCATTAGAATCAATTACACTCCCAACTACTTGGAGATATTATACTATGGGATCTGATTTTCCATTAGAAATGGAAAATCCGTTTTTTTTTTTTTTTTTTCAATAAACCAGTCTCGGTCAGTTTCCCAGCTGTCCGAATTTCGGTCTCCGATTTCGGTCACTATATAAGCGGAAAAAAACAGACCAGAAAAGCTCAAAAATGAAAATTCAAATTTCCATTCGATCCTGGCGATTCCGGCGACAAATCATCACCTATAATCGATTTTTTTTTTTGTTTACAGTAATTTTCTATTTTTTCAATCGTTTTTTAATTCAAAAATTTGTGAGATTTTGATGATTCAATTTCTATATTGTAATTGTACATATTGGAATTGTTGATTGAGCTATTGGAACAGCTGATCGAGCTATTGGAACAGCTGATCGAGCTATCAATACGATTTTACATAATCGTACTTGTTTTATATTGTTCGTACTATTTATTCTATGTGAAATTTTTGTATCTGTGAGTTTAGTCTGGTGACTGTGAGATGTTATTTGATGTATGTGGGTGTTTGTGACTGTGATATTTATGTAGAGTGTCTGTGACTTTTGCAGATGTGATATTTTATGTTGTGTCTGTGAGTTTTAACAACTGGTGGATTTACATCGTGTCTGTGATTTTTTTATCCTGTTTTTGTGGGTTTGGCATATGTGAGATTTATGTTTTGTCTGTGGGATTTTACAATTGGGGGATTTATATTGTGTATGTGAGTTTTTAAGACTGGTGGATTTTCCTTTTGTGTCTGTGAGTTTTTTATCGTGGAATTTACATTGTGTATGTGATTTTTTTGTTCTGTGGTTTTTATCTTGTGTCTGTGGGTTTGGTAACTGTGAGACTTATGTTGTGTCTGTGGGATTTAACAACTGGGAGATTTATGTTGTGTCTGTGGGTTTGGCAACTGGGAGATATATGTTGTGTCTGTGGATTTGACATCTGTGAGATTTATGGTTTGTCTGTGGGATTAAACAAGATTTCCAATGTGTCTGTGAGTTTTTAAGAGTGGGGGATTTACATTGTGTCTGTGAGTTTTTGCAACTGGTGGATTTACATTGTGTCTGCGAGTTTTGTGTCTGTGATTTTTTATCGTGTGTCTGTGGGTTTGTCATCTGTAAGATTTATTTTTTGTCTGTAGGATTTAACAATTGGGGGATTTACATTTTGTCTGTGAGTTTTTAAGACTGGGAGATTTTCCTTTGTGTTTGTGAGTTTTTTATCTGTGGGATTTACAATGTGTCTATGAGTTTTTGTGTCTGTCATTTTTATCTTGTGCCTGTGGGTTTGTCATCAATGAGATTTATATTGTGTCTGTGGGATTTAACAACTGGGGATTTACATTGTGTCTGTGGGATTTAACAACTGGGGGATATTACAACTGGGGATTTTCCTTGGTGTCTGTGGGTTTGACATTTGTGAGATTTACATTGTATCTGTGGGATTTTGCAACTGGGAATTTTCCTTGGTGTCTGTGAGTTTTTAAGACTGGAATTTTCCTTGGTGTCTGTGATTTTTATCTTTGTGTCCGTGGGTTTTACATCTATGAGATTTACATTGTGTCTATGGGATTTTACAACTGGGAATTTCCCTTGGTGTCTGTGAGTTTTTAAGACTGGAGGATTTTCCTTCGTGTATGTGGGATTTTACAACTGGGGATTTTCCTTGGTGTTTGTGAGTTTTTAAGACTGGGGGATTTTCCTTCGTGTCTGTGATTTTTATCTTTGTATCTGTGGGTTTTACAAAATATGTTGTCTGAGCGTTTGGGTGGAAACCTGACGTGTCCTTTATACTCTCCGAATGGATTGTTAGGGCTAAGTAGGTGTAACAATTCCCACAGCAAAAAGACTTCTAAAAAAAGACTTATATTTATCTTATTATGTATGTTAGGTGTTTCTATCTTGCATATGTGAGATTTATATTCTTTCTGTGATAAACTGATAATATTAATTTGGGATAATTTATTTTGGTACCCCTTAAATTTGGTCCAATTACAGATTCAACCCCCTATTTTGAAGAATTACATTTTTGTCCAAAAAAGAACTACGGATTTTTCTATTTACAGATGGGTCCAAAAGTCAAAGGCGCTGCTGATATGGAGTTGCTTTTTGCTGACGTGGATAGGAAACTTTGAGATATTCACGAAAATGCCATTGATTTTTTTTATTTTCAACTTTCTTTTATTCATTATATCTATTTTCTTTTACTTTTCCTTTTCTTTGTTTTTGAATGTTTTGGAGAATTGCAATTCAAGTCCTTAGATGAGATCAAATTCCCAATTTTTCACCCATTGAGTTTCTAAAAACTTCAAACAAGTTTTAATAATCAAGACAAGACGGAGTCATCGGAGATGGACAAGATTGTAGGTGCCGGAGCTCCGATTGGGAGCTGATTTATTTCCTGGGACATGAAAACTTGATTGGGGCTGAAATCACCGGTCGAGTGAAGCTCGAGGCTGAAACCGGCTCGATTGAGTCGACTTGACTGTCTGAGCTATTACCTGGAGCTGATTTCAGCTCCGATCAGCTCCGACGTTGGAGTTGATTTCAGGTCTGGTGTTGCCGGAAGAATTGGAAAGAATGAAGGAGGAGGAAGAAGGAGAGAAGGAGGAGGAGGAGGAGAAGAGATGGGTTTTTTTTGCAATTTTACTTTTATTTTATTAAAGTTTTTTTTAATTTCTTTTTATTTTAGCCTTTTGTTATTGATTTGCTATTAAAATTTCCACCTTTGCAAAGAGAGAAACAATATGGTAGTGCTGGCCAACAGAAGGGTGAAATATGTAATTGTTTCAAATCCGATGACGAATCTGTTTCGGGGGCCAATTGCAGGGGGGCCATATGTAATTTTCCCTATTAATTTTGTTTACATGATCTATTTTATGGAGGAATTTGAAGACATGCTTCCTGTTTTGGTGGAAAATGAAGGTTCTTTGATTGAACAGATTGACATCCAACGAAAAGGTACTGTTTCAAAAAACCCCTGTGTTTTGCTTCACATATTTTTTATAATTTTTTTACATTTTCTATTTTTAAGACTGGGGCATTTTCTTTAGTGTCTGTGAGTTTTATCTTGTGTCTTTGGGTTTGGCATTTGTGAGATTTACATTGTTTCTGGGTTTATTGATTCTGGTGCTGTGGGATTTATGCTTTCTCTGTGGATTTTGCATGTGGGAATTATGCTTTCGCTGTGAGATTTTTTATTTTAACATGTTTTTATATAAAAATACCAAAATATGTTGTTTGGACGTTTGGTGGAAACCTACATGTCCTTTATACTATTCGAATGGATTGTTGGAGCTAAGTAGGTGTAACAATTCCCACAGCAAAAAGACTTCTAAAAAAAACTTATATCTATCTTATTATGTCCGTTAGGTGATTTATCTTGCATTTGTGAAATTTATATTCTTTCTGTGATATTATTAATCTTGTTGACATGATCTATTTTGTGGAGGAATTTGAAGACAGTTCCTAAATTTGTGGAAAATGAAGGCTATTTAATTGAACAACAGATTGACATCCAACAAAAAATGAACTATTAGATACCGTCACTAGGGTTGTTCAAAAATACCCAAAAACTGAAAAAAACCGAACCGAAACCGAACCGAAAAACCGTACCGATAAGAGAGGGTTCGGTTTGCTATTTTTAAGCAAATCGATTTTCGGTAATTTTCATTATTTATACCGAAAATTATCGAAACCGAACCGAAAACCGAAAATATACCAAACACATGCCTATTTTATTAATAATATGAACATTTGGGCACCTTTCCAATTATATACTTGAAGTAAGCATTTTGGTATGTTATATAGACATGGAAAATAATCATCAAGTAATAAAATTAAGTAGTAGGAGTACTAACCTAGTAGCGATGAGTACTGAAGAAGGCATGAACAAATTTTTCATCACTTCCTGGACATTTTTAAAGCCTCCAAAACTTGTGCTTCATTTAATTATGAAGGTTTGTTTTTACAATTAAACAAAAGGAGGTTTTTTACAATAAAAATAATGGATTTTGATTTTTTTTCGGTTTTTTTGGTTATAAACCGAACCGTTACCGATTTTTTTGGGTATGATACCGAACCAAAATTTATTTTCGGTTCGATTTTCGGTTCACACTTTTATTGCTACCAAAATTTTCGGTTTTCGGTATGGTTCTGTATACCGTTACCAAAATGAACACCCCTAACCGTCACTTCTCGATCTTCTGTTACTATGTGCTGAAATTAGGTTTTCCATTTCTGTTCTCCTCTTGTGCTGAATTGAAATTCAGGTATGGTTTTACCTCTCTTGAGCTTTGATTCATTCATTTATATGATAGTGATATAGAATTTTTTTTGTATCTGTGATGTATGAATGTGAATAAGCTCATTGGCCAATTTGAATACATTTTCCTTCTCATATACACACTTCTTTACATTTCTACTATCAAAAACTGAAAATGAAGATCACTAAGACCAAGGTAGACTCGGAGGAATGAGAGTATTCCTCATATTTTCAATGGTTACTTATTAGTTCTGCATAATGGAACCATGAATTAGACTAATTAATACTCTACTGTAATAGTTAATACATCTCTAATGTCAATTTTCAGATTGCGCAAAAATAATCATATTTTTATCTCTATTGTAATACTTTGATAAAATCCTCTCAGTAGGATTTTCATCAGATTCAATGTTGATTGTCTCATTACGTCCATATGAAAGGCTTCACTATAATTTAAAAAAAAAAAAAACTGTATAAGAACAATGCAAATGAAAAACCCATATGACATATGAAAACCCCAGATAAACATATGATAAACCCAGATGCAATTAATAAACCCAATGCATGCGCCAAAAACATGTATAGTTGCATAAAAACTTCACTAGAGGTAAAAATAAAAAACCTACATGGCATATGAAAGTCCCAGATAACATATGATAGCCCAGATACACTAAGAAATAAGACAGGTGCATAGTTGCACAAAAACTTTAACGTAACTCCAAAAAAATAAAAAAAACCCTGACACAGGGATAATATCTCACAGACACAAAAAAAATCTCACAGTTGCAACACCCCAAACACAAGATAAATTATCACAGTTGAAAAAAAACACAGAAGTAAGAAATAAGACAGGCGCATAGTTGCATAGAAAATTTAACTCCAGCTAAATAAAAAACCCAGATGATATATGAAAGTCCCAGATACATAAATACAAACCCCACAAAAAAAAAAAAAAAAGAAAGAAATATTACACTTGGGTAATTCAAGAGAAACACCGTGTTCTCGCTTGATATCCATTAAATTCTTCAATGACAAATCATCATCGTCCAATTTCCTCTTCGGCATTGTACCCTAGAAAATCAAAGCAAATGAAAATCAAAATCTTCAAAAACAAATCATGGTCGTACAAAAAAATGACGAATCTACACTGAAATCAACTGAAACGAAGTTCATCAGTTCAAAAATTACTTTAGGGCAGCAGATGAACAATTAGAGGAAAACACACAAAAACACGCACACTATGTGTAAAAAACGTAAAACGGCGTGCTGAAATGAATTAGAACGAAACTGGATTCTAGACTGACCGCTGACCGTGAAATCGGATGCTGGTCTGACCGCGAAACCGAACTTTCCATAACCTAATGGAAAGTCAGACCTTTTCCTAGTACTTGCTATTGAATTCACCACGTGTCTCACTTATTGCACTGGAGATGTTAGAAGGCGGAATCAATCCTTTAAAATAAGGAATCATGTTCGGTGACACACACACACACATATAGTGTCACATAGACTGGGTGAAGGGTCTTCGCACCGTAGGCTAGAGGCTTTTTCAACATGAATAGCTTTGGGATAGTCTTAAGAGAATCAACGCCCCTCTATGAGGCAAACTCTGAGGAACACTCTCATTTCTATGAGAAATCAAGCTAGGTCGGACACATTATAGCACATCACCTTCAATTTACTTAAGTGGTCAACTTAAAACATTTGGTAATTTTCATTCTAAACATGATAAAAACTAGCAGGTCAAATAACGCGTAACACTATTGCGAAGGATCCAAAATGATAAAATGTAATAGTTGTTTTGGAACGGAACCAGTAATTTAGTGAAATAACTCACTTTCACAATGCTTATGGCCAGGGGGCACTCACCTATACAGGAAGCAACATTTAAGGCAAAAGAACATGCTAGGCTTCTTGTAAGCTGTTGATCTGTATATACATGCATCTAGTCATCATCCATCAATCATCAATAACATACACAAAATATTCTCTCACCACTTACATTAATTACTGAACTAAATTCAGTTACTGTTAGTAGATTTCTTAATACATTGCAATAGATAATCCTAACTGTACTTTCATGCATGTTTCTGTTGTGTAGTGCAATGACTGTCTGGTATTTAACAGACAATCTATAATGAAAGACTAAAATGGATGTATTAATTATACTCCTATAAGTAACTAATTAAGCTGCTTTGGATTCCTAAGTTATCTTGTTAGGTAATTAAGCTTCCCTAAGTTTTCCTAACGTAACGACCTGCTTGGTGATGACGGTTAGATACCGAGTACTAATGATTTCGAGGTTCACATCTCACATCTTAAGAACGAGTGAAATAAAAAAAAAAATATATAAGTAGGTCACCACTCTCACTTAATTAATATGAGGTATTTTAGATGATTCTAAAAGTAATTCGTGAGATCTCCGGTTAAAAGAGAACAATATATGTATCATACTAGTGTTACAACTTACGTGTATAGTGCAAGTGATGAGTAATCCCGTCGAATCAGGGGATGGGATCTCGATCGATTACTGATGGGGTCGTTAGTTAGATAAAAATGTATAATTCACAATAAATTATTAAACCATATAGACATGATTCTGTAACTTGATAATATTCCTTATTTTGGGAATAATAATTTTTTTTGTTTGCCAGATATATCTGAAATTTATTAGGATTAATTAAGTTTTCCTAGTCAAGGGTGGGGAAAAGGGAAACAGGATCTATTATGTAGATTGCAATGTTTGATCTTTTTATATGGAAGACTAATAACATAATCCACACTTTCAAGACTTTAAACCTAAGTAAAAGGTGCAGTGCACGTAGGTGAGTTGTCAAAGAGTTAACCCTTCCAGTTGGGTTTGGTTAATGATTTGGGTTGCCTAGCCATGATGTCGATCATAAATTGTTAATGCCGGAATAATATGAACTTTATAATAGTCGATTGTGTAACAAAAATAAAAAAATTGCTCTGATATTATTATATATTTAACATGCATATCTGATGTGAAGCGAGTATCACAATTTACCGCCCCTGGTAATATTCTACCATGTTTGATCAAGCAACTTAATTTCCATACCGGTTATTCGGCTCAAATGCAGACGGATAAATTCTCCAATAGTTAGGCAAGTCTAAGTATTTTATTGTTGAATAAATTCAAACATTAAATTTATGATACCCGAATTGCTCAAACAACATGAGATACGTGCAATTTCAACGCACTATATATATAATATTAAAGATCTCATATATATGCTAATTTATATTGTGAATAATACTGAAGTCAAGTCAGCCACAACTGTTCCTCATTATTCTACATCAAACCAAATTTATATTTGGACAAAAAATAACTCACGTTAAAAATTTAGTTGTATTTCTTTCTCATACTCTGGGACGATGGCTTACATTATTGCATGTTCCTTCTTAATTGATCTTGTGACTCCGACTCGTGTCACAATATTGAGATGTAACACAATCCCAATAATAATATATATGATGGTTCACATTTTATATCGACTTTGACTATATATTATTTCTAAATGATCATATTAATAACCCATTTATTACAATTGTACTTTTATGAAAGTTTACTGCCATTTACTTAAACCATAATATTAAAATTTTATTACCGAAAAGTTCACAGGATGTTTTATAATATAGTTTTAATTATGAAAGGTAATATGTGGTCAGAGTCGACTATACAAAATCAAACAACATATTATTAACGAGTCGAATGGATTATATAAATTAACAATATAAATAATTCTACGGCAATTTTTTAAAAGTAATGTTAAAAATGATTCAACTATTTTTGTTCTCCATAACGTTTTCTGCTCTATCTTTGTCGAGGCCCTGTTAGAAGTATGGGCAAAGCTAGCTGTCATCCTGGCTGACTGGCTGTCGTGTTTCAATTTCATTGGCATTTCAATTTATTAATCTTTCTAACAGTAATAATGCAGCAAGCCGACTACTAGTCTATCGAGATTCGAACCTTCACGGATTTAATTTTGAAATCACTCGGAAATCAGAATTGATATTATGTGAAAGTAGTAGTGTATATACTCCAATATTTATCCCACCGCTTTGTTTTGTTTTCGAGTAACCCCAAACTTTTCTTTGGATCAAATTATATGTTGTCTACGTTATTTTTTGATCTGAAGTACTCAGAGTTTGGGGTTAATGTTGTTGCCTGACCGGACATACCGCCTTCGATTTATACGTAAACATAACATTGGCGACAGTTTAGATTCTCAGTACGTGACAACTTGAGCCCAATTTGACTGCATTAGTGGACTTCAGGCAACTTACATTTTGGGCCAATTTTATTGGAATAACAGGTTCTGGGCCTCCTCCAATGGACTAAAATTAGAACTCTCACTAAATTGGGCCATCAAGTACACTCGTACACTAAATGAACATACTGGTCGTTTTCTGATTTAGAGGCCTGAGGTTGGGCCGGCCTGTTATTTTACTCGAGCTTTGTGACTGCGTGATGGAGCCTGGAGGTCATATACTTACCTTGTTGACGGCTTACAAACTTATAATTATAATACTCCATCCGTTTCATATAAAACTTTATAATTATAATTGATGGGTCAACATATCATTCATAAAGCAATATGAGTATAACCACAGTGCTCCCAAATGGACGGGTCTTAATCGATTAGTGGTCGGGACGCGACAAGGATGTCACATCTTTTTTCGGGAATCCATCTACGAGTACTCCATGGTTGAACTTGTTTCTATGGAACAATCTTATTATGGACAATTAAATGAGAAGTTTTTTCAATGATCGTAGGACTGAGTGCGCTGAAAATAACTGTGTTGACTTTATGGGACCAACATATGGCCCGCATAGCAGTCCACATATAATCACACCGACCTAATTACGGTTCAGATCTCAATCGATTATTGATCGATGCATTACAAGTTTGATACCTTAGCTGCAAATTATCTGATAATTTGACATTATTTGTGCATTTTCCAATGAGAGAACAAACACAACTCCCTCCATTATCATTTTCGATAATTTGCACCCGAGTACCTACCACTCATATAATAAACAATTACATTCGGAAAACTCTCTCAGTTCTTAAATAACCCCTTTTTAATTAGCTGGTGAAATGAAATCTAGAGTACAATAAAACTATAATTGTAATGATAAAGTATAAGAGCATGGTTGAATATGCAATTCGACGATATTTTTTGAACATATAATTATGTGACTAAGTTGTATCTGAATCAATTCGTAAATTGATCGACTACGGTCAAATTTATAACTATATAACATAACGTCCTGAATTCCAGAACCTTTAGAACGCTATCTATACAAAAAAGGTGCAAATTTCTTTTCGAAAATGCATCAACGAGAACTTAAGAGTTAAACATGGTTCTCGGGAGCAATTTTAGATTGTGTCTTGTGTAACTACTAACCGACCAACTGGAAAGTCTTCGGTGATAATGTTACAAGTAATAAATGAAAAGTCCGACCCGGAATAGCACAAAAACCCGAAAAGCACAACTGTGATTTTGTTGTTACAAAAACTGAAAAAATTGTAGTAATAAATTCCTTCCCCTGTCATTTGCATTCCTTCATTATCGCCGCTTTCCATATCCTCAGCTTCTCCATCTCCTCCGATTCACCGGCCGCCGCCCTACTCCGCCGTGGATTCCGCCGCAATACACTACCAGCACCTCAATTCAGCAACGCACGCCAATGAATTCCGAATCCACTTGACAATTACTCACTTTTTCAGGCATTGAATTAGGGAAAGGGCGGAAAAGATACTTGTAGCTCGATTTTTTAACTCGAGGTGTGTCATACTTTTCTTAATTTCTGTGTTCCTTCGTTGTTGCTGTTCGATTGGTTTTGTTTCCTTCCTGGTGAAGCGATTCTGAATTGTTCCGATTTTGTGTGGATGTGCATGTGGGACTGTGTAGATAATTGGGGGATTACTGATTTTGTAGCTCAGCTAATGCTGATGGTAATTTGTGTGTTTTTTTTCCTGTATTGAATTTGGTGAAAGGTTGATGGATTTCTGTTGCGAATTCGGGTTTCCTCGAATACTAATTTGCAGTTTGGTCAATTGGAGCTATAACCATACGTTTCGAATATGTTCGATAATAGGAACCAATGAAATAGTCATGGTCTCATGGATGGTCTAATTAGGTATTAAGCAAAGTGTAGAGAAGCCATTCTCACCTGAAACTAGTCTGCCGTGGAAGTCGCAGAACCATTTTCCTCCTTTCTTTAATGGGGCTTTCATGTTAACGTTTTTGATAAATATTCGATTTGTAGCTTGCAAGGTCGAATTTCTAGATTGTCATACTTCCGGACAATATTAGATAGATGCAAGCTGGAGAGTGGGCGGTTGAATTGGTGCTTCCTCTTTTTTAACCAGCTGGGTGGCATTATAGACTTGGGATTTTCCTGGAAGAGTACAGTTGGTAGATTCTATCCCGTATCTTGAATTTCTTCCAGCCATCTAGCTTCCTACTGTCTTTAAAGACACTACGGATCTGCGTCTGCATCAGCTCACACACCAAAAAGTCAGATATTCTAGGTTAGTTACATGTTTAAGTAAAATCCTTCAGGTACTAGTATTATTCATGGTATGCTTCCTTGTGTTAGTACAATTAAGTTACTGGCTTATGGCAAATTATTTGTGAAACCTATATGAAGTATGAACATGCTTTGGCTATTTTTCTCTTGTTAATTTTTTTCTTTGGGGTTGTATGTCTTTCATCTGTGTTGATTTTTGTTCTACATTTTGTGTCTTGAACTCTTGATTCCTGTTTGGATGGTTTATCTATGGTTTGGGGAAATATCAATGTCCTTTTATGTGCAACCTACTTACATGTAACCGTTTGGCCCATTGTTGAAGTTCTGATAAAAAAGGAGTAGTTCTTTCTTTAGAAGGTGGGCTTGTTACTTCCATTGATAGGTGATACACATAAAAAAAACACCACTGATTCCTTATATTTATCTTGATATGCGATTTGCACATACACAACCTTCACTCGGCTTTATATATATTGCAGAGCTAAATAGTGATTTCTTCTGTTGCTGATTATTGCATCCTGTGCATATAGGCATATAGTCACAAATGGCTGTTGAAGCTTGTCGTGATCAAAAGTTCATGGATGATAGTGATGATGAACCATTGGTTTTTAAACGGAGTAACACTTCTTCAAGACAAAACCAATCTAGTGCTGAAACAAAGAAATCGTCATCTCAAAAGCCCGAGCGGCAATTAGGCAGGCCAAATCCAGAGTCAAGGTCTCAGAATGGTCAAATTTCTAATTCTCACAAAGGTAAAGCAGTTCCATCTGCTAGTCCACCACCCTCGAGATCTCCTTTGGTCAGCCCAAAACCATCTAATTCTTCTGGAAAGTCGTTGACAGTTAAGTCTCCTGAGGTAAAACCTTCTACTTCAATGTCAGAGGCGCAAAAGCCTGTTAAACGACCAATCAAAGAGGAGAAACCTTTGAAGGAACCGACTGGTCAATCAAATGATGATTCAGAGGATTCTGAAGATGAAAAACCCCTTAGTACTAGACGTGTGACAGGCTCGAAGATCAATTCTAATCAAGGCAACAAAGGACTGAATGCTTCAAGTTCAGTTAGAAAGCCTATACCAAAACCTGAAGATTCAGAGGATGAAATGCCATTGTCATCCAAATTCGGAGTTAAGAACAATGCCGGGGCATCCACCAGCAAGTCTGATAATTCCGATGTAAAAAAGTCTTTACCTGTCAGAAATGATCGTAACGGATCAGCTTCTACAGAAAGGAAACCATCACCTGTTATAAAGAAGAGACCTGTAGATGGTGTAAGATCCACAAGTGAATTATCTTCAAAAAAGCCTAAGCTCTCGGATGCATCTACACCTAATAAACAGAAAGATGCATCTGTTAAAGTTGAAAAGAAGGAAGACGATGAGGATCATATTCCTATTTCTCATAGAATGAAAAAGCCCTCTTCTTCGGATAAGAAGTCATCATTTGTTAAAAGTGTGACCAAACCTGTACCGTCCATATCAAAGAAGACTTCTATGAAGTCTAAGAAGTTTGTGAAAGACTCAAAGTATTCGAAGTCATCAAAGGTTCCTCCTGGTTCTGGTGATGGGCAGAAGTGGACAACTTTGGTTCACAGCGGTGTGATCTTTCCACCTCCATACCAACCTCATGGGGTAAAGATGCTTTACAAGGGCAAACCTGTTGACTTGACCCCGGAACAGGAAGAGGTACTCTCTTCACTCATCCTCACCATCACCCTTTCTTTCAATTCTTCACCAACCACGATAGATCAAAGCCACTCATTAGTTGGCGTTTCTTTTTCCTAAAAGTTGGTCTTATATCCAAATCATGTTAGCATATCTTTCTTTTGTCAGGTTGCAACAATGTATGCTGTGATGCTGGAAACTGATTACATGACTAAGCCGAAGTTCAGAGAGAACTTCATGGCTGACTGGCGTAAAATACTAGGAAAGAATCACACAATCCAAAACTTGGAGGACTGTGACTTCACTCCAATATATGAATGGCATCAGAAAGAAAAGGAGAAGAAGAAACAGATGAGTACTGAAGTATGATACTTTCTGTATGTAATTAGTGTACTAGAACTGGCCTAAATTACTTTTATGTTTTTTTTTTCTGTCGGGTATGTATACATGCATGGGATACATATTTCTATGTATCATCATGTATGCATATGATAGAAAATGACTAACTAATTGATAAACTGTGAGAGAGACTGAATGAAGTATGAGAAATGGATAAGTGATGTATTGTTTGTTATGTCTTGTGGGGTCGCAAAGTTACTGAAAATGGAAGTGGCAACTGGCAAGTTAAAATGGGATTCCCCGTACAGAAAGATGGCAAGACATTATGGATCGAGGGTAAGGGTATTGCCAGACTGACTTCTCTTTATTTGGGCAGGAAAAGAAGGCAATAAAAGAGGAGAAAATGAAGCTAGAGGAGAAGTACATGTGGGCAATTGTAAATGGTGTGAAAGAGAAGGTTGCTTCTATCCTGATTTGTAAATGTCATTTCCATTCATATTTCTTATTAAGAGATTCTATCATTGACAAAAATAGCCTTCACATGTTTTTGTGTGGTTACCTTAAAAAGAAATTTGAGGGTTTCACCTTTTTGTCATTGTGGATACATTGATCCATGCTGTAAAGTGCTAGAAGTTTACATTCTTCATATCTCTTTGCCAAAAATATTGTTGAGTATCTAATTAGATGCTTGCAATTCCTTACAAATATCAATCATGAAGTCGTTTCAGTGTCCGTGTTCCTTGTCACTGCAATGGATGATAATCTTATGGCCTTGCGCAGTTATATTTTCTTAAGTTACCGACTTTGAAGCAGTGATTTCTTTTTTAAACTTGTCTTGTCAACCTTTCAGAACTTTCCAAGTCAGTGTTTGAATTTTGCTATTCCTCAACTTTGAAATGCTTCTATTACAAAGTTATTTTTCCTGTCATGCCTATCAACACCTGAGAAGTTGCATTTTAGGCTCCCACGATCTTGTTCTTTGGCTGGAAATACTTAGCTGCGACTACTTGTATCAATTCTGTTCTATATGTCTTTTGGGTCATAACCATATTATGATGTCTCTCCTATGAATATTTACCACCTACACCATATGTAAAGACTGCATATTGAAAAGTTAGTTTTTTTGCAGTCCATATATCTCTCTGAATGATGTCAGTTTTTGCACATTCAGTTCATGATACATGGGATTATTATTATTATTATTATTATTATTATTATTATTATTATTATTATTATTATTAATAAAAGTTTGCTTTTAAAACAGCCGCTATTACAGAGCGAAAAAAAAAAAAAATCCGCTGATCTTTTTTCTTTTCATCTATATTGATTATCTGCCATTTTGCCTCTGAAGTAGCTGACCCTGATGCAATTCACAGGTAGGAAACTTTAGAGTTGAACCGCCCGGATTGTTTCGAGGCCGTGGTGAGCATCCAAAGGTGATTCAAAATTTCCTTCCACTGATAGAGACAATTATTACAGATCATGTTTTTTGCTTAAACTGAGAAAAAGAAAAAAGAAAATACAAGTGTTTAGTAATCAAACCTGTTAATTGTGAGCAGATGGGCAAGCTGAAGAAACGAATCCGTCCGTCAGACATTGTAATAAATATTGGAAAGGATGCTCCAGTTCCTGAGTGTCCTATTCCTGGTGAAAGGTAATGAATGGTGATTTAATTTCTCCAATACAGGATATTTCTTTCTTTTTCCTTGTAGAATATCAGAAAGCACATTTGAGCTGAGAATTATTCGATGTTGGAAACTGATTTCATAGTATATCTTTTTGTAGGTGGAAAGAAGTAAGGCATGATAACACGGTGACATGGTTGGCGTTTTGGAATGATCCAATTAATCCGAAGGAATTCAAATATGTATTCCTGGCTGCTAGCAGTACACTGAAAGGACAAAGTGACAAAGAGAAGTATGAGAAAGCTAGAAAGTTGAAGGTACTTGTGATGGAACCAACCAACAAAAAGTTATTGTTGTTTCGTTTCACTTGCATGGCCTAATTGACAATTTTTTTGCCTCACATTGAAGGACTATATTAATGGTATTCGAACAGCTTACACCAAGGACTTCACTAGTAAAGATTTGACAAAGAAGCAGATAGCTGTGGCTACATATCTTATTGACAAACTGGCACTTAGAGCTGGAAATGAGAAGGTATAAGATGCATGTGTATTTTGCATTGACTGATAGTCCTGGCTCTCGAAGTTCGTTTGCATGATTTTTTTTCTTTTTTCCGTGGTGTTACGAGTTCTGATAAATGTTACTATGTCAGTGGTCAAAACTAGCTCATAATATCTTTTTTTCCATGTTTTAGGATGATGATGAAGCAGATACAGTTGGTTGCTGCACATTAAAAGTAGAAAATGTTGAACCAGTACCTCCAAATATTTTGAAGGTAAAATACATTGTTTTGTATAATTGATCTCTTGTTAGAAACTACTACCATTGAAGAATTGCCATTTTCCATTTTGATGGCTGCTCTCGAGGAATTTCAAACTGCTCTCTAGGAATTCAAAGTTTGAAATGCCAGACTTAGAAGTTTCTAGTGTTTTTTGCTCTCATGCATTTTTGGTCCTGAATAACCTTCAAACATTTGAAATGATAACCTGTGTTTTTTCTCTGTTCTTCTCAGTTTGATTTCCTTGGTAAAGATTCTATAAGATATCAAAATGAAGTTGAGGTTGAGACTCCAGTGTTCAAGGCAATCCAACAGTTTCGAAGTGGTTAGTGAACTGTCTACCAATACAGTATGCACAATTCTGCATGTTGTTGGCGTATTAACATATGTATCATATGGTTACAGGCAAGAAGGGTAATGAAGACCTCTTTGAGGAGCTCGATACTAGCAAATTGAATGCTCATCTAAAGGGGCTCATGCCTGGCCTCACAGCTAAAGTCTTTCGTACATACAATGCATCTATAACATTGGATGACATGGTAAAATGCAACTCGAGGCTCCTGTTATTATGTTTTGTTGGTTCACATGTATATCACCATATGAAACGCCAAATACGGAAAGGCAGTAAGTTTTAATGGAACCGAGGGAGTAATAAACAATTACTATTCCTTTGTGTTGTTAAATTTCTTAAACATAGATGTACCAAAATAATCTGGACTCCGATCTTAATGTGACACATAATTAATTCATGCAATATGATTTATGGTTATGTTGCTCATCTTTACTTGCTGGCTTGCCACAAGTAAGCCACAACCTTTTTCTCAAACATAAGGAGTTGTAACTTTAGAAACTAAGGCTGCTACTTCTCTTCACTATTCCTAAAAGTTTTATGGTTTTAAATAGTTGAGCAAGGATCACAAAGCTGGAGACGTTGCTGAGAAAACTGCTGTATATAACCATGCAAACAAGGAGGTAAAAGCCTGTAATCATGTTATGTTGTGTTCAATTACGGGCTTAGCAGTAATTTATTATTTTTGCATTGCCCGTGTAGGTTGCAATCATTTGCAATCATCAACGTACCGTGTCGAAGTCACATAGTGCCCAGATGACTCGCTTGAATGAGAAGATAGATGAACTCAAGGTATTGACATAGAAGCATTGTATATTTTGTCTGAATAGTGTCTGGTATAACTCTTGGACTTTGGAGTTTGGTCCTTACTGCTGTTTTCATTTGGAGTGCATAAATTACTGATATACCTATTTCTACTGAGGTTTACATCCAATTTAAGTGCCTCCTTGCTCTTTGGTAGCATGCTATGATCTTTTTCTGTTTTGCAAAACTTGTTTAGAGTGCTATGGAAGAACTGCAAACAGATTTGGCTAGGGCAAAGAAAGGAAAGCCACCTCTCAAGGGTGCTGACGGGAAGTCAAAGAGGAATTTAAACCCCGATGCGTAAGTCTTTCTCACTATGATTAGTGTACATTGAACTTTGTCCCAGATACCATCTAAGCTGAAGGCAAAATGTCATACAGAATAGAGAAAAAGATAGCTCAAACGAATGCAAAGATCGAAAAGATTGAGCGAGATAAGTTGACGAAAGAGGATTTGAAGACTGTTGCATTGGGCACGTCAAAGATCAACTACCTTGACCCAAGGATAACAGTTGCATGGTGCAAACGCCAAGAAGTTCCTATTGAGAAGGTCAGACTTAATATCCCCCCAACCCTCCACTGTAGAATTAGTAATAGCCGATAGCTTCAAATTTTTGGCATTAGCACCTTCTGTATATCTGCATCTTCATAAAAGATAAAGCTATTGATGATTGCATGTAGACTGTAGTCTTATTGACTGAACCTGTGCAATGATTCTCTAACCCAGATGTTCAACAAGTCTCTTCTGGCGAAGTTTGCATGGGCAATGGACGTCGAACCTGATTTCAGGTTCTGAGTATTTTTGGTATTTGTCATACTGTTTCACCCGCCACCCCTAGGCAAAGAGAAAAGAAGCGATAAAACCTTAGTGACGTTCAGCAGAAGCAGTTTGTCGATGAGCATCTGTGTTTGCTGACAGTTTTTATTTAATTTATATCTCACGTTGGAAGGAAAATTGTATTAAATGATCTCAATGAAACTGTGGCGTGATTTCACCGCGTCCTCGAGTTTATTCCGCTAATTGGATGGATCATTTGAACTCTTTTCTATTTCGGACGGCTTCTAATTGAGAGATTATAAGAGCTCAAGTTCGTATACTTGATTTTCTTGGGATAATTATTCATGCATTTCGAACCAGGACCTCACAAAGTGAGGGATCCACTGACATTGTCTTGTTTGGTTTACTGACAAATAAGATTGTCTTTACTCTCTTGTCCAAAAAAAATTGAAAATATTTCATGTTCAATGTTTTTGTCCAAAGAAGAGCCTTTGTTTTTACAAGGCCTTTTGGTCGATTACTTCATTACTTGAGAAACGCCGAGCCGGATGTATTTGCATTTATGGGGGATGATGGGGCATTAAGGATTTTAGGGCCTATTGATCCATTATCATATTTACAAGTTGTGCTAAAGCTTTATCGAGATTTAGAGTTAAAGAAGTCGATCTTTGAGCATGTTCATAAGCATTGAAGCTAAAATTTTGAAATAGTTCACTGAATTCAGTATCGAGTTCGCAATCACACATTTCTTTCTATCACAAGGCATGATACTTGCTTGAAAATGATCCGAGCTTGCATTAACAAGTTACTCACTGATCTAGAATTCAAAATTACGGGTTCCAAATTGAGCATGTCGTTATTATTATTCAATTTACACTATGCTTACTTGAATGTGTTGCTCGCTCAACTTAAATTCATTAAATTCGCCTGCTCCGTTCGTTATCTTATTATATTTTATACTATTGATTCGATTCGAAGAAATTTGATTAAAAAAAATGGGCTTTAATCACATTAACAAGTTACTAACTGAATTCATCAATTCCCTTGATATCAATTCATCTAATTTAATACCAAATGAAATCACCGCTTCTCTATATATGTCATCATACTTTAACAAACATTCTTTACCAAGAATGAAGTAAGATTATGACAAGATTAGAAGATGATTTAGAACAACATTTCAGCAGGAAATCAACAAAGAGTTGTTGGCATTGTAGTGGAAAGCAAACAAATAAAATCCCTTGCCGACATTTGTACTCGTAATAAACATGTGACCCCACATCAACAATGCAACACATACCCTACTCCCAAACTGCCAGGTGGGTAGACAGATATATCTTTTAGTTCTATATGGTAAAAATTCATAATATGTACCCGAGATACATAATCAACATCAGAAATTCATCCACCAAAATTATAATAGTATTTTAACTTCAATCATTGAAGGTGTTTTATAAATATGTGATGTTTGTAATTATAGATAAACATGTAATATTGACGGACGGTCTGTAACAAACTCGGGGTTAAAAATCGACTAAGATATTTATTTTGTGAGGAAGGAGTAAAATGGAATTTTTTTTTTCGATTTCTCACTGATATCCGCTAAATGCGATTAATCCAGTCGAACACTGTCGAGCCTTTCTTGAGGGGACGGCTCTCCGCGGTGTTTGAGTAAAATGGAATTTGAATAACGGTGAAGTCGAGGTTCTTGTTACATACATAGGGAGAATGAAAAATCTGTGTTGTCTTGTGCAATGTAATAATTGCTATTGTACTAATGTAAATACTCATGCAGTAACTGCTTAACTCCATTAATTAAGCAGCGTCATTATTATCTTTAATAATCACATTAATTAGCCCGCTCAGCTCAATAAACCGTTCGTCGTTTATTCGTTCGTTCATCTCCAAATTGGGAATTTCTTGTTTTCTGTTTGATTGTAACGAAAGTAAAGCAAAAGAGACATCTTTCAACCCCATGTGAGTGATTCTCTTCTTTCTTTCTCCTTCAATTTCAAATTAGGGATTCCTATTCCAGATAATCAAATTATTCCACACTCACTTTTCCTATAAATTGAATTTTGATTCTGTTCTTGTTGCAGACAATTCAAGATGCCGTCTTCAATGGCGGAGAAGAAGGTGAGTACGACAAAGAAGAACAGAGAGGTGATTCGATTGGAGCCCGAATCTGTTATTCCTATTCTCAAACCCAAGCTCATTGTTCACTTGGCTAATCTCATCGGTAATTTGTTCGTTCTTGTCATTTTTAGTAATTCTTATCGTTTCGAGCTGTGAAATGCTGAAATGGATGCTGTTTTGGTATTGCGGAGTTTTGTCTATAGGGAAAGTTTGAAACTTGGATTGTTTTTGAGAGATTTTAAGTGGCTGAATTATGGGAACTTGTATGTGCTGCAGAACATAGTACTGATAAGTACTGTTAGCTGTGAAATGCTGAAATGGATGTTGTTTTGGTATTACGGAGTTTTGTTTATGGGGAAAGTTTGAAACTTGAATCGTTTTTTTTAGATTTTAAGTGGCTGAATTATGGGAATTTGTATGTGCTGCAGAACATATAGTACTGATAAGTACTGTTATCGTCGCTTCGAGCTGTGAAATGCTGAAATGGATGTTGTTTTGGTGTTGCTGAATTGTTTTTTCGAGATTTTAAGTGACTGAATTATGGGAACTCGTATTGTATGTGATGCAGAACATAGTACTGATAGGGCGGAGTTTATGAAGCTCTCGAAGAGAGTAGAGTATACGATTCGAGCGTGGTACCTCTTGCAATTTGAGGATCTCATGGTGATTTGTTTGTTCCTTTTGAAGCTTCTTGTGTGTTTGTACTTTGTAGTTATGTTTGTCTGTCTCCTTAGTTTTCGAGTATTTGTGTATGTGGTTGCAGCAACTGTACTCGCTCTTTGATCCTGTGCATGGAAGTCAGAAGTTGGAGCAGCAGAACTTGTCGTCGGATGAAGTTGACATTCTGGAACAGAATTTCTTGACGTACTTATTTCAGGTGGGATGGTTGACTTGACTTGGTGTGAATGAACAAGTATGATGTAGGAGAGTTAGAACCCCTCAGTGCCATGCTTATGTTATTATTACTATATACAAACCGTGGAAGCCTAGTAATTTGCCCAGCTCTTTCACTATTCTTTTTTTTTTCTTTTTTCCCCTTAACATGATTCGTTCCGTAATGCAGGTAATGGAAAAAAGCAACTTCAAGATAGCCACAAATGAAGAAATTGAAGTTGCACAGTCAGGGCAATATCTTCTCAATCTTCCCATTACTGTAGATGAATCCAAGGTTCGGAATTATATGCACTTAGTTGTATTCGAGGCATATTATTCTGGTGTTTGTCTGTGTTGGTAAATCACTTACTATGTTAACGTTGTGGACCTTTTCTCAATGCTATGTTTACTGAATGCAGCTGGATAATAAGCTTCTGAAGAAATACTTCGAATCGCATCCTACCGAAAACCTGCCGGATTTTGCCGATAAGGTATTCCGCTCTCCCTGTCTCTCTCAGTACTTGTGCAGCACGTTCTTGATATGCCCTTCTCAACACATGATTACTGCATTGTTGAGTTTTTGTTGCTTATCCTATTTGAAGGATGAGTATCTAACTGCTGTCCTTTTAGTATGTTATTTTCCGGCGTGGGATTGGCATCGATAAGACGAGTGATTATTTTTTCATGGAGAAAGTGGATGCATTAATTGGCCGTCTCTGGGGATGGATTCTGAGAAAGACTAGGTGAGATGTCATTCCATAGCACAATGACCTAGAATTGAGCTCAGGGTCATAACTTATTGTATATATCTAAAAGATGATTTCTGTAGAACTATTAATTTTTTCCCTTTCTGGGAATGCTTTCTCCTATTTCGTATTTCCAAAATTCACCTGGATATACTTGCCATTCAAAATAACCTTTCAGTTTCCGATTTTCATTCGGCTTGCAGGTTGGAGAAGATTTTGTCCAGGAAGCCACACAAAGGGCATAAAAAGGAACCCAAGAAGGACGATGAAATTACACCTGATAGTGAAGATGATGGATTGAGCGTTGAACGGATTCGCCTTGAAAACATGGAAATCAGGTCTTCATGTTGCTGCTTTCATTGACAATTGTAGTCTTTTATGTATTCATGTACATTATTTTAGTTAAGTGTCCAGTTTAAGATTGAAAATATTTTCCGCTTTAAAAGATATATTCATGAGACAAATTATAAATTCTTTTAGATCGAGCTTCATTTTTGTGCAAGATTGCCTCTCAAAGGCAATTATGAGTTCTAAACTTCTAATTATAATATGCAGTTTAATGCGTTTTCTTTTGTTTGACTTCAGTTTTGGCAATCTACGGAGTCAAATTACAATTCAAGAACCAACCTTCGATAGGATCATTGTTGTCTACAGGTGCTCATATTAATCCTTATCTTATGCAAACTGCAGAGGCCTGTTAGCTTCTATACAAAGTACAAATAGATGTTTACAGCATTAGAATTGATATTATTTCTTCTACTCCAGTGGAACTATATCTATGATACTATTTTAACATAGTGAATCACGTTTGCATAAACGCTTCAAATGCAGAAATGAGAAATGTGGTGATAGTTCCAAGAAATTTTCTGCTCATTAGTTCACTCATATATCCTACTCAAAATATGAAGTAAAATTTACTCCTATATCATTATCATTGGTCATAAATTGTCTGATGCTATGCAGGCGAGCAAGTTCAAAATCAAAACAAGAACGAGGAATATTTGTAAAGCATTTCAAAAACATCCCCATGGCTGATATGGAAATTGTCCTTGTGAGTCTTCATCTTTTCTTTTTAATGTTTTATATCCTTCACCAATATGGCGTCTGTGCCAAATGAAGCTTTTGTGTCGAGGCATAACTATTATATCGTTTTCTTCAAACAGCCTGAGAAGAAAAATCCGAGTTTGACTCCAATGGACTGGGTTAAATTTCTTATATCCGCTGTCGTTGGACTGGTCAGTATTTTGTGGCCTTAGTTATATTAGTCACTAATAACAAATTTCCTCATACTAATGTTCTATCTGGTCTTGCAGGTTGCTGTGGTAGGTTCACTGGAGATGCCTAAAGCTGACATTTGGGTCATGTTTGCTCTTCTTTCTGCGGTGGTTGGTTATGTTGCCAAGATATACTTCACGTTAAGTGACTTTTCACTTGGGCTTGGGAGTGTTTGATTTTATGTTTTAATATCACAGATCCAATACGAAAGATGCAAGACTTTATCGTAATGAATTCTCATTGGAGAATCTTTTTCTTTACGAACTGGACATTTTTCAAAAAAATAGTTTTTTTATCTATTGATAATGTCAGAAAGATTCTCTAATTGCTAGCTGTGAGACTTTTCAAATAACTTTGTTTGTAGTAAACTGCTTACCGATTCGCATCATAGTCGTTGAAATTCATCTACATACTTGTAAAGGTATGATGAGAGAGTATCAATTGAAATTTTTTTGAAGTTGTTTGTGGATGTTTTCTTCTCACAACAAGGTCTGGTGGATTTTGATGTCTAGTTAAGAATATGCGAGAATTTTCTGTTGTCACAGATCTATAATATCCCTCCACCTTGCTATATATGTTAATCTTTGTTGCTTATATCTCTGAAGCTTTGGTTAATGCTGCAGGTTTCAGGCGAATATGGCGCAATATCATAATCTAATCACACAGTCAATGTACGACAAACAATTGGATAGCGGAAAAGGCACTCTGCTTCATCTGTGTGATGACGTAATCCAACAAGAAGTAAGTTGCAGTGCAAGAAAAACGGCCATTTCCTTTTCAAGCTACCCCCCAGGCCCCCCACCTTCCCCCCCCCCCCCCCCCCAACCCCGGCGGGAAACTCATGCATATACTGAAAGCTACCAGTGATGTATGAATGTCTCCCAGGGCTTAACAAAAAAAGTCGAAGTTCTGGTTTCCGATAATAATATCTACCAAATCTACCAACAAGCATATGCATGTGTAGTGTATTTGCAGTGTCCTCAAAATTCATTTAATGTGGCTTGCTTTCAGCCTTTCACTGATGCTACTGTAGGATATAAAGAATTTCAGTAATGCCATGTCATCAAGAAAATTCTTTCGTGCATCTGTTGCTGGCTTGTAGTAATTGTTTGACAATTTGCAATCATTCTTAGGAAAATGTATGACCGTGGCCTGTATTATACATGCGTCATAACTTCCCTCACTTTATTAGTCTAAGACGGTAAGACCCCTCTTGTTTTCTGAAACTGCACACCTAAACCGTTCTTTCCAACTTCGGTGAAAAAGAAATTAGCCTACAAAGGTTCCTGAATAGTTGTCTGCTGTGCTCTAAACTTCAACATTGCAATATGCAGGTGAAGGAAGTCATACTTGCATTTTTCATATTGATGGAACAAGGGAAGGCCACTTTGGAGGTGCATTTCTCACTGCTCTTTCTTGTGACGTGCATGTCTAAAGTTTTCAATTACTGATCTTTCGATTCATTTTCCATTGAATAGGATCTTGACAGGCAATGCGAAGAACTAATACTGGACGAATTTGGCGAACACTGCAACTTTGACGTTGATGATGCTGTCCACAAATTGGAGAAACTAGGCATAGTCTGTCGAGTGAGATTTATCTCCCAACTCACAAGTCTTTATAAAAGAGTTCATTTTCACATTTAAACTGACATGATTGTGATTTCTGGTATCAGGATTCTATTGGAAGGTACTACTGCGTCGGACTGAAGCGTGCTAACGAGATCATAGGCACGACTACTGAAGAACTCGTGCTAAAAGCAAAACAAATCTCTGGTGGGTAGTTGACTCTATGCCTGGAAGACAAGCAGCTGTGTTCACAAAGGTGAACTGTAGCCCGTTTGAGATTTCTTAGCCGGACGCTCATTTCCTCCGCTTGTGTGTGGTACCGTAGATGCAGTGATTTTAGCCCGTTTTGCGTGTTTGTAAATCCATTTCTTCCATCTTAGGTATATTCATTATGACACCTCCAGTTGGTTCCAATTTTTTTTTTTTAAAGTTTGATGTCTATGTAGCAACAACCTTGAGTTGATAAATTGTACTACTCGTTGTTTGAATTTGTAAATGGCAACCACTCCTAGTTTTGCATGGGTTTTCATTACCTACCTACCTTTGATTTGTAAAACTCATTTCACTTTCAATGTGATAAAGATCAGAGTTGGTAATGGCGCAAACACCTGGTCAATGAAAGAATACGTTTGTAAAAAACTTGTGGTAAAGGCACACATAGTAATGGTAGTACAACAAATTAAAGGCTACATGAACCAAAAGACGAATATTAACCATGTGTAATTCTAAAGTTATTAGAAAACTGATTGAAAAAAATGTAGTATGTTTAATTACTACTCGTTCCGTCTCGGATAACTTCATAATTGGGGTTAGCGCGCAGTTTTATGCGAAAAGTTAAAGTAATGATAGAATATAGAAAAAGTAAAAAAAATGTACTTTTAGTAGCAAAATGTGTAATTTGAGTGTAAAGTTGAGATCGTTTATTATTTGTTAGGTGTGGGGTAGCTTCCTTTTTTGGTAATGTATGAAGTTACATTTACCATTAAAATATAAATGTATAAAGTTATGCCAAGACTTTATGAGTATTGTATTGTATTGTTCTCAATATTTTAATCTCATTAAACTTTGAAGCGTTATGTATTTATTTTCCATTTGTTTGTTTCATATTTACAAAAGATCAAAGTACATGGCAGCTATAGTCAATTACTCATTACGACGAGACGAAAGGAACGTGCTCTGACCTCTTCTACAAATTGGGTGGCAAGAGCTGGGACATGATTCTAAAAATAACCAAAAAGAAGGAGAACGAAAATTATTAATCGATTTAGATCCGACTCCAACAGTTAATGACTCGAGCCTTTGGGTCGACGAATTACGCATGATCCACTTTGGGCCGTATGTATTTACTTTTTATCCCCCTCATTCTTGATCGGAACCGGTGTAGTAAGTAGATTTTTTCATTAAAAATCATGTATAAGAAAATAAAAATAAAAGAATTAAGCAGTTAAGAATAAACACATGACACCCAAATATGAAATGGGCGTTATGCTAGTATATATGTACACTGACGGGACTCAATTCTTTTCAAACTCATAATTCATACACCGAAACATCTCCATCACTTGTTCAACTTTCAACACATTAATAAATTCATTTCATAAATTCAGTAAATTATAGATTATTTGTTTTTCCTTTTCCACATCCAATTTCTACACTCACAGGTTCATTTTCTTCATCTCATACGCTTGTATAACAAACGATGACATGTATATTAGAACATATTTTGTCCTCATTCGTATGCACGCCAGAAACTTCACGTTGTATCATCTACACTAAGATTACTCCATTGTTATCTTTGAATTTCTTTAAAAGGTATAGGTGTTGTTTTGACTTCGGGACTATATCACCATTTACATATCTCATTTTCTTGTAAACCGAGAGATAATATTTTGGATCGACGCTGTTACTTGTTAATAAGTTTATTTAATCAACTAGTTGCAGGAAAAGTAGGCCATTGAAATTCCTGTACTCAAATTTCTCAGTGTCTACCTCACCCTAAGTAGTTAAAATTCCTAGTCGTGGTGATTACATAAACACAGGTAAGCATGCTAACTTGATTTTGAGTGCAAAATAGATGGCTATATATACTATTCAACGTTCAATTTTGGATTATAATTAAACAAACCTGACTTTTTGCCAGATTAATTAAGTGAAGTACATTACTCATGTAGTTCAAACAAAATTGGACAGAAAGGAAATTCACAATTCACAACCAAGTCATAAAAGAAAAACAAGGATGGATGACAAGTTGACAACTACGTTCATGTAATAAAATTAAATAGATATGATCTCAAATAATAAATACATAGTTTGACAATAATCGATATGCATTTCTATTTTAACTGATGACATGAAATTCTTAGGAAAATACAACTAGTTTGACAGATTCAGTAACGACTCCGATCATTAATTAATCGATATCTGACCTTCTGAACCAATTGAAGAAAGTGGAAAAAAACACCAAGTAATAGTCGTAATCCAAGAATTGAGATGTGACGTGTTATAGCGTAGTTTAGAGTGTAGTCGAGGAAATCACAATTGGCTTAGCCAGACTTGTTACTCTTAATTTCTTCTATAAACAAACAAACAAACAAATTACACTAATGAATTATTTGAATAATAATTCCACAAGAGTTGTTTTCTATCAATATCAACAAACACGGCCTACTGTTTTATAAAGTAAATTTGTTTATATAATTCTCATTACCCACAAGAAGTTATCTACTGTTTGAACTGTTCTACTAGCTAGCATCATGTGGTAATATTCTTCCTTTTGTATTGTATCCACTATTATTATAATTTATCACTCACATCATCATGTTTGAAATTATAGTTTTATACGAATTTTGTAAGGCCCCGTTTCTCTGTGAGCGAGCTAGGTTCGATCCTTTGAACCGGTGAAGTTACTCGTGGACTGACTTCCATGATATGCTCAAGAGGGAGCACTCGGAACATGAGTAGTAGGTTTGAATATGAGTTATATAAGGAGTGATGAAATGAGTTAATTGTCATTAGTTATGGAATTAATTTTAGTTGCAGAATGAATGTAGGTAAAACCGAGCTAGAAGTAGTAATTACTGTGTAAACACCAAAATTGACGTTTGAAAAGTTGAATGAATTTATGGATAGATGTGCATTAATTAAAGTTCTCTGAGTAATTAAGTAAAAATACATGAACAAATTAAAGAGGATGATAATACCGGTTTGTTCATGCATCTAGATCACATGTGTAATTCGAAAGCGGGAGCTAAAGCGATAGTGAAATTTGACAATTTAAAAAATATACGAAAGCGAGAGCACTATAATTCGAGTGTAAAAATAAATAAATAAGTATATATTATTAGTAGTTATATCACTTGACATAAATCATTTTTCGAAGGTAGAAATTAGATTAACAATTCCTGTACCTTCCCTTCCCCTTATACATGTATAATGCCAATTTACCTTCAAAATCCTTAATCAAAGAATTAGTCTCTTCTAGTTCGTGAATTAAGAAAAACTAAAACGCTATAGAGCGAGATTTGAGCTCTCAAAGTGTAAGAACGAGCTCGGAACGCAATTTGATGACCTTGGCCGAAGAATTATGTGACCTAGATAGTAACATCGTCTAGTTCGTGAATGATACTCGTCGTGCGGTGTATTCGCGCAGGAAAGGAAACGATACGATATCTTACATACTCCGTCCGTGCAACTTTGACACCACATTTACACACTACTACGTCACTAACGCATGTTTGTTCTACGAGAGTGTATTTTTTTTTTACACTGCACATAATAAAATTGCATCGGAAATGTTAAAATGCTATAGTATATATACAAGTTTTGCGAAAGACTGCTTTTCCTCAAGACACACTCAACATCACATCTTTAACTAGGAACATCACATATTTACTTTTAAATGTTGTGTGTTTAATATAGACCAATCACCCACAAATTGTATGTATTGTAGAATATATGATGTTTGTAGTTACTAAACATGCTATAGTTCGAAATGCGTTTCACACAAACTAATTGTCACATTATTCGTGGAAAAAGTTTTGTAAAATGCTTGATTTGTCTAAATGATATGTTACATCAGTATAATAAAGTGCATGTACATATACTTGGGGTGGAAGGGATTACAAAAAATATTGAATTTTACAATAATTTAGCGAGTAAGTCTTAGAAACCATATTTATAAAGGTATTTAAAAGAACCTAAAAACATTATCGGTATTATTATACACCTGACAATGAGACAAAATGTTCACTTAATAATTATTATTGATAGTGTTTAAGGAATAATGCTTATATTTAAAAACATCAATCAACTATATTAAGACACAATTCATTAGTTTTTTTTTTTTGTTTGTTATTCAACTAAATCTATATTAAATCAGTACTTCAATTAGATAAAACCGAGACAATATTCATTTATTAGGTATGGTAAAAAACTCTATGAAACCTCGTGTCAAAGAGACTTTTTTTTTATTTTTTAGAAGAACAATAATATACTATCACAAGAGACTATTTAGTACAAACCATGAAGCACATCTCAAATATGACTAACGAGCACATCTAGTAAGAGAGTGTGCTACTTCATTACAACTACGTTTAACAAACTGTAATTTAAAAGAAGAAAAAGAAACGACGAGGTTATGAATATTCACCAACACCAAACCTATCAAGTATTGTTTCAGGATGTCGCTATAGAAACTAGTCGCCAGACCTATACAGTAAACCTCAAAAATAACATTATTCCAATGGTCTCTTTAATCCCATGTCAAAGAGACTAGGGGCAGCAATATTCCCTCAATCAAGCCACACATGGTTGGTGGCTGAACCCCAATCAACCTCAATTTAAGCCACAATGCCGTTATGACAACATTAATTCCCTACAAATCTTTCACCAAAAAGAACAATAAATACAAATTACCAACCAATTAAGAAATGTTCACACATTCCTTACAATAAATCAAAAAGACAAAATCCATATTTTGTAAATACTCCCTCTCTCTAATCTATTGACGCGTTACGCGCTTTATTAACTCATTCCAGCTTTAAACTTTAAACACACACACACTATATAAATCATATATAAACTCACTCATCTTCTCTTTCTCTATAAAACCCAAAATCCCCAATTCCATTTCTCTCTCAACAAAATCTCTTTCCAAATTCCAACAATGGCCGATCGAGTTCATCCTACCGCCACTGACACAACACCGCTCACCTCCGCCGAAAACTCCGGCGAACATCCGAATCCATCACCACCTCTCCCGCCGCAGTCCAAACCAGTCCCTCCGCCGCCGGCCACCTACGTCGTCCAGTTCCCGAAGGAGCAGATCCTCCGCTACCCACCCCCAGAGAACGCCGGAAAGTTCCAGCACCTCTCCAAACGCAAATCCAACCGGAGCTGCTGCCGCCGATGCTGCTGCTACACTCTCTGCCTCCTCCTCTCCCTCCTAATCGCCGCGGCAATCTCCGCCGGAGTTTTATACCTCATCTTCCGCTTCCGATCTCCGATCTACGCGATCACTTCTCTCTCAATCTCCGGCCTCAACCTCACCGCAGCATCTCCGATCTCGCCGCGGTTTAACCTGACCGTGAGAGCGGAGAATCGGAACAGGAAGGTAGGGATTGAGTATCTCCGAAATGGTAGAATCAGTGTGGATTACAGTGGCGTGAGGCTGAGTGAGGGGGAATGGGCGGCGTTTTACCAGCCGAGGAGGAATGTGACGGTGCTGCACACGGCGGCGAGGGGGAGTGATGTGGTGTTGGGCGGCGATGTGAGGAGAGAGATGAGTAACGCGGAGAGGAGAGGGAGGGTGGGGTTTGTGGTGAGGGTTAGGGCGCCGGTGAAGATAAGAGTTGGATCGGTGAATACGTGGGTGATCGGAGTGAGGGTCAGATGCGACGTCGTTTTGGATGGGTTGAATCAGACTGCGAGGATTATGGCTAATGATTGTGATTATGGTGTTAGATTGTGGTAGGGAGGTGAGATTATGTTGGTTAATGTTAATGATACTGGATGATGATGATACATTTGTGTAGAAAAAGGATACAAGGATTGTATTATTGGTTTTTGATGAATTTTTGGTTATAGTATAGTAAAGGACATATTTACATGTGGATTGGTTTAATAATAACTCAAATATATTAAGAAATATCATCAAACGAGCATATTATCCTCCCAAAAAAATGAGCATCTAAGTTACGTTCGCAATGGATTAAGAAATATTATCAAACAAGTCGAGCTCTCGATAATAATAGAGTATTGAATTTATGTTTTTGTAAGATCTATTTTTATTAACTGATGTAGGGTGTATAAACGGATGCATATTTATGCATACTTTTTCAAGATTACTCAGAGTTGGTTTTGTTGCTGCAAACAAATGGAAGATTCTCTTCTCCATCAAAATCTTCCATTTGTCATGTTTGGCCTGAAATTGATGCTTTTTGACAATTTCTCATCAAATCACATCACTATCGTAGATAAAGATTACACAGTGTTAAAGATAGACACTATAGACGATCTATGTTTTTAGAAAAATGATCTATCTTATTAATCAAAATATTTATATTGGTAACAAAATCAATTTTTTTTGTAATATGAAAAATACCAATGTTGATAACATAGACTTTTTGATTAATAATATCGATAATTTTTTTGATAATATAAGTCCGTCTCTAGATAAACCGTACCTTAGGAGAAAGTCAAGAGATATCGATTCTGCTAGACTAAATAAAATAATTACCCGTTCGATTCGGATTGCCCGGCCGAATCCCACCCGTAATGTCTCGTAGTGAAATAGACGAAACCTTTTCATATCTTACAAAGCAGGGCAAGACAAGCAAGAAATTAGTAGTAGCATTATCATATATATAGGGGATTAGAATGCAAGAATCAGACTGGAACAACAAACACTGATGTGTAGGAGGTGGAAATATAATAGGGAAAAATTCGAACGTTTCGAATCAATAATTCAAATAAAGTACAAAAATAGTATATTAGAGTGAAAATATACCGTATGAATAAAGGTAAAAAACTGTATATTTAGTGTGACGACATACAATATTTAACTGTATGTTTAGTGTGACAAAATATAGATGTCGTTTTTTAAATTATTGATTCCAAAAGGGTACCGGCCTGATATCTTCCCAATATAATATCAGGTTGATTGCTAACCTGCATGTGGTTAAGCAACTCTGTTAACTCGACCCTTGAATAGCTCGACGCCAAACATAATCTGAACGAACTTTCAGGATTAGTTTTTATACAATGTTTGAGAAAATTCTAACATAGACCGGGTCTATGAGTAAGTTGGTAGACTCTGTGGTTGAAAACAATCTATATGACTAAGGAAATAATTTTAAATCCATTCAATCCTATTTTTCAAGGGTTGTGTTTTATTTTCAACCACAAGGTTTACAACTTACTCATAGACTCGGTCTATGGATGAATTTCCCATTTGTTTGCTAGGTGTTATGATCAATTTAGTAGAACATATTGACGGGGACGGGAGGCCATATTGCACAAATTCAAAAGTTTTGGTCATCGTACCAAAAAATCGAGCTTCAACGAAAATTTTAAATATTTCAAATAATAAAGATATATGGAAAAACATAAAAGTTTTCATGTATAATAATAGAATTAATTTTCTAATAAACTCGCATACGAAATATATCACTTTAAAAATGTAACACTTAAAATTGTTTTGAAGTAAAATTATAGATTAAATTCTTTATGACATCATTTATTTTCATACTTTTAACACCCTATTAGTATCAGGATATAAAAATTGGGGCCCAAAAAATTTCGGGGCTCTGTATGAATGAACATCCCGCATGGGCTCAGGGCCGGCCCTGTTTCTGGCATATTCTGCAGTGCAGTTTTTTTTTTTTTTTTTTTTTGGGTTGGGGAGGCGGGACTCGGGTGAGTTCCAATTCCATGATTCATGCGAATAATAGTACTGTAGTAGTTGAATAATTGTGGTTAAATTTTTTAATTCAGACAAGTTTTCCACAAACTGTTCGACTGCTTGAGAGTAGTATTATCTTTGTGATCATATCTTCTCCCTGAAATCTTACAATGAATTAGCCCACACAGCTGGACATGGACTTGTTAGGATTGGAAGTTCAAATTTTTAGCAATTAAGTTTGTTAAAAATAGCTAAAGTCGTGTTAGAGATTAAACTTGGCGCTTTTGTTAAATAATTGGATGGCTGGGATGGAGCCATGTCTCTTGTAAATCAACGGCAACTGCTAGCTAGTTCTTTAATTGAATAAACGAACTATAAATAGCCCAGTCCGCCATTTTCATGAGTTTATCATATATGAAATGTACTCAGCATAAGTCTTTCAATTTGTCTTTGTAACTATTTCAGTCGATCATCACTCATAACAATCGGGCATCCTAGGTTTTCTACAATGGTGACCTCTAGTAACACGGTGAGGATCGATTCACTGGAGAAATCAGTGGCATCGACGCAAGCGCGGAGGTTCGCCAATTAGTTGCAAGTTGCAACTCAATCGGAGCAAATCGCTGTTCAGAATCAGAGATTCGATGAGCTCTGAGAAATGCTAAAATCGATGAGTTCAGTACATTTCGAACTGATACTGCTTGTACTGAGATACTAATCGTACTGAAGATGTTGATCGTGTAACTGTTCGATAGGATGTGAGAGGTCCTAGAGTAGATTTTTCGAAATTTGATGGATCGGGTGCACGTCATTGGATACGTAGGTGTACCAAGTATTTCCTATTGAATCCAATGGCGGGTTGTGATAAAATCATTGTGGCGGGAATCTATTTGGAAAGAAAATCTAAATTTTGGTTTATGGATCATGTAGAAGGCAGGGAGATGACTTGGAATAGGTTTGTGATGGGACCTGCTTCACGGTCCATCACGAACTCGCCTTAGCGAGCGTTAGTGCGAATCTAAAGGCACACATGACGTCCCATTTATATTTATCTCTATTATTTACTTTACTATTTTATTATTTCAATTAATTAGGTTAATAATCCTAGTTTGGCCAGAGATCTAGAAGAAGAAGTCAACTGCTAGATTCTTCCTAGATGATAAGGTGAGTAGATTAATTAGCATCTTTTAATTATTTCAACATATCTTTTAGAGATCCTGACTATCTAAATTATCTTGTCAGATACAAGTATAAATAGAATCATTAGGGCTTAACCTAATCACTTGAATATTTATGAAATTACTTTTCAATCGAAAGACGTGCTACCGTCGAGTCGAAAGGCGTGCCTACCTTGCTAGAATTCTCGTTTCTTGTAAGTGTTCTTCTCTTTCTTCTCTAATTCGTGCCAAGGATTCACTTGGAGGTCGCTCTCATGGGCGAATTGCTACCTAATTCGTGCTCCGAATTACCAGTTGGGACCAGGGTCCCAACAGTTTGTTGATTTGTTTATAGCTAGGTTTACATAGGTTCGGAGTGATTATGTAATAGGCAAATTCAACAAGCTTAAACGAGTGAGTTCTGTAGAGAAGTATATCGGGAAATTTGCAGAGTTACATTCGTTCATGTTTCTTAGGGATCCTCACTTGGATCAATATTACTTTATGGGAGATTTTTCAGTGAATTGAAAGAAGTGAGGCACATGGTTGAACTGTTAGCTCCACATTCTCTGTAGCAAGCTTACTTGATGGTGAGAAAACATGAAGTCATGTTGGAGTTTATGCATAAACCTGTTAAAACTAATGTTTCCTGGCAGAGAGAGGTTAGAAAGGAGGTGAAACAAAATGACATGGGAGGAGTAAGTAACAACTCTTTACCTGTCAGGAGACTAAGTAAGGAGGAGCTTGATGCTAGGAGGAGGAAGGGATTATGCTTTAATTGTGATGAAAAGTATTCTTGTGGGCATCAATGTAAGAAATTGTTTATCATTTTGTTGGAAGAAGAAACAGATGGTAATTTACACTGTGAAGTTGTAATCACAAACCAAGATCAATCAAACCAAAAACGCACGCAAGAACCCAAGCAAACCTGAAGAACAAATCTACACGAGTTCAGGTGGAGACTTTTAGGGTTGTGTCCTAACTTGATGTTGGAGATTGTGAGAGGAGAATTAGTTATTACACTAGGAATTTCCTTATATACGAAGGTTAACTGAGTTAGTTTCCTTGTGATAGAAAGATTACTAATTAGTTTCCTTATATGAGAAAGAGTTTCCTTATTCTAGTGGAATTTGGTAGTTGATTTCTCTATATATATAAAGTCACGGGATTTGGTAGTTGAGCTTGTTTGTTTGTTACATTGATGACAATTACTTCCTTCCTCTTCCCACAGACGGCTTCAATTGTCTCTAGTTTCTTCCATACACCATTGTCACCAAGACATAGAGTAATAGCACTATAAACTTTGTCGATCATAGTCTGTTTCTCAGCAGCAGTTAATGTTGACGACATCTTATCAGCACCATCCAACGCCGTTACCAACCCATGTTGCACCAACATTGCCTTCATCTTCACCTTCCATAGCGTAAAATCTCCAATTCCTGTGAATTTGTCGATATTGAATCTCCCAACTCGACATAAAACAATAATCGAACAAACAACGAACCACGTAAAATCTTGTGTCTCTGACTTTCTGGTATTGGTTCATTGTTTGTTCGATTATTATTTTATGTAATTGATGTATATTTCTTATTGTTTGAACTTAACACACATGATAACGCTGTGTTGCTTGATGATGAGCTGGGAGATTTTGAGGTATCCTTGCATGCTCTTAAAGGGTCATGCACCTACTGACACTATTAAGTTGGCTGGTAAGGTACAAAACAATCAGTTGGTCATACTCGTTGACTGAGGGAGCACACATAGCTTCTTCGACCCAAGTGCTGCAAGAAGGTTGAATTGTGAGATAGAGATCACTAATCCTCTGCAAGTTACAGTAGCTGGCCACTTGTTTTATTCAAGTGTGAGAATCGTAGGGGATATGAATATATGATATGGTACTGAGAGTTGATCTGATGAGGAAGTTACGCCTAGTGGAGCTTGATTATGACAAGCACACCATCATGATGCGGTTCAAACAGATTTATGTTAGGCTCTGGTGTTGGCAAAGACGTAGAAGTTGCCAGCAATTCTGCAAATTATTTTAGTTTACTGTTTTTTGTTATATTTTTCTAGTTTTTTTTTAATTTTGGATTATTTTTGGTATTTTCCGTATTCGTAGTTGATTAGGAGTTGGTAATTTCCTTTTAGTTGGTTAGGAGTTTTACTATTTAAGTACTGTGTTTTATCAAAGAGTTTTGAGATATTACATGAAAAATCGAGATTTTCCTCATATCTGTCAATTTTCGATATTTCTATGAAATCAACGAATTTTGATACATCAATTCTCGATATTCCGTTGATCAACGAGTTTTGAGTCAATTCTCGATATTCTTTTGAATCAACGAGTTTTGAATTATTGTTCCTTATTTTTAGCCACGTGCATCACATCACATCAGTTTTGCTCAAGGGGGAGAAAGTATTAGTACCTGGAATAAATTCAGAGGTATCTGTCAAGTTGATGACTGGGAGAAAATTACACTATGTTGTTTTCTAAGAAGCATAACAATGTGTTTAGCTGTTTTTGCATGGTAAGTGCTATGGATTTGATTACACCACTTAACCAATTTGAATCCATATTTGCAATGCCATACTGGTTTACGATGGCTTGGGACTGTGCTATGGATCAGTGCTCTATTCGCAACAACTTCCTGGAAACTTTGGAAATCCATAAATGAATTTGTGTTTCGTGACAAAACGGAAAACTCGGCTTCATTGCTCTTCCAGATTAAATTTGCGAGCTCTGATCTCCATTTGGCGGCTAAGAAACGCAAACCTTTGCCAAAACTATGGGGATGGGAAAAACAGAAGAGGAATTGGGTTGAACTCAATGTTGATTGTAGCTGCAAAGAGTTTAAAAATTAGGGCGCGATCGGAGGTTTATTGTGTAATGATTCAGGATAATGGATCTGAGGATTTAGTAAACGCATTCCCTGTTCTGTAACTGTTTCGTACCAAATTCCGGACCTACATACTTTCAAAGCGGAAATTAAGGCTCCCATCCATGGGCATAAGCTAGCTTGGGAAAGAAGACCACAAAACATTGAAATTGAGACAAATTGTCTCTCAATTTATTCAGCCATTATGAGTACTGATGCAATTCATGATCAGCTACAGGGACTAGTACATGAATGTAAAGTTTGCCTACATAAGCCTTGGAACTTTGTCTTCCGTTGAATCCCGAAAAGCAGAAATGTAACACCAGATTCACTTACTAAGGGCATGATTTACCTACTTTACAAAAAAAAAAAAAACTTAATAGAGATAATTATGAGTTATCATCACTCTATCTTGCATAATTGCTCTCTAAATTTTAACATACATCGATAGCAATCATCTTTTTGTTAATCATGTGCTAAGTACATCGTTTGAAAGCCATCATACATGTGTTATATGGAAAATTCATTGATTCTCATCCATGTAGCGATCCATCGCTATAAATGAAGTGAGGTACCACCGAGATAAAACCGGGCGTGAATTGGGGCCATCACATGAAGAGGTGTAACGTGTAAGAATCTAGCCTATAAACCGTGTTATATTTACGAAAATCATCAATTTTACGACATATTATGAAAAAAAAAGACAGCAAGGACATTACTGTCTTTTCGTACGAATTCACGCCCAAATCGCAATTGAAGCAAAATCTTTCACAGAGATCATCATCTCTTCTTCTTCTTCCTCACCTGAATCAGATCTGCTTTAATGTGAAGAAGAAAAATCGAAGTTGTTTTCACAAACGCAAGAAACAGCAACAATGGCGGATGGAGACCTCAGTTTCAGCTTCACAGCGGAGGATCTGTCGACGATCGGAGGCATAGCAACGGTTTCCTTGCTCCACTCTTTCATCCCCACTCATTGGCTGCCGTTCTCCATTGTTGGCCGTGCTCAGAAATGGACGCTCTCTCGCACTCTTCTCGTTAGTAAGTCCGATCTCCATTTCCTTTATGGTTCTGCTGTGTTTTGTTCTTACATTTTCGAGCTGTGATTGGAGGTTGCGTTGCGTTTTAGGTTATGTTTAGCTGCAATCGTGTTTAGAAGATCTAGTCTAGCATTGCTTGTTTGCCTTCTCGTTTATTTGGGAAGGGGATTATGTATCAATGGGGGAAGTAGTTGATTTGTTACCAATTCGAAGTCTCTAGTCGAATGATACATGAGAAGATTGATTACGGAAGGATATATTGCGTAGATTAGAGCCTAGCTGAGCTAATTACAGCTTAAGTTGTGGTCGAAAGCGCAGGTTAGATTGCCACAGAAGCCTGATTAATGACTTAGGATGTAATGGCTAGGTGGCTCCTAGGTTGAAATTAGGCGATTAATGAATTTGCTGCTTAGCTTAAGTTGTGGTCTAAAGCGCAGGTTAGGTTGCCACAAAAAAGACGCATTGGTAATGAATTAGGGAGAAATGGCTAGGTGACTCCGACGCTGAAATTTGGCGATTAATGAATTTGCTGCTTAGCTGGTGGTGACAGCATGGTTTGTTATTTATCATAGGAAAGACTTGACAGCATGGTTTGTTATTTATCAGCAGACTGGTCATATTATGCTCGAGACTGAGTTTGGCAAGCCTTGGTGACTTAGTTAAGGCGCAGACATTAGTGACCTTTAGCTTCATTTTGATTTATCAAATCCATTTTGGTACATGTGCCAGGGTAAGATTTGCCGATTAATGAGTCCTAGGTAATCACTATGATTGTGCAATTAGTGAATTTGCAGCTTAGCTGGTGGTGAGCCACACGGTTTTTATTTTTTAAGAAAGGCTATGTAACATGTTTTTTCAGCTTATTGGTTTTGTGTTATGTTTGAGAGTAGCACCCTTGTTGGACTTAGTTAGGGCGAGGACATACTGTGACGTTGAGCTTCATTTATCAGATCCGTTTTGGTACTCTTGGTTGAGTTAAGTATACATGTGGCAACTGGGTAAGATTTGCAAGGGCTATTCAGTAGTAATATTTCTTGTCAGGATGCTTATGCAAATTCATTTTTATAGGCTGATGCTGATCTTATTTTCGTTTCCTTTTTCTCTTACAATTTTAACTATCTAAAAAGTACTCACTCATAGTACGTTGTAAAACAAGGGATTCGTAGAATTTTCTGGCACGTGGCTAAAATATATTTCCAGATTAAGCTACAATTTGTTAAGTCGTTTTTTTCTCAACTCCTGACTAGATATGGCTAGTAATGAGAAGCTGCATTCTGGTTCTTGTAATGGAAAAATACCTCTAGACATAGAAGTTGATCTGTTAATGACTTCACATACAGGCTGAACACTAATTGTGTCCTAAAACTTCTAAGATGTGCTGTTTTTTGTTGTAATCCTGCATTATGTTTTCTGTTTCACATGCTAATTTGGACTACAACTATATTCTAATGATGCTAGCATGCTTTACATGTATAACTTAAGCTTACCCACAATGCTGATCTGTTAATTGATTATTTTCATGCAGCGGCATTTGGAGCAGTGTTGCACGTATTATCCACTTCACTGCTAGGCATAACAGCAATTACTATATCGAATACTATTGCAGGAGAGGAAACAGTGCATAAGCTTGCATCTTTATTACTTGTTGTTCTTGGTGGTAGCTATATCGTATTGTTTCTGTCTGGAAAAGGTGGTCACAGCCATTCACACAACAAGCCTATGGAAAAAATGGCTGTTGCTGGTCTTGTTCTTGTCCCTGCCTTGTCTCCTTGTGCAACCACACTTCCAGTATTTCTTGCCGTTGGAAACTCATCCTCCATGATGGTGCTTGCTATCATAGTTCTGCTATTCAGGTATTCTTTTTTTGCTTAACTTGGCAGCTTGTGCATTAGATTTCAATTCAGACACATCAGGGCTGTATGGATTGACATGGCACGAGGTTTTGGCATCCAAAAGAATCTGATCTTCAGCTGCGGATCAAGACTAGGCCCAAATATAGAGATTTTCTTTGTCTAAACCCAGTTCATCATTTAAATCCAAGCCTAAACTAAACTCACTGTATTTAACATAATCAAACTATTTAAGGACACAAATTCACTAATCCTAAACCTCAATCCAATTTAAGTTCAAGACCCATCGAAACAGGGTGACCTTGGCCGTTAGACTGTTAGGAGATGAAAAGGATTCAGCCTGGAATTGAAGATAAAAAATAACTTACTGGGCTTTAGTCTTGGATGTGATACTATGCCCATAGATCTAGGTATATTATGTTGTCTTCTTCCTATTTTCAAAGCGTCTTTTCTTCAGATTATAGACCACCTCATTTGTAATCTGAGCTCCATAAGTACTGCGAATGGAACTACCTCTATTATGAAGCACTGGATCTGTTAGAAGAGTTAAGCAGTGTATAAGCTGGAATCACTCTAGAATAATACCGTTATATGCTAAAACCCACTCTTGAATCTTTTCGTCCCCACACCCTCCCTCCTGTATAAACTGATTATAGCATGTTGTAACTTGTCAATGTAAGGGCATAGATCCATAGATCAGGCAACTTATATAGGGGATTGGTAGCTCCATATATGTCAAATACCGATCAAGGCTGAGTATATTTGTTATCGTTGCGCATAACATATAAGTTCATGCGGTTTAACATTATGTCATTGCTTTTGCAGTACAATCACTGTAATGACCTCCCTGGTGGCTCTCTCATTCTATGGTGCAAGTCAGCTCAAGTTCCATTGGGTGGAGCGCTACGACAAGCTCCTTGTTGGTTCAGTTCTATGTTTAGTTGGCATTTTAACCCTCATTTTCCATGACCATGACCATGACCATGAAGCGAGTTCATCAATTGATCATGTGCACAGAAAAATTATGGCTCTTTGATTATTACCAGAGAATTTCTGGGGTTTTGATGTCGATATATATAGCTATATACTTTTATAAAGTAGTGTCTCCCTTGTACCAAAACATCGTTTTTATTTGCGTATGGCTGTTGTATCATGTATGTATGCTCAAATGTTTTGCTACAGAAACTGATGCGCCATCATTTGATGAGTTAGAAGAAAGTTTGTTTACTCAATTCTGCTGAGTTTCATTTTTCTCAGTAGTTACTATAGTATCATTCTGTTCTTCGCGTTTCTGTCCTTGGTTATCAGCGCTGTGCAAAAAACCCACCCGTGCAAACCGCCCGCCTTTCACCGGCACCACCAACTAATTTTTTTATAAAATGTGTGGTGGGTTAATTTCTTTTTCACCCGCCATTAGTGGGTGGGTGGTGGGTTGGATGGGTGCAACCCGCGACCCACCTGTCATTTTTATGTATGTATGTATGTAGTTATATGTTTGTGAATTTAAGTATAAGGAGAACTATCGGTTAGAGAAGTTGCATCTTGCTTATGTCGTTGAATATAGATATAGTTTAAGTGAGCCTACAACTCTTCTTTTTAAGTATTATTTCGTCTTCATTTTTGCACTCACCATTCGTTCTTCTCAACTTATACATGTATTCAAGCAAAATAACACAAGTTGGCAACTTCTCGGGTCAACATTTCATCCATTAATGCGTGAAAATTTTTAAAATTAAGTAAAGAAGTATAACTACTTCAAAAGAATCACTATACTCTTTGTACATCTAATTCTGCATAAGTTGCAAATTTATACTACATCTATTTTTATTTAATATTCACCCGCCAATCCGTCCGCCACCCGCCCGCCATTTTTATCACCCGAACCGTCGCGGATTGAAAAAATATTCCACCCGCCTCGGTTTATAATTATAATCACCCGCCATAGGTGGGTCGGTTTGATTTTTCGTAAAAATCCGTCCACACCCGCCCTCGCTCACCCGTAGTTATCAAGTTATCAGTAATCTCTCTAAGACGCTCGTGCTTTTCCAAATCTTAAGATTTTGTGCCTTTCCGTTTCCATCTCGATTTAGCTTTCGATTCCACTCACATTTGCGCTATCTGTCATCGAGGTGTTACCCGA
Organism: Plantago major; assembly: GCA_026545765.1. Classification (NCBI taxonomy): domain Eukaryota; kingdom Viridiplantae; phylum Streptophyta; class Magnoliopsida; order Lamiales; family Plantaginaceae; genus Plantago; species Plantago major. The sequence goes on along the minus strand of CM048841.1, from coordinate 101,841,093 downwards.
ACACCTACAACATTTTGCAGCTTTTCTACTGACTACTTTGTTTTCTTAACAAGCATCCGATCAAAGATTACTTTACAGTTTCTAGTAGTAATATTTATTTAAAAGCATAAAAGATGCTTCGATTCCTTGGATACTTTGTTAATTTTAAACTAGCAGATATTGCTGTAAGCCTGAAATGAGTGATTATTTTGAATAGAAAAAGCTGCACAGTAGGAGAATCTTTACCAGATAAAAATTATTATTACCTTGGTAGGAAGCCACACAGCATGTGGAACTGCATGTTGGATGGACGTGATGATTAGCAGCCTACTTGAATTTGCACGGATTTTACAAGCAATGTGAAGTATAATCCCATCGAAGTTGTCTACGACCTAAATTTTAACTTGAAATTTTATGACCTTCGAAGATGTTGTTATACCTGTTGAAGATCGAAGGGCTCATTGAAGTAGTTTGTTTTTGTGATTGATGATTCGGAGTGCTAACTTCAAGAAAGTATACTAAGACACCGAGAAGATAAAGTTGGACATTATCAAAAAGAAATTACGTTCATCTTTAGACCCGCACCCGCCACCAATTTAGTAAGCCGAGTAACGAATTTAAACTTGAAACTAGGGGGTATGGATTGAAGTGAATCATTTACAAGCGGGTGTAAAGTCGGCCTAATCCGTCTATAAATATTTAAATTACATCTACATATGAGGGCAATGAGTCATCTATAGAAAATGTCTGATATTTTAGGCAAATAAACAGGGTTTCCAGGCAACTAAATTAACACTTGTGAAGTGTAACCTTATCAAGTTGGGTCCAATAAGTTTAAGGTCTTGAAGTGAATGATATATATGTCCAAACAGGGCTTTGTAATATGATAGCTTATTCAGATTCCCGTCGGTGATTTTTAGTAGTGCCTTTTTTCTTTTCCTTTATACTCCTTCCGTCACGGAGAACTTCATACATTAGGGTTAGCGTACGCAGTTTTATGCGAAAAGTTAAAATAATGATAGAAAGGGTGGAAAAAAGTGTACTTTTAGTGGCAAAAGGTGTAATTTAAGTGCAAAGTTGAGATTGTTTATTATTTGTTGGATGTGGGGTAGCTTCCTTTTTTGGTAATGTATGAAGTTCTATGGGACGGCTAAAAATGGAAATTGTATAAAGTTCTGCGGGACGGAGGGAGTACTATATAAGTTAAGTTACGAGTAGTATTTTACTACTACTACTACTACTATTTTATTACTCCCTCCGTCCCAGACCAAATGTCCCATTTTGACTTTTTACGGTCAACATTTTCAAACTTTGACTACGATTTAATCTTAAACCGTAAATGTAAAATGTTCAATTAAATTATACAATTAAAGTTTTGGAAGTAAATTTTCATTATATAATTTAATTGGACATTGTAAATTTACGGTTTAAGATTAAATCGCAGTTAAAGTTGAAAAAAGTTGACTGCAAAAAATCAAAATGGGACATTTGATCTGGGGATTACTACTATTTTATGTTAGTTTTGGTACTTGATACTAGCATAATAGCATACCCGACCAAATGAAACCGATAACTAAAAATAGAACCGAAACCAAAATCGCAATAGTGCTTCGATTCCGATTCCTGTTCCAACCTTACCGGAATCGGAACCTCTTGTGGAACCGGTGGTTACAATCAGTTTCGAAAGCAAGGAACTACACGATTACTGCAACCTACATGGCTATATCTTGTTTCTTTTGATTTTTTTGGTTTGTTACATGTTGATTTTACTATACATCTATAAATACCACCGTTTCAATTTCATTTTCTCGTATCTCAAGGATCTCCATCTGTCTTATTCTCTGGCCTCTCAAATTTCATCTCTCAATCTAGTACCATATCACAAGACAGCTAGTTTACTTGCACAAGAAGAACATGACCCGAGCATGGCATGTAAGCAACCCATGTACAGCGTTAAAGTCACGCAGATCCAACTTCATATTAGTAGTGTGTTTAAATCCTAACTTAACAATTAAACAATAATCTATAATCTCTTTATTCTATTGCAATAGGTTGGACCTCATTTATTTTTTATGATGGTGACGTGAAAAGTTACCAGGTTGTTTGATTGTATATATAATATATAGATTATAGATATAGACTCTGACTTTCTTATTGTAAAAAAAAAAAAAAAAAAAAAACTATGACTTTCTTTATCTCCTTTTTTTTCTTTAATGAGTTAGTTCGTGTATGTGACAATATATTGTGAAGTGGACTACATATCTAGTTGGCCCTTAGATACATGTTAAGAGCCAAACAGCGCTATATTTCACTCCATAGTTACCGTCGTAAGTGGTATATGAAAATGGGGTGGGGGAACTACATACTTCTAGCCGAAAGTCATAACTACCATAGTGAGTCGAGATATTTCGAAAGATTTGCTCCCCGGTAGATTACTTGTAACTTTAAGCTCTCAAAGTTGCAAGCTAATCTTCTACCATAAGGCACTAGGTTGTACAATGCCTAGTGGTACCAAGAATTGGTACGATACACTCTTGTAGTACCAAGAGTAGTAAGATATGTAAAAAAAAAAAAAAGAGAGTAGAAATCTATATAATATCATTAACTTGCAACTAGAGATAATAAATAGAGTGAAGTTACCTACGTGATAAATAATGAGTATTAAAATTTGCGAGATCCGAGGCAATACAATACAACATTGGATTATTCAATACCACTTTTCGATTCAAAATAATTTACGAAAACAAAACAAACACATTTATAACATGATTATATAGTTACTAGAATTGTGTCAGACATGTATTCCAGATCTCCACTGTGTGTTTTTTAATTTCTAAAATTTAAATTACCATATAATACGTATTCTTATATATTTACAAGTTCACAGAGTCTTGGGATATACGTGTATTCGTCAAAAACCTAATAGACGGATTGATGTTCTCAAGTATATGTATAATGTTTTAAAAAATATCAATAATATTTTATGAGTGAACATTTTATATAATTTTTATGTATATGTATATCACTGATATTCTTAGTAACCCTCCAATGTTTTTCTATATAACTGTAATGTTTGTCCGTCTATTTTAAATTATCCATAATACGGTGACTTACCCATACAAGTTTACAAGTTAGTGCTATATTTTCTTAATTATTTACACAGATAAAGTATTGAAAGATATGTTGGAATTTTTAATTAAAGTGTGTTTAGTGTCTTTAATTACTCAATTCGGATTGAAGATGAATGAGAAATTAATGCACAAATAGACCGCTTGTAATTATTAATACGATGGTATTCGCAATGAAGTTGCGTGAAATTTCGACAATATAAACGCAAATATATAGATAAAAAGGTGTTGAAGAAGATGTTTGAACTTGGTACCTCATGAAACACCTTGGAAGGTTGTTGAATCAAGGAAAAGGAAAATTGCAAAAAATTGTGACTCTTGGGACTTGAACCCACGACCTGCCTGTTGGCAAGGGCTATGACATACCACTTGAGCTACACATCCATTTGTGAAGAGATGTTGGTCAAATTCGGTTGTGTCCTTTCGGATACAGAGTTGTGGTTCAACAATTGCGTCTTTTCCTTGCAACTTTTGGATATCTATATATAGGGCACCCCTACTTCATTTTTAATCATCCAATCGCAGATTCTCTTCTATGAGAATTGTGGAGGATCACCAAGATAGTTTATCCTTTACGGATTTCAAGTCCTAAGTAACTTTTAAGTTTGGAGGACGTTGAATACGAATTTCCATGGAATTTTCTAACCGTATCGGAGGATAAAGAAGTATAAAATAGAGTTGCTATTTATACTTGGCAGGTGTTATGTTCTTCAGTTATATATTCCATTATTGTAGTAATTCGCCGGAGTTAGAGTTCAAGTGCTAGAATTCTAATTCATCACCGTTTCTATCTTGGGACTATTTATTAAATGCGTAGTAATGGACAAATAAAGTCTTAAGGAAATAGGCCCAGCCTTCGCTCAGCAGTATAAATATTATTTTGTTCTTTGTGTTGTGTTCCAGATATCCATCTTCGATACACTACCCACTCGCAATTATATGAAATTCACCCAACAAGATACGTGTATTAGTAAAAGACCTTAGAAACGGATTGATGTTATTAATAATATGTATAATATTTTAAACAATATCAGTAATGTTTTATGAGTGTACAATTATATCTTTTTTACCGCCACAAAGTCTCATGACATGAGAAACGGTCTCTAGATAATTTATCGTCTTAATCATAATTTTCTTTCTATTTCTTTCTTATAATACACACATATGGTTAAGTTACAATAAAAGTTTCATTATTTGTGTGTTATTTTTCATTTTTTTTAAACACATACGCCCTATTTGATCTCTTATCTTGACATTGACCCATTGTTATATATTCCATCCGTATATATATTTTCTTTAAGAATATAGAATATACTATATATTTTCTAAGAGAATAATATTTCAATTACCATCCAACTACTTTATTTCGATCGGTGTTACGCGTCTGGACTAGGTACAAGTAGAACATCGTTTAAACATTCACGAACCAATCCAGACAAGAGCATTTGGTTTCAACTTTCAATTACCATCCAACTACTTTATTTTTATTTCCGTACGTTTTGAATTACCTATCATAGTACCATATTACAACCAAACAATTTCGGGTCCGATAGAGTAACCGCATTGGTGGCATGACCGTCGGCGTGATAATGAGGATCCGCGACGATTTGCGTTGGTGACGTCGTTGTACGTCATGAAATTCGAATCTTTTTTATTTTTTAAATTTTTTTAAAAACATATTTAACATATTATAAGAGTGTTTAGAAGTTGAAATTAATAAAATTGCATTTTTAGAACTCATTCAACAATTTTAAGTTTAATTAAGAGAGAAAAATGAATTCAAAATGGGATGATCCAAACTGATCTCTATTTGTAGATCTCGAGTTATTGTTTCCATCACTGAGTAACGGGGTCTAAGTGATGCGCCAAGCGCGTCGAGGCCAGTTGACGAGCCAAGCGCACCAAAGTCAGGTTGATTGATGATTCTAAGACGGAGCATGCCAATCGGGTAGGGAAAACTGATCCCAGACAGAAGAGAAAAGAGTAGCAGAGAGAGTAGAAATGGAAAGAGAAGATGGAAAGGAGAAAGAATTATATGTTTTGTGTCTGTAAGATTTTAAAATTGACTATATGTGATATATATTTTGTGTCTGTAAGATTTTAAAATTGACTGATTTATCTTATGTACATTATTTTTAAATACATGAGATTTATCTTATGTCATGAGTTTTGCATGCATGGGTTTTTTCATCTGCTAAATTTATTCATGTCTGTAAGTTTTTGCATATGTGAGATTTATCTAGTGTCTGTAAGTTTTTAAAACTAAAAATTTATATTGTGTATGTGGGTTTTTATAACTGGGGAATTAATGTTGTGTCTGTGAGTTTTTATAACCGGGGGAATTAATGTTGTGTCTGCAAGTTTTTATAACGGGGGATTAATATTGTGTCCATAAATTTTTATAACTCAGAAAGTTCGGTCTGACCACGCACCGATCTAACCGCTGACCTCGAGAAACTTAAAAAACCAACCCTTTTTATTCCTAATGGAAAGTCAGGCCATTCTAGACTTTTGGGTACTAGAATGAACCGCGATCCAAAGAGCTGTAAAATATTGGGTTACTTTACAGTTAACTCCACGTAGAGAAGAAAAGAACAGAAGGTCCCAAAAATTGAAGACAATCATCAATCAAACAGGGCCATTTTCTTCCTCTTGCTTCTTCTTCATCTTCTTTGTAGTGAATTAATTCACTGCTGAAAGAGAAAGAAATAGTAGAGTACAGATTCCCAAGTCTACTTTTGCCAAGTCAGCGGGTCCCACAGTCCACGCAGTAGTCTTTGTCCTCCTCTTCACCTGCAGATGAGATGAGATGGCCTTCACCATTTCCGTTTCATTCTCATGGTCTTTTGCCTTTTTCCTATCTGACAGATTTACTGTCTCAATAATCGCACCCCTTTAATAAAAACGGTGTTTTTTTTCACTTCCAATCTCGTTTTCTGTGATTTTGGTTTTCTTGAGCCTGTACTGAAAGTCACGAGCTTTTGTTTGTTCAACCGCTTCACTTTCGGATAACTTTTTCCAGGTAAGAGACTGGTTAATTTTGGCTTTCTTGATGTGGGTTCTTGTTGGTTATGGTTAATTTTGAGTGTTTTGGAATCTTGATTGGCTGTATCAGATTAAAAATGCCATCTTTACTGTTTTTTTTAGTGATTGGAGACTGCATAGTTGTGTGGAATTGGGTTTGAGATGATGGTACTGGATTAGATTCCGTATTGGTTTTTCCTTGATAGTTATGACTCCTCGATCTTTTTGCCATTTGATTAACTTTTCTATTAGTCCAGATTACTTGATTACTGTTCCTCTGTTTTGGGGTGTATTCTTATTGATTATGGATTTATGGTTAATTTTGAATGTTTTGGAATCTTGATTGGCTGTATAAGATTAAAGGTGTTACCTTTACTGTTTCTTTGTTTTGTTTGTTCAGTGATTGGAGACTGACTGGATACTTGTGTGGAATTGGGTTATGATGGTGTTGGATTAGATTCTTTATTGGTTTTTCCTTGAGAATTATGATTCCTTGATCTTTTTTCCATTTGATTAACTTCTGTAGTAGTCCAGATTACTTGATTATTGTTCTTCTGTTTTGTGGTGTGTGTGTTTATAGGGTAGACTGCTTGAGGTATCTGGATTTGATTGATCATGATGAATTTCTTGCGTTTCTGAGGCAATACTTATACTGGAGTTGGATTGTGTGAGGATTGTTATTCTTAATTAAATTCCTCCTAGTGATTTGAGAAGATTTTTAGTTCAAAGTTTGAGCTGTTGACGAGTACTACGATGTTAGTATTGGATTATGTTGTAGGGTTGTTGAAATAAAGTTTTTCATTACATAAACGTGATTCTGGCTTACTTACTTTTCACTGTGTGTTTTGATTGAACTGATTGCAAATATCTTAGTTTCATCAAGATTATGTAGTCTAGCTCTGTGTTGGATCTTATCGATGTTGTTTATCTGCTTGGTTTCGGTTTGGAGTTGCCATGTCGTTATCTCGTTTTAAAAGTGCTTGTGTTACACGACTTATCTGGTTGCTCCATCAATGTTTACGATGCCATGATGAAAATTCATGTGCGTTAGGTGTCATGAAGTGCTTGAGCAAAGCATGTGGTTTTTTCGCATATCAGATCCATGCTATCTTTTTTAAGAGTTTATAGCATCTGCTTTTGAAATTCCTAGATTCTGCTTTCTCAGTTTTTTTTTGTTCTATCGTTCAGTGATATTGGAAATATGATTTGATTACCATGCCATGTTGGTTATTGTAGGACATCTTCTCGAAGATCCAAATCTAATGCTGTTCCATAAACTAGAAGTGCAAAATAAGGAATAATGGGCGCCTCCAATTCTACATTGGAAGAAGACAAAGGACTGCAGCTTTGTCGAGCACGGAAGAAATTCATCAAACAAGCACTTAATGGGAGGTGTTCTCTAGCGGCAGCTCACATCACTTATGTGGAGGAACTGAAACTCATTGGAACTGCTCTAAGAAGATTTGTGGAAGTTGATGCTCAATCTGAACCATTTATTCTTCCTACAAGAAGTGCAACTCCACATGCATTGACTGAGAGATCTGCCTCCCAGTTTTCTATTTCGTCTCGATCACTTGGGCAACATGTAGATGCAGATATACACATGTCTCCATCTCCTTCACCGATAGTCTCAACCCGGTACCAATCTCATCATATGAAATTCAAAAGTGTTTTTTCCAAAAAAGTGGAAGAAAAGCCTTCAACGCCTGTTACTGTATCTGTGATCTCAAATACACCTCCAAGCACTACACCTCGTTCAACTGAGGCACCAGAAGTGTCATTCGAAACTGCTCCAATTCCATCAGATACCCCTCCCTGGGACTATTTTGGTCTCTTTCATCCGATTGATGATCATTTCTCCCACCAAGAAACGAGGGGATATGATCATGGTTTTGAGTACTCTGGTGATGCTAAGAATCTTAGAGAAGAGGAGGGAGTTCCCGAGTACTCTGGTGATGCTAAGAATCTTAGAGAAGAGCAGGGAGTTCCCGAGTACTCTGGAGATTTTAAGAATCTTAGAGAAGAGGAGGGAGTTCCCAATATGGAAGATGTCCAAGAGAAAATCTCGAATGCTGGCACAGAAGAATCTGAAGAATCAGAAGATGAGTTCGATGAACCTGCTACGGCTACACTTGTTCGTAGTTTTACGAATCTCAATGCAGCAATTGAGAACATAGCCAATGGCGATTCCCGGGAATCATCTCTGGATAGTAGACCAGAAACCAAGATTCCGACTTCCGTGAACGTGAATAAAGCGAAAGAAAAAAGTTTGGATGGTGAATCACATATTAGATCATCACAAACTGAGATATTAGAAATGAATGGGAAGAAGAGCAACTCTCCCATTTTATCACCGCTAAGGGCCACATCCTCAAGATTTGTCCATTTGGACGATGTGAAGATCACACCAATGAAAGAAACCGAAGATGCACATATTAGATCATCAAAAAGTGAGATATTAGAAATGAATGGGAAGAAGAGTAACTCTCCCATTTTATCACCGCTAAGGGCCACATCCTCAAGATTTGTCCATTTGGAGGATGTGAAGATCACACCAATGAAAGAAACTGAAGACGAGGATGTGAATATCACGCCGAGGAAAGAAACTGAAGTTCAAGAAAAGGTTGTGGCACCAAAGGACTTCTTTTCTAGCATGAAAGATATTGAACGTCTTTTCATTAAAGCGTCCGATTCTGGTAAAGAAGTGCCTCGGATGCTTGAGGCTAATAAGTTCCATTTTCGTCCAGTTATTCCTGGAAGAGAACGTAAATCCCTCACCCTCTTTACTTTTGATGTTCTGCTTCTTAAAATTTAGTATAGAATTCTTCTTTTGGCAGGTGGAATTGGCCCGTCATTGCTAAGATCTTGTTTCTCCTGCGGTGAAGATCCTAGTGAGATCAAACAAGGTAGCTCTTTTCTCACATGTTCCTTTCTAAAGGTCCTATGATGTAAAATCAGTGCCTTTTATGCCCTTATCTTTCTATTATTGAACAGTAGCATAAATGGTGCTTCATGTAATTGGTACTTGGTAGTCTTTCATGTTTAATGCATCATGATTCAGGTGTCTTTTAAATAATTAGCTTGATATAATCTGTTATCTGTTTTTTAAGTGGTGATATTGCCTTTTAGCAGAATGAGAAAATACCACATGTCCAATTACTTACAGATGTTCATCATTTAGTGACTAACAAAAATGGAACAAGGGGCATTTAACCGTTCGGAAAATCTTCACGGTTCAAAAAGTTGTTTCATAATTGGATCTTTGTTATCTGTAGATCACATCCAGATTTTTACCAGGCTTAACTATCACTTCAAAATTCACTGGAATTTTGAGATCTTCTCATTGTTTTGTTTTTAAATGTAATTAATTGGCTTTATATGTGCGTGTTAAAAGTAAGGAAATAAGTAAGCTACATCTCTTATATTAAGTCAAATTAGCTGGGTGATGATATATGCTCGTGTATCGAGTTGGCAGTGGAAAGTTCATTATGACAAAATAAGTTGCTCCTCTTTCTCAAGTTAACGGTTCTAGTCATACCATGATTCATATGCTACTTATTCTGGTTTGGGTTATCACTCATAAAATCTTTATATTTTACTAGAGCTTGCACAAAATTCTGTCAAATACTTGACTTGGAACCGGACGACGTCATCTCGCTCTGCTTCATCTAGGAATCTTCTGGGGGGCAGATCCATTGAAGAAGTAGAGGATACTGATAACAATCTCTTCGACAGCTTCTGTATGAATTCTGGAAGCCATGCCTCAACCTTGGATAGGCTTTATGCATGGGAGAAGAAGCTTTACGATGAAGTTAAGGTAAGATCGTTGTTTCTGTCTGGCCTAACAACACGGTATTCATCAATACATGTCCAAATTATTTACATGCAGTGGTGAAATCACTTGATGTATACTAAGGTTATTATCATTATTAGTATTTCGGTCAAAACTTGTATTTTTCTTAGAAGTTACAGATTGGAAGCATGGCTTGATTTACATTTCTCATCTGTTTTGAGTATATAATTGTCAAGTTTAGACATGGTTATCAATTATCATAAGTGGTGGTTTGCTGATGTGGAAGACTAATGTCCGTATTATACCTTGGTGATGTGTCCGTGCAGCATCATTAGCAACTCCAGCTATAGTATTGGTACTTATGTTCTGTATCTTCCATTTGTGTTTTGTTTTTCGTTCTCATGTTCAGCTTAAACTTCATAGCTGAATCATTTGAACTTCATATCCCGGTTTCTAGTGATTTGCAATTTTGCTTGAATGAGAACATCATCTTGTTTTCTTGTTTCACTGGTTGAAAATTTGTTACTGAAGTTTCTTACCAGTCGTGATATATCTTAGTTGTAAAAGTTACCTGCATACTCATTCAGTAATAATTACATGTGCTGATTTAGTACTGCATATCCCTTCAATTTCAGGCTGGGCAGATACTTAAAAGTAGTTTTGACCAGAAGTGCAAGCTTCTTAGACAGCAAGAATCGCGAGGAGAGCACACTGACAAGACACGTGCTGTTGTCAAGGATCTACACACAAGAATTAGAGTTGCTCTTCATAGGATTGACTCTATCTCAAAGAAAGTAGAAGACATTAGAGACAAGGAGCTTCAGCCACAACTTGAGGAGTTAATTGAAGGGTATGTATTTGTCAACCATTTCACTGGTCATTTCATGGAACATTTATGCACTCGATGTCAGTTCATCCGCTGGTCATATACTCGGTAAGTTTCCTGTCATTACCCATTTGGTTTTTTCCCGTTGATGACAGGTTGAGGAGGATGTGGGAGATGATGCTGGAATGCCACAAGCTTCAATTTCACATCATATCAGTATCTCACGCACCCGGAAATACGAAAATCACGATGCAATCTGACATCCGACGGCAGGTCACCATCCATCTTGGGCACGAACTCAACTCCTTCCTATCAAGCTTCACAAAGTGGACCGGTGCCCAAAAACTATACTTGGACGCAATCGACAAGTGGCTTTTCAAATGCGTCTCCCTTCCGCAGAAGAAAACCAAGAGAAACAAGAGGATGAAACCTCCACCAATAAGAAACTGCGGGCCGCCCATATACATGATATGTGGGGCTTGGGTGGAAATGATCGATGAGTTGCCTTCTAAGGCAGTTATAGATTCCGCCAAGGACTTAGCAGCGGAAGTTGCCCATTTTATCCCGTCTCAAGACAAGAACCAGGGCAAAGCAGGGAAACACTCACTCGGGGATTCTAATGCAAGTCTACTGAACGAAGCGTCAGAAGATTGGATACCTGCTCTCGACCGTTTCAGGACAAGCTTAGCTGGTTTTCTTGGACAGTTAAACAATTTTGCAGAAGCTTCGGTAGTGAAGTTTACTGAACTACAGAGAGCGATCGAAGAATCGAAGAGTAACTATGAGCAGTTCAAGTCCCAAAAGTGATGGGATCCAGAGAAAGATTTTGAAAAAGGCAGCAAACAATTCTACAAAATAGGGTATGAAAGATGAATAGGTATATTATAGTGAGATATTGGTTGGGTTATTTGTACATGGGATCCAATAAAATGGAATGCTTGAGCTCATAGCCTCATGCCTATAGAAATTACTTGGTTGTATGTGAAATAAAGGAATTGCTGTGCAGATAGTACTATACATGATACTTACATTATTACATGGATTGATCTTAAACTAGTGGTCAAGAACTTCATATTATGTCAGTATACCATGGAAACAGAACTTTTGTAGTAAGACTTTCAGAAAATTTATACTACTAGTTTTACATTCATACTTTAAGTTGTTTTCCAGTTTTGGGGAATTCTCTTCCCTAGCACCCGCTCAATTTTAGCTTGTGGGCCTCACTACTACAGTGGTGGCACCCGTATCTGACCAACCCTGTTTTGGATGTCAATTGAACCAAGTTTCACTTTGGGTTTAATTTTATGCATTTCCTGAAATTTTACATAGGAGACGGGTTAAAACAATTTCCATCGAGAACAAGAGATATGTGATCTATATGTATATGTAGAACATTTGTAGCCACAAGATTTATGAAATCAGCAAAGACTCTGTTCAAAATAAGATCGAATCCAAGGTTCTAAGTGCCGGTCTTAGTTCATCTTCACTTCAGAAATGAGAAGTTAATTTCCAGTTCATGACGTGCAGAAGTTGTGAAAAAGACAGTCATGTTAACGTAGGCTGTTTAATCCACGTTGATTTGGTCAAGTTCTAAGAGATCAGATTAAAATCTCCAAGATACTGATGCAGATTGATAAGAAAGTGTCAAAGAAGCATCAATTTATGGCCAAATTTTAATAATAGACATTGTACAAGTTAGAACTAAAGGTAGAAATGTGACGGCAGGAATCTAATCCGAAGGTTTTATTTCATATATGTAAAGATGTTACATTACTCTATTCTTATCAAGAGCTCGACTCGTTCGATAAGGTTTGTTAAGTCAAATGCGAACGTAACATGGTGCTCATTTTTTCTCGAGAGGATCCCACTGTGTTCGATTAAACTCATAAATTTATTTTTTATTTTCCGGCAAGGAGCTCCTACTCGGAAAATTAGCTGACTAGTGAACGTTTAAAGCCAAACGGATTGATTCACAAATCAAAACCAATCCACATGTAAATATGTCCCTTACTATACTATAACCAAAAATTCATCAAAACCCAATAATCCAATCCTTGTATCCTTTTCTACACAAATGTATCATCATCATCATCCAGAATCATTAACATCAACATATGAGAATTGAGAACTGCTCATGGAAGTTCGTTCAGGTTATGTTTGGCGTCTAGCTATTCGGGTCGAGTTAACAGAGTTGCTTAACCACAGGCAGGTTAGCAATCAACCTGATATTATATTTCCACCTCCTACACATCAGTGTTTGTTGTTCCAGTCTGATTCTTGCATTCTTGGATACATGGTTATTCTTGTAAGCATGGTTTTTGGGAATTTGGCTCGATTTGTAGAAGGTAGTTCAAATAAAGGAATGAATGTTCTTTGTTTCTGATATGCTTTGCTCACCTTGTGTTACATTGGTAGATGCTAGCTAGTATAAGTTGATATAAACAGAGTTGCAATATGAATGTGAGTGTTAAAACTTAAAACCATGCCTCCGACTGTACTGTTAATCATTACTCCGATCCTGAAGGACAACACGACGGAATTTTTATTCTAGCGTTTCTAACAAAGACAATTTTCAGGGTAGATTAGAGTACCTAAAGACGAGCAATTAAATCAACAAAACATCAAAACATAGTCATAAACAGAACATGATGTAATTGAGCAGTGTGCTCTTATTTTGGTTTCTGGCATAAGCTAGCAAAACTATGCTCTAGTTACTTTTGGCTGAAGCCATATACTTGAAACAAATTCTTTTCTCTCATGGAGCTCCATGCTAGAACTGTTGTCTCCATCACATGTAAATTCTGAGGTGTCTAATTTGTAATGGACATGTCGATTCTTAACAAGGAATGGTAAGTTGATCGTATTTTGCTGTGCTTTCTCATTCACTCGAACAGCAAAAGATGACGCCTGACTGATGAAAAACGAATAATTACGGGGCAAAACTTTCTCTTCCTTCCACTCTAGATTAACAGGATTCGACTTATATAGGTTCACAAACTTCCCCTGAGGTCCGATGACTACTAGATACAGGTCGTTCTCGCAAGAAACGAGATACCCCTTTCGGTAATTGGAAAGGGATTCAACCAATCCAGAAATGTTCAGATTTGTCCAAAAAATCCTGGACGGCTGTGTCGTATTGGACGGATGATAAGCCAGCACTCTTCCATTTTGACACAGATAATAGAAATTGTCATTATGAAGCACCTGATTACAGCCAGAGCACAAGAAGGTTAAGGCTAATTCTTCTCCTTGATACTGTTCAAATTTCCATTCATTGACACCTGACGTTAAATACCCCAACTTCAAGATCCCGGGCCTTGGTGCAATAGCAATAATCAGCCAATCCGATGATGTTGGTGAAGAAGAAAATGATATACAATCGAAACTAATATTTGCAGGGAGATCAAGGATGCTAATCTTAGTTTTACTAAAAGGTTCGAAGAAAAATATGGTGCGGATTCCATGAGTGACAAGAAACCATCCATTTCTAACGCAGCGAACTTTACATCTTGATAATTCAGCGTTGCTCTTAAAGTACCTCATATTGCAGGACAGATCAAGAAATGAGGTACATGGACCATCTTCTTCATGAAATGACATTAGCCAAGGACTCTCCATAGAAGGAGTGTTAGAAAATTCAGGTTTCCAACACAAAGGCTGTACTATTTCTCTCAACTTTCTACACACCAGGCGATAGTTTGCATAGTCCATTGCACTATGAAGGGATTTTGCAACAAGCCTCAGAACATCGTCATGAAGTTCACAATAAAAGCCTGCATGAGCATAACATGATTCTTCAGGATCCAATGTCCTAATTTCATAGGCCTTGACATCCTTAGCTGGCTCCTCGCCGATAGTATTTTTCTGCGCATCCTCCTTAGTGAAACTGGAAATAGAATAGCACAACGGATAATATAAATCTATAAATCATTAGAAGGGATATATAAATCATTAGAAGAATGGCATAGATACGTAGGCGAAATCAAATAAAGTGTATATACCTCAACCATGGCATTCTAAGATGATCCTGCATCTTGGGAGACCGAAGAGGAACTCCTACTGAATGAGGTTGATTTCTGAACGTGTATTCGCATTCATCAAAAAAAAGCACAATCACGGAAAATATATACCTAAACCATGCTGGCGGCATATAATCCCCCCCTCGTATGTCCAATCAGGAAATTCTCCTGCTGGATTTCTGAGGATGGACATCCTTGAATCAGCAAGCGAAAACACATTGTAGGCGGCATATAGATACCTCAACAATAATGGCCTCTCCTGCATATTGGGAAACCAAACAGGAAATCCTCCTGTTGCTGAATGAGGTTGATTTCTGAAGATGGAGGTGCTTTGATCAGCAAGCGAAAACACATAAAAGTAGGCGTCATCTCCATTCTCAGTGAAGCATATGCAATTGCCAACTGGGGCAGAGTTTGGTCTGTGTTCATAGACAGCGGAGTATCTAGGACCCAAAAACAGAACTAGGCCCTCCAATTTGGACAATCTGACCCAACTTCTGCTGTAAAAATCAAGCTCGAACACCTCCCACAAGCATTGTGGCTTGCGTTCCACCATGAACAAACGATCCCTGCTGCTGCTGAGGCTGCAAACTACTAGCCGTCTCTCGTGGTTACCATACATATTAGGTGAGTCTACTGCTATTACATCGAGGGGCTTGCGTTCAACTAGTAGTTGTGGGCTGTTATTGATATTAGCTGCAGGTGATTCTTCTACTACTGCAGCCAGTAGCCCGAGGGAATGAGGGGGCATGTAAAGGAATAAGGTCCCGTCAACTGTTAAGCAACAAAAAGTTGTAGTTTCCTGATCATACTTGAAAACAGCGACATCATGAAAGTACATCTGTGGTCGGGTTGCGTAGTATATGAATTTCCATTCAGCTGGTGAATCTTGAGTACATAACAGGAAACATGGAAAGTTGTTGTAAAAGAAATAGACCTTATAACATAGATCATCTGCAGCTGCTGCATCAGAATGTCGACGGGACGACGACGAGCAGCTAAGAAAGCACTTGAAGAAGCTTTGAAGCGGGTTTGGGAGACGGGGTAATTTTATCCTTTCTAGTGAGTTTGGATTCCATAAGTAGCATTCATAATTAATACTATCTCTTCTCGAACCGATGTAAACTAGCCAATTCCCATCTCTGCTCGAACCTACGCATAGGTCTGAAAAAACGTCGACAATAAAACCTCCAAGCTGGGAGAAAATCTTGCCAACGTAGGAGATCATCTCTGCTACCTGTTTCTTCTTGTCTTGTCTTGTCTGTCTGGTAATCGAATCTCTTACTCTAATCCCCTATATATATGATAATGCTCCTACTAATTTCTTGCTTGCCTTGCCTTGCCTTGTAAGATATGAAAAGATTTCGTCTATTTCACTACGAGACATTAGGGATGGGAATTGGGCCGGGCAATCCGAATCGAACCGGTAATTGTTTCTGATCTGTTTTTATACATAATTAAGTCGCATTGTTAAACGGGCTGAGCCGAATATCTCATTCATCAAGCTCGACTAAAGCTCTTATCGAGTCCGAATGAGCTTTTTTCGAACTCGAATTACGATAAGTAGGCTCGAGCTCTGATTCGAATTTTAGTTGAGCTCGAGCTCGTTAATAAAAAATACATATAAATATAAAAAATATTGTAGTTGATGTTATGGTATAGTTAGTTGTACTAATACCCTAGCTAATCCCCTATAAATAATTTTATTAAATATAACACCCTAATCCCCTGTTTTGTGCTTACCATCTACTATATTTGATGCAACGATTTTTGTCCTTATGGTAATATAAATCAAAGGTTGAGGATCCTGTTGGACTTGGACATTGTAATTAAGGTAGAGAAAAGAATGCTCGTGGTTTTTTTTTTTTTTTTTTGATCCATTATTGTAAAGATTATAAAAGTTGTTTAAGACCCATTTTGCTTTCATTTTCTTTGTAGGTTGCTCCTAACTAGGTTGTCCTGATCTGAGGATCGTTCCGAATGTGCTTTATAGAGTGTATGAGACATACATACATTCAAAACTGGAGGTTGTGATTGCCGTTGGAATCCATGGAGCCGGGTGTAGCAACTAAAGTTGCTCAAATGATGATTTTATTTATGTCATGAAAGCGGGTACAATTCTCTATTTTAATCCTCTGACTCTAGTCTTCTAAAGCGGCGAACTTGGATTTTCAAATTCTTCGTTTTAGGGTATTCTGACTTCTAAGTCGGACAAAGGTCGATTCAAGGGCTTCTCGGCTTGATCTCGGATCGAATTGTGAACTTGGAAGTGTTTAAGGCGAACGATGACGAACTTCTTGCGATCTTGATGAGTTCCACGAAGAATGCTTCTAGATCTTCGCAGGATTTGGCCTTTCATCTTCTGAAGAGGGAGTTTGGCCGTCATAAGACGTTTCCCCAAGGGCTTTTGGGCTTGATCTTGGATCTAACGCAGCTTTTGGCGAAGAACTTCAATAAGATTGATCGGGCTTTGGCTGGGGTTTTGAATTTGATCTTTCTTTGGCAGCGGTTGATCTCCCAATAACGTTTCTCCAAGCGCGCAGAGGCTTCTTCTTGGATCAAACGATGGCTTCTCTTCGATTTCTGGATGAACTTCTTGAATGCTTGCTCGAACTTCAAGGCGGATCTTGAGAGAAGGGTGAGAGGATTTGCACATCTGCACGCAAGGTTTGGGATGAGCTTCGCTATGCCAGAAGTGACGGTCCTCGAGTCTATCACTTGGAAAAGTGCCTTAAATCTGTTCGTGAAGGCAATTCATCGGTCACTTCTTACAATACCACCTTCAAAGGATTGTGGGATGAATACCTCAGTTATCGGCCACAATGTTCTTGTGGTAAAATGAAAGATTGTTCATGTGATCTCTACAAGAAGCTTATTGCTACCCAACAATCTGACTGCGCCATGAAATTTTTGGTTGGCTTCATGTCCGGTTTACGCAGTCAACTTCTGCTCACTTCTCCCTTACCTCCATTCTCAAAGATCTGTCCCTTCTTCTTCAAGAAGAGAGCCAACGCTCTTTACAGTTGTCTGGTGAACCCATGGCTATGAAGACTTTTCGATCGTGATTCAACTGCTCAACAAAATTCAGGCAGAAATAATCAAAGTTGACAACCTTATTGCAGTACTCACTGTCAATCTCATGGACACACCTTAGAGACTTGTTTTGTTCTTCATGGCTACCCTCCAAACTGGAGGTGTAGAAGAGGTACTGGACGTGGCAATGGCCCTCGCAATATGGGTTATCGGAATGGAAATGGTGGCAACAACACCAATACTCAGCCGCCTAATAACCATCTACTGCTGCTGCTACCCTCATCATCTACTTCTCACCCCCCTGATTTAGGTGATAACATGCATTTGTTTATTCTATAACAAATTTATTGAATTTGCCAGGTCTCAGATATCTTCTTCTAGTTCTGATCTGATGCTCCTCAACATGTTGTGGGTTCTGCTATCACCAGCTCTTCTCCTACTGCACACTCTCATACAGTCAGTACCTCCAGGTACTATGTTCACACTTTTTCCTGCTTGTTTTAATGCACGTAGACAGAAATTTGTTACTTCTGGTTTTAGTATGTTTAATTAATTCAGTACCCACCCCTATTGACATTGCTATCAATCTTCCTACTGGTCATACAACTCAGGCAACTTAATTATATTGGTGATCGATGTTCGGATAAATGATCACTTAATTCTGCACAATGTTCTGTTTGCACCGCCTTTGGTTCAACTTACTCTCTATCATTAATTGAAAGCTTGAAGCAAAGAAGTGCTTGTTTTTCGGTTTGGGGGCAAATTATGCCATGGCTTCCACTACATGGGGTCAAGTAATGGAAGGATGCAAGGATTAAAATAATTAATCTTCCACACTGGAAATGAAGTTTGAGCCTTGGAAAGGGTGAAGTAATATAAGATATTACAATTTGTCCCATATGGAAATTGTAAACTAATAAAACATCAATCTAGTATAACTATACAAGTAACATGGCTATCATGACTTGAAAAGGTCATTCTACTTTAGTAGATGTCGATTGATAGCAATGAATTCTTACCTGAAGTCTAAATAGTTTAAAGTTTTAGTCTAACTAGTTTAAAAGTTTTAAGTAGCTATCAATTGATATCAATGAATTCTTACCTGAAGTTTAACTAGTTTAAAGTAATGAATTCTTCCCTGAAGTCTAACTTTTATAGTTGCAAATGGAAGAAATAATAGATTATAATTCTTTCCATTGGTACTATAAAAGTTAGACTTCAGGATTACTATCAACCGATAGTTACTTAAAAGTTAAAACTAGTAGAGATTATAATTCTTTCCATTGGTACTCATAAGGATGTGAAATCAACACACAGCAAGGAAGTCATAAAAACTTATATTGATCTTTAGTTGATAAAGGCCAATATTGTTGGCATCAGCATAGATAATCATTTCCGTTGTGTTTAGATCCTGCAAAATGCACTTAGATGAGAAGATTAACATTAGTACGTTACAACATTTAAAGCTTTAGTGAGTCTGATGTCTTCTTGGAAGCCTCAAGTCGATTGCTGCATGTGGGAACACGTTGTTTGCAGCAACTTGACCAGTCATGTTCTCGAACTCCGTCTTCGAAATTCCCAAGATTGGTCTTCAGGCATGAATGGAACATCAGGTGATTCTTTGCTCAATCTGATACATCTCCGATATCTTGACTTGAGCGGGAATTGGTTTCCAGATGCAATCCCTTCATTAGATCATTCTGAAAGTTGGAATATCTGAGTTTATCTTATGTCGGATTCATTGGAACATTAGATGATTCGTTGCTCAATCGGCCGACACATCTTAGATATCTTGACTCGAGTTGGAATAATTTTGATGGCGCAATCCCTGCCTTCATTGGATCATTTCCAAAATTGGAGCATCTGGAATTATCCTTTGTGGGGTTCAATGGCACGTTAGACGTTTCGTTGCTCTATCTGACACGACTCAAATATCTTGACTTGAGTGGGAATCATTTTGAAGGTGCAATACCTGCCTTCATTGGATCAATTTCCAATTTGGAGTATCTGGGTTTATATATAACCGGATTTACTGGAATCATTCCTCATACTATTGAGTATAGGTAACCTTTCTAGTTTGAGCACTTTGGTATTGGGGCAAGTTCAACATAGTTCTACCTGGAAGCTTGAAGCGGATAGCCATGAATGGATGTTTGGTCTTTGCCAATTGGAGAACTTGGAGTTGCACAGGTACTCAACACACTTCCCAATTTAGCTGAGTTAGAATTGTCGGATGCCACCATTCCATATCCATTTGTACCTCTCAATGAGGTAAACTTTTCTTCTTTGGCCATCCTTGATCATTTTCGCAATGACTTCCGAGTTTTTCCGAGTTGGATTTTACAAATCAAGGAGCCTACCTGGCTTAAATTCGTTGATGATTCACAGAACTCCAAATGTAGTATAATGCCAGGTACTTCCAATCTCACAAAGCTTCCATATTTAGAAATCTCATTTCCTGATTTCACATACATACTCGATTTTTGGATCCTCAGTAGCAAGTCTCTCGAATATGTTTCTATGTCGTCCATTTCTCTACAGGGCCCATTTCCTAGTGCCATAGGAAATCTAACCTCGCTAAAGTCCCTTCACTTATCTAACAATGAGCTTTCAGGCGAAATACCATGTGAGATTACAAAACTGTGCAATATCCGAAGCATATACTTGAACAGCAATAAGTTGCAGGGATTTATGGGTTTTCCACCATCTGGATTTATTGGAAAT
Source organism: Plantago major (assembly GCA_026545765.1). Classification (NCBI taxonomy): domain Eukaryota; kingdom Viridiplantae; phylum Streptophyta; class Magnoliopsida; order Lamiales; family Plantaginaceae; genus Plantago; species Plantago major. Next base: position 101,820,567 of record CM048841.1, on the reverse strand, counting down.
AAACTTTGTGGCCTTCCCCTACCAAGCAATTGTAACGATGATGGTGTGACGTCGACGACCCGGAGCCAAGGAGATGAAGATGGTATATCCGATGTTGATTGGTTGTACATATTCTCTGCTTTGGGATATGCGGTGGGACTTGCAGCTGCTTGCAATGCACTTGTCTTCAAGAAGACATGGAGATGTGCCTTTTTCGGATCAGTAGATAATGTATGGAATAAGCTTTGTGTGTGTTACCATCAAATTAAGTAGACGCGGTTGATTTTTCTAAGTTTTCCTACCGTTTGTGTAATATGCATCAATAAGCATGAAATTCAGAAATTTATTTCATCTTTTGTAAGCAGTTAGTTTGCTTTTGGCTGTTTTCGTGACTCAGGAGTAGATGTTTGTATTTTCATAGCTCAACTTTCGCAAATTGCTGAGTTTTCATATTTGCACTGGATCAGTTTCCGTTTTCGGTACCTTAAAATCTTGAAAAAAGGATAAGAGGATCACTCTCATCCCATCATAGAATCGAAGATACTCTTACAATCACAAACTCAATCTATATTATCCATTGAATCTTTAGCGGATTCAATTACCAACTACTACTTCTCCTTCATTCATCATGATGAAGAAATACAGAAGATAACCAAAGAAAGTTAATTTTTTTCCAATTTCAAGAAAACATTCGCAAGGGGAATTTGGTATGCAAACTGGACAAATGACACAAGGAAGGAATTCCCGAGCCAGTGACTAAAGTTATTTCGGGATAAGCTATTATTGTTGCAGCAAAGAAAGGGAGTTCATCTTATAGTCCACATTAGCAGTCTGGATGATCTATCACATGCTCCAACCAAAGACAGGGATGATAGGATCAAACTAGTGTGGCCCTTCACGGGCAGCTTTGTCCTGCAACCACTCGTAGAATTTAACCTGTGCCGCCATTGGGTTCAGCCTGTACAACTGATAATAGTGACTGCCAATCTCGAGACCAAGAGTGCCACCGACAACAGCTCCTAAAGCCAGGGACAGCAGAGTACCTGCCAAGATGACATAGTGGCGATTATATCATCTATATATATCTCTTATTCAGTTGGAATTCTATACATAAACTGTCTCCAGTTACATGCTGGTCTTCACTATTTTCTTCCTATATTATCATATGGGTTTCTACTTTCTTCAAACAAGGCACAAACAATCACGTGCACACACGGTGTTCCAATGTTATTTTCAGGAGCAAAATGCGAACTATTTGATGCTTAATTAAGTGTTCCTTCACAGCAAAAGAAATTTTTGAAAAGGAAGCATCTTAATACAATATTGGTGAAAACAGGTATACCGTATACACACTATTATTGCTCTATAATGGCAGCCCTTTCCAAGCATTCAGATTTCAGATAATGAAACATAATTAAACGGATACATGGTCAATGCAGTTTAAATACAGTGGCAATCCCACAATTTCAAAATGTAGGTCCTTATATTGCTCTATAATGGCAGCCCTTTCCAAGCATTCAGATTTCAGATAATGAAACATAATCAAACGGATACATGGTCAATGCAGTTTAAATACAGTGGCAATCCCACAATTTCAAAATGTAGGTCTGCATAATAAGGACGCGACTAACCCTCCAAATACTAATCAATCAAAGCTTTGATTGAAATAATCCATTCCACATGGTTACATTTCATATAACTGAAAGAGTTCGGATGAAGGCTGTGATTTCTGGTTATTTGTGACATTGCTCTTTCTACTATTACCAACAGGCAGTATATCCAATCTAATATAATCAACTCAAACGTGCCAATGCACTTCCTCATCCGAGTGAAATAATTTATCTTGATGATTGATTGAACATAGAATAGAATACAAATGAAAAACCAGTTAACAGATAACAAAAGAACCATGTGATGTGTACCTCGATATATAGCTATGACCACTGCCCTTTTTCAGTAATATAAGGCAAGAATACACTCAGGACAAACACAACCACCATTCAGTTAATCAATTTCTCACAACTTCATCAATATTATACCCCAGTAACCACTTAGTTTACTTTATTGATATTCCTAAAAATTCTCCTCTTTACACAGTGATGAAGTTGGAGGGAGTATCTATGTAATATGTAAGTGAGACAGTAGTCGAATAGGTGTCCAAAAGGAAAACAGGAGACCACAAATATCAAAACTCATGGGAGGTTAGAACTCCTAACACACAACCAAATAAAATAAAATATTATACTAGGCTAAAGGTTCCAGAGAGACATTGTGATTTACAACTATTTCTCGTTAACTTAATTTCAATCAACTGTCAATGTGAATGTTGGACAGTAATGACTCACATAACCTCTTTTAGACATGGATTTTTAGCCACACACAATGGAAATTGGGAAAATCATATGGATACTCTATTTGTGACGTATATGAGTCCCCAAAGCTTCACATTATTAGAGCAGTACTATCTAAAGGCAAGACAAGTTTATAACAAATGCAATCTTCGAAACTGTACCGTGAGGACTTTTAGACCACCTCCAGGCACGAGCAGCTGTTGAAGCCGCACCAACAATAGCACCTGCAGTCCCAAATTCAGCAACCTTCTCTGCAGTCTTCAGCTGAAATAGAGGAAAAGACATTGTTACCACAGAATCAGAAGAGGAATATACTCAACGGGGAAACTATCCTTGAAAGTTAAACACATCCACATTGATGGAAAATTTACCATAAAATACCATAAACAAGCAACGACAAAATTCAAAATTCTATTAGGCATCCTAAGATTTCACGCGGTGAAAGACAGGTACAGGAATCCATCTCAATCACAAATATGACATTCTGAAGACTCGTGTCATTAACGGATCAAAGGGAATCCACCAACAGCGAGAAACTTAAGATCTCATGCCACATCTGTAAAAGCCCGCACCCCATAATCAGCACTCTTTCAAGCAAAATTATATACATACAAAATCGCCATGGGGTAAGAACTAGTGATAGATCATGTTTTCACCGAGCTATATTCTCCGAGAAAACATCCAATATTGAAAGCAAAACTATAATATAGAACTACATTAAAACAAAACTCCAATTTCTGCAGATTTAAAGTAGCTTTGGAGAAACAGGCATACATAACTATATACTACTATACACAGAATTCATCATCAAAATGATAGGAGCAAGGCACAAATACATCCACCACCAGTATACAATCATACTTGTTTCTCTCAACAAAAAATGACCACAACAAATACATGCATAGTATCAAATCACACAGACGACAGACATTTCATCACCAACCACTTTCCTTTCACATCTACAAAAAAGGCAGGATTTTTATGAGAACATGCATACCGTGTGACCGTGAACCGGGTCTAGCTTAATGAAAGTTTCGACATCAGAGGAATCCCAATGCTTAGGCAATGGCTTCTCAGGGTGAAGAAATCTTGAGTAGTTGCCCCATAACCCCTCCCATTGCTGCTTGATGGTCATTTTCCGTGATGATTTGCTGCTGCTGCAAATCAAGTGATAATTTTGGGGATTCTGATTAAGCTCTTTTACCTATACGGTGTCAAACAGCAGCAATAATCTAAACGCACACAAACATACAGAAGAACAGAAAAACAAGAAAATATTGGAGAAACACAAATTCATATCTGAAAACAAAATACAAATACCCAAATTCATATCCAAAAGATTGAAGAACAGGAAATCAAGAAAATATTGGATTTTGAAGGAGATTTCACCTGAATACGGTCGATTGACGGAGAAGAATCGATCGAGTATGAGCTTGGGATTAGCTGACAACTGAGATTGGGAGATTTTGATAAATTGAAATTGAGTCCTCTACTCTGTATCAATTGAGAAAAGTGAAAGGGTAACTCAATATTGTATAACAGCCCTGTACTATCCCGTAATTGCATTGGGTTTTACAATACTTTTTGGTGAGATATAAAATAGTTTTGAATTCCAAGTTTATGATACTTTTTGGTGGGGTACCTAAATTATAAATAGTATCTAAATCATAAATAATTATTGATAAATAGTACTTAAATTGGGCACGGCCACTTTGGAGTATCAAAATCAGAAATGTTTCACTGTAAACTACCAAAAATGATTTTACCCCTTTTTGGTGAGATATAAAATCATGATTGCACACGTGTCTCGTTGTAAAGCATACCTCTCTCTATTCTAATACTAGTTCTAAGTTTGCTTAAAATAATTTAAAAAAAATGAGGATAAAATAGATTAATCAATAAAATAAGATAGTCAAAATTTATTGTAAACAACATTGGTCGTGGTCTCTGTGTGTAGTCATTCTTCGTCCAGTACTATATCGTTGTGTCTTTATTTAGGTAACTATAGAAAATGTGAAATACGACTCATCATAACGTATATGTTTTAGTTTGAACGGGGTGGGACCCAACCAAAACCTGGAACTTAATTTGAAAGCCATATTTCGACCCGTACGTTTTCGGGATGCCGCTAATAACCATTCAGGACCCGACGGGTTGATAACATAAAGTATTTTATATCGGGTCCTCTACCCGTACCTAACACGTTAATTAATAAATTATACAGCAATCTGAACCAAAATAAAATACAAAAAGTGTATAACGCAGTTGAACAAACCTTGGGTGGTATGTGCTCCCTCACCACACACACAAAAATTATTATTCTACAAACATAATTTCAAACGTTATGCTGGTTTTTTTAGCACCACCCCCAACATAACCCCCCCCCCCCCCCCAACCCGCCGACTTTTTACTAACTTAACCATAACATGTTACGGTTCGGGTATTGTCACAAAGGTATGAAACGTGTTCGAGTGTGTATGCCCGACCTAGACATGAACAACATTATTTCAAACGGGTTTAAATTCAGGTTTGATAGAACCCGATCCGTTCAAAAGTAAAATGACGGATACTAGTGTAGAGTGTTCCTGACTCCTGTTAATTGTCAAAAATTAGTAAACATGCATGTATAGAAAAATGTTTGCGTTGTAATCTATAATATGAAATTATTTATCCTTTATACACATATGATGTAAATTTTAATATCTTATTATTTTAGGATTTCTCTAACTAAAGTTTGATGATACACACAAATGTATCAAAGTAAATCAAACTTCACGTTTTATAATATAATTTAATTGAACATTTTACATTTGCGATTTAAGATTAATTCGTAGTAAAGGTTAAACATGTTTTATTGCGAAAAGTCAAAGTGCAAAGCTATTCCCGTGATGGAGGAAGTAGTAGATAATATTGTTGTTAGCCGACTTTGTGAAAACATGCGAGTCATAAAGTCGTAAAGTTTTAGATGAATTTGTCTTGACACGTCGAATTTAAATATTTTTGGAGTTTTGTATATAAATTTGTATGAGATTTAATAAAAACTATATAGGCAACCAATATACAAAAAATAAAGTGTAAGATATACTTGCTGAAAATGCCACAATATAGTTTACGTTTAATAATAAAGAGAAATTGGAGGACAAAATAAATTAATCGAGAATTCGAGACAACCCCAGGGTGGTATGTGCTCCCCGCGATATTAGTATAGATAATACAAACCTACCAAACCAACATCATCATAAGAACACCCAACCGATAATCTATGTGTTAAAACGTGAGCCTCATGTTTAACCTGACAAAACTCTATGGAATACAACTCTACATCAAATACCTGAATTTATTTGAAAAGTGAAACATTGAGCAAAGCTAAAAATTGTCGAACAATCCCCTTCAATTACTACATGTTACCACTCAAAATCTCGAACAAATTTAATTCTTAATTTGGCTAACAAACCTTCCGCATTTTCAGCAACCACAAGACATAAAATTTTACTTGAGAGCCCAAAACAATTTTACTTAGCCGAAATCATTTACGTGTTTATGATTAATTCAAACCAAATCGGTTTTCTCATCTCATTCTTTTGAAAGATCGATTTTGCAATCACCGTCGAACAAATCACCGATTCATTGTCATCGTTAATTCATTCTTCCTCGATCAATCTGTTCTCATTCATCTATTTTTGCATATCGCTATCATTTACGTGGTTATGATTAATTTAAACCAAATCGGTTTTCTCATCTCATTCTTCTGAAAGATCGATTATGCAATCACCGTCGAGCAAATCACTGATTCATTGTCATCATTAATTAATTCTTCCTCGATCAATCTGTTCTCATTCATCTATTTCTGCATCTTGCTATTATGTATATCACTATTCGTTTCTTAGATAGTTCATTCATTCCACTCCATATTCTACATTACTTGTCGATTCCGCAACTACTGAAATTGATGATGTGATCGACGGTGATGTGATTCCACTCATCATATAGATTACTCATTTTATCTTATTTAATAAATTTATATGTTATTTTAATGAATAAAATAATTTATTCAATTAATAATAATATTCAAGATTGGTGTATATGGATTTGTCTTGTCAAGACGAATTCATATATATGTCCAAAATATTTTTTGAATTTTTATAAATAAAGTTATATGAGATTTAATAAAAACTATGTATATAAAAGTAACAATGAAATATATACTGACTAAAATAAAACTAATTCTACAAAATTCTAGTAGGATTTGATGAATCTGGTGATGCATAGACCACCGTGATTTACATAATATATATACACAAAGTCTTTAAAGAGACGTGTATTAGTGAGAGACCTGAGAGATGGATTGATGTTTTTAAGTATATATGTATAATGTTTTAAACAATATCAGTAATATTTTATTAGTGAACAATTTATATCATTATTTATGTATATATCGCCGATGTTCTTCGTAAAACTCCTGATGTTTTTTGTTGTACCTGTAATGTTTGTCCGTCTCTTTTAGACTTTTAGTCTCTCCATAATACTGTCTCTCACAATACTTATATAGATGGATGAATGGATTACAAGTTTTATGAGGTATTGGGGACATCCTGCCGTGTAGAAATTGGGCTATTCCGGAACCACTCTCTAGAAATAGTCCAGCAAGAGCAGCCCAATTATGGAATAGGACCCATTAGCTTTTCACATGTTGACAGCCCAATTATGGAATTGGATCCCTTATGGTAAGATTTAATTCAAAGTAATGATATAACCCAATAGAAATCAAGTGGAGAAATCGATTTTTTCTCAAATTTTTGCTCAATTTCGTCATTCACAGTACAAACCCCACCAAATACATGGGAATACCCACTCTCACAAATAGCGCATGTAATTACACGCAAATCAATCTGAACCGTCAATATCTATCTCAACTCGAAAACTCCACCTCTCTCAATTCACAAAAGCAGCTATCCTCGATCTCTCTAAAAAATTGGAACTCGAAAACTCCATCTCTCTCCGGCTCAAAAAAAAAAAAGAAGAAGCTTCATCTCTCTCATTTCACTAAAGCAGCTCTCCTCTCTCTCTAAAATTGGAAATCCTTACTGGAAAATGCCGACTCAACCACCACGAAGAAACGGAGCCGCTGATATTGAAGAAACTCATTCCATCGTCCTTACGACAGATGGAACGGGAACGGCAGAAGGTTTGCCCATTCCATCGCCCTTACAACGTTGATGAATCGAAGAAACTCGATGCCATATCTTCTTCAATTATTAGACCTGAGTTTACTTCGAGTTGCGAATTCAGTTTATATCTAGGCTTACTTCGAGTTGCACAATTCAGTGGATTTCGTAGAGGTTTTGTTCGTGTTGCTATGGTTTTCTTCTGAGTGTTTACACCGTATAAAATTGTCTGTTTGAAAATCATATCTTGATTTTCTTATTAGTAAAAAAGAAATGGTTATGTTTTTGTATGGGATTCTACTCGACAGTATATTGTTTGCCCATTAATGCTCTGCAGAGTGTAGTACACTTCTCTTCTTTTTACTTATTTCTTCTGTTCACTTAACTAACGTCCCATTTTCTTCTTCTTTTTACTTATTTTCTTCTTTTTACTTAATTAACGTCCCGAGAACTATACAAAATAGGCTGTTTGTGTAGTAGTTAAAACTCGGGTTTAATATAGTTATTATTTTCATTCCGTTATTAAACAATTTTAATTGTGTTGAACAGTACTCATTTTTAATCACCAACTATTCATAATTCAGTTAAATTTTATATTTTTACCTATTGTTATTCTCTCACTTATTTTTTATTTATTATTAAAACCAATCAAATAATTTTAAAAACTTTTACACACATCATTTTACTCTTACATACTATATATAACAACTCTATAAAACCTATAAAACTTAATTTCATCTCAAATATAATTTTTCAGAACCCAATTTATAATTAAGTTACTATTCACGGTTAAAACCAAATTAAAACCCTGTCCATTTTAATCATTTCCCAAACAATCACTATTAGGTCATTTTAATTAAGGCTCAATTTCTTTTGTCTGAACATAACAAAACTGAAATAAACTGAAGTGATATATAGTAAAAACTTTATACAGTCATATTGTCGGGGCCGAGAAAAAAATATTACTGTAGAGAGTTTATTCCTAACTAGAGTTCTGTGGTAAAAATATCTTTTTTGTAAATAAAATTCACATGCATAACTTAAATGTTATATTTTTTGAAAAAAATATATAAAATATTACTAATAAATAACTAAAAATATCTATTATACAAAAAAAGGAAGGATAACAAATCATGAATGTTTTAACTTAATACAAAATCATCACGTCAATTAGATAAGTGTTAGAGGGGATAATCCGGAAGAACATAAAGTACCAAAAAATTTCTTGTAAAAAATCCTCGAAACTACTTAAGTTAATATAAACAGCCGGTGCATATAACTGAATTTGGTAATGTTCAATAAAATTTGTACGGCATCTCTTCTCACTCAAAATCAAAACCCCCAAATCTCGAAATAATTGCCACTACTCATCTTCCCATTTCTCAAATTAGGGTTCTGCGCCGTGAATCTGGTGGAACATGGCGGAGGTTCTAAACACCACAGCTGATGACACCGACCGGAACACTCTTTCAGCTCAAGCCACTGCTGATACAGCTCCAGATGCCGATTCTCCTCCTCCTCCTCCACCTCGCCGAGGACGCGATCGCGATTCAATTGAGCGGCGCGATGATGACCGGCCACCTAGGCGTGAGTACTACGATCGGAATCGGTCTCCTCCACCTCGTGAACGAGACTTTCCTAAGAGAGGAAGGCAGAGCTCCAGTCCTCCTCCTCCTCCGCCTTATCGAGACAGACGAGGAGGTGGAGGAAGACGATCGCCGCCGCCGTTCAAGAGGAGGAGAGAAGACGGTGGATTTGATGGGAGGAGGGGGAGTCCGCCGAGAGGTGGAGGATATGGCAATGGGGATAGACGGTGAGGTTTATTGATTCTGAGTGAATGATTACTGTTTGGATTCGTTCGTTTATTGTTTCGGTAGCTGTGAATTTGCATTTGTGTTAAATAGAAAGTGAGGTTATATTTGTGATATGCTATTTGTTCAGCTGCATTCGTTTATTGTTTCGCTAGCTGTGAATTTACATTTGTGTTAAATAGAAAGTGGGATTATTATAATTGGGGTATGCTATTTGTTCAGCTTCATTCGTTTATTGTTTCGTGTTAAATAGAAAGTGAGATTATTATAATTGTGATATGCTATTTGTCAGCTTCGTTTGTTTATTAGTTGTAAATTTACATTTGTGTTAAATAGAAAGTGAGATTATTATAATTGGGATATGCTATTTGTGCAGCTTCATTCGTTATTGTTTCGGTAGCTGTGAATTCACATCTGTGTTAAATAGAAAGTGAGATTATTGTAATTGTGATATGCTATTTGTTCAGCTTCATTCGTTTATTGTTTCGGTATCTGTAAATTTACATTCGTGTTAAATAGAAAGAGAGATCGTTATAATTGTGATATGCTATGTGCGTGTTTTGTCTATAATTAAGAATGATAATGCTTACTTAGGAGTTGGGAGAGAATACACTTCACATGTTTGGTTGGACTGCAGGAGACCTGTGGTTTTCCTAGTGTTGAAGAAGAACATATTGTTTGTTTATGAGACTCACTCGCACAATGAACTGGAACGAACAATTATTTGATAGAGTAACATCTGAGAAAAAATGAAGTTTTATGGGAAATGCCTTTCTGGTCTACTGCTAGTTGCGTGATATGTATCTGAAATATGTAGTAAATTCAGATTTTGGATACATGTTTGTTTGTAAGACTAAAGACTTGTTTTGCATTATGAAAAGTTTCAGTTTGTGTAGCCATGTTCGATAATTCAAACACCAATGACTTGTCAGAGGCATAATACATCTTGCTTTACATTTCCTTGGTGGTTCAGTCTCTGATCAGGACTGCATTTTGTTAAAATTATTTTGCCCTATATTGTGTAATACTGCTAGTAATCTGTGGATTGTCTGGAATTTGTTATTTTAAATGTTGGCTGGGTGTAAATACTAAATTGATACTTTACTGGTTCAGGTTTGGAAATGATCATCCTGGTGGTTATGACCGTGAGAGAGGTGGTCGACCCGGTTATCCTGATGAAAGATATCATGGCCGAAATATGGGTCGTTCATCTGGTGGCTACCAAGGTGCAGTTCTTGCTTGATTAAATGTGCCATTTATCTCTCTGCCTATAAATAGCTATACCATATATGGTGATCAGTGCAGTAGTATTGTTTATTCCTTATCCATCACTTGTAATTTACAGTGTTCCTCGCAAATACGCTGCCCCGTATCATGTAATAAAAAGTACATAGCTTTTGCATTAATAAGTTACAGTTTCCATTATTACACATTAGTGATATGTAACCTGTCTGACTCTTATACTACATTACAAGCATGACTACACTTAACCATTCTTGTGTTCTTGCATCATACATATTGTATATGATTATGCCAGACTACGTTGCTGAAATGTATTAAGCCTCTTAGAGGGAATATGCCAGAATCCGTTGCCGATACGTATGACATGACAATATTAATTAACAGGATGTGCAATGGAATGACACGCCGAGAGGCTGGCATTGAAACTGGAAAATATGTCATTTCATTTTGAAGAATTGCTTTGTTATCTACCTTTCCCACGACTTCAAAAGGTTTTTGGAACCTGTGACTTGTGAGGGCTGGTAGATAACAAATCAATTCACCTGAATGGAATGAATTGAGTATGTGTTGTACATTTTCAAGGCCAGCATTTAGGCTTTGCACATTCTGTTTCGTCATACATATCCGTGAACTAAAGCTTACCATTACTTTTTTGTATTCTCAGCAGACCACTTGCCTGATAAGCAAATATACTAACAGTCTTCTAGATTATTATGTTGAAACAGAACGTAAAGAAATAAGTGGGATAGTGGGAGTATTAAAATCTTGATATGTATCCGAGAAAGAATCCATATCTTATGCTCCTCATCCAACTGAAATATAATGCTTCCCTTAATTAGAAATGTTAATAAATTAAAAGAAGAAAGATCCCTTGTTTTTTAGTAGCCTGATAAATATCTCAAGGAAGAAGCTTATGCCATTTACAACTTTGTTTTATTGGCGTGTTGCGTTATTTTTTACCCTAGTTCCTAGAAGTTGAAGTATATGCGATGCTTGGTTACTTTAGTTACTTGTCATGTGGCTTCTGATTTTCCATGTATGCTTTCTGAGATTCACTTGATAGCATTTTCTGTTTTCTGATTATTTTGAATGTACATATGGCCCTAACTTGGCCATGGCCATTCTGTGATTGGATCTTACCTTGTTTTCTCAGTATTGCCTTTTTGTATGGGACGAATATTATTTACGCTTGCCATTTACTAAGTTATCTTTTTTTCACTCTTTCTGCAGACTGGGATTCTGGCCGTGGTTTTCCTGATGCTTTCAATACCGGGGGGAGCCAAAGGTATATGCAAGGAAAATTTCCAGCTACATGGCACTGTTGGTTTTAATTTTTCTTTTTTTGTTATTTTTATTTAAATGATTCCTGATCTACTGTTCACTTATATGGCCTAATCAATTTTCACTGCTTCTCAATGGGATAGAGATGCATCTCAATAGATGATGTTCTCTACTAAGTTGCACTTGTGACACCAAGTTATATGCATCCACTCTATTAATTTTTATCAGTACTGATATTATTGATTCTTAGGGTGTTCTTTTGCATGTGGTCTTCATTTTTTTGTTTCCTGTCCATGTTAATTTATGCATGATGAACTTCATTTACAAGGTAGTTATTAGTAACACTTGATCAAATCAAGGGATTTTTATTCTAAACTTAACTGTTAGATATTTTAGTTTATTGACTTATTATTTTCAGGGAAGGAATGATGTCTTATAAGCAGTTCATCCAGGAACTTGAAGATGACATTTTGCCATCGGAAGCAGAGCGTAGGTCAGTTTGCCAGTATTTAAGAGTTATATCTGTTTAACAGTCTGCTACCTCTTTTTCTTTAGATACCCCTCTCTGAACTTTCATCTTGTGTTTATTATTACTAATTCACTCATTTGCTAAATTGATGGAGTGTATGAATATATTAGGTATCAAGAATACAGGACGGAGTACATATCAACTCAGAAAAAAACTTATTTCAATGCACATAAGGATGAAGAATGGTACCCTTCATCAATTCCTTTCTATTTTTTTTTCCCTCCGAGGTTTAATTCTCATTTAGTCCTAATAGTTTTGTTTTCCCCCCTTCAGGCTAAAAGACAAGTACCATCCAACGAATTTAGTTACTGTCATAGAACGGTAAACACCTGAGTTTATTATATGGTCTGCTCGAGGCGGATGATACTTGGCATATTTCAAATTTGTGGACTGCTGATCCATTTGTTGCTTGTTTCTATTTGTTTCTTTTGTACTGAGAGATTATATGATTGTGGCCCCTTCAGGAGAAATGATTCAAGCAGGAAGTTGGCGAAGGATTTTCAACTTAACCTGCAGAATGGGACTTTGGATTTGTAAGTTTCTTCCTTACGTTTTACATGCTTAATAGTTCTGTTTAACATTTTAAGTAATCCCTCCACCCCCATCAAATGACACATATTCCATTTATCTCCGTCCCTCTACAAATGTTACATTTCTTTTTTTGGCAAAATTTTATCCCATGTGCAATACTAAATAAGTAAATATCCCTCAAAAATTATTTTCTCAATTATCCTTAAATCTTCGTGCCCAGATTCAAATATGCCACTTGATGTGGGACGGAGGGATTATTATTCTAACATCTGATTGAATTTTGTATGTGCACAGAGGTCCTAGTGCCAGTCAATCATCAAACACAGCAGAACAAACCAGTGAACCTAATTCTGGTGATGAACCAGATGCTAGTGGCAAGAGAAAGCGGCCTGGTCAGGCTGGTGTTAAGGATCCTGATTTGTCATCTGCCCCGAGAGCTCACCCAGTCTGCTCCGAGACCCAAAGAATTATGGTTGATATTGAACAAGCGCAAGCTCTTGTCAGGAAGCTGGATTCTGAAAAAGGAATTGAGGATAATGTTTTATGCCGTGCTGATAATGATAGAACCAGTCGAGATAAGTCTCGTGGAAATTCAACTGGACCAATTGTTATCATAAGGGGTTTAAATGCCATTAAAGGCCTCGAGGGTGTTGAGCTCTTAGACACTCTACTCACTTACCTCTGGCGCATCCACGGGGTTGATTATTATGGGTTGGTCGAGTCAACTGAAGCTAAAGGTCTTCGTCATGTTAGAGCTGATGGCAAAAATATTGGCTCAGTTGGTGATGGGAAAGAGTGGGAGAGCAAATTAGATTCGCATTGGCAAGACAGGCTGAAGGGTACAGACCCTCTGGAAGTAATGGCTGCGAAGGAGAAGATAGATGTAGCTGCTTCTGAAGGTTTGGATCCTTATGTACGCAAAATTAGAGACGAAAAATATGGTTGGAAGTATGGATGTGGTGCAAAAGGCTGCACGAAACTCTTCCATGCCACTGAATTTGTTCAAAAACATTTGAAGTTGAAGCACCCCGAGCTCATAGCGGACCTGATTTTGAAAATGGGTGAAGAATTGTACTTCCAGAACTACATGAGGTAAGTGGTGTCATATGTAACTTTATGCACGTGATGATTGTTGTTAGTGAGGTAATGACCGTTCTATGTTACAGTGACAAAAATGCACCTGGTGGAACTCCTGTCATACAACCATCCTTCCCGGTACAATTCATTGATAACAAAATTTGTTCTTTTTTTTTTTAATTTATTATTTTCAAAGGTGCATAACTAACATTCTCTTTCTGTAGAAGGGGGGGATGCAACAAAGACGCAGGCCTGGCCTAGATGGTAGACTTAGAGATGGAAGAGGCAATTACAGAGAACGTGACAATCGTGCCAATGGAAGTGAACGTTTTGATAGATCTGAGAACCCTCAGTCTGGGGACTTCACCTCCAATGATGGAGCTCCTGGAGATAATCCAGATGAACAGATGTTCGATACTTTTGGTGGACAAGGCATTCCTTCAGATATACATCCGCCTGTGCTGATGCCAGTTCCGGGTGCTGGGTCAGCTCATCCTTTTTATCTCATTCATTTCCCTTTTGTATTTTCCAACCCCTTTCCATTCTTTTATTAAATAAATTATTGATTAATTATATGGTGTAATTCATTTGCAGTCCAATGGGCCCTTTTGTCCCTGCCCCACCTGAAGTTGCTATGCGTATGTTGCGAGAACAAGGAGGCACTTCTCAATTTGAAAGTGGCAGAAATGGAAGGTCTGGTCCCCAATTAGGTGGATCAGCCCCAATAATTGCTTTACCCCCATCATTCCGGCAAGATCCTCGACGCCTGCGAAGGTCAGTTCCTTGTTAATCTGCACATCACTTACACTGGTTGGTCTGATTAACTGTTAGTATCTAGTGTTAGTTACTGGGTTCCCAGTTGCAGTCGACGATTTGTGAAAGTTAAGTTGCGGCCTTAGAACATATTAGATCTTTATGTTTCATTTAAATAGACATGATTTTCTGCTAATAGGATGACAATAAGACCTGAATTGTATTGCCTTGATCGAGTTTCAGACACCTGAACTTAGATTTTCCTTCTTCGTTTCCAAAGTTGCAACATTTGAATTCCACTTAGTCAAGACGATCATAATTAGCATGAAGAACGTAGGAACATTCTAGTCACCTTTTTGCTTGGTGCATGTGTAGGTATTACCATCTCGAACTTCCATTGGTCTAATTAATAGTCGTGGCATGTGTGTGTAATGAACCTTCTGCAGTTTCAGATATGCCTGAGCTAGATCTCGAGTAATATGTTGGGTTCCAAAAAGTGTACTGCTCTATTTGATAACAGCTACATGCATAGAGCCTCGATGTAGATAGGCTAATGGATTGAAGTGAAATACGATCTTGTTTCTGCATGTTTATTCACTTTCGTTTCAACTAAATAGTACTGTCCTGTTTTCTGTATTGGAACACATGCCCTAATGTGTTGGACATTTTCTATGTGCAGCTATAATGACTTGGATGCGCCTGATGACGAAGTCACAGTCATTGATTATCGGAGTTTATAGCTTTGCTGAACAAGTTCGTTTCCGTTTGAAGATATTATAGGACCTATGGGTTTCCATCCTGGTGCAAAACCTACAGCACCAGCCCCTGCAGCTTTATGCCTGTATCTTCCTGCCCCTGTGCTACTGGAGCCACATCTGGTTCCCCATTGTCCTAATAATGCAAATATACATGTGGTGAGTTCCGTGGGAAAATACTTTACAAAGATCGAACCACAATTAATATGCAGTTCAAAGTGATGACACACTCTTGTTTCCAGTTAGGGGAGCATTTGCTTAAAACTCACAGGATACATTGTATGGATATAGTCAAAGATTAACTACAAAGCTGGGGATGTGCTTTTGCCCATCTTCTGAGTAAAAAACTCTGAATTTCATCAACGATGAACATGAGTTTCTGCATCTATAAGTTATCATTTTTCGGCAAGACAGTCATTTGCAAATTGCAGCCCCATGGATTTGTCTTGTTCTTATTGTAACGCATTATATGAACTGATACTGTATCTTCAAGGAACAATTGATCAACTTTCAACGTGGAACTCCAAATAGAAAGCAGCATAATATCATTTTACGTCTTTGGTTGCTGCTTTTTTTGCACGACTTCAGGTTTTGTTTATAAATTGGCTCTTGGAAATCATGGCTTGCTCTCGTTCGTAAACATACACATTAGATACTGGTACCAACGAGCGAACTGCTTTTGAAACGAAAGCCATTTTTATTTTTTTGATGTTCCACAGAACTATACTCCTGAATTTGAATAATGTTTTTACATTTAAAGCGTCTGCAAGTTTGAGTCCTGTTTGAAGAGCCCAAAACTTTAGTACTGTATAAGTTCACAGAGAATGGCAACAAACAAGTAAACCTTTTTGATGACGATAATGTTACTAACCAATCTCAAAAAAAAAGCTTTAGGCTCACAACCCTTTTAACCAAAAAGCATGGATATTTGTAGTCTAAATGCTGAATGTTATTTACAGTAAAAATCTTCTGCCTCATCTCAAACAATGGTGCCAGCTTATTGAATCTTTATATTCTTAAATCTGTATAGTAACATCTCTATTGACGTTTGTATCCTGGAACTCTCTACTTGCTTTACAACCTGAGAAACCTGGTGTAAGTTCTCGATTCCGCGACCCAAACTGGCAATGGAAGGAGCCACAGGACATGATTCAGCAGCACATTCAATTCCATCACCATACATGAGCAAACTACCACATGTCGCCATACTGCAACCGAATGTCGCCCAAGGCAAAACCCCTACTGGCCTGAGTTGACGCTTTCTCATTATTTGATAAAATGCAGCTCTCATAGCAGAAAGGCTCGTCTTTTCTGCAGATGCAATCATACTGTGGGCCACTAGACGAATTTTCTCAGCTGACGCTGCAGCCTTGATGGCAGAGGTTTTCAACGTCGAATTGGCCAATCCAGGAGCCACAATTTTCGTTGGACCAACGCCCTTGCCGAAAGCAAAGAGTAAAGCCTTCTGGGTCTGAGTTAATATGAGCTTTAGCGATGATGGGACGTGAAACGTTGCAATTTTGACAAAACTCGAAGCAGGAAGGACTTTCGAGAGGGAAGAAGCTCCTAAAATCGCAGATGCACCAGCACCTACTGCAACAACAGGTTTATCAGCCAGTAACCGCATTCTGTAACCACTTGGTGACTCACAATCACATCCAACATCGGTGACAATCTGTTCTACCATCTTTTCCACTTCCGAAGGGAGGTTGGTGTTCCAATGTTTCCTAAGGCCTGCTAAGCCACTAGCATCAACCACTGCCACTATTGACTTGTAGTTCTTAGTCTGTGTTCGAAGAGCCCGTGCAAAAATAGCATGTGATCTATCCTCAACAGGAAGCTCATCAAACTCACAGTTGCCCATATTTCTTGACTTGCCCATGTCAATCCTACCCGCATTGGTGAGAGCAATTCTAAGCCCCTCAACTGCAATCTTAAATGCATAAACTTCCGAAACCAATTGAGTGTCCACCTTTTCTCCTGTATTCACATTGGAAAGCATCTTCTGTGCACAAGCTAGCGCAGTTCCCATCGAGGGAATGTCAACAAACATATCGTGTAAATGGGTAAGCAATGGATAAATACCTCTGGCATACAGTGGAGCCTCGTAATCTACTAGCGGCTTCAAAATTTCACTCTTCAATTTTCGAACACCGTCCATGTCAACCATGTACGAATGCAATGGTTTCATCATCTGTGATTGTATAGCAGCCTCCTTGAAACTACTAAATGCTCTCGACTCCAAACCAACCAACGAATTAAAACCACTACTATCAAACCTATTCAGCTGAAAATTAATCACATTCACGAATCTATTTCCTATACTAGTATCCTCTGATTCTGCATCACTGTTGTCACCTCTATTTGTGCAGCCTTTCACATAAGGAGCCTCAATCATCAGAAACGAAGAGCCAACTTCCTCAGCCGCCGTCTTCGCCACAAGAAAGTGCTCATTAAAAGTCACACCGAAAATCTCCCTCAAAACCAAATTCCCAGCCATTTCCTCATACTTATCCCTATTCATCTTATGCACGAAACACTGCCTCAAAACCTCAATCGAGGACGTCGGAACAGCACACTCACTATCCAACAAAACATTCCCACTCCCCGTCGTCGTTAACTCACTACTCCCTCTCAAAAAGTCGCAAAGATCCATATCATTGACACGACCGACTTGTACCACAACAGCATCAGGCTTAACATTACTAATCAAACACTCAACATCCAAAGCAGACATCTCAGACAAATTCTGAACAGCTAAAACATATATAACCGAATTCGACTCGGGTTCCTTAACCGCATAAACAAAATTCTTGGTGCTTTCGGGTATTGGTAATTTCTTGACAATACCATCAGATATCCTCACATCATTGTACACCAACATAGAGAAAGGCCATAAATTCCAGACATACTCTACCAAAGACCCCATATCACAAGATTCCTTTTTTCCCAGATATATTTTCAATTTCACACAGAAACATCAAATTCCAAGAAAGCTAGCTTAATTATTATCCGATTAAGCCACAAGAATCAAAATTGACAGATTGAAAATTGATTATTCAGCGTATGAATGTGTGTAAATGATGGACAAAGAAGAGAAATTGCTGAAGTACCTCACTGTATTGAGCTGATCGGAGAAGAGTTCGGAGCGATGAAGAAGAAGAGACGGTGACTGCGATTTTTCTTTGCGAGTTGGAGAAAAGAGAGATGAAGGATACGGAAATCAGATTTTATACCTACTAGACCCGACCAAACTGAACTGGGTTGTTGTAGAGCTCTCTAGGGACTCCGGCTTGAAATATTCGTGAAATTTAGGTCCGTATCAAGAAAACATATCTGAGTGTACATACTCGGGTTCGAGTAAATATATTCATAAATGTATTGTGGAGTAACTAAAAGGGGTCTGAATTAGATTTACGGTAGAACATTATCGGTTTTTACTTTTTATTAAAAGTAGAATATGTTAAATGCATGATTATATTTACTAAACACATGACATTTATTTGTTATTTATAAAAATGTCGTTATTTTGAGAAACATATACTCCCTCCATTCCACCAATTTCTTTCCATTTTGTTTTTGCACAAATTTTAAGAAATTTGAGTAAAAAATGGGTTTATATAGATAAGTGACCGTTTGGTTTGAGGGGTTTTTTGGGGTTTTTTGTCCGAATACCCTCAATAATCCAGTTTGGTTGCCTTTTTGTCGGCCCGAAAAAATGGATTATTTGGAATAATCCAATTTCTCCAGCCTGCCTCAAGCCCTCAAATTTGTACATGAATAATTCAATTTCAAATACCTTCTATGAGGAGGTATTTACTTTTGGATTATCTTCTTTCTCATGAAACGTCTAATTTTATACAAACTTCCCATCAATTACTAAATATGACATCCCAATCCAAGAACACCAATCGATTCATATCAATGCACTTTTTTTTTCCTTCCTAATTTCCACCTTCCATTTCTTATTTTATATTTTCCTAGTTTTGCACTCTTTCCTTTTCATTTTTTCCGTTTCCTGGTTTCCACCTTCCTTTTTTTTTTCCCCAATGGTTTCCTAGTTTTGCACCCTTTATTTTCATTTTGTACCCCTGTAATATTTATTTCTCTTTTCTACTCATTTACTCATTAGACCTTTTATACTTTTGTTTTTTGGCGTATCTTATGTATTTACATCAAAATTAATTTTGTTCGTTAATAGTATAACCAACTTTTTTATAAGAATGATTAACAAAACAATACTAATAATTAAAAAAATTGGTTAGCGTTGCTTACGAGAATAACGATGATAATTTAGAGTTGTCGGTTCAAGAACATTTTTTCTTCATTATTTTTTGAAAAAATATTCTAGCATATTAAATATGTGCAAATTTTGACAGAATATAGGCGGAGTATATATTTGTTTTGAATACAAAATATACATCGTTAATTACATATATGTGAATTTTTTTTACTTTATATATTATAAAAACAACATTTATATAATTAAAAGTTTGAGTTTTTATTTGTGCCCTACCTGACCTAAAATTATGGTTCCGTCACTGACTTTGGCGTTTTACATGCTTTACACTTTTATGTTTAAAATGTAGGGAAAATTTATGTTTAGATGGGATGATAAACATATGCGATGTCGATTTCAATCGCCAAAAATAATTATTCTACGTATGAGATGAAAAATATGGGATTATAAATTTCACTCATATGAAATATCGATCTTATAAGGAAACATGTATTTCGTTAAGATAATTATTACACAGATTATAAAAATATCTATAAACTAAATTTTAATGGTCAAGTCATATAAACTCAAAATCGATGCCAAAGTTATCAACAATGGCAATGTAACTATGGATGCAATAATTTCAAAGATTTTCGGATAATTTTGTATACGAAATTCATATTATCAAAATTCCAGAATTTTCCGATTAAACACGAGAAGGTGGTAAAAAATTGCTCCCCTAAAATTATGTTCACATGTAATTTTCACTAAATCAAATTGAAAATCAAACTCGATTTTATACAATAAGTGGGAAAGCATAGAGGTATATCAGTAATTCCACTTTGCTTTATCCTACTGAATAATCCAAAATCAATTCAGAACAAAACTGGATTTTATTGAAAACAGTTCAATTCGTAGAGTACAACCAAACATGATTTTTAGGCGAAAACCCCTAAACATAATCCAATTCCTTAAATGGGCCGAATAATCCAGTTTTGCAAAATGAAATATCCCTTTTCAAACCAAAGGGGCACAAAGTAGTAAGCGTATAGTAAAATGTAAGAAAGAGAATTGAAAAAGTATGAAAGAGTGAGAGATTAAAATATTAATAATGGAGATAGTGGGTTTCAATAAAAGGAAATGGAAAGTTTTTTAATGGAACGCCTAAAATGGAAAAATGGAAAGAAATCTATGGAACGGAGGGAGTATTACACAGTCTCTAGAGTCTAGAGAAATAAGGACCAATGTTATTAATAAAAACATGCATCTATAGACGTTTTGATTAACAATATGTACGTTTTTGTTACCAACATAAGTCTATCTTTACATAAATTATTTAGATATGTACATACTGTGTGTGTATGTCCATCTATCCACCACCGGTTATTCAATTTTCATGTTTCACAGTCAACAAAATCGAATGTTGACTGTGAACTAATCTCAAATTGTAATGGTATAATTTTCAATTGAACTATATAATGAAAATTTAGAATGGTTCGTTGTAATGGTTTTTATAACTCGATTCATATGTAATCGAAAAACTTAAATGGGGTGTTAAAAGTAATGTGCCCTATGATTTGTATTAATTTATTAATTATCGATTCCAAATCCCAATTGGGACGTAACATTATTCCAATCCCGTCCTAAAATTATATATGGTAATTTGGAAATTGTCCAATCGAGATCGGGACTTTCGGAATCGAAATTTTACGCATACCAAACCCCAACATGGACCGGAAAATTCATGGTGTTGGATTGGTCCGATACGAAGTTGACCTGACCCAATACAACCGTCCGGTCCAGGTCTAACTTCAAAGTTTGCTCGGAGCACACTGAACACACAAAGTGACATTTGCTGAATAATTTAGCTGAGCTGAACCACGACTCTGTAAGTACCACACTCTTTCAATCTTCTTCTTTTTTTGGAAAACCAAGTTGCAAAAACAGTGATGGATGCTCCATGAGATTGTTGTTTCTCAAAGATACTTTGCGAATAGGAATATAGTTATTTCAGTGCTTTTCTTGGACATTATTCTTCATGTAAGTAATTCTTGTCAAAAGTTTTGATCTTTAGTTCAGTAATACTACTTGTTAGTTGATGTTGAATTCGACTCCTCATTCAGTTGCTTTGCTAATAGCCCGCTGGCTATCGGTTTTAGGGCTCAAAATAGCCCCTTTTCGGAAAATGTTACTACTTTCGTCCCATGTAACTTCGTACATTAGTTTATTGATTAGTTTTAGTTGAAATATGATATCTTAGTGTAATTTTAGTGCAAAGTTAATATTTTTAATTATATGTTACTAGTTAATGTCCCGTCGATACTCGACGGGGCATGGAGGCCAAATTCAAAATAAGAAATGAATATATCGTATAATAAAATGTTAAAGTTAATGAACATAGCGTATCATATGTTTTACCATGTTCACTTATATGAATACATTGAATCTCTTCTTACTGGTAACCGTAGAGAGAGAAGATGCAATTGTTCATGTTTGAATACGGGTGAGGTGGTAGAGTCCGACGTGTGAGAAAGATTGCCAAGGACTTTTGTTTATGGTCATTGCAAAATAGACGATATGGGGAACTATATTCTATCAAAATTGACAGGGAACTTCGACTTGTAGAATGGGCTAACCATCACAATTTGAATGATAAATCTTTTGGGTTGGATAGACTACCGATATGATATTTGCCTCAATGATATGCTTTCTAACATTAGTAACTTTGAGCTAGACTTGTTCCATTTTACAATTCGATAGTTTGATCTATATATCTGATAAGCACTATCATGCATACGCTTAAGAATGCTATAGTGAAAATTGGTATATTTAAGGTGGTTCAAAAAATAATGTATAATATGAAGATCATAATTTGTAAGAATAACAAATTCTTTGACGTACAAGAATAATAGTTTTGCATTGAGTAAAATCTAGTAAATTATTGGTAATACTTGACTTCATATGAATGCATTCGTACCTGTAAAAGTATAAGGATATACGCTTAGATGTATTATAAATTGAGAAACATAAAACATAAATGAAATTATGCAAGTTAACAAATATATATGAAAAAATAAATCTACCCCATAATTTATCGAAAACTTCTTTGTAAAGCACGTTGGTTGTCGTGTCGTACGTCTCACCTTCATTATCACATATGAGTACTTTCAGTCCCTTTCTACTTATAACTCTAGAGAGAGCAACATACAGTTGTCTGTGGTTGAATACAGGAGAAGGTAGGTAGAGACCGACATGAGAGATAGACTGTCCCTGACTTTTATTTATTGTCATTGCAAGCAGACGGATATAGAAAACTATCTCCTATCAAAACTTGGAGGAGACTTAATCTCATCAGATGGGCTCATCGTCATCCTAGGTATGAAAACCTTTTGACCGACATTCATTTCAGATATCATTCTTGCTTCTATGATATGTTTCCCCAGATTAGTTACTATAAGCCTTGTTCCATTGTACAACTCAGAAGCCTGTTCAATATTTCTCAAAAGCATGATCATGCATCCAACCTTATGCAATTAGGTAGTCCCGAGCAATTAATAGTGTTCAAGAATTCTACTGAGAATAATTCTGCCATTTCACTATCTACTGACTCGGTCTTGCTTATGCTATCAACACTCAAGTACTCCACAAAATCACCATGCATTTTAGACATGACATAGTCATTAATCTCATTGATCATTTCATTAGTCGGTGCAAGAATAGCACGGTGATGGAAGTATTCCGGATCTATAGTTGGATAGGCTAAGTGATCCAAAAGGGAAGGATATGTGCAGTCTACAATGGTGGAAATAGGATTACTTCACGAATAAGTATGTCATCAGGTAACTTGATGTCTACCTTGCCATCATTGGGTTCGCCCGCGACCCCATCACCGACTTGTAGTATCCACTCGGCAAAATCTTTAGTTTCACTAACCTCAACAGCTGATGATCCGGTCTGAATAGAAAAAAGGTGTTAATTAAAAAGAACAACATAACAGAACAATTCATATGATAATAACCGAGAATTTTTACAGTTTACCTGCAATGGCATGTTTTTTTGTGAGTTTTAGAACCTCACATGAATTCCACAGTATCGAAGAGCATAGAGAGGCATTTACAATATCAAATCTGCTACCACCAGGAACAACTGGCAAAATTTGCCTGAAATCTCCACCGAATACCACTACTAAGCCACCGAAAGGATCATCTAGACATTTCATAACATCTCTTAGACTCCTGTCCAGTGCCTCAAAGCAATGTTTGTTGGTCATCGGTGCCTCATCCCAAATTATAAGTTTGGTTTGCTTGAGTAAGCCGGTGACATCAGAATCCCGCTTCAACTTGCTGCATGTTGATTCCTCATGACACTTAATAGGAATACCAAACCTAGAATGAGCAGTCCTACCTCTAGGTAGCAAGAGTGATGCAATACCACTTAATGCTACTGGAAGCACTATATCTCCTCTAGCACGCAAGTTGGAACACAACATCCTCCAAATAAAAGTCTTGCTTGTACCACCATAGCTGTATAAAAAGAACACACCACCTCTGCCCCCCGTCAACTGCGTCCATAATCTTATCGTAAATTGTACGCTCAAACGTGGGTACAATCCATCGAATTTTGATCTCATGGCATCTCTGTCGTATGACATCTCATCAACTATAAACTGTTTCGTGGCGTTGTCAGTTGTAGACTCATCTGGGATTGGCATAGACTCAAAAAAAAGCAAGACTGTTGCAGTTTGCTTTCGATAGCTTCTCAATTTCAAGCAACGCTAGGTTATGGATTTGTTCATCAGTAAGCCTCAAACCTGAATCGCGGAATGAATCGAAATAAGTAATAAGTAAATGTATAGCATTTTCGTATTTCGATAAAATATAAAATTTACTAACAAATTACCAGGATTATGAGAAGTTTTTTGCTTGATGTATAGAATGTTGTCAGATAAGAAGTCACATGTCTTCCTCCATACCTCATCTGGTCTCGCCATGCTTCGAGAAAGAAGAAGCATCGATCGTAAAAAGATGACGAAGGAAACGTGCTAATCCCCAGTAACTTGCCTCAGTAATTCCACGGACATACTCCCCGTCATTTGTTAGTAGGCCTAAAGCCACACATGAGTCCTTGCAGGTCTCGTAAACAACACAGTTCACTGTTCTAATATCCTGGAAACATGTTGCACCTCTAACATGATTCAACATAAGTCGCATATAGTACATGTTTTCAAATGCCATCGGCACATTATACATCCTTCCAACAGCTTGTGCCTTGGTTTTCCTACGGGACCACTTCTTCAGGCCATCCTTCCAGTAATACTCACGGGGCAACTCAGGATACGTCAATTTCCTAGCTTCCGGGTCAACCTTGTTCAACTCAAACCATTCAAGAAACTTCGACTGCTTAACTGAAGGCTGATCAAGCAGATCCGACATGAAATCTCCATCTCTGAAAGGTACCCGCTGCTCATCCTCTAGATGAAATGCCAAACTCTCAACCGCAGGTATCCTATAATGTATCTAGAATTAAAAAATTCTCCATATTGCCTCACATGCTGAAACATATCGGCAATCAGTATGCCTCTTAATTTCATCATTATTATTTATGTCTATGAATGTAACACCCGCTCTGTCCCTTCCTTTCAACATGTACTTGAACAAATATTTCATTGAAGCCTCACCTTTATAGTATTCTATGTTAATGTGAGATTGGTACTTCAGGAGCAACTGAGCATTGTAAGGGACAACAAAACTGTTTAAAAACGTCGACTCATATACTAAGTTCGGCAACAAATAAATCTAGGTTTACGACAATAAACTAAGTATAATATTTAATTAATATAAACCTACATGTTGTCAAGCTGAACTTCCATTTTTATCAACGGTGACACTTGTGTCCCTTCTTCGATATATGTGATATCCAGCATCGACAACATAGGTATTTTCGTTGTAGCTATTTGGAAAATGTTTGGAGCACGTGTTATCCTCCATGCATGGAGAAGTAGGTCTAGCCGGACCACATGGTCCGTGAATCATATGGGTTGACACTACATCGTACAATTCTGGATTAGTATCCTTGTCGGGCAACTCTGCACATATGTAGTCATCAATGTTATTTTTAATCTTCTCCTCACCCGCCTTATTCAGGATTACCAAAATAAGAACATGCGGAAGTCCTCGCTTTTGGAACTCAACGATGTATATGACTAAAAAAATTCATAGTAATAGATATTATAAAGCATTTTTGGATTTCATAGAATATAAACATGTAGAGACAAAAAAAAAAAAAAAAAAAAAAAAAAAACCAACTTAAGTGCTTTTGGTTTTCCAAACATATGTCCATCCTTTATATCACTGATCAATTCATCGATCGAGTTTCATCTTGAAGAGTCGACATATGATATCAGGCTTGTCTTCCGGTATCAACCCAAGACTCTCAACATACCTTGAGATCTCCGGCCACTTTGGATTATCCTGCCCACTTGTATATAGCCATAGAATCCTCGTACATCTACATGTACCATCTAGCACCCCCTAGATAAGATGATGGCAGTATGAAGAGACTACCCCATGATGTAGTTTCATATTCAAAGTTATCAACTTTGTTGGCAATCTTCTTATAAGATTTGTATCTAAGCTTTGGTTGATCGTGACGAATCCACTGAAGTCTTTGTGACTCCATCATCATGTAGGAATCAACAATAAACTGTTGAAACAATCTCTTGCCAAGTATAAGCTGGTGACCTTCTCCCTCTCTGTGTTGAATTCTGAATGCTAAGAACTCCCTAAGTGTGAAATCTGGCCTCTTACTGTATGTAGTTCTGGGTATCTCTGTATACCAACCATCTTCTGCATACACAAACAATAGTGGGTAATGCAGAGGGATATTGCATGGAAGAAATTCATTTATCCTTTGCAAATATCCAGTCGACTTCAACTCAACCATGATATCCCTCTTATGCCTCACATTCTCAATGTCTCCTTCAATAATGGCAACAACCTCTGATGCAGTAGGTAAATTATAGGTCCGTCCATCCTTGGCACGTTTTGCTATAAGCTGCAGACTAATATATGCTGAGTTATTAAGAGATATACGATCCCTAGCCATCCTATATGTTTTGGCATATGGATTATATTGGTCGACCATATCTTTGATGCTGGCTGTTACAGAAGTGTCCAAACCCTTCCCATCACCACTGACATACATGCATATATACAAATTTACTTAAATGAACTAATTATCGTGTAACATTATTATTATAAGGAATTTTATTAAACAATATATAGATATTACTGGCACTAACCCAAGAGCATTGATTTTGTTCTGTACTTCGTGCTCAGTGTCATAGATGTATAGTTGAGCAAACTTTGGTTCTTTTCCTTCATCTGGCAACAAAGAGCCAATTTTGTGGAAATTCTGACCACTCATCTTGAAACAATAAGGACCCCGACCTTTGTTAACCTCTTTGTCTATTTTCCCACCCATAGAAGTAAAAGAGAACATCATGTTATATGCCCATAAGTTCTCAATGATACTCCGACTATTCTCGTGTCTATCCTCTAGAAGATCACTTAACAACTGAGGTGGTTGTTAAAGAATTGTAAGCTTGACCAGACCTCTCATGCAACATAGGGTGAACTTAGGATTTTTTTATTTATTAGGTGGTCTCCTTTCTTCAAACCAGAATAAAGCACCATAATGTTCATATTTATACTCTGGATCACCCATGTCCAAATACGTTGCACATGCATGTAGAGCAATAATTTTATAGGAGAGACTACAAAATATGTAATTGTCATCCATTATCTTATGTTTGCAGAAATAATAAGGGTTATTGCATTGAGCCCCATCGGAGCTGAAAATCTAAGAATTGGACATGTGAAATGGATTGTATTTTAACGTTCAAATGTTGGAGTTGACCTCAGTTAGAAATTTGGACATTTTTACAATTGAAAGAATATCAATGGATATTATTTTTACTTTTTCTTAATGTAATGTAATGGGTGTCATTAGAGACTTAATTGTTCATATTTTGGGTTGCAATTTATCTACATTGTTATTGTTTGTTAATAATAATAATAATAATATGGTCAGAAATGTCTTTTCAGGTATTAATTCGAGTTGTGGTCGAGTTTGTGTGGACTAAAATGTAATTTTGTTTTTCTCGTTAATTGTCATCTATTTTCGAACTACTCTAGTTGCTAATTTGTTAGTCAAACTTTTCACACCTTTTAAAGGAATCATAAGACACAAATTTTGACACCAAGTAATAATCTTGGCCATTGATACCTAGCAACAACACCAATACCACCCCTATGTAGACTCTACTCGTCTGTAGCATTAAAATTAACCAAGGTGCTGTCACAATTGACTATGCAACACATAAAGATCTTTTACTGACTATATCTATTTCATCCTTAAAATAGTGTATTAATAATCCAATAAAGTAAATTTTCAAAATCATAACAAACTCAATATACATAAAGTGAAATTTATATTCAAAATGTTCCATGTAGTAAATATATAAGGTAGAAGGTAATATTTGAATAAATAATGAGTAAAAAGTAGAAAATGTGTTATAATTCATGTTAATGTTTTTAAGATGATGGTTTGTATTTTAATCCAATACGTAACTTTATTGGTTGTTTTTAATGTATCCATTCGTAATTGTATACCTAAATAAATATTGATTTATTTGATAACTGGAGAAGTATTGAGTATTTAATAAATGCTCTATTTTTAAATTTTTATTATTTCAATTTATGTTATTTAATAAAAATAATATTTTAATAAATAAATACTTTAATTAATTAATAAAATATTCAAGTTTGATGTCTATGGATTCGTCTTGTCACGGTGAATCTATATATATGTTTAAAATACTTATTAGAATTTTGTAAATAAATATATATGAGATTAAATAATAATTATGTATTGAGTCAACATACTAAAAATAAATAATGGGAGTTATATGGTGCACTACATCTTAACAACTTAAAATGTTCCACATCCAACATACCAAATTTAAAAGTGTAATAACCAATTAAAATCCTTCATATTTCCACATAATTGATGATGTGTAATGCATGAGAATGCTTCAAATGTTTTTCTTTTAATGTATAGATAGATAGATGTGTGAGTCAGTTTCCATTTTAGTAATGTATGAAGTCCGTTAGCACTCAAAATGGAGAATGTATGAATTTCTGGTAGCTAGTAGCTGCACTCAGTTGAATAACAAGTGTGCTATTTTTGTAATGCAGGCACCAACAAGGTGATAGTGCTTACTACCTTTCTTCATTAATATGAGAAAATGTCGAAAGATACATGGATAATGTACCA
The DNA here is from genome assembly GCA_026545765.1 of Plantago major. NCBI lineage: Eukaryota > Viridiplantae > Streptophyta > Magnoliopsida > Lamiales > Plantaginaceae > Plantago > Plantago major. The sequence goes on along the minus strand of CM048841.1, from coordinate 101,791,538 downwards.
ACAGAGGCATACAGTTTAGATGAGCTGGTCTTGTTTTTGCCTGTATGGTTCTCAGGATTGCTGTGGTTACTGGAGCAAACAAAGGCTTTGGTCTGGAAACCGTCCGGAAGTTGTCAAATGCAGGAGTTACTGTTGTCTTGACGGCCAGAAATGAGAATAGGGGTATAGAGGCCATGAAATTGCTGCATAAATCTGGTCTGTCGAATGTTATGTTCCATCAGCTTGATGTTAGAGATCCGCAAAGCATTGGATATCTAGCTAAGTTCATAATGAGTGAGTTCGAGAAGTTAGATATCTTGGTAAGAATTATAATTCGGAATCATTCGTTTCTTGCACGTAATGGTCTAGGTTCCGTCTGTATAGATACTTCTTGTGAGAAAGATATTATTAATCATTGGAGGAACTTATGATTTGCACTGGTCTATGTAGACATGTGAATAATGTAATAATGCACGTGCAGGTAAACAATGCTGGAGCTTCTGGGGTATCAGTTGACGAAGATGGCTTAAGGGCTTTGAATATAGATCCTGCACAATGGGTAAGGGATAGTGAAAAACTGCTTCAGTATCATCCTTTATGGTACACCTTGATCATAGCAGTTACACCTTACTGTCTATCTAAATGCAGCTAGCAGGCAAGGCCGTGAACGTGGTTCAAGATGTGATGATAATGTTGTGTGTGGCGGTAGTGTATGAGGACAGAAACGGAGTAGGTAAGGAATAGAATTAGACTACTGAGCAAAGGCTGTGCCTTATTCCTTAAGACTGTATTTGCCCCGCTTTGGTGCTAACGGTTTACTTGACAAATAGTCTCCCAAGATAGAACAGCAGTATGTGAATCAGAGTTCTAGCACTCGAACTTTGACTCTGCGAACTAATACAATAAAGGTTTTTCTGGCTTTAGAGAGAGTAGTTTAAGAGAAGGAAGAAGAATGGATTTCTGTGTATTGAAATCGATTCTAGGGGGGGCTATTTATAATATTGAAGAGTTGCAGTCTGAATAGATGTATCCTTTCGCAGAAAGGTCCCTGCAGAAACAAAAATTCGAACAGACACATCTGTTGGAATTTTCGTTTCAGTTACATCCTTTGGCGAATGGTCGGTCATTCGCTCAAATTCAAACCGAACACAACCGTCATCGCTCTAACCAACGGACTAACCGATGGGTGGTTTCAGATTTAACTGATTATCTTATGGGCTTAACCAAACACAATATGTTTCGCCCAAAAGATAATAATCAACTCAAGACCGCGACGCGACACTACAAAAATCGTTCAGATGGCGGATAGATCCGTCACAGAAGCCTATCCGTCGCCTCAGCCCGGACGACGGGCGACGGATAGAAAATCCGCCCTCGAGCTGTGGCGACGGATAACAATCCGTCCAATTCCAATGACGACGGATTGACGACGGATTGACCAATTATTATTTTTTTAATTCGAATTTAGCGACGGATAGATTCTATCTGTCAAGAGATTTAGCGACGGATAGATCCTATCCGTCGCTAAATATTTTAATTGACTAGTGACGAATTTGGAATTCGTCACTAATTTCATCCTTGTGAATTCCGCCACCGTGAATTCCGGCCACTACTTCCGCTACTATTTATTTCATATTAATCCCTATTTTTCGTAGTTCACCTATTTAATCAATATAATGTTCAATAATAAATCAATAATACGGAAAATGTTTCAATGAATAAAAAAGTAATATTCGAAGCTGGAGAAATTATCCAAACAAGTGTAAATATGAAAAAATCTGAACATACAGATACATAACTAGCTATCGACGGGTGGGGTGATGGCGAACTGGACATGAATCGCTCCATTCAGAATCAAGGCGCCGTTTCTCCTCCTTTCTCGTCATGGCGCCATCTGCCCCTTTGTTGCTCCATCTCGAGTTAGCCGAGCAACATGTTCCCGATCGCACCATTTCCGAGACTGGTCACTGTGTAAACCGGACGTCTGGACTGCTGGGATGATGATGAGGAGCACCCCGGACCAGCCAGATGCAAACCAAGGCTCCCGAGTCCATATATTCGTCCTTTCTTGTCCGGTTTGTTGACCTCTAGGAAGATGTTGTCAACTTGTTCAGTTGACAACACATCACCCGTCTGCCCTCCCTCGCCACACCGAGCATCAACCTCGGCTGAAATCGTAAATAGCAGATATAATGATCGCCATCGCTTTTTAAAAAGTAACTTGTAATAGTGTACAAATATGAACTTTAAGCAACATAAACATACCGCCGACGATTAGACGAGGTCCATACCCCGCCTTCGCTTGGCCTTCTTGAAGATGGCATACTGGATGTCACCTCCCCGTACACCGAATCAAACCAGATCTAGTCAACAATTTATCATCCGCAAGTAATAGAGCAAGAGACTTCATACATACACGTAATGCTAGATTGCAAAACACATATATACGCACCGATTGATAATAATCGAATGATGAGATCGCCTCCCAAGGTGGTGAACGCCCTTCTGCCAGACGATCGGGATGCCCGTTACTGTTGGTCCAAGCAACGTCCTGGACATCAGTTCGGCGCCAATAGGCATCCCAAAGGGCCCACTCCGCTGCATCAACCTGTGGAGGGATTGGGCCACCCCGATCCCGAATGGCCTTCCACGTACAGACCATATCCTCAGATAGCTTGGATCCCACAGTCTAAACGCCCAGATCTGTGGATCAACCTCTTGGAATGAAGTACTCCTTCTACATTTCCAATTTCATACAACATCCAAAGTCAATACATGTCCTAACAACATAACAGATATGGTGACTAACATATCACCCAAATAAAGTGGCTAACATACCACTCACATATAGTGGCTAACATACCACTCACATTGTCCTAAAATTTACTAACACAATGGTGACTAACATATCACCCAAATAAAGTGGCTAACATACCACTCACATACAGTGGCTAACATACCACTCATTGTCCTAAAATTTACTAACACAATGGTGACTAACATATCACCCAAATAAAGTGGCTAACATACCACTCACATACAAGGCTAACATACCACTCACATTGTCCTAAAATTTACTAACACAATGGTGACTAACATATCACCCAAATAAAGTGGCTAACATACCACTCACATACAAGGCTAACATACCACTCACATTGTCCTAAAATTTACTAACACAATGGTGACTAACATATCACCCAAATAAAGTGGCTAACATACCACTCACATACAGTGGCTAACATACCACTCATATTAAAACGATTATAATTACAAACAAATGAATGTCATATTTTAACTTACCTCAGCTCATCGAAGTACTCGGCCCTCATGCGCTCCGAGATGTGGCTCCAACACTCACCACCACCCTGGTGGCTCTCTCACCTCGGAAGATGTCACCTAGTTTGTTGTGCACCTCCAGGGCCATAAGTTGTCAATGTATAAGATACAAGAAACGAATATGCATTACTTTAGTACAACAATTTATACTTGTCAACTATCATTATCAGTTATGTTTTACATATTTAAGAAGAATGTATAATACTTACTTGGCAGGACCAATAGGGAAAATCACAGGCAAGCCGTCCCACGTGACGTTGGGATTGTTTGGATCGAACACGAGGTAGGGACAATCGTCGTGGTCGTCCTCCAAGATGTGTCCGGCCGATTGGTAGAGCCACGATCGCTTCTCTCGCCTGGGGGTCTCAGAATCCGAGACCTTGTCACGATCTTGAGCCCTCCTCTCGACGGTGTCCCGACCCACCACTATCATGCGGCGGCTGCGTGGGGGACGATAGGTGGACGGCCTCATGACATCTGCAAAAAATGTAACAAATCTGATCAAAATGTGTTAGTGAGTTATAATACATAATGATTATAATAACACATATAATTACTCATAATACACATAATATACCATTATAGCCGTCCTCTAAGACTACATATTGGTCCTCGTGCGAGATCAAACAACTCATCATCGCTTCTATGGGATCTTACCTTGTTTATCGACATCCTCTTGTTGGTACGAGTTGGTAATTGAGTCGTCTTTCTCAATGTACTCCACTTTCGGCGAGCACGAATAGGTACCGCATGACTAACCATTCCCCCTTATCGCGTTTTCTGCTTGGATATTCAAGAAACACCACTTGTCGTGTTTGAGTCGCCAGAATAAATGGTTCATACTTGGTTCGGTACCTCTTCTTTTGGTTCACATCAACCATTTCATACCGCTCGTTCTTCCTCGTACCTCCTGGATTAGGATCATACCACTCAACGTCAAACAAGAAGGTTCGTTTAAATGGCAATCCAGAATATTCAATCCTCACAATTCGTTTTAGCTTGCCGTGGAAATCAAACAAAGTAGCGTCTCCATACTCTTCTGCACCATTAACACACACCCCGGAGTTGCTTGTCGCCATGGCCGTGTTACATTCAGTCGTGTGGAACCTAAGGCCATTGACTATATAACCTGGGAATGTGTAGACCTTTTTGAATGGACCCTCTGCGAGAGCCTTTAAGTATATGCATGTGACGTTCTTAATAGGATTCCGGACATACTCTCGGAACCAATCTGGAAATTCTGTAGGAATTTTTGAGTCAAGTAGTTCCTCTAGTGTATCCTCTGTCATCTGAGGATTTTCTTCCAAACAACGCTTTTGAAAAAGCGCAAACATTGATTCGATGATAAGTCTATAATTGAAGTAGAGACTTGCGTAGCTATATTAAAATTTAAATAAATGGTTGCTGACCTCGCAAATAGTACCATATACTGGTCAACCTCAGCACAATTCGTGAGGACATAATATTGAGCTGCTTTCAACTCTTTATCCGTAAGATATTCTTTCTTAGCTGCACCAAGAGGTCTCCCTGATACCCTGAAGACAGATAGGGAAAACTCATCATCCGCTTGAACTACGAATGTGTCTGCATTTCGAGCCGGCCTTGCTGTCTTCGTAGGGACGTGTTCATCAAAGTAATAAGAGCAGAAGGTTGCAGTTTCCTCTCGAATGTAGGCTTGACATACTTCTTCAATTTCCCCAAGTACCTCTCGAATGGATACATCCATCGATACTGAACCGGACCAGCAAGTCTCGCTTCATGAGGAAGGTGAACCGACAAGTGCTCCATAGAATCAAACCAGCTCGGTGGAAAGATACGCTCGAGCTTGCATAGAATCAATGGTATGTTCCTTTCAAGATTTTCCAACACTTTATCATGAACCACCCTTGTGCCTAAATTTTTGAAAAATAAGCTCAACTCGGTGATAGCAGTCCATACGTGTTTCGGCAGAAGCTCTCGAAATGCTACCGGGATAAGCCTCTCCATGAACACATGTGATCGTGGCTCTTCATCCCATAAACCTTTGTCTTCTTCAAATCCACACCTCTCTAAATTTGAGGCGTAATTATCTGGGAAACTCAATGCCCTCACCCAATCAAACAAAATTGACCTAGAAGCGTTGTCAATTGTGTAGCACGCTTTCGGCCACTTACCATTCTCATCCTTCTTTGTCAACTCAGGCCTTTTACACCACGTCGACAACTCGGATCTAGACTTCGCATGGTCCTTTGTTTTTCCCTCAATGTTGCAAAGTGTATTGAATAAGTTCTCGAACACGTTCTTCTCAATGTGCATGAAATCTAAGTTGTGACGGATAAGAAGACGCTTCCATAAAGGCAAGTCCCGTAAAATGCTTCTCTTCCTCCAACCACATTTTTACCAATTTTCGTTATGCTTCATCCACCCAAGCTCGGTCACCTTCATAAGACCCAATCTATCAATCTCGCAAGAATTTGTGCACAAGAAGTCTTGTCGGGCTTTTTTGTCGACTTTATTTTTCAAGAATTGATCCTTGTTCTTCTGAACGGATGGTCACTTTCTAGCAACCTACGATGACAATCAAACCAACAAAATTTTCCACTACCCTTCGCCTAAATGCATCTCAGATCCTCCAAGCAATGTGGACATGCATATTTCCTATTGCTTTCCTTCCAGATAGCATGGAGTACGCAGGAAGTCACTCACGGTCCAAAGAAGAGCTCAAGGTGAAGTTCTTTTTGTCGACACATCATATGCAGGATACCATCCGTCCACAACTTGATCGGCTCCTTGATTAGGGGTTGCAAGAAAACATCCAACGTCGATCCAGATCTTTCGGCCCGAGCACCAATGCGATCGAAACATGAATGGCTCCTTCATGCACTCACCGGGGCGATTATGCGGTGTGAGCATAATCGGCCAACAAGAGTATTTACGTTCACTACCGAACGGGTTAAAACCATCCGCATAAAGTCCCAAACGTACATTTCTAGATTCGCAAACTCGGATATGTCTTGTCAAACGATTTCCATGCGGGTGAGTTCTTTGGATGGTCCATTCTACCACCTTCAAGATTATCCGAGATTACTCGCTCCTTGTGCCACCGCATTTTATCCTGAAGCACTTGAAGCATACAATCTTTTCAAACGAGGTGCTAGAGGAAGTACCACATTTTCTTATGTGAGAGATTTTTCTTTTGTCGTTTCTTTGCAGCCCTCCTTGTAACGCTTGTACCGTTCCTTACCACGTAACTTGCATTCTATTAGATGCATCCTCCTCCCAATATATCATGCACATTTTTAGGACAATACTATGGTTACCACAGTGACCTAATCCCGCATCTTTTCTTCGCTTGGTAAAGTTGGTGGGAACTAGGTTTTCTTCAGACAAAGGTCCGACATTACGTCAACCCATTCATTGAAGCTCGTTTGATTCTGGCCATTAGCCTTACAACTCATTAGCCGAGATAACAAAGACAACTCGGTGAGCTTACACCCGGTAAACCGCTTCCTTGATGATTCTAACAAGTCAAAGAACAACCGATCCTCGGGATTCGGTGGTTCCTCCACCTCCACCTCGGTTTGATGTTGGTTGTGTCCTGAACTCCGCCCTGACGCATCGTACACCATTTGTTCGACTCGAATAGCATCGCCTTGATTGGGATTGTTCCCGACTTGTTCATTTTTCTCTTCCTTCCACGTTGTCAGATTGGTCATATGTATTGACGGTCTTGCTTCCTCACCATGATGATTCCATACCGATACGCAGAAGGAATCCATTTTTCCTCAAGTCTTGGACTACCACTTTAGGAGTCACGTATTGCTTGTTTACCGCATTTCATTGCACAAGGACACTTTATCAACCCATCCTTTACACAAGACGGATTTGACATTGCAAATTCAATGAAACCTTCAACCCTTTCGTAAAACTCCATTGAACTCGCCATTGAGAGTACGACAATACATCCATCCACGATCGGTATTCATTGAATAATTAGATAATAACGACACGTTTGAATTCATTAGATCGAGGTCTTTCATTTACGGTAATAAATCAATTTCACAATAATTCAATCAATTGCTACGTAATATAAGTTATATTAGCTTCACCAATTGTTAAGGCATTACATAATATAAGTTACATCACTTCAATTTTACCATAATGTTTGGTTTCATATATATATCAACTAATGATTACTAGTTATACAAGCTAGAGACAAAACGGATGAAACTCCTCATTCTCATGCACCCCCTCCTCATCACTTGTGACGCTCCTACCACGTAACTTGCATTCCAACAGATCTACATCCTCCTCCCAATACACCATGCACATGTTCCGACAAGCGAAGGCACTCAATAGGCGGCCCCAAACCCCGCCTCTCCCTCCTTTGGAGGTATGCCATGGACGGTGCTTCCTCACCGTGATGAATCCATACATGATACTCGTGCATGAATCCATAACGCAAGTGCTCGAATCGCAAAGGCGTCATAAATTGCTTGTTTCCGCAGGTTTTCAATGTGCAAGGACACTTTATCAACCCCCCAATTGCACAAACCGGATGTCCCATGGCAAACGAGATGAAACCTTTAACCCCTTCTACGAAACTCCTAGAAACTCTGTCATTTACCGCCGTACGATCGTACATCCATGAACGGTCGGAATTCATTGTTTATTTTATTTTTAACCTGAGACGTTCCAATTGATTAGATCGTATTTAATTTATTAGATCGATTCCAATTCGGATAAGAAGATTGTAGAGGTTAATTGTTAATTATTATATGTTCCTTATAAATTAATTATTAATTAAGTGTTCGATGTGTTACAAAATTGGACATATATAATAACCATTTCAACCTCTTAGTACATATATTATATACTTAACATACATATCAAATTAACTAATTACTCTATACATATCGAATTACTACATATATTCATATCAAATTACATACTTAACATACAAATTTATCAAATCAAAACTACATACTTCTATACTTAACAAACATATCAATTAACTAAACTAACTATATATACTTAACACACAAATCAAACTAACTACATACATTCATACATACCAAACTTAACATACTACATACATTCATATCATTAATTAAACTAACTATCAAATTGAACAAATTACATATAATTGATCAAATTAACTAAACTAACTACTACATACTTATCATATATACATATAATTGCTCAAATTAAACAAAATAAACAAAATCCCCAAATTTTAAAAAACTAGGGTTTTAGCCAAAATACCTTGATTAATCGGTAGAAATCTGAAATTGATCGAAGAAACAAACTCCTTGTCCCACTAGCTTCGATTAGGCACCAAGATTGGCCGGAATAACGAACAATTCACCGGAAACGGAGAAGAAGAGAATGAGGAAGAAGAAGGGAGAAGGAAGAAAATGAGGGCAGTGCGCCTCTGCCGAGTTAAATATGAAACTACGGTACGGACACGTCGGCCAGAGTCGATCCGTCGCCAAAAGTGGCAACGGATAGGTATCCATCGCTATAAGGCGACGGATAATCTATCCGTCGCCCAATTTTCAAAAAAAAAAAAAAAATTTTTTTTTTTAACAAAAGTCAAACTTGGGCGACGGATAATTATTATCCGTCGCCCAATTAGCGACGGATAATAGTTATCCGTCGCTTATTAGCGACGGATAACTATTATCCGTCGCTAACTGGGGCGACGGATAGATTCCGTCGCCCCAATTAGCGATCCGTCGTTATGGGGCGACGGATAAAATCCGTCGCCCCATAACGTCGTTTTGTCCAGTTTTTCTTGTAGTGCGAACCCACGGACCCCGGACCCTCGAGCCCAACGAGCCCACGACCAGGAGCCAGGCGGGTGCGTGTGTAGGAGCATCTAGCTCCTCCCCCTTCCAAAAGCATGGGTGCCCTAAGGGCCCAATCACTTAACCCATGCCTTGGACTAATAAGTAGTTCCTTCTTCCTCAATTTTAGCCATGTGGGGCTTCTCCCATTCCAACTCTTGGCATTCCATATTCAATGCATCAACCAACACACTTTGAGCTTCAATAACTCTTTCACCTTTCAATGAATTTTAGTAATTCTTTCTCAAGTGTCATCTACTACCGTAGTAGATTATACACGTTTAATGAAACTTCATTTCAAACGTGTGGGGCCCCTTTGGTTGAGGTACAAAGTCATGGACTAGCCTCATTAGTGCTAAAATTCTAACAATCCCCACATGAAAGAGAATTGATGCTCACAGCACAACGTGGTGCTCCAGCCTAGAATTTCCTGCGGAAAATCATATTGCACCGGGATCGATTGTCAGTGACATTGAATCGTCCCTAGTAGAATACCATCGGATTTACTTGCCACCCGGTGGACGTGATGCCTTGAACCAGTCGGAGTTTTGTGTAAACCAAGACAATGATATCAACACAATAATTTTCCTTATTGCCTCGTTCCTTTTCTCAGTCCGTTAAAGGCCTTGGACTGCTCGGATTCATAGGTGTTCTCGTTTGAAGCGGCCTCCCATACTTCACACCCAAATAGGTGATCTCGTTCTAAGAGCATTCCTGCCAATGCTCTGCTTGTAAGCTAAAGAGATTAAGAATCTTCTTCAGAGATCATTAAGAGTTTAGTGACTCATCCTCCGCCCGGTCTGCAGGAGCACTTAAAATGTCTTTCACGGGAATGGCGCAAGTGGAGTTAGTAACTCCTAAGTGCTCTTACCTCGAAGTACAAAACTTCACGAGGCGCTTACTGGTCCTTTACAGTTTAGTTGTCCCATTGAATCAAATTCTTGAGATCTCCAGTTAGTATGATTGGGTTGACACCGTAAATTTCCTTATTTTGTGGGTCTTAAGCCCATTCCCCTTGACAAGCAGTGTACTTGATCCCTTGGTAGCGCTTTGGTTAGCGGATCCGCTATGTTATCCTTTGATTTCACGTAATCAATAGTGATAACCCCCGTAGAGACCAACTTCCTAATGGTTTTATGTCTTCGACGTATGTGTCTAGACTTACCATTATACATATTGTTTGCTGCCCTTCCTAATGCTGACATACTGTCACAGTGAATTGTCACAGAAGGCACAGGCTTATCCCAACAAGGGATATCCTCTAAAAATTCTCGAAGCCATTCTGCTTCTTCTCCAGCTTTGTCCAAAGCTATAAATTCCGATTCCATTGTGGATCGGGCGATGCACGTTTGTTTAGAGGACTTCCATGAAACAGCACCGCCACCAATGGTAAATACGTAACCACTAGTGGACTTGGTGTTTGTACTATCAGATATCCAGTTTGCATCACTGTATCCTTCTAATATTGCCGGATATCTTCCATAGTGTAATCCATAATCTATTGTGGTCTTCAAGTATCCCAATAGATGAAGTAGAGCTTTCCAGTGAGCATTTCCCGGATTACGGGTAAACCTAGCCAACTTGTTGACTGCATGAGCAATATCAGGACGAGTGCAGTTCATCACGTACATCAAACTGCCAATTATCTGAGCATATTGCATTTGGTTTACAGAATCACCTAAGTGTTTGTCCAAACACAAAGATTCGTACATTGGTGTCCTTGCACATTGACGGTCAAAGACCTCATATCTCTTTAACATTTCTTCAATGTAATGAGATTGTGAAAGCACCAAGTCCTCGGGTGTTTTAGAGATTTTTATCCCTAAGATTAAATCTGCTAAACCCAAGTCTTTCATATCGAAAAGTTGTTTCAACATTTACTTTGTTTTCAGGATCAAATCCAGGCTACTTCCAGTAATGAGCATGTCGTCTACATATAAGCATATCATGACAAAGGATTCAGCGTTCCCTTTCACATAGACACACTTATCACACTCATTTATAGAAAATCCCTTTGATCGCAACATGTTTTCAAACTTTTCGTGCCATTGTTTAGGAGCTTGCTTGAGTCCGTACAATGACTTGACAAGACGACAGACCTTCTTCTCTTGTCATGGAACCACATACCCTTCAGGTTGTTCCATATAAATTTCCTCGTCCAAATCTCCATTTAGGAAAGCAGTTTTAACATCCATTTGGTGTATCTCAAAACCACGCAGTGCAGCTATGGCTATGAATACTCTAATGGAAGTTATTCTAGACACAGGCGAGTATGTGTCAAAGTAATCAAGTCCCTCCTTTTATCTATAGCCTTTGACTACTAGACGAGTCTTGTATTTATCAATGGTTCCATCTGCTTTATACTTGCGTTTGAGTATCCACTTGCAACCCAATGGCTTATTTCCCGGAGGAAGGTCAACCACTTCCCAAGTATGATTTTGCAGGATGGAGTCCATTTCACTTTCAATGGCCTCTTTCCAAAAGGGGGCTTCAGGAGTAGACATCGCCTCTTGGATAGTCCTAGGCTCATTTTCCACAAGGTATGTGAGAAAATTAGGACCAAAGTCTTTCTGAGTCCTAGCCCGCTTACTCCTCCTTGGTTCGACATCAGGGACCTCCACGTTCTCTTGATGTGCGACTTCGACTTCTGCGGAATTCTCTGGTGGTAAATCTTCTGTCTCTGTAGCATTCTCTAGAGGAGGTGATCCTATAGGTTCTGCAACATTTTCTGAAGGTACACCTTCGAATTCTGCATTAGGGCCTCTTGGGTCAGGGACCCCCACAGGGACCCGCACAGGGTCCCCCACAGGGACCACCACAGGGACCACCGCATTTGACCTTATTGCCGTATCATAGTCTCGTTTACGAGAGACTATCTTTTCCTTTCTAGGAAAAACTTCTTCAAAGAATTTTGCATTCCTTGATTCAATGACAGTGCCCTCATGGATGTCTGGTATCAGTGACTTATGCACTAGGAAGCGATAAGCGCTACTGTTGTTTGCATATCCTATAAATATACAATCTACAGTCTTTGGTCCAATCTTTACTTGCTTTGGTTTGGGTATTACCACCTTAGCCAAGCAGTCCCACACTTTCAAGTGTTTGTAAGAGGGCTTGTTTCCTTTCCACAGTTCATATGGAGTAATATCACTATTTTTCCGGGGTATTCTGTTAAGAATGGTAGTGGCCGTGAGAATAGCCTCCCCCCACAAATTCTGGGGTAATCTAGAATCTAGTAATAGTGCATTCATCATCTCCTTTAGAGTACGATTTTTGCGTTCAGCAACACCATTAGATTGAGGAGAATATGGAGCAGTGGTTTGATGAATAATGCCAAACTGTGAGCAATATTCTTCAAGTGGTCCTGCATATTCTCCACCTCTATCACTTTGAATTACTTTAATTCGAGTACTAAGTTGATTCTCAACTCCAGTTTTGTAATGTTTAAATGCTTCTAAGGTTTCGTCCTTACTCCTTAGCAAATAGACATAACAATACCTAGTGCAATCATCGATAAAAGAAACAAAGTACTTTTACCCTCCTCTAGTTTGCACAAATTTTAAGTCACACAAATCACTGTGAATTAATTCTAGAGGAGACGTGGTTCTGTTTATTGAATGAAATGGTGCCCTTGTTAGTTTTGCTTCCACACAAACCTCGCATTTACTTTGAGGGTTGATTTCAAAGGGCGGCAAATTATTCGTTTTAATTAACTTTCGAATCGCATTGTAGTTTGTATGTCCTAATCTATGGTGCCATAAATTAGAAGACTCAGTCAAGTAAGTAGAATCATTATTTTCATTGCTTGCAAAAGAGCGTACAACAGACATTTTGAAGAGCCCATCACACATGTAGCCCTTTCCTACAAACTGACCATTCTTCATCATTACAAACTGACTGGACTCGAAAGTCAACTTAAAACCTGCCCCAACAAGCAGAGGCCCGAACACCAAATTCTTGCGAATATCCGGAACGTGCATCACTTCGTTCAGTATGAGCTCCTTCCCGGAAGTCATCTTCAGAACCACCTTGCCAACTCCCTTCACCTCGGATGTAGCGTCGTTCCCCATGAACAGCTTCTTATCCTTCACCGGAGAGTAGGTGGAGAAAGCACCCCTGTCAGAACAAATGTGCCGAGTCGCACCCGTATCAATCCACCACTGTTTCGGATTCTCAACCAGGTTTGCCTCCAAGACCACAGCAGCAAAGGAATTAACCAAATCCTCCACTATAGGGTCATCCTTTGTTTCTGCAACATTGGCCTGGCCTTCTCCTTCTTGAGTTGGTGACAGTCCGCCTTCATATGCCCTGGCTTTCCGAATGAAGCGCTTCCTTGATCCTCCTGGAAGGTCCTGGTTTCCCGGAATTCCCTTGAGACTTCACGTCCCCATCACGCGTCTTGCGTTTCTTGCTGGAGTTCCCCTTTGACTTTCCCTTGGAATCGACAAGGTGAGCCTTTGCTTCAACTTGCTGCTTCCCTTTGCCTAGAGCCTTGCGGTTGTCTTCCTGAATCTGAAGCTTGATGATCAACTCCTCAAGCCCCATTTCCTTGGTCTTCAATTTGAGATAACTCATGAACTCGTTCCATGATGGCGGAAGTTTCTCAATCAGTGAAGCGACCAGAAATGACTCATTAGGCTTCATGCCCTCCTGTTCCAAATCATGGAGAATCATTTGATACTCCAGAACCTGACTCATCACAGACTTCGAGTCACTCATTCTGAAGTTGAAAAATTTCCCCACAATGAACTTCTTCGCACCGGCATCCTGTGCACTGTACTTCCTGTCCACTTGCTCCCACAACTCCTTTGTGGTACTGGCAGAGCTGAAAGCAGTGTAGAGAACATCTGAAAGACAGTTCAGAATGTAGTTCTTACACATGAAATCTGCATGAATCCAAGCATCATAGGATAGTTGTTTCCGCTTGTTGTCTTCTTCAGCGGCCTTCTTCTCCTCTGGAGACATGGCGGCCTGATCAATCTCCTGTAGAGTGGGTGGAGCAGGAGATTCAGCAGTAAGGTAACTTTCGAACCCAATGGTTGTTAAGTAGAACCTCATCTTTTGTTTCCACTGCTTGAAGTTCGTCCCCAGGAACTTCTCTGGTTTCTCACCGTGGTTGGCAGGAGCAACATTGATTCGGGGGACAGGAACGTCAGCAGCAACTCCGTTGGCAGACATCTTCGATACACTGGCAAATTATAGTCTTAATTGTTGTGTGTGGCGGTAGTGTATGAGGACAGAAACGGAGTAGGTAAGGAATAGGATTAGACTACTGAGCAAAGGCTGTGCCTTATTCCTTAAGACTGTATTTGCCCCGCTCTGGTGCTAACGGTTTACTTGACAAATAGTCTCCCAAGATAGAACAGCAGTATGTGAATCAGAGTTCTAGCACTCGAACTTTGACTCTGCGAACTAATACAATAAAGGTTTTTCTGGCTTTAGAGAGAGTAGTTTAAGAGAAGGAAGAAGAATGGATTTCTGTGTATTGAAATCGATTCTAGGGGGGGTTATTTATAATATTGAAGAGTTGCAGTCTGAATAGATGTATCCTTTAAAGAAAGGTCCTCGAAAACAAAAATTGACGACACATACATTGGAATTTTCGTTCGATTACATCCTTTGGCGAATGGTCGGACTCATTCTCAAATTCAAACCGAACGGACACAACCGCTCATTAACCGGACTCGATCGATGGGCTGGTTTCATACTTAACCGATTATCTTATTGGGCTTAACCAAACACAATATGTTTCTGGCCCAAAAAGATAATAATCAACTCAAGACCGCGAACCCGCGTCCCACGACCAGGGCCCGGCGGGTGCGTGTGTAGGAGCATCTAGCTCCTCCCCCTTCCAAAAGCATGGGTGCCCTAAGGGCCCAATCACTTAACCCAAGCCTTGGACTAATAAGTAGTTCCTTCTTCCTCAATTTTAGCCATGTGGGACTTCTTCCATTCCAACTCTTGGCATTCCATATTCAATGCATCAACCAACACACTTTGAGCTTCAATAACTCTTTCACCTTTCAATGAATTTTAGTAATTCTTTCTCAAGTGTCATCTACTACCGTAGTAGATTATCCACGTTTAATGAAACTTCATTTCAAACGTGTGGGGCCCCTTTGGTTGAGGTACAAAGTCATGGACTAGCCTCATTAGTGTTAAAATTCTAACAGATAACAATTTATGAGACAGCAAAAGAATGTCTAGATACAAATTATTATGGTGCAGGAATGTTACCGAAGCCCTTCTTCCTTCACTACAACTTTCCACCTCAGGAGCAAGAATCGTGAATATATCTTCTTTAAGA
Source organism: Plantago major (assembly GCA_026545765.1). Taxonomy (NCBI): domain Eukaryota; kingdom Viridiplantae; phylum Streptophyta; class Magnoliopsida; order Lamiales; family Plantaginaceae; genus Plantago; species Plantago major. The sequence continues at coordinate 101,776,085 of CM048841.1, read as the reverse complement.
AGTGAATTAAGCGTAAGTTGATTTTCATAGTAACTTTTATACTAAATTAATGAAAATTATTGAAAGCTAAACTAGAGGCTCATTTTCCATGCAGCGTATTCCTAATGAGCAGATAAGGAATGAACTTGGTGATATTGAAACTCTAACCGAAGAGAGAATTGATCAAATACTGCAAACGTTTTTGCATGATTTGCAAGAAGATGCACTTGAAGCAAATGGATGGCAAAAGATGTTACCAGCTTATAGCATTTCAAAGGCCACACTCAATGCATACACCAGAGTTCTTGCGAAGAAGTATCCACATATGTACATAAACTGTGTCCATCCAGGATATGTGAACACAGACATCAACTGGCACACTGGAACAATGACAGTGAGAGAGGGAGCTGAAGGGCCGGTAATGCTTGTCCTGCTTTTTTCTTGCTTTCTATTTTCTTATAGCTGTTGGTGATGAAAGATTGGCATCTTCTTTAGCCGGATTCCATTTAAGATGAAGACAGAAGGCAAGCATTGGATGGGAATATGCAAATTCCTTTTTAGATTCACTTGTGGAGAAACAAATTAAACACCTAATAGAACTATGATTCAAATGGGATGAAATTGGTCCACAAGCATAAGCGGCATATATTAAGAATATCCAGTCAATGTTTTCCTCGACAATGATTATGTGAAGTATTTATATCGAGGGTAACCTATTTCCTGGGATAGTGAATTAGTGAAGACCAGGAAACGCGTAAGACTCAGATATGGCACTAGATGCAACTCAAGCACCAAAAAGGTGAATGGAAATACCAATAAGATAACATGGCCAGTAGAATTCTTGCAGCAGTTCTTTGATATAGCTTCGGTTATGAGCAATTATTTGTATATTGTATGACTTTTCAGGTATGCAGTGATTACCGGTGCAAATAAAGGCATTGGCTTTGAGACTGTCCGACAGCTTGCAAAAGAAGGTGTGACGGTTGTTTTGACAGCTAGAAACGAGACAAGGGGTATGGAAGCCCAAAAACTGCTGCAAGAATCAGGCCTTCCCAATGTGGTCTTCCATCAGCTTGATGTTAGAGATCCAAAAAGCATAGAGTCACTGGCCAAGTTCATTACAACTGAGTTTAAAAGACTCGATATTTTGGTAAGATGAATTTATTTCAAGTTTTCGACAAATCACTGCATGAAAACAAAAGGAACTGAGACTATTTCGCAATATGTGAACTTCAGGGTTCTGTTCTTAACTTACTCCTGTTGTCTCCTGTATGTTATTTATTAGTTAATTTCTCGTTTAGTCTATTCAAAAATCATTTCATTTTCTTGTACATAATGGTCTAGGTTCTGCCTGTATAGATATATCTTGTGAGAGAGATTATCAAGCGTTGGAGAAACATATATTTGCACTGGTTTGTGGCATGCTCAGGCATAGGAGATGAATTGCCTATTAGCCAAATTTCGAAGGCCCCAAGATTCCAATATCCTGATTTTTACAGCATGGCTTCAGGTTAGGGTAGACGTGATCAATAACGTAGCTACATGCAGGTAAACAATGCTGGAGCTTCTGGGGTAGCAGTTGACAAAGATGGCTTGAGGGCTTTGAGTATAGACCCAGCACAATGGGTAAGATAGTGAAGTCGCTTCAGTATCATACTTTACGATGCACCTCTATCATAACTGTTATAACTTACTCTATCCATCGAAATGCAGCTTGCAGGCAAGGCAACGAACATGGTTCAAGATGTGATGAAAACAACCTATGAGACGGCTACAGAATGTCTTGATACAAATTATTATGGTGTCAGGAATGTTACGGAAGCCCTTCTTCCTTCACTAAAACTTTCCACCTCAGGAGCCAGAATTGTGAATATATCTTCTCTACGGAGTGAATTATGTGTAAGCAGATCTTCATAGTAACTTTTATTATAAAACTTGAGTGAATTGGATAGCTAAACTGCTCATTTATTATGCAGCGTATTCCTAATGAGCAGATAAGGAATGAACTTGGTGATATTCAAACTCTGACCGAAGAGAGAATCGATCAAATACTGCAAAAGTTTTTGTATGATTTGCAAGAAGATGCACTGGAAGTAAATGGCTGGCAAAAGATAGTGCCAGCTTATAGCATTTCAAAGGCCACACTTAACGCATACACCAGAGTTCTTGCAAAGAAGTGTCCACATATGTACGTAAATTGTGTCCATCCAGGATACGTGAACACAGACCTCAACTGGCACACTGGAACTATGTCAGTGAAAGAGGGAGCTGAAGGGCCGGTGATGCTTGCTCTACTGCCTGATGGAGGTCCTACAGGTCACTATTTTGACCGTACACAATTGGCTGAGTTTTGATTACGTCTTTTATCTTCAGTAATACACTGTAAGTTTTACGCGGTCTGTTAGGCAGACAGATTTGCGCAATATCTGTAAGCTGCAGTTCTGATTCATAAGAAATGCTGCATACAGCATACACCAAGTTTTCTAGGTTTCAAATGAAAAAAAAGTGAATCACATATCTTTTACGTAGTCGTTAGCGTACGTATTTGATTGAGCCTTAGGCGGTTGGTCTGAATGAAGGTTGCTTTTTTCTGTTGTGTTCCATGCACTTTTGTACCCCATCCCAAGTTGTGCCCTAATCAACATCCTTATTGCAGACTTTAGAAATGTTGGTTTTGGATACAATTGGCATAAGAGAAATATTTGCTTGTTTTGTATTCTCTTTTATTACTCACTCATATAGTTACTTTTCTTGCTCCAACACAAATCTGTTCCAGATACATGGCCATGATACAACTGTGTGATGAATTAGAGTTAACATTAAATGACTTTCTTGAGTTCACTTGTCTTTGCCTCTAAATTTTGCTACTAACAATACTACCAGTTAAAACTACAAACTAAATCTCAACAAAAACACCAGATATAGTGGAACCAAAACCAATCCAACTCAAAACAGAGATTTCAGACTAGGACAAAAACAGACAACTGACTTTTCTCTTTTGTGATTAGAGAAAACACACACCTCATAGTCCTCGGCCTACACAAATCACACTAAAGAAAAGTCAATATCAAGTCTCTTCAAGTAACTTTCTGAATTTTCCACCATTTCCCAAACAAGTGACAATATTGGAATTACAGAAGAACTGCAGATATGGCACTGACTGCAACCCAAACCGCCATAAGGTGACACCGAATTTCACACTTTGAAACAAGTGGAATACGATCTTGATCTGGGGATGTTTGAATTTTAATCTTTTGCAGGTATGCTGTGGTTACTGGAGCAAACAAGGGTATTGGTTTGGAAACTGTCCGGAAGCTGGCGAATGAAGGTGTGACCGTCATCTTAACGTCCAGAAATGAGAAGAGGGGCATGGAAGCCATAAGGTTGCTGCAAGAATCAGGTCTGACAAATGTGTTGTTCCATCAGCTTGATGTTACTGATCCACTAAGCATAGTGTCGCTAGCCAAGTTCGTTGCAGCTGAGTTTAAACGACTCGATATTTTGGTAAGATGAATACTTTCAACATATCATAATTCATAAACCATCGAAAAGAATTAAAGAGTTCATCTTTCAGCTATCTGCATACTATTTTTGAGAATCAACAGAGAGATTTCAGGTAGGTGATTGATTATGCGATACATATACAGGTAAACAATGCTGGAGTTCTTGGTGTTGCAGTTGATGAAGATGGGCTTAAGGCTTTAAACATAGAATTTGCAACACAGGTAAGACGGACAAGAAATACTTCAACATCGATTTTGAACATAGACAATACTGGTTCAAATATCTTGCTTTCTCATTGATGCAGCTAGCAGGAATGGACGTTTTCAAGATTATACATGTCTCGAAAACAACCTACGAGATGGTTAAAGAATGTTTGGATACTAATTACTATGGTGCCAGGAACGTAACTGAGGCCCTTCTTCCATTGCTACAGCTTTCCACATCAGGAGCAAGAATTGTGAACGTCTCTTCCGAGGCTGGTGGACTAAAAGTGAGCAGATCATTCCAAGAGTTCATCTTTTTTTAACAATATGTAGAACAGAATACTAATTAACCGTGTTTTTTCACCCTTTCATATGTAGCACATCCCTAGTGAGCAGATAAGGAAAGAACTTGCGGACATCGACACTCTAACAGAAGAGAAAATCGATGGAGTACTCCAGAAGTTCTTGCAAGATTTTCAAGAAAATGCACTTGAAGCAAATGGATGGCCAAAGATAGTACCAGCTTATATCATGTCAAAGGCCACACTTAATGCTTATACTAGAGTCCTCGCGAAGAAATATCCAGACATGCGTATAAACTGTTTACATCCAGGTAATATCCCTACCGATATAATTTGGCATAATGGAACAATGACGGTGGAAGAGGGAGCTGAAGGAACTGTAAAGTTAGCTCTATTACCTGATGGGGGTCCTTCTGGCTGCTATTTTGATCGTAAGCAGGTGACTGAGTTTTGATTACAAGACATAAATTTTATTGATGATATATACGTCTTATAGAAGTACGTTTACCAGTGGTTGGATAAATTTGACATGAACTATACTCTTTCTATGTTGTAATAAAATTTCAGGTATGCAGTAGTCACCGGAGTAAATAAAACTTCATAGAAATGCATTGCCATATTTTCCGCAACAATTTTTTTCCAATTCTAAAACTTAGTGTACAATAATGTATATAAAGTCCAAAGATTATTATTCAAACTTTAATAATCAACCTGATCAGATCACAATAACTTTGAATATAAAGAAGTCAAAAAGACTTTCTCTCTGGCGAAAATTCTGATCTTCCCTGAAGCAATTTCCGGCAGCTAATCGGAAATTGAAGCCATGAAGAAGACGAGAGGCCGTCCACGTAAGAAGGTGGCTACCCCGTCTCATCCACGGACCCGCCCGGTGGCGGAAGAAAGCACCGCACGGACCATAACACAGGTGGAGCAATTTGATTCCGACCAGGGACAATCCGCCGATGAGATCGACGGGATTATTGAAGGTGTGGAACAGGAGCAAGAGCAGGTAACACAACCGCAGGATTCGAAAATTCCCCTAATTTCCCATCCTGTAGAAGATAATCGAGTTTCTGGAGTTTTACATAGGGTTTCGGATCTGAATGATCAGCCACCGGCACAAGTGGAACAGGTATCGACTAATCGAACACCACCACCTGAGCGTATTGAATTGATGACGGATGGAAGCAACCTAGACACGGTTGTCGACAAATTACCGGAACAGACCATAAACATGGTAGACCAAGGTTTGGAAAACCCGAAAAAATTATGGACTGATATTATTAGCGGTAATAGGGATTCATCGAGAGGTTTGGCAATCAGCTTCTCGGCACCAGTTATTGTTGACGGAGAGATTGAAATTGAAATTGAGGAAGACGACGTTGCCTCGGAAATTGAATTTTGGAAATCGTCACTCATAATGTATGTGCTAGGAGGTGATTTGTCAATGAATGTTGTTAAACAGTACATGGAGAAATTCTGGAACTTTGTCAGGTTACCTGAAATTTTCTCTAATGAGGAGGGCTATTTCATATTGAAATTCAGGACTGTAGAGGATATGAATACTGTGATGAAGAAAGGACCATACACAATTTATAACATGACGATGTTCTTGCGTGAGTGGAATCTTTTTTTATTTGAAGAGGATATCTTTAGGCGGTCCCAATATGGATCAAGATCCCACAACTACCTCTACATCTCTGGGGAGCTAAGAGTCTGGGGAAGATAGGCAGTGCTTTGGGAAAACCAATGTTTACTGATGAATGTACTGCTCGGAAGTTAAGAGTCACCTATGCTCGAATCCTGGTAGAGGTTGACATTACCAGAGAGATGAGGGATTTTATTATGATTAAGTACCTGAAAAAGAGAATGATTAAACAACCTGTGGAATATGAATGGAAACCACTCTTCTGTGGTAAGTGTCAGAAACTTGGACATGTCTGTGCAAACCCGGTTCGTAGGCCGGCTCCACAGGGACAACAAAAGCAATGGCGGGTACAGGCCGATCGTCGAGGACAGGGGGGTACAAAATCACCTGGATCGAACACGCAAGTGGCAGTTCCAACTCGATCAGGGGTGGCTCCGCAGGTTACTAGAAATGTGGAGCAGGCACAAGGCTCGAATGCTGCTAGGCAGAATACCCAAGTAGATACCAGGGATACACGACAACGAGATTGGCAAAGGGTTGAGTCCCCACGTAATCAGAATAAGGACAAGAGCCCGATGACCCTGCCAACTTTACAGATTGCGGATAGAGGAATTGAGTGTAGGAACGGTTTTGCGTCTTTGGAGATCATCCATTGACGTCGGGACCGGTTCCATGATTGTCTCATGGAATGTGAGGGGGTGTAACAATATAGCCAAACTTCGTGAGATCAACTCCCGTCTCTCTAGTATAAATTGTGCATTGGCTATATTGGTGGAGACAAGAGTAAAACAAGCAAAGAGTCGTGAAATTCGGAGTCCAATGGGAAATAGATGGAGTTTTTTCGATAACTATGATCATCACCCTAATGGTCGAATTTGGGTCATGTGGGACCCTCGTAGGATTGAGGTGCGGCTAGTCACTGGTGGTGCCCAGTTCCTACACGTTGGTGTCTATGATCTAACTGGAACATTCATCACTTGGATAACTGCGGTTTATGCCCTAAACCAGCTAGAGGATCGGCGTATTCTTTGGCAGGATATTGTGAGACTTAACCAGCAAGTCCAAGGTAACTGGCTTTTTATGGGTGATTTCAATAATGTATTAACATCGCAGGATAGAATTGGCGGCACTCTGGTCCACCCAGCGGAATACCATGACCTAGTATCTATGATGGATACTGTAGGCTTATTCGAATTAGACAGTATAGGAGATCACTTCACCTGGCATAATAGACACTCGAGGGACCCTATTTACTCGAGAATCGACAGAGCGATTGGTAATTCACACTGGTTTCAATCCTATGGGCATTTATAGGTGGAAATTTATGAGCCAAATATATCCGATCATGCCATGCTTGTCATTCGAATTTGGGAGAACAGCAACCGAGGAAGACAAAATTTCCGCTTCATGAATAATGTCATCAATTCGCCGGATTTTTTGGATAGAATACGGCAAGGATGGGAAGTACCTGTAGCGGGTAGAGCAATGATAGTGTGCTGGGATAAACTGAAACGCATTAAACCTGCGATCATGGAGCTACAAAATAGAAGCAAGGGTGCGCGGGACAAAGTTGTGACAACCTGGGCAGCCCTTGATTTGGCACAGAAAGACTTGATGACGGACCGGATGAACCCTGACCTTATCTCGAGGGTAAAGGACTTGACACAGGAGCTTTTGCATTGGAATAATGTTGATGAGAAATTATGGCAGCAAAAAGCGAAGATTGAGTGGCTACGTTTGGGCGACGGAAATAATGCATACTTCCATGCTACGGTTAAGGCTAAAAATCGAAACCTGGGCATGAGAACTTTGCGAGATAGAGATGGGCGGATGGTTGCGGATCAACAAAGTCTTGAACAAGTGGTGGTCGACTTTTATGAACAGTTAGTTGGCGTGTCGAATTCCCGGCTGCAGGGGTTGGATATTACCGCATTACGAGAGGGACGTCAGCTTCCTCTTCGACCTGCGGACAGTTTGATGGCACCGGTCACGAGCGGAGAAATTGTGCATGCTCTCAATGACATCGGAGATTTGAAAGCTCCAGGTATCGATGGATTCAATGCTAAGTTTTATAAAGCGGCTTGGGGAGTTGTGGGTGAAGACACTATTCGCGCAGTTCAAGAGTTCTTTGTGCATGATCGACTATATATGGATGTGAATTGCAGTATTGTTACGCTAATTCCCAAGATCGCTGAGGCCACGGAGGTTAAAGATTATCGACCAATTTCCTGTTGCACAACTCTCTTCAAAATTATATCCAAGGTGCTCACAAATAGGCTTAGCAAGGTAATAGGAGAAGTGGTACATGAGAGTCAGGTTGCTTTTATCCCCGGACAACAAATACATAACCACATTTTCCTTGCGTACGAGTTGCTTCGAGGTTACAACAGGAAAGGGGGTCCGCCGAGATGTATGATACAGATGGATTTACAGAAGGCATATGACACAGTGGAATGGACCGCTTTGGAGGGTATTCTTCATGAGATGAGTTTCCCGCAACGGTTCATACGATGGATCATGGTTTGCGTATCTACTGTCTCGTATAGATATATGGTGAATGGTACACCGAAAAGGGTGTTAAAGGCTAAAAGGGGTTTACGACAAGGGGATCCACTTTCTCCCCTATTATTCGTATTGGTCATGGAGTATATGCATCGGTTAATGCAGGGATTGAAACAAATACCGGATTTTAATTTCCACTCCAAGTGTGAACGTTTGGGTATTGTAAACCTCAGTTTCGCGGATGATTTGCTCCTCTTCACCCGCGGTGATGTCCGATCGGTAGAGCTTGTCATGAGCCGTTTTGAGTCTTTCTCTAAGGCGACGGGACTGATTGCTAATCCGACTAAGTGTAAGTTATTCCTTGGCAGTGTTCCCGTGAGTGACCAACTAGCTATACGGAATGCTACAGGTTTCGATGAAGGCATGCTTCCCTTCCGTTACCTTGGGGTCCCGCTCACTAGCAAGAAACTTACGATAGTTCAGTGCCAACCCTTGATTGACAAGATTGTTGCTCGAATTCAACATTGGAGTGCTAGACTCTTGAGTTATGGAGGACGAGTCCAATTGATCAAAAGTGTTCTGTTCGCGGTTACTAATTATTGGCTCCAATGCTCCCCCCTTCCGAAAGGTGTGCTAAGCCACATTGAAGCTATATGTCGCTCTTTTCTATGGTCGAATAGTGATACGGTTACTCGTAAATCACCAGTTGCTTGGGAGAAGGTGTGTGCTCCTACACGGCAAGGAGGATTAAAGATCATTGATCTATAGATTTGGAGTAAAGCCTGCCTTCTCAACTCCTATGGAATCTATGCAACAAACAAGATAGCTTATGGGTGAAATGGATTCATGCGTATTATATACCCAGGGAGCAGATTCTATCACAGCCGATTCCCCCTTCTAGTTCGTGGATTATGAAGGGAATAATGAAATGCAGGAATTTGATTAGTGCAAATAGCACATGGGACTCGATGCAGATACTACCTAAGTTCAAAACGGGGATGATGTATGCGGCATTACAACCGACCAGACTGGATGTGGAATGGAAGACTCTATTGTTTGGGAATCTTGCGAGACCCCGGGCTAAGCTGGTGACATGGCTGGTTTGTCATGACCGACTTGCCACAAAAGCACGCTTACATAGATTTGGGATGTTGGATAATGATACTTGCTGCCTATGCGCCAATATTGAAACTCGAGAGCACCTCTTCTTCGAATGTGGAGAAACCCGCGCCATATGGACATATGTGCTGCATTGGTTACGGCTTAACCATGCTCCTCGACCCTGGACGGCTGAACTACAATGGATATTGAGGCAATCGAAAGGAAAAAATTGGAGGAAACAACTGCTGAAGCTAGCTTTCATTGAAACATTATATGAGGTGTGGAAGTACATAAATAGTGTTTGCTTTGATAGTAATGATAGGTCAACACAGGTAGCGCAACAAATTATCACAGTAGTGACCTATAGAGCATGGATGGTACCTAGATTACGACCCCATGTCGGGAGTCTAATGTTACATTAGGAATTATAGTTTCTTTTTGGTTTATCGGCTGGATCGTTTAGATCGCCTTCTGCTTTGTACAGTTTTTGGAGTTTGATAATATATTCTTTTTCCAAAAAAAATAAATAATCAACCTGATCAGTAGATAGACTAGTTGATGGTGAATTGGTGATGGAGACTGGCATCTTTTTTAGCCGGATTCTATTCAAGATGAAGACAGAATGCAAGCATTGTAATATGCAAATGCCTTTTAAATTCACTTGTGTAGAAACAAATTAGACTCCTTATAAAACTATGATGGAAATGGGATGAAATTGGTATACAAGCATCTGCTAATTTTTGAGAAAGAAAGCGAAGGCCAGGAAACGCACAAGTCTCAGATATGCCACCAGATGCAACTCAGGCCTCAAAAAGGTGATCAGTAGAGTTCTTGAGACAGTTTTTTTTTTTTTTTATATATTTAGTTTGGTTATGAGCAATTATCTATATATTGGAGTATGATTTTCAGGCATGCAGTGGTTACCGGTGCAAATAAAGGCATTGGCTTTGAGACTGTCCGGCAGCTTGCGAAAGAAGGTGTGACGGTAGTTTTGACAGCTAGAAATGAGACGAGGGGTATGGAAGCCACGAAACTGCTGCAGGAATCAGGCCTTTCCAATGTGTTCTTCCACCAGCTTGATGTTAGAGATCCACAAAGAATAGAGTCCCTGGCCAAGTTCATAACAACTGAGTTCAAAAGACTCGATATTTTGGTAAGATGAATTTATTTCCAGTTTTCGACATATCACTGTTTGAAATGATGAAAAGAAGAGGAACTGAGACAATTTAACAATATGTGAAGTTCAAGATTCTGTTCTCAAGTTACTCCTGTACATATGTCATTTCTTAGTTAAATGAAAACGATCGATGCAGATGACATTAGTAACATATCAGGGGAACGAGCAATAATACATCTTGCGTAGCTTAACTTTCAGGCTAAGCATGATTGATTATAACTGATATGAATGCAGGTGAACAATGCTGGAGCTCAAGGAGTTGTTGACGAAGATGGACTAAATAATTTAATCGTAGAAACCACACCAAAGGTAATGCAGATCAGCAATGACATTTATAATAAAACTAGATTGTAGTTCTCAACTTTAGCAATCTCCAACAATTGCAGCTGGCAAGCACGTCGATAATTAAGATTCTAGATGTTGCAAAAACAACGTATGAGACGGCAAAAGAATGCCTTGATACCAACTATTATGGCCCCAAGAATGTAACTGAAGCCCTTCTTCCTTTGCTACACCTTTCCTCCTCAGGAGCAAGAATAGTGAACATCTCTTCTGCAGCTGGTGAACTAAGTGTAAGTATATTGTTCTTATCAGTGTGATTATTCGACAACAAGAAAGATGTTGCAAAACAAGATCAAAGTCAGACTCTTAAACTGAATTATATGCTGAATTTTTACAATGCATCGCGTCTCTAGTGAGCAGCTCAGGAAACAACTTGGAGATATCGACACTCTAATAGAAGAGAAAATCGATGGAATTTTGGAGAAGTTCTTGCATGACATTCAAGAAGATGCACTGGAAGCCAATGGATGGCAAACATTGTGGCCAGCTTACAGCATATCAAAGGCCACTCTTACTGCATACACTAGAGTTCTCGCACTGAAGTATCCCAATATGTTCATCAACTCTGTCCACCCAGGCCATGTTCCGACAGACATAAGTTGGCACACCGGAACTGTAACAACCAAAGAGGGAGCTCAAGGGCCTGTGTTGCTGGCTCTATTACCTCAAGGAGGTCATACAGGCTGCTACTTTAATCGTACTCAGTTGTCTGAATTTTGATTACCGCTTTTAAATGAAAATTAATTGAAAGGCTTCCAAGCTTTACACGGTCTGTTAGGCAGACATATTTTCACATTAACTGTTAGCTGCAGTTCCGATTCATACGAAATTCTGAATACATCACACATTGTAAGTGTTCTTGGTATCAAATGTAAAAAAGTGAAATACATTAATCTTTTACATAATTGCTGGCATAAGTATTTGATTGAGCCTTACGCGGTTGGCCTGAACGAAGGTCCTTCTTCTGTTGTGTTCCACTATTCCATGAACTATTGTATCCCATCCCAAGCTATGCACTTATCAAAGATCCTTTTTGCAGATTCTTTTGGATACAATTGGCGTAAAGAGAACTCTTTGCTTGTCCTGCTCTATTTCTTGCTTTGTATTGTCTTTCATTACCCACTCATATAGTTACTGTACTTCTCTTGCTTCAACACAATTCTGTTCCAGATACATGGCCATGATACAACTGTCTGAGGCATATATGTTTGATGGGTCATGGGAGTTAACCTTAAATTACTTTCTTGAGTTTAATTGTTTGACAAACTTTTGCGAGAGACTGTACGTGTGTTTGATAAACCTACGTTATCTATGCATCACTTGCATTTCTAAACATGTGATGATTGTAGCTAAACACGCGATGTTTGTAACCAAATATGTGATATTGATTCCATCTCTCCGAGAGATGGTCTCTCGCAGATGCTTGTTTTGTCCTCTATATAGTTACTACAAACCAAACTAATATCAAACTAAATGTCAACAAAACACCAGATATAGTGAAACCAGAAACTCCAAACCTAAAGGGGAACCAATCAAATAACATTTCTACATCCAACCTAGTACAGAAACCAAAACCAATCCAACTCAAAACAGAGATTCAAACAAGGACAAAACAGATAACTGACTTTTCTCTTTTGTGGAAAAAGAACAATCACTCACCTCATCATGGTCCTCGAGCCACATACACAAATTACACATAAGAAAAGTCTATCAAATATGGAGTCTCCTCAAGAAACATTCTGAATCTTCCACCATTTTCCAAACAAGTGAGAATCTTGGAATTACAGAAGAACTGCAGATATGCCACTGAACGCAACACAAGCCGCCATAAGGTGACACCGAATTACACACTTTGAAACAAGCGAAATACGAAACAGTGGAGTACTATATATATTGATCAGGGGATGTTTGAATTTTAATCTTTTGCAGGTATGCTGTGGTTACTGGAGCAAACAAGGGTATTGGTTTGGAAACTGTCCGGAAGCTGGCGAATGAAGGTGTGACTGTCGTCTTAACATCCAGAAATGAGACGAGAGGCATGGATGCCATCAGGTTGCTGCAAGAATCAGGTCTGCCAAATGTATTGTTCCATCAGCTTGATGTTACTGATCCACAAAGCATAGAGTCGCTAGCAAAGTTCGTTGCAGCTGAGTTTAAACGACTCGATATTTTGGTAAGATGTAAAGTTTCAACGTATCGTAATTACTTAAGATTAAATCCTTGCAACTTTCATAAACCATTCAAAAGTACTCGATGTTCATCCATCAACTATCTGCACTTTACAGGTAAATAATGCTGCAGTTCTTGGTGCAGCAGTTGATGAAGATGGCCTTAAGGCTTTAAATGTAGAATCTGAAACACAGGTAAGATGGACAAGAAACACTTCAGCATCAGTTATGAACATAAATAATACTAGTTTATGTGTCTTGCTTTCTCACCGATGCAGCTAGCAGGAATGGACGTTCTCAAGATTATACATGTCGCGAAAACAAGCTATGAGATGGTTAAAGAATGCTTGGATACTAATTACTATGGCGCCCGGAACGTAACTGAGGCCCTTCTTCCATTGCTACAACTTTCCACATCAGGAGCAAGAATTGTGAACGTCTGTTCCAAGGCTGGTGGACTAAAAGTGAGCAGATCATTCCAAGAGTTCATCTTTTTATGACGTTATGCAGAACCCGAAACGTATTGCACAACTGATTTTGGAACAGAATACTTATTAACCGTGTTTTTTCACCCTTTCTTATGTAGCACATCCGTAGTGAGCAGATATGGAAAGAACTTGGGGACGTCGATACTATTACAGAAGAGAAAATTGATGGTATGTATACTCCAGAAGGTGTGGAACTGTGTTGACGACCAATTCCTAAAACTCAAATATTTGGATATTCATTATGATATTCATTTGGTAGAATGGACAGCAGATAGTAGTCATTTCCCATCCCTTGAGCACATTTATCTCTATGGTTTAAAAAAGATGGAGGAGATTTCCCCTGAAATTGGAGAAATACCATCCCTTCGATTAATTCAAGTGATCCGCTGCTGTGATACAGTCGAGAAATGGGCAACGGCGATACAAGAAGAACAAAGGAGCTTTGGAAATCACGATCTTATTGTTCGAATTAAGAGTAGGTTGTAGCTCCAAGAGCTTGGGCATTTGAAGGCATATATATCTGCACCAGTTTCTCCAGAAGGTTTGATTTATAGGTTCTTCAAATTTAAAGTTTCCACTACAGAAGGTTTGAATTTTTTTTAATGATGAATTGAATTTGTTGGCGTAAAATTAGGGCTTGTAATTTAATTGTAGAATACATGTTAGTTTTTTTGCAATTAAAGTCTAATCTACATATATATTACAAATTGGTTCAATTTTACTTAAATTAATTACTTAATTGCACAACTTAAATAGTTGTCCACTTTTATATATATATATATATATATATATATATATATATATATATATATATATAATATATATATATATATATATATATATATATATATATATATATATAGTAATTAGTATAATAGAAAATGAAATCAAGGTATTTAATGGTTATTTACATTTTTTTAACAATTAGCTTGCAGGTCACTACTGATCAATCATCCATTTTAGTTGCTAGTTATGTTCAGCTCTTGCCAAGATGATGAGACGTGGCGGAACTCCCACCCGGTGAGTTAACCGGCCTATATCTCGATCAGAAGGGCCACAGATTTGTTAGCAACCTCCAACACCGTCTCCCTCAGCTGCATTCATCATCCGAGTCCTCAGCAGAACCTACCTCATTCAATTGGAAATCAGGTGTCAGTTCTTCAATAAGTTCTTGTAGTCCTGGTCTGGGATTGCATAAATAATGTCAAACATGTTGTATGAAAAGTAAAATGAAAATTGATTCTGGAACATTTATGTATTGTTGAACATGTTGTATGATTGTTTGTAGGATCTCTTGTGTTATAGGTAGGACCGTAGGTGGTTCCGTTAAAAATTGACTCAGCTATTTACAACTTAATGTCAACCTATTTTTATGATGTTAGAAAAGAGTCAACAGGTGAAAAATTAAAATACCCTCGAAAAGTTTGAAAGTAAAGTTTTTTAATATGAAGCAAAACGTTTACCACATGCACTAGACTTCTCACACGCAAGTATTCCAATATGTGCATCAACTATGTCCATCTAGACCATGTCTTGACAGACTTAACCTGGTACACCAGAACGGTGACAATCGAAGAGGGAGCTTAAGGGTATGTGATGCTAGCTCTATTACCTCAAGGATGTCGTACAGGCTGCTACTTCTATCATACACAGTTGGTTGAAGTTTAATTACTACTTTATAGAACTTGTAGAATTTTGTGAAATCTAGTCATTTATATCAATTATCTGATACTATTCTTAAACTAGAACTGCTTGAAAAGCTTCCACGTTATAAGCGGTCTGTTGAGATTTTGACAAGAACTGTAATCTACAGTTCCCAATTATCCATATAAGAAATGTAGCATACATCATACATTATTGTAAGTTTTGTCACCGAACCATTCGAGGTGAATGAAACAAGCATTTAACTTAACATATTACATAGTGTAAAAGTATGAGCAACATTATGTAGACGAAACTATATGAAAATAAATTAAGATGCGATGTTGTCATGATCTCACAAAATACATTGAAAGAAAAAGACCAAGTTATGTGCAATGTTATAGAAAGATGAAGGAAAGACAAATATTGTGCACCACACTTCGAGCCGACGTACCGAATAGAAAACAAAAAGAATAAGGAAACGTCAACTCTAACTTGTGATTGTTATTCTATTCGTTTCTTAGAAATGATATGTTTGTTAATTAATTACTTGTTGACTTGTCTGTGTAATGGGGTTGAACCAAATGGATCACATAAAGCTGGAATTTGAATAAAAGGGGCAGGTAGTATAGAGATCGAAAAGAACAAGAACAGCATATGATCTCGTGAATGGAATTTGAAATGATAAAACAAAATAAGGAGATAGTGAAACCTCAACTCATATAGTATATATCTTCATATCTACATCCATTTAATATATATGCTAGCTACCTGCATTCTTCTTCATTACACATCCATCCATAAAGTTCCAGCTAATTCCATAAAACCCTCTCACAATTTTTCTTTTGTTCAAACTTGTGGACAACATATACACTGGATGGACCACACACCACATCACATGCTTACAATATCTAGCCACATAATTCAACCAATGAGTAAGACCACTCCCAATGGGTCGTCGCGACGACCGTGATTAATTCTTGATGGCGAGGTGATTTAACGGCCACGCAGAAAAAAAAAAAGTCAATGCGTCGGATGACCGTGAATAGTGTTTTTTATTATTTTTTTCGTATTTTTTATATATATTTTTAACTTGCTTAACATATTATAAGAGTGTTTAGAAGTTGAAATTACTCAAATTGGATTCTTAAAACTCATTTTATAATTTATTGAGATTGAAATCAGACGGTTACAAAACAACAATGACAACAACAACAACATTGAAATCCTACTTGAAATGAAATGAAAGCACACAACAACAACAACAACATTGAAATCCTACTTCACATGAAATGAAATCACACAACAACAAACATAGAAGGAATCATATTCCTAACTCGGACTTCAGCTTCTCCATGATAGCATGCTCCATCGGTGACAAGTTATCGAACTTGCTTTGTAGCTCGAGCATCATTGTGTACTTGCCCAACGTAGCATCTTGATGTTGACTATCAGCAAGTATTCTCGTATCCTCAGACTTCTTCTCCACCTTCAATCGCATCACTTCAAGTTTCCTCTCCTCAAACTCAAGCCTCCGCGCCTCAGCTTGCTTCAATTGTATTCATGCCTTGGAAGGATTCATTCAAGCCGTCCATAATCGAGCTTCCACTCGAACCCCCCTGGTTTTGAAAGGCCTTTGCCTTATCACGACCCATAGGGCGCTTCGATGCAATTTCGCCGGAATCATCATTGCATTCCAAACCCCTTTTGGTACCGCTCCCACCACTAACCTCAACATTGATAGCCTCATCAGCTGATCCACCACCATATGCCTGAGGTTGCGCCCTGGCAGATTTCACCCCGGTTGCACTGGTGAAATTCATGTGAGATTGCCACTGCGGATAGTGCCTCATTGCTTCCCAACAATGCATGTTATTAAACTCAGTGCCCTGCATCTGTTTGTGTAGCTTTTTGGCCATGTTGATAACATCATCGTCATTGTAACCGCTTTTATCTCCAACACATCTTTCTGCATCATCATAAGCTGAGACAAAGTGGTTTACTTCTTCTTTCATCCGAGTCCACCTACCACGTAGTGAATTTGCGCTCGAAATGTGAGACCAGAAGAGGATGGCCATCTCTAATGTTTTGCTCCCAGATTTTCTGAACTTCCACAAACATCGAAGTGTACGTGCGGTTGGTGGATTTCGCCGGATCCTCACTTAACGACATGAAAATCTGGATGAGAGCAAGATCCTCCTCTTCAGAGTACGAAGTCCTTACCCATCTGCAACTTCGAACTTCTTCCGCACCGCAAATTGCCTTTTTGCGATGAGTTTGCGAGGTTCCTTCCTTTCCCTTTTGTCGAGGTTCGGTTGAGTCTCCTAACGGACTCCGGATTACCGTGAGTCACGGGGTGGATAAGTTGATGAGTCTGGGTTGTATGGATTGTAGCATCCGGTCGTATCGTAGAATGAAGGTTCTGGTTGGGAAACGGGGATTTGGGAGTTAGGAGTGACACCATAAAACTCATTCAGAAATGCCGGTATTTTATCCAACATTCCTTGTTGAGTGAGCCATATGTATGTCGGATGCTCAAATGGGTTTGGTGAAGTGGAGTTTGGAGTGGAGTTCGAATTCTGGGAGTTGGGAGTAGACATTTTAGCGTTTTGAGTTTAAGAAGTGGAAGATGAGAGGAAATTGAGGTGTGGTGAAATGAGTTGTGAATGGGTTGTATTTATAGATCTCGAAAAAATATAGCCGTTGGGGTATTTTTTATTTAATATTACTTTATAAATTAATTTTAAAAAATAAAAAAAATAAAAAAAGACGGGTGGGGCCCACCGGCTGCTTCAAATTGGGGCCCAACGGTCAAGGTTAAGTCGAATTCAGCCGTCGTTGGGCTGAATTCGGGGCTGGCCGTGGTGCACGGCCGGCACGACGACCACTCCCATTGGGAGTGGTCTAATATCCCAGAATACCGTGTTTATAGCGGGACTAAAATGGATCAATAAACACTATTAATATTGTAAAAAGTATTATACTAATTATATTTAAAACATCAGTTCGGCATTCAAATTCCTCAATAATGCAGTTTTATTTCAACACTACGTATAAACATAATAATACTATACTATTAGTTTGTTGATAAGGTATCGGGTAACTTATTTTATTGGTTGCCAGGTCATTTAGCTATCAAATAGCTTTTCACATAACATTATTTTGTTTTTATGATTATGTGTTTAACTAAGTTTATTCAATTTATAAGTTAGTTGATAAATTTCTAATACATGGATGGTTTATAATTTGGAGGAATCCCAATTATCTGGATTCTAAGTGATGAAAAAAGATTGAGATCCCGGACTGCAGATGACTGTTGCATAGAAGATTAGAGGACTCATTTTAAAAAGTCTTTAAGGATTCAATTTGAAGAATAGTTTGTCCGACTTATAAATTGCAAGTCGCAGTACTTAATGATAGAGTTTCATCTTATCTAAAAAATTGAACTTCAAATATCTGAAGTGGCTTAAATAGAAACGAATGTGAACTCGATTTATAAATTGGATATTATTTCCCCACCTCACTAGATCATTTCAAGAAGGCTATATATATATATATATATATATATATATATATATATATATATATATATATATATATATATATATATATATATATATATATATATATATATATATATATATATGTTCTAATCTTTTGAGAAGCTGGATACCCATCCATTGTATACACACCTAAGCCGAAACACTCTCCCTTCAATTTTTAAATTTTAGTATTTGTAATTAAGTTTGAAGTTTGTGATTGGAGTACAACTTGTAAGTACTCTCTCTTTTTATTTTTGTATTGTAATATATTTTTATATTAATGAAAATTAGCCTCATGATAGGCTAAACGTTTGGTTTATGTTAAGACAGGTCTAAATTATGTATTTACTATAACTCTGGCAAAAATGTTTTGCTGTTCATCCGGTCACTATTCATAGTTACTATTCACGGCGGAATTATGAATTAATCTAAGACTTTTACTATTTACTAAGAATGAGACCAGAGAAGGTTTTGTATTAATCAGGCATGTTGATATATTCCGATAGACATATGAAGGCACTGTTTGCCCCTCTAAAGCCGAAAGAAATGGCGTCTCTGGGCTGTTTTTGTGCTGATAACTATGTCTTGAGAAATATCTTGATATTGACAGATTTTATACAAGTAATCAGTCCTGATGTCGTCTCTATCTTAGTCGGTAGTCTGAGTCTGGATTAATGAAGTGATTCTAAAGTTTGAATATTGTAGCCAATATGAATAAATCAAAGAAGCTTTGTGACCTGACCAGACCAGCCCCTTGGATATATATATATATATATATATATATATATATGTATATATATATATATATTATGATCGAATTCTAGTATCGTTTCTGAACTCGATGATAGTGATTTGTTTGCCGAGTCTGTCTTGCGAGGAGAGTCCCGAAATTCCTCTATAACATACAAATATAGACAATTTACCCAAAAAACTAGACAGTCTGATTTTTCACGGGTCAACTCGACCGGGCCGGGTCGACCCGCAAATTTTTTTTTAAAAATTACTCAGCTCATCAATGTTCATTCAAATCCACATATGTTGATTTTTACATCAAATTGTCTAGGTTTATCGTGAAATTGTTTATCGTGAAATTGTCTATGTTTAGCATGCAAACATTAGTAACAACCTATTTATCCAATCAAAACACAATATTTAGAAAAATAAACATGAACTTCAATTTCATTCGTCAACCAATAAATTTCAATACACAAAAAAAATCAAAATTTACCACCTATAAAAATACACGTATTTTCAAAAACATTTAATACATCTATAAAATAGCTTTCTTCACACTCTTGACTTGTTCGTCGACCCCTTCTTCCACAACGTCTCAATTTTTGTGACCAATCAATTTCTTTGTCTGACCACCCTTTTTACGAAAACCTTATACATACAACAAAAATATAAAAAAAAACATATATAATTTATACATAAACATAAACCATTTATACAAAAAACTAGACAATTTATCGTAAAACATAGAAAATTTATAAAAAAAATTAAACCAGCAACAACGAACATCATAGATAATTTATACTAAAACATAGACCATTTATACAAAAAACTAGACAAGTTATAGTAAAAAATATACAATTTATACAAAAAAAACTAAACCAGCAACAACGAACAACATAGACAATTTATACTAACACTACAAAAATCTCGTGTTTTAGCGACGGATCTATCCGTCGCCAAAACAGTGCCGATCCGTCACTAAGTCCTTAGCGACGGATAAAAAAGTCGTCGTCCCACGGGAAGATTAACGACGGATTATTTATCCGTCGCTAAATCGCGACGGATAAACCATTGACTTTTTATATCCGTCGCTAAAAAGCCGATTTTTCATTTAAAAAAAATAAAAAATGCGATATTTAGCGACGAATAAACAATCCATCGCTGTTTTTTTATTTTTTTAAATTATAAATTTACTGGATTTTTTAGCGACGGATATTTTATCCGTCGCTAAATTGTGACGGAATTAGTGACGGATTTTGATTTTCCGTTTCCGTCACAATTTAGCGACGGATAAACTATCCGTCGCTAAATTGAGCAGATTTGATTTTTTTTTATATATTTTGATGCCTGTTTTCATATTTCACCCGTTTCACAAATATAATGTCCGATAGTAAATCTAGAATAATGAAATTGTTTTAATTAGACAGAAATCATTCGACAAAAGTCAACAAACCATCCGTAATTAAATGAAATATCCGTACATAGTCTAAAGTAAGAAGTCAGAAAAACACAAGTCCAAATCTAACTACCGGACGGGGGTGGCTGCTGCTCGAACCTGGACATGAAAGCCTGCATCTGTTCCCGAAGACGCTCGTTTTCCTCCCTTAGTGCTCTATCTCGCCGCTCCATATCCTCTGTTAGCCGTGCAACATGTTCTGAAACCTGTGACTGCACCAACTCCGAGACCTGCTCCTATCCTCTGTTAGCCGTGCAACATGTTCTGAAACTCAGATCGCACAACTCCGAGACACTGCCTATGTGAAAACGATGTCTAGATTCTTTGGGATCTTTGAGTAGCTAGGAGTAGCAAAAAAAGGGCCGAGACTCCCCACTCCATATACTCGGCCTTTGATGTCCATTGGGTTGACCTATAAGAAGATGTTGTTTTGTTGTTCAATTGTCAGCGACTCACCCACTTCGCCCTGCTGCCTCTCGATCTGAGCCTCCACCTCAACCTGAAACTGTGAAATGCAGATATCAAGAGTTACAGTTTTTTCAAAATAACTTGTACTACACAAATATGAACTTTAACCAAAATTAACGTACCGCAATAGCCTCGGACTTGCAGTCAACCCATCTGTCGTTCTTCAGCTTAGCTCTTTTAAAGTACTCGAAGGCGGTATTCTTCTCCCCTAAAGACACCTGAAGAACATATATACGCAAACATTTAACTAGGAACTCATTAAAGGTGTAGAAATTAAACACAAAACACATGTATGAATAAACTGACAAATTAGATGTACACTTACCGATTTCACGTGATGTGTAAGAACAACTTGCGACCCATAGTGGTGAATGGCCACCCCTTTACCCTCAGATGGCTCAGTCAGCCGATTCTCTCTGTTCTGGTCCGCAATCTGCTGGACATTAGGACGAGTCCAGTAGGCCTCCCAAAGCGCCCACTCCTCCTCATCACATCACGCAGGCCTTTTGTTTTGTCGCCACATCTTTTTCATAGTGCCAACCATATCCTTGTATCGGGCTGACCCCAGTGCCTTGAAACAATGCCATATCAGGTGGAGCAACTTGTTGGGAATGAAGTACTTTTTCTACATTCCCAATTCCAGACAACATCCAAATTACATAACGTAAACCGAGACATCAATTTAATAAGATAACACAACATAACATATTCAATGGTGACTAACATATCATCCAAGTTTAGCGTCTAACATACCACTCACATATAGTGGCTAACATACCACTCACATTGTCCTAAAATTTACTAACACAGTGGTGACTAACATATCACCCAAGTTCAACGGCTAACATACCACTCACATACAGTGGCTAACATACCACTCACATTAAAACAACGATTATAACAACAAATAAAGGAATGTCAGATTTAAACTTACCCGCAACTCATCAAAGTACTCACCTCTCATCCGGTCCGAGATGCACGACCACTTCTCGCCCCCTCCCCAGGGGGCTCCCTCTTGCTACGAAAGATGTCACCGAGTTTAGCGGTTGCATCTGAAGGCCATAACATGTTATCAATGTATAAGATACAAGAAACAAATATTAATTAGTATAGTACAACAATGATGTAACATAAATTATCTTAAGTTATGTTCTATATATATATAAAAGAACGCATAATACTTACTTGTCTCTACCCAGTGGGAACAACACAGGCTTCCCTTTCCACTGAGCCCCGACCTCAAGCTCGGTGTAGGGACAATCGTCATCCTCTAAGTTCCTGAAGATAGAATTCGAGCCCCTGCTCGAACCAGGTGGGGTCTCAGGAACCGCAGACAGGCTGCTCTGACTACCAAGGACCTCCTGCTCCACTGACTCTGACCCCCCTCCTCGACTACCCCCCGACTGGCTACATGGGGGAGGACGGTAGGTGGGTCGCCTCTGTCGCGGCATCTGCAAAAACATGCAACAAATACATGAAAAATGTGTTAGTATACTACTACATACATTTTGAAAAGCATGTAAATCACAAAACTTGGTATTATCAACAATTAACTAGTTATATACATAATCTACCCTTCTCACATACCCTAAGGCGTCCTCGTATAAGTCTACATACTGATCCTCGTGCAGATCCATCAACTCATCACGAGCCTGTACATGAATTTTTGCTTGTTCATCGACAACCTCTTCTTGGTACAAGTTGGTAATTGAGTCGTCTTTCTCAACGTACTCCACTTTGGAGCGGGCACCTATAGGTATCGCAACTAACCAGTCCGCCTTGTCGCGTTTCCTGCTTGGATATTCAAGAAACACCATTTGTCGTGCTTGAGTCGCCAAGATAAATGGTTCGTACTTAGTTTTGTACCTCTTCCTATGGTTTATTTCAACCATTTCATATTGCTCATTCTTCTTCGTACCAAGTGGATTAGGATCATACCATTCAACATCAAACATAAAGGTTCTTTTCAAGGGCAAACCGGGATATTCAAGGCGCACTATTCGTTTCAGCTTCCTGTGGAAATCATACAAATCAGCTGGTCCTAAATCTTGCCCCCTGACACACACCCCAGAATTGATCCCTGTTCTTCCTACTTTTCTACTTTGTTTTTCAAGAATTGATCTCTGTTCTTCCTGAACGGATAATTACTTGGTAAAAACCTACGATGACAATCAAACCAAGATTCCTTCCCGCTATCCTTCAGTCTAAATGCATCAGTGTTCTCTAAACAATGTGGACATGCATGTTTCCCGACGGTTTTCCTTCCAGATTGCATGGAGTACGCAGGAAAGTCACTCACGGTCCATAGTAGTGCTGCTCTCAAGGTAAAGTTCTTCTTGGCCGACAAATCATATGCAGGGATACCATTCTCCCACAGCTCAATTAGCTCCTTGATTAGGGGTTGCAAGAAGACATCCAACGTCATTCCTGGATCTTTTGGCCCAGGAACCAACACAGTCAAGAACATGAATGGTTCCTTCATGCACTCATCGGGGGGCAGGTTGTACGGTGTGAGCATCACTGGCCAACAGGAGTACGCCCGTTCACTTCCAAACGGGTTAAAACCATCCGTACCGAGCCCCAATCATACATTTCTAGACTCGGCTGCAAACTCCGAATATGTCTTGTCAAACTCTTTCCATGCTGGTGAGTCTGATGGATGCTCCATTCTACCCTCTGCATCTTCCGGGATTACTCGCTCCTTGTGCCACCGCATTTTATCGGCACAAGCACTTGAAGCGTACAACCTCTTCAAACGAGGTGCTAGAGGGAAGTACCACATTTTCTTATGTGGGAGATTTTTCTTCTGACGTTTCTTTGAAGCCCCCTCCTTGTAACGCTTGTAGCGGTCCTTACCACAGAACTTGCACTTCAGTAGATCTATATCCTCCCCCCAATAGAGCATGCACATATCCAGACAATAGTCTATAGTTACCATAGGCAACCCCAACCCCCGCATCTTTTTATTCGCTTGGTAAAAGTTGGTGGGTACTAGGTTTGGTTCAGGGACACAGTCCGACAACAGTTGTACGTAGTTATTGAAGCTCACTTTAGATTGGCCACCCTCGGCGTTACAACTCATTAGCCGAGACAACAAAGACACCTTGGTCATTTTCTCACACCCAGGATAAATCGGTTTCTTCGCTAATTCCAACAAGTCAAAGAATGTCTGATCCTCGGGATTCAGTGGCTCCTCCACATCACCCTCGGTTCCAGTGGTACTAGTGTCCATAAACTCTGCCCCGGCAACATTAAACACCATTTCTTCGACCCGGTCATGAAAAGCATGAGATTTAGATGTACTTTGACCCCCCAAGTTGCTCATTTTTTCTCCTCCTTCCACGCTGCCTAAATTGCTCATATGTCATGGACGGAGTTGCTTCCTCACCATGATGATTCCATATCTCATACTCAGGCAGGAATCCATTACGTTTCAAGTGCTCGACTACCGATGTAGGAGTCAAATATTGCTTGTTTATGCATTTTTTCAATTTGCAAGGGCACTTTATCAACCCCCTTTACACAAGCCGGATGTGTTATCGCAAATGCGATGAAGGCTTCAACCCCTTCCACAAAACTAGACTGAACTCTGCCATTAACAGTACGGCAGTACATCCATGAACGATCGGGATTCATTGGATGATTATATAACCTGACACGTCTGAATTTATTAGATCGTATTGAATTTCAACTCAATTCCAATTCCTGGCCAAAATTGCATTGTTAGTTATAATACGTTCCAAATTTCATGATTTTATACGTGATGAGACAATAATTTAGAATCTCCTTTGGTCCTTTTTAGTGGTCTTTGTTAGTCTCTGTTTATGATTTTATAGTGTTTTTGTACGTTTTTATGCTTTGGTGCTTTATTTGTGTTTTGTAGGATTTTTGTGTTCCGAAGGTGAAATTCGGAGTGAAAACGTTGGTTCTAGATCTTTGAATATAGAGTAACTGGGCGAAAACGGAACTGGATTCGGAGTTCGGACGAAGATTTGAGATCCGTTTTAGCGAAGCTTGCAAAAGTGAAGTTTTACGGAGCAGTCTAGCCATTTTGGCCATAACTCTCTCATATGATGTCCGATTGATCTGATCTCGGTGTCCACGGAAAGATAATTCAAAGGGATACAACTTTCTTTTGTGATGCATGGCCATATTATGTCTGTAGAAAAAGATACAGAGGTTTTAAGCTCGCCGCGGCGAATGACATTCTCACCGCGGCGAGATTTTGCGAGAGCAATTTGGGAGACTAAACAGTGTCTTGCCGAGGCGAGATTTGCGATAACTTCACAGATTCGGCAGAAAAAATCCTTTTTAGGTTAGAATTAGGTCTTCCTTTGCCATAACTTGTTATACTCAATTTTTACATAGAAAAAGCTCCTAGAATTAGGTTTTGACATTGATTGATTGATCTTTGGAGCCTGGTTTACCTCTTGTAAGAACCATCGGGATCGAATTCTTGGTAATTATTGATAACTCTCTATTGTTTATCTTCAATTCGTGTTTTCTTCTGTTTATCGAATTGTATGATCTTGCATGCGATTATCACCATGTTTATGCTTTGCGTAATCTATACCATGCATTCTTTCATCTTTGCTTCCCTCATGAGTAGTTAAATCACTCCGAACACGGTAGTTATGTGATAGTCTTACATATTCGTTTCTAGGGTTAGGATTCGTTCATATAGGTTCGTCTAGTTCAAAATCTTCGTAAAAACCTTCAATCCAATAAGCTAGTTCAAGACTTTCAAAATCGTTTTCGGTTAAGGATCGTGGATTGACGACCCACGATTTCTCTAGTTCAAACCATTCAAATAACGATTGGTTGAATTTGATTGATTGATTTATGTACGTCGACCGTGTGACAAATTTGAATGATTTCCCTAGAACGAATTAGCATTACTTGATCACTACTACTGTGTTCATCTTCTCTCTTTGACCAAACCAGTTTATCTGTTTCCTGTTTTAATCTGTGTACAATCACTCAAATCTATCTGTTACTTACAAATAAACTGTTTACTCTCAATCGTTGTGGTAGCCTGATTAATTCCCTGTAGAACGATACCGAGTTAAGCATAGTCTACAACTACAACTTATTCTCTTAAGTTATTTAGAGTATAATTTGAGCTCATCAATACGAATTACCAATTTACAAATTATATTCCCATTACAATTATCAATTTTTATACGAATTATAAATTATAAATTACATACATTTTACGAATTATACGAGCCAATTATACTACAACCACCAAAATCACTAAATCTAAAAGGTCTCCAAATACTCAACCAAATCCCACAAACATCAATATACTACAACCACTAATCCTAATACATATTCGAAAACATCAAACTAAATACCATACATACTTACAAACATCATACTAACAAATCAATTTCACAATAAATCAATCAATTGCACCACCTCAAGCTTAACCCACTACTTCATATAAGCTAAAAAAAAATTTTTGGTACACTATAATGTTACAGTGCCACTTTGGGTACGCTACATCGACATCGTCCAATTTGGGTACACTATAATAACAACCCGTCCAATTGAGGTACGATTTTCAATTTTCCGGCCAGTCGTCCAATTTTCCGGCCAATTGACCCTATTTTGACTATTCTCGGACATGTGTCACTCCCAGATTAAATATGGGTTCAAAATTTAAAAAAAAAGGAAAAATAATTTTAAAAATTTTAAAATTAGAAAAAAAATATTTCCAAATAAAAAAAAGAAAAATTAAAAAAATAATTTCGAAATATGTTTTTAATTTTTCTAATATATTTACAAATAAAAAATAATAATTTCCAAATAAAAAAATAAAAAAAAATATTTCCAAATAAAAATAATAATTTCCAAATAAAAAAAAATATTTTCAAAATATGTTTTTAATTTCAGACCAAACACACAAAGTCAGACCAAACTTCAGCTGAAAGAATAATTTTACTAACTTATTAACTGTTAGAATAAGCTTTAGATTTTGATAGGTAACAATGCATGTCTATTTAGTTCATCAAGTAGAAAGTACTCTTAATACATAGGTTTTAGAAGGGACATTGTAAGAGAAGAAATATACTTAGACTGATATAGTAGTTACTTGGGAATATAGTAGTTCATCAAGTAGAAAGTACTCTTAAAAACATATTTTGAAAATATTTTTTTTATTTGAAAATTATTATTTTTATTTGGAAATATTTTTTTTTTTTTCAAATTATTATTTTGTATTTGGAAATATATTAGAAAAATTAAAAACATATTTCGATATTTTTTTTTAATTTTTCTTTTTTTTATTTGGAAATATATTTTTTCTAATTTTAATTTTTTTTAATAATTTTTAAAATTATTTTTCCTTTTTTTTAAAAAATTTTGAACCCAGATTTAATCTGGGAGTGACACGTGTCCAAGAATAGTCAAAATAGGGTCAATTGGCCGGAAAATTGGACGACTTGCCGGAAAATTGAAAATCGCATCAATCGATTGTTATTATAGGTACCAATTGACGATGTCGATGTAGTAATACTATAGTGTGTTGGTCCAGATAACGGCAAAGTAAAAGACTAGAGGGGGGGGGTGAATAGTCTTTTAAAACTTTTGTCGATAAGCACAGTTTCTCAAATATCTGTGAAGATATCTGATACTTAATTTCAGAGAGCGGAAGACTTCTGAGATAAGTGCACGTGTTCAACAAGATAAGTGTAAGTACTTTGCAATATAAGTAAAACAAGTAATAAACTGCAGAAAGTAAATAACACAAGTCATTTTATAGTGGTATCTGAAGGTGGCGTAATCCTTCAACTAATCCACTTCGGTCTTTCTCAGACCTAGAATCCACTAAGATAAATGACGTAACCTTACATATATCTTTTCTTGATTCCTAAATGCACTAGGTTCCCAACCAAGTGTTCCCCCTGAGTTATTCCCCGGCTTTCACAACCAAGTACTTCCTGTACTCAGAAACCTTTTTGAGCTATTCCTTAGCTTCCCAAGCTAAGTACTTCCTGTGCTCAACAACCTTGGAGTTATTCCTTAGTTTCCCAAACTAAGTACTTCCTATACTCCACGCCGTATATGGTGTTGGTTTTAGGTTTGTTTGTCAGGTGAGCTACTTTAATAACTTGTTCAGTTATTCAGATAGCTCTGTGAATCAAGTATACTTAATACACTTTTCAATGTATGGTATCTTGTTCTCTACTGACCCAAGTCTATGGTAAGTGTTCAAGAGAATGAAACTTAGATAAGAAATCTTAGTTCAACTCTTTCACAAATAACAATACTCGTTAAGGATCAGGACACTTAGAACTTTTGTGCTACTTAGAATCAAGAGCTTTGGTCGCAACAGAAAGCTTGAAGGTAAGTAGTTTGCTTGAGAGCGCTTGTGTGAGTATTCAGTGTTATGTGTTCTAAGGTGTGTGTTCTCAAGCAGTCTAAGTGTTGATATTTATAGATGAATTTGAGTGCCGTTTGAATAGTATCCGCTAGGCTTAAATCAAATTCAAACTATTGATATCTGAATATAATCTTGTGAGTTTGTCTTCTTCTTCGAAGCTATCGTTTTATTCGACATTTACATACTGCATTTAATGCACTGTACTATATTTTGTCCTGTAGTGCCAACGGAACTATGCATGGTATCAGAGATCTTTATACAATCTGAGTTTTCTGAAACTTTGCATGTTCTTTTCCAGAGATCATCATAGCTCCAGATACCACTTGTTTAAACAACTTTATAATATGTTTCTTTTTCAGAAGCATATTTTATGTCCAAGGTATCTGAGTGTAGATATCTGTGGGCACTTTCCTCGTCTCAGAAACCTTTTATTCTCAGATATCTTTTGCAACTCGTGTGTTTCAAAACACTTGTTTCTCCAAGATATCTGGACATAGGTATCTGAAAAACCCTTGTCTTCAGCAATCTTGTGCAGTCTTCAAATCTTCAAATCCGTTGAACTTTTCCTGTTGGATGCCTTCTTCTTGGTCTTCTTCAGAAAATAAAAATTACATTTCGAGACCTAACATCCTATAGATTTGCTAGACTATCATACGTAGTGAATTTCCTCTTTTACAGTATTCAAGTGAACTAAGAGTACTAATCACTTTTCTGAGCTAAGATAAGTCATTAGGTTGCTGATCAAAATCTAAACAGATATTCCTAATATAGTGTACCAAAAAAAAAAAAATTTCCTAAGCTATACTAGCTAGTAGATGAGTTTAAAAACATACAATTGATCGAAATTAGCAAAAATCCCAAATTTAGAAAAGTAAGGGTTTTAGACTAATACCTTCAATTACGGGAAAAATAGCCGAAAAAGGATGAAATTGAAGGGCCACTCGAGTTCCTTGTTGAAAGAGTTTCGAAAAGAGTCCAAGATTGACCGGAATGGTTAAGTTTTGGTCGGACTTGGAGAAGGGCCGAAAATGGTGAAGAAGTGAAGTAGAATGAAAATGGGGGAAATTGTCGTCTCTGTCCCGTTATTATAACAGTTGGCGACGGACTATATGGATAGCTATTTTTTATTTTTTTATTACTTTTAATAATGGATAATCTATCCGTCGTTAAATTTCTATTTTCCTTTTTTATTTTTTTTTAAGTCAACAAAGCCTAGGGACGGATAGTCTATCCGTCGCTATTTAGCGAGAGCGACGGATAGAAATATCCGTCACTATTTAGCGACGAATATAACGACGGATTAGCGACGGATAGGGCGAAACCTAAAATGAGCGATCCGTCGTTAAGGGGCGACGGATTCCGTCGCTAAATAACAGAATTCTTGTAGTGTAAAACATAGACCATTTATACAAAAAACTAGACAATTTATAATAAAACATAGACAATTTATACAAAAAAACTAAACTAGCAACAACGAACAATATAGAATTTCTTCTAAAACATACACAATTAATTTCTACTAAAATATAGACCATTTATAAAAAAAATAGACAATTTATACTAAACCTAGAACATAGGACAATTATACAAAAAAAAAAAACTAGTTAACTTATATTGAAACATAGGACATTTATACTAAAAAACTAGACAATTTATACTAAAACATAGACAATTACTAAAACATAGACAATTACTAAACCAGTAACACATAACAATATAGAGAATTTATGGTAAAACATGGGCCATTTATACAAAAAAATTGAGCCATTCAAACTGGACCAGCAACATATAACATAAAAACATAGACCATTTATACAAAAAAAACTAGACAATTTATACAAAAAAAACTAAACCAGCAACAACGAACAACATAGACAATTTCTACTAAAATACAAACAATTACTACTAAAACATAGGCCATTTATATAAAAAATTAGACAATTTATTAAAAAAACTAAACTAGCAACAACAAACAACATATAGACTACTAATACAAAAAACTAGACAATTTATAGTAAAACATAGACAATTTATACAAAAACTAAACCAGCAACAACGAACAACATAGACAATTTCTTCTACTAAAACATCGACCATTTTTATTTATATAAAAAACTAGACAATTTAGTAAAATTGTAAAACATAGACAATTTATTCACCAACGATAACAATAACAATGAGAATAATGAGATTAGATTGGAAAAAATCATTTTGATGTCTTCACCAACGAGATATGGATCAATTGCACCTGCAATTTGCATTCCTCTCGCCTTTATCGCTACAACTACTGCCGATCTGCCTGTTAGACTATTGGAATTCGTCTGACATCACTCCAACATTAGAATCAATAACATGTTAGCTGGATTTGTTGAGATCCGCCATGGAAACGGAACAAATAAATATGTGGCTAATCACTTGAATAACACCTTCGTGGACTTTCGGAGGAACAACGGTAGTATTTGCACCACCGGAACCGGAAGCTCCATCGGCACTGACAACATCAACATTCAAGTTCGATTCGACCATTGAAGCAACTAAAAATCAAAATTGAAACAAAAAAAAACCTCAAAAACATATAAGCAACAACTAAAACAGCTTTAAAACACTTAAAATCGAAGAGAAACGAAACAAACCTGACGATCGCGAGTGAAAACAAGCAGATTAGGGTTCTTCGCCAAGTTTGGAGAGAAAACGAACGGTTTAACTGAAGAAACGGGAGAGAAATAGAAAATTGAGAAGAAAAGAGGAAAAATGGGCTTTTACTAAGTTTGGTAAAAAAATTCGCTCGACCCAGATTCAGATTGTAAACACCAAACCCGGTAAAGTGGATCCGCGAAAAATGTAAATGGGTAATGTGAAACATAGGCAATTTCATCTCAAAACCGATGGACTCTTTGGACTCTCCAAATAGACAAGGACTTTTATAAGACTTAGTATTGTTTGCCTAGCTAGACGACTTCCAATGGTTCAGATCTTTTAAGAGTCTTCTACTAGTATTTTGAATAAAAGTCTTATTCATTTCATAATTTCAATAATGTATTTGATCCGGTGTATATACGGGTCGAATATGAACACAATATCTCCATATAGAAGAATCATGAAAAGGGGAATCAAGAGAAAATGACAATAAAAATCCTTTGGGAAAGGGATATTAGTTTGTACATTGGAAAAAGTACATGTGTGAAATGAAGGAAATGGCGTGAAATTCAGTTGCAGCTGTCCAAATTAAATACAGTTCGGTAGGCAAAACAAGTATATATCCGCTCAACCCTATTCTCTTTAATGCTTGCTTTCTTGCTACCTGTCTCTCTCCCTCCACAGAATTTCATTTTCTACTCTTTATTGCAACTTAATTCGGTCTGCCCTGTTTCATGTGATGTAAGCTTTAGTATTACTATATGATTACATTATGCGATGAGCCACCCGGTAATTGATCGAGACTCGACTTTTGAACAGATCTAGTTACTAATGATTTTGACTACACAGATAACAATATTGTGAATTGTGATATAATCCGACTTGAATTGGATCAGATTTACTTAATTTTACAATTATTCAAAAGATATTATACTATGTGACGGTGTGGCTTCTCATAGAGGGTATGGCTTCTCATACACCATTCATCTTATTCGTTCGCTTCTTAAATTGTCCGACATTCTCGTCTAGATGAAGGTAGTCATGTTCTGCGACCAGCCCTCGGCACCATCATATGTATGCAATAATGCGAACTATCTTGACTCAGATACTGCTGGTATGTTAAAACTCGACTACTAATCTATTGGGACACAACCTTTCATCACATACATGGAAACTCTGACTACGATACTGTTTGTAAATTGTTGCAACTCGACTACTAATCGATTGAGACCCAACCTGTTAAAGCGGGACGGTTTCCATATTATAAATACAAAGCCTCTGTAGTCTGTACTTGTTCAATTTGACCATACAAAACAACATAAACACACTCACTCACACCCCAAAACAAAACCGAACCACCACAACCATGGCCAGAACCACCATCCTCCTCCTCCTCTCCGCCGCACTCCTCCTCGCAACGACGACAACCGCGCAATCTCCCGCCCCCTCCCCGATGATGCTACTAGGCCCCGAAGCAGCACCTGGCCCTGACTTCTCATCCCCACCCTTTGCACCACCCTTTGCGCCATCTCCAGGAGGACCAGATTGCTTCGCTGCTCTGCTCACAGCTTCCGACTGCCTGACTTTCGTCTCGCCTGACAGCAACTTGACCGTTCCTGATGCAGGGTGCTGCTCGGAGATTTCGAACCTGATCGACACACAGCCCATTTGCCTGTGCACGCTGGTTGGTAACCCCGAGTCTATCGGCCTTACGGTCGATACGAAACGGGCTCTCAGGCTGCCTTCTATCTGTAATGTTACTACTCCTCCGCTTAGCTTGTGTTCAGGTACATCCGCATACACTCTCTGTTTCCGGTGCTCTGTTTTATGTTCCATTTCTATAATTGAGATAAACCCTCCATACTCCCGTACTATATCAAATGTCACATTTGACTTTTATGTAATTTTCAAGATCCAATGTAACCATAAATTGATCTTAAATTAAACAAAAGATATCTAACTAAGTATTTTGTTCGGGTCATACTGTTATAGTGGGGTTTTTCTCCCTCCCCTAAATTTTGATAAAGAAAAAGTTATACGTAATTCTTCCGATAATCTTAGATTTCGTACTAACCCAGTTTCGAAAATAATCTTATATACAGGAGTATATAATTTGTCGAAAGTTATGGCTCCACCCCACCCATGTTTGGGAGTTCCAATTTACATTTTTAGGAAGCTTCCCATAAACACCATTTTAATAGCAATAAAAAGCTTTGGCAAAAGGATAAACCTGAAGATTAGGTTTAAGTCTAATAAATTTTATTATAGCTGATATTAGTGCAACACTTCTGCATTTCATGTCCAACAACCTTAAGATTAGGAAAGCAAATAGTACTATATGTTTGTTTTAAATTCAACTTTTTGAGATTTTGTAGCCTGGAGTTAATCATCTAGCTAGGTTTATTACGAGGAAGCATTATCGTAAAAGACTTGATTCTGTTACATAATTGAAAAATCACATCAAGTTAATATAAATATTAATTAAGATGTGTGCGACATACATTTGGGTGGAAATATTTACTTCTATTAAAATTTAACGTTTATTGTATATATCACATCATCTTACATACTATCTGCACCCAGACACATCCACGCACATTCTAGTTCGTGCATAATATATATTAGTGGTTACGATACTAACATCTCTAATTCCGTATTTTTATGAATACGCCAATAATAAATAAAATGTGGTTGTTAGGTACAAGTATAGTAAATGGCATTGAGGACTTTGCATCCTTAGCGGTTGGATAATTAAATGTAGTTCACTATCCTTATCAACCTAACATATGCACATCTTCCAAGTTTCAGCCCCTCACATGGTCAGGTCAGCCATTAATTGTGGTCACTGGTCAGGTATAAGTAAAAGCACCTACGTCTAACCAACGATTTTTTATACCACACACAATGTTGCACTACCTCCTGATGCTTTAATGTGTTGTACCGTATAATATATAATACATATAGTATAACTATGGTAGAACCTTTAAAGCACCAGGAGGTGAGGTGAGGTAGTGTAGCATGCAGTAGTGGAGAGGAAACCCTAAACAACTCAATTGAGCTGAGTAATCAATGAGTATCTCATACTCATTTATCAAGTTGCAGTCGAATTGTAATACAGTCTGTTTTGAGCTCTGTTATTTACAGGACCGGCCCAAAAACTGTAAAGCCCCATGCGAATTTTCAAAGTTGAGCCCCGAATAATTATACAGCAAAAATATAAATATAAATTTCATATATAATAAAAATGTATATGTTAAAACAAAATTTAAATACAATATTGAGAATACTACCTACCATAAATTACAACAGACTGTAATAATCAAGTAAAGAAATCTGTATCCATATTAAGTGTAGTGTATCAACTATAAAAAAGACATACGGGCTGTTTGGATAGAGTTTACGTGCCATTTTAATTGAGTCGGACTCTACTTTCGTGTTTGGCTATCCCATAGATAACATACTGTTATTGTATAATTGAACACAACTCAATTAACTCAAAACATACATAACAAATCTACAAAAACACCTACAAAATTAAATTTTATACCAAACACAAAATTTCACAACTTCATTAAAGTTTAGTTACTATTCATCAGTTATACCTCAATTAAAATTTACTTAATTAAAGTTTCGTGCCAAACAACCCGATAAACATGGTACATCAATTTTCAACTCACTCACTCAAAATCAGAGAAAAGGACGGCCCTTTATGCTTAAAATATTAAGTAATACAGTAAGTGATTTTTGAGCTAGCGTTTCAAGCTACCTTCAGTTTTTTTTTTTTTTCCTATACTAATCTATATGGGACCTGGGCCCAGGAAAAATGAGGCCCCATGTGACTAAACAGCCAGCATGGAGCCTGGGCCGGGCCTGGTTATTTACGAAACGAGCTATTTTCCGAGCTGGACTCAAGTCGAATTAATTAATTATTCTCACGCTTGGATCATTTGGTTTGATCTTTACTTTAACTCGACCTCGTTAACTAAAACTACGTAACCGCCAATCTTATCCATCTGAAAGTAATTTAAATGATACTTTTATTTGTTAAAAGTATTGATATTCTGATGCAACATGATGGTCCAATGTCACACGAAACTTTGCTATGTGAGGGAAGAGATAACAATTTGGTTAATCGCAAGTCACGAGTAATCTAGTTTTAACAATTTGAAACGTTTTCATCAATCATTTTTAAAGTTTTGAGTACGAATTAGTTTTAAGCAAGTAAAAGTTAAATTCTTAAACAAAATCATATTATAAAAGTTGATAATAATGTCAGAGCACAAATTATATTGCCAAAACATTTTTAGCACTTTTTATGACACATATTAAATCTATAAAAGGAAAATTAATTTGGCATTATCATTTTTCTCTGACATTATCATTTACCTATTATAAAACATTGCTTCTTAAACATTTTGCGTTTATATATTCTTGTTAATTTTTTTCATGTTTTGCAGTTATCGGTGTTCCAATACCCGGTGTTCCAACAGCAAGTCCAGCGCCCACCGCGGGTACGTTCGTCTTTTACTAAAATTTTCATTTCCTTATTTATAATATGTTTCGGACAATCATCTTGTGATTTTAGTGGTGATCGGAACGGGTAAATTCTGAGATCCGAATGTCGAAATCTCAAATTTTCAGATAATTTCGAAACCTATTTTTGAGTTGTACGTTTCTCTTTCAAGTACATGTCAAGTGACACATCCTTGCTCTGGTAGAGACACGTAATATATGTTAAATTTAGTACTGGAATTGGCATGGTATTGCATATTATCACAATTGGCGTTTGTTGGCACGTGATGATCTCGTTTGATTTCTTGATGGGTTGTGAGGCCATTTATATAGTGAAGAGGCAGCATCGAGTAGAATTTTTCCACAATTGGATGAAGTTGTTGTATCGTATCAAAAGCTGAAGTGTCACATTATTTTTAGAATTTTACTATGAGAGTGATTAATTTGGTGTTAATGATGTATTTAGGAGGTGATGGATCAATTGCAGCTAGCCCATCTCCCGGAAGTTCAGACAATGCAAGCCCAGCAGCCAGATTAGCCTCTAAACAACATCTCCTTGTCGGATTAGCAGCTATTTTATTTGCTCATCTCTTTTAATAATCATTATAACTTTAATTAATACTATTAGGTAAGCATAAATTCTTCCATTCATAGAGATTGATTTCATCACTTGTACTATCATTCATATATTGTACTTACACGTGATATTTAAGAGTTTTAAGAGCTTGGTTTCATTACAAACTTTCTACGTTTCATTCTAAGCAATTAATTATCAAAAAAACAATTGCTTAATATTGTTTGTAACTATGTCACTGACTCCATCAAAATCAAACCAAGATCAAATTAGCCAGAGTATGCAAACAAATTCTTAATAGCAAAAAATCATTTTGGCCCTGAAATTTGTTTGTTTGTGCAATTTGACTCCTAATCTTTATTAGGTTGTGAATTGTCCTGTGAACATTTAAATCTGTTGCAGTGTGCTCCTTATAAATGCTTTCAGACTGAGGGTGTGATACAGGCTCCGGCTACGAATCTCACAACTTAGGGGGCAACTAACAATACATTTAAAAGTTCAGGGGGGCAACTCGCAAGCAAAAGATTACGGGGCAAATCGTACAAATTGATAAACTTCAGGGGGTGCATTTTAGCCTATAATTAAAAGGTTGTATTTAAAGAATTTTCTCTTTGTACTTTCAGTCTTGCGGATTTGATTATATATGGAATTTGATTATCAATAAGCGAAGTGTAATTGAAGGATACATATTGAATGTCACGTGGCATATTGTGGCGTATTGAACATGTCATCAGGTGTATCGTGACATGTTTTGACTTATCATGTGGAGTATTCAAAAAATTATGGCAACTAAATAATTGGTTTGTTTTGATTTTTTCTTCCTTTTCTACTGAGAAAGAATACCTCGAACTTATCAACATATTATCTGCCCTTTTTTGGATTAAAAGTGCAAATAGTCAAAAGTAAGATTATAAAAGAGGGATGCCCCTTCATTTTACTCTTCTTCAGTGTTTTTCTCTATAACCCTAATCGCCGTTTCCAATCTAATTCAGTAGCTCGGCGGCGGAAAGTCCAAAGTACGAACCCAGCATTTTACTCTTCTTCAGTGTTTTTCTCTGTAACCCTAATCACCGTTTTCAATCTATTCAATAGCTCGGCGGCAGAAAGTCCAAAGTACGAATCCGTCATTTTATCTTCTTCAGTGCTTTTTTGTATAACCCTAATCGCCGTTTCCAATCTATTCAGTAGCTCGGCGGTGGAAGGTCCAAAGTACGACCGTCATTTTACTCTTCATCGGTGGGTTTCTCTGCGACCCTAAACGGCGTTTTCCAATCCGTTCAGTAGCTCGGTTGCGGAAATTCCAAGGTAAGCATGATTTGTTATTCATTATATGTTTTCGATTGAAATCTCCATCGTGTTGTTAGAGAATTAATATGAATGGATTGATTTCATGTTTTTTCGACAGGTTTGATTTAATTTCACGATTTTCAATTTGTCCAGATGTTTAGATTGAATGGAATTATTTGATATGTAGATCGTACTTACCTATCCAGGCTTAGGGTTTGATCAGAATAGGTCTTGATAGCAATCGTGCAAATTTAGCTCAACTTTACTTTTTTGTAACTGTGATATTGGAGTTATGAAATGTACAATTGTCGCTGTGATTGATAAATATGAATATGTTTAATCTAATGTTAATATCTAATTTATGATTTTGGTGAAAATATTTTTGACATTCCTTACTAGCTTGAAATGTTATAGTTGGATTGCAGTTTTGTGCGATATGATTCCCAGTAGAATGCACCGAGAATGAGTTATATATTCAAATTTTTAGAATGCATATGGGTAATGACTTATTGACACGAGTATGTATTTAATTGATCAACATTTACATTCAACAGCAGAAATCCAATAATGGCCAAGAAATCCCGAAAGTCAGGCGACCATGAGGCAACATCATCAGCGGGAACGGTAGCTTCCATTGTCGATCTCGTAATTGACATTCTACTTCGTCTACCCATTCTATCATTACTTCGATTCCAATTAGTGTCGAAGCAATGGAAATCTCTCATCACAAGTCCTGAATTTTTGAAGATGCGGAGTCGAAATCCAGGGCCAGCCAAAGGACTCTTTGTGCCATGGACTCTTTTATTCCCCAGCCTTGACCATTTCTCTCGAGGTTTTGACCGTATCTCGTTCAATGATTCATCATCAATCCACATTCCTAAGCTGGAAGAGAATACTCACATCTTGCAGTCTTGCAACGGGCTACTACTATGTTCGACAAATGTCAGACCTAGTAGTACATGTACCTCCACATACTACATTTACAATCCCACAACTAAGAACTCGTTCAATCTCCCAGAACTATATGGCAAAAATGAGTTGGGGATGGCAAATATCCGTAGCATAAGCCTGGCATTTGATCCCAAAAGGTCCCCCTATTACAAGGTTATATGTGTCCGCCAATCTAAGAAAGTATACTACATTTACATCTACTCCTCGGAAACGGGTCTTTGGACGTCATGCCCGGAACAACCCGGCAATCTGTATGTGAACTGTGCAAGTGGTGTTTATTGGAACGGTGGTGTATTCTGGATCTATGCAGGGTCGTATTTTAGCATTGAGGATAAGATTCTCAAGGCAATGCCTATGCCTCCAGTTGACGGGAATAGGCAAAACTACTATTTTGGCGAGTCTTGTGGCCATTTGTATTACACTAAGATGCGTACGCCAAAATTTTGTTTTGAAATCTCCATCTATGAGTTGAAGAGTGATTACTCAGGTTGGATCCTCAAGTATGCTGTCGAACATAGAAGGGTTATGGTAAGCATCAAGAGTGTATTTTCTGTGGTTCATGGTGAAAAGGACGAGGATTTTTTCCTGGTGTTGGAGTCTGAGGGAAAAGCTTTGCGGTACAATCTTCTTTCTGAATCCTTTCATGCACAAGAGTTACATGATTTTTGTGCGGTGGCTTATGGTCGTGCATTTCAGTATATCGAGTCTTTAAGTTTTGTTTAGTGTTCTGCTGATTTTTTAAGTAGAATTAATCGACTGACATTAATTAATTGTAGTTTCAATTGATTGTCTTTTAGACGGTTACTTGGATTTTGATGTTTGCTAGAGATATCCTTTATTTTCTGGATTGTGTATTGAAAGTTTCAAGGTTTGAGATTTCATATGGTTACTTTGATGCTACAATGAATTGTTTTGTTGTGTGTTCAATTATAAATTGTGTCATAAAATTTGCTAGTAGTAGTATTATGCGCATTTAGAGAGTATATATAGCGCATTAATAGTAGAGCATAAGGGGAGTACTGGTAGTAAATTTCAAGCAACAAATTCACCAAAGTGAGTTTTGAAAGTCGGAGTATTTGACGGTTAACAGCAAAAACAATCATATTTTTTCGATTAACCACGTGTTATTCTTAAAGGAGAATTACTCCCCGTATTGTTACTAAAATTCCAACTCGCATCCCTCCTCAATTTTATGATATATATTTATTAACGGTGTTAACTTTTCGGATCATAAATTTTTGCATTATGAATTTTTATGGAATGCATTTGAACTTAAAATGGTGTTATTTTTCTTTCATATGTCATGAAATGACTACAATTTATGATAAACTCATTTCTTTATCCAACAACGATTCGTAAATAGTGAAATTTGATCCAAATGACCCTAGTTTGATCCATCAATAATGATACTGATCAACAATTTGACGATTTTTTGAAGTTCAACGATTATCACAAGTAAGTTTGCTTGGTTTGGTCTCGTTAACAGTGTATGATTAGTTGATTATTACGTCTTGTGTAATTACTGATTAGTTAGTCAAAGATGAATAATGTGTTTGGAATGA
This sequence comes from Plantago major, assembly GCA_026545765.1. Taxonomy (NCBI): domain Eukaryota; kingdom Viridiplantae; phylum Streptophyta; class Magnoliopsida; order Lamiales; family Plantaginaceae; genus Plantago; species Plantago major. The sequence continues at coordinate 101,735,919 of CM048841.1, read as the reverse complement.
CCAAATATGTCTCAAGATAAAGTAGTTTGACTAAATAACTTTGTTTGGTGAACGCTATTAAACTAGTTAAGTTTAAACTTTAATCTATCTTTTCAATGAGTTCTTCTTGAATTAACCATTTACTATTTGAAATAGGCAAGATAACCCCATCCATCTTTACCCGCGTATGATGTTTAAGTGTGCATTTTACCCCGCATCAGAGAGTGTATTACACTAACCTTCACTATAAGTAACAACTTATCTTTAAGTGTACAAATAATAATTACACACTTGACTCACTCACAAGTAACAAAATCCAACCATCAATAGCACAGAACCATGGCCAAAACCATCACCATTCCCTACATTCTCCTCCTCCTCCTACTCCTAGTCGCAACGACAACCGCAGAACCCCGAGGTCCCGGTTGGATGCTGCCACCTGACAACTCATCAGCATTGGCGCCATCACCGGGAGGATCAGAATGCTTCAGTGCCTTGCTCGGCACGTCCGATTGCCTGACCTTTGTCGGCCCGAAAAGCAACTTGACCAAGCCTGACCCTGGCTGCTGCCCTCAGATTACTAACCTCATGAAAACACAGCCTGTCTGCTTGTGCAAGCTGGTCGGCAACCCGGATTCCATCGGGCTTACGGTTGATCGGAATCGGGCCCTCAAGCTACCTGCTGCCTGTAACATCACTACTCCTCCACTTAGCTTCTGTTCAGGTACCTACATTTTCTTCTTCTCTGTGTTTTCACACTACAATTTCTTAAAAGTTAACACTAAGTCATGTGGTCATACGTAAATCATTACGAGCCATTACAATATATTGTAGTATAGACTAAACCGTTTTGTAATAAATGAATTGGGGTTTTTGGACGGCTCAGATCGATAGACAGCTGTTGTTTAGGCCAATCGGTCCCACTAGATTCATAGTTTGAATTTTTCTTCATGTGCCAATTGTGATTGTCATTATTACACAATACAAACTTCGATAGTGTCCAAAATTTTAATGATTGTACTGCTAGAACCATCAATTATCAATGATTTAGGATTTTAATTTCGTAATATAGTTTTTTTATAATTATTTTTCGGTACAGTTAAGGATTAATCTTTAATAAAAAAATAAAGTTAGAAAAATCAAATAGAAAGCTATTAATAAGACAGAATAAGCAATGTTGTGTGCTATCTTTCCAATTTCATGATCCAAACCATACAAATTTTAAGTCACAATTTTCACAAAGTCTCATGAGAAACGGTCTCTATATAGAGACGACCTATGTTATCAACAAAATCATACATGTTACTAATCAAAACGTCCATGTTGTTAACGAAATAAGTATTGTTGTAATATGAAAAAATACCAATGTTGAGAACATGGGTGTTTTAATTAATAACATCGATGATTTTCTTGACAATATAGGTCCGTCTCTAGATAATTATCTTGAGACCGTCTCTCAAAATACTTACTCCACAATTTTAACTTTAAACATATACTCTGTAAATTTTAGGAGGCAAATCACGGACATATATGGTTTTGTTTTATGTTTTGCAGCTATTGGTGCTCCGGTATCTATACCCTCCCCAAGTGCAGCACCCACCCCTGGTACGTTCCTCTACTACCATACTATATTTTCTATATATCTGTAAAGGCGGTAATAATGTCAGGACATAAATCTTTACACAACAAATTTCTATTTCTAAAATATGTGTCACAAGATATTCATAAATATCACAAATAATTAAAATTTCTGCTTCGACATTATCATCCACGATATGTAAAAGTTATCATGGATTTACAAAATGATACGATTAATTTGTTCTGGATGATGTTTGTAGAAGAAGCAGATCATGGATTGTTTGCAGCAGGCCAGTTTCCTATAGACAATGTTGCTAGTTCACCCTCAATTCAACATCTCCTTGGATTTGCATCCGTTTTACTTTTTTCTCTCTTCTAATTTTGAGTTTGGAGCATACAAATTAGACGAATTTTAAGGTTTAAGTATACAGGTCGGACAGGTCGTCGATGATATTGTACCTAGTAGCGTACTCTCATTCTAGAGTACCTTTTTTGAAATTTACCCCGAACAAATAAGTTGTTCCCGCAACTAGGCCACATATAGCAGAATGTAAAATTACTCCAGAGAGAGCCTTGTAATTTGTAAAACTTTACCCTGATCTCATCTGTCATTTCATTCTAACAGAATTTTCAGTCCGGTGTCTCGGTTTGGTACATTTTATGCTCAGCTCTACATTCTATTATGAACACAACAACAATAACCAAGACAATTAGGTAACTAGCAAGTAACTACAGCCTATATGCAAGGAGTCTTGAGTTTTTACTTTGGAGAGAAGAGCAGCTCACTAACAGTGATGGGGCGGCAAATAGCAGTCAGTGGATGGCCAGACCAGGCTGAATCAGCTAGCAATGAGTTAACCGCAGGGGTAGGGTTGTACAGGTCCCACCACACCCGTGTCGAAGGTTGGGCGCAGGCCATGTCTGCTGTGAGGCACCCACTCTCACCACCATACTTCCCGAGTCCACAGCACGCATTCCTTGTATCATCAAGTCCTGCATAAGAAAATCAAGAAATTAATACTTTTGTTGATCCAGATAGTATGTGGCATTAATGATATCTTGTGATGGGATAGCTTTCTAATTTCGTAACTTATCCAGGAACTTTTGATCATATACACATTGTCATCAAGCCAAGTATCCAAACTTTCGTTCTCTAAAACAACCTAATCGTGATAACTTACTGTTGCATCAAGAGCGGACATTCAAGAAAAGGGCAGCTGGTCATGAAGTACGAGACATAATTTCCTTAAGATGTGATGCGAAATGAGAAAGAAGATAAATCTCACCATAAGCCGTGTGGTTATAGATGAACTCCATCATGGCTCGATAAACATCACAGTAGAGGATGTGAGCATCCGGGAACTCTTGATCAATGGCCACCATCTTCTCCTCCAGCCTTGTATTATATTCTTGTACAAGTATGTTAACTTCATCGAAGCAACCCTTTTCCTCACTATCTGGCGAATCATCCCATCTCAGTAGCATTTGGGGTGTACATCCCAATGGCAGAACACCAGCAACGATAATCTTCCTCACGTTCACAGAATATAGGTGTCGGATAGCATTCGTCATCTGGCTAACCAGAATGTGAGCGAAGTCTTGCCCGCTGTACATTCTGTTAGTCCTGGAGAAGTTATTAACAAAGTAATTGATGAAGTCATCTTTGCCGAACGAGAGGTAGAAAAGCGATGACTTTACAAAGTGACTTGTAATATCTTCTCCAAGCTGGATTTGTAAAAGCTGAATCGTCTCGAACGCTTGTCTTAACTGCTGGTTAAGGGACTGGTAATTTTGGCTACCCGGGAAAAGAATCGAAGCTTCTGCAGAACCGAAGTTGACTCCATCAAGAATTCCACCAATCGAGCCGTTTTGACTGTAGAACGGTATGATAGGTGGCAATCCAATCTTCTTAGCTGCAAGGCAGAGAATATCTTGACAACTCCGACAAATATACAGATGAACACTGAAGCGTAATACTATCGACATGTTTTCCATTTTATGCAGATTTTCACAGAGAAACAAACATATGCTAGGGAAAGTTTCTAAACCGATTCTTCCGCCTGTTAAGCAGTCGGGTATAATCCCACCGAAGCTGCTGAACTATGGTACTCAAATAATCACAAAATTAGTGAACTTGTACTGTAGAAATAACTCAAATTACAGCATAACATAACTTGCATTTTCACAAACAGGTAGTGTGCGTAATCAACAAACTACTCGAATGACCCAAAATTGGCAGGAGAAAAACAGCTAATCAGAAATCAATTTTCAGAGAGAGAGAGAGAGAGAGTGTACCAAGAAGTTGAGGAAGAAGAGATGTATCAGAGCCATTGCACGGCAACAGAGAGAAGTTTTGGTGCAAGAATGCGTGGAAAGGACTATCACCTCCACAATCAACCGATGAGTCTCCGAGAACGTACATTGCCGTCACAGATGACGCCAACAAATCACTCCTGATACCCATTTCCATGGCAGTAACATCGCTAATCACCAAAAACATTAGAAAACACAGAGCAAAAGCCATTTTCACAATCGCCATTGTTTCAGCTACTTTCAACTCAGAGAGAAAAATGAGTAACTGTATGATGAAAAAGATAACTGCTTTGTTTAAAATTATGTGACCCTGTTTTATTTGTTGTGCTCTGTTTTTATTTTGTGTGGTAACTCACAGCTTTTGTGCTTATTTCCTAGCATGGTTTCAAATGTGAACATTTCCGAATCATTCAAGTTTCGATTCCGTAACAGTGTAGCTTTCGTTATTGTAACATGAACAAAATGACAACATTTAAACGTTTCGAAAAACTGCAGATCTTAGAGGTCGGTTTTAAAATGTTATGAACAAACATGTGATGCAAAGGAAAGACCACAAGGCAATGATTAAATTCGGATAACCAGCACGTAAAGTGTGCTATGTTCGGATAACCAGCACGTAAAGTGTGCTATGTAACACAGAACTGCAGTGGTATGAGCCATCTCAAATTGTGGATTGTGTAAATGAAGAACACATGATAAGTTCAATAGCCGGTTAGAAGATGCTTTCTTACAAAACTAACCGATGAGTACTATGATAAACGAGGGCAAAAATAAACCCTGTAGTTACAATCTCTACGCTTTCACCTTCCCACTTACTCTACGCTTGTTATGCCAGTCATTCTTGCTGGAGTTTGTCTGGTTCTTCGCAGCAACTGAACATTGCTCGCCCTGGCTACCTTTGCCACTCATTTCCATTTGGAGCTTACGACGCCTCATCCTGTTTTGGAGCCTAATACCCTTCGACGCCTGGACTCTCTGCTCAATTTCCAGTGCTTGTGAGAAATTCCAGATCCTCACAACACCTTCTTCACCACCACAGACAATTCGATCAGAACCTATATCTACCGAGAACAAATTGCACCCAAAACCGTGCAGCATTCTTTGAGGTGGCTCCACATTCTTCTGGTCCAAGTAGTTACCCCTAAAAGTAGTCTTCAGCAGCTTTCTCACATCAATAAGCGACATTTTCCCATCACTAGAGGCTGAAACAAGCCAAGGGAACTCAAATGCAAGAGAATTAACCGATCCAGTATGAGGAATCCAAGTTGCTATCTTCCTCATGTTGCACTTAACATTTCTGATTAGTTCAAACATGTGTATTGCACCGTCCTCTCCTCCAGTAAACAGAAGCTTTCCTGTGTGACTTCTTGCCAGAGCATATGCAGAACCAACATGACCAGTATCAGTAACAGCGAGCCGACTCCCTGTATCAGCATCCCACATGTAGACACATGATCCAGCCGTGCTCCCAATTGTACCATCATGAGGTGCAAGGTTCCAGACCCAATCATTATGCAGCAACACCTTCAAACATGCTAAAGACGAGCGGTCCCAAACACGAACTGTCATGTCCCAAGAACCACTGTACATTCTAGTGAAATCCAACGCAAGGCAAGTTACGGGGCCTCCGTGTTCCCAAATGTGAAATTCCACATTCTGATTATGTGCAGCTCTGAGATCAAACAGGCGAGGGTTCCCATCCTCGGCTCTCCAGCCATGAATGAAACCTTCCGTACCTCCAGCAATCAAGAGCTTTGAATCAGCTGCCACTGCACGGATGGTGCAACCCAAAGGTCGGGATGAAGCAATCAACAATCCTTCCTCCATATCCCACATTCTTACTACCCGATCATACCCTGAGGTGAACACTAGCTTCTTAGAAGCCAGAACAAAAACAGTCCTAACAGCCTCTGTATGCCCATACAGTGTGTCCAGGCTATAACGCCCCATAAATGTCTTGCTCCGAAACTCCCTCTCCACAAACTGCTCCTTCCATGATTTCTCATCTGAACCTCCAGGCACTAAACCAGCTCCCGTTATCGGATGGCCCCACCTCTCGTAATAGAACTCCTTCCAGCCATCATGCTCAGAGGCAAGCCTGTACAAATTTGTACTCACACAAGAAATAATCCCTAGCTCTTTCGGGTCTAGAAAGCTCAGAATCTCAGATATAAGTGCTGCTGGGAGGTCAGCAAACAACTGGCAACAGTTCGGCAAACCTTCAACAAAAGGGATCCCGACTTTAACATCTGTTCTCGACAAGGTTTCTTTCTTTTCACTCCCTGATAGTTCAATCTCGATATCACCAATGAGAATAACTTGATCCGAGCTAATTTTTTCAGCAGGAGGATTATTCAAACACTTCGAAAGAGTTTCTTTTACGACGATTTGTGTATCCGTTTGGAAATCAAGTTCCATAAAATGCTCTTCCTGAATCAAATTCTCCACCCACCAGCTACCTAATCACCAATACAAAAGTTGAATTTACACAATCAAACTCTGATTTATCCCAAAATTCCAAACCCAACAAATCAACAAAGCTCCAAACAGGGAAGTAGATAAAACCCAATCCAATCACACCCTAAACAAAAAAAATTCCCAAATTACTCAAACTCTGAATCGATTGCAATAGTAAATCAAACGAGACTAATGTATTGAAATGGAAGAAATGGCAAAGAAAACTAAATAAACGAACTAATTTCAGAAATGCTAAGATAAATACTAAATAAAAACCTATTAGCAGGAAAAAAAAATATAGGTGTGGATGAGATTGAGCACGTATACACACCTGAAACTAAACCACCAAGCTTCAAAGTGAAGAAATCTATTGAAGAAGAGAGCGAAATTCTGCAAAATATTTCTTGTTCATGAAATGAATGGAAAATTAGGGTAAATCTACTTAATTTCGTGTGGTTTGTGTGTGCGCTCTTCTTTTTCTTTTTGTTTTTCCTTTACCTTTATTTTCTCGAGTCCATACGGATAGTGTAACGATCCGAGTACTAACCGATTGAAATCCGACCATTAAGGTCAGTGTGGTTAATCAAGATATGGACAATACACGTAAGTTACTTTGATATGTTATTGTCCGCTTTGAATTTGAGCCGAATAAATTTACATTTAGAATCACCCAAACTCTCATACCATGATATGTACTATGTTATCCTACGTGATATTCACATAGGTGCATGTGGGGTACTATTCCTTTTATCCTTTAAATTGCTTGACATCCTCGTCGAGACTCTGACGATGAATTAGGACAAACCATCCTCATCCCTCGCGGGTTTGGGGACCGTCTCGCTGTATTTATAACGATCTGACCGGGCCATTTGGCCCGACAAGTTACTCATGACATGGGCAATACACAAAAGGTTTATATGATATTGTTCGCTTTTGACGGAGTTCACACATATTTGTTGTTTTGAATCACCAAAATGTCCATACCTTTAACGAGGGTGTATATTCTTAATTTTTTTTTTTTTAATCTCAAACGTTCTTAATCAATGTAAAATGTGGGATATTACAGATAGAGTAGTAACTTTTATCGGACATTTTCCAAAATGAATTTAATTTAATACCCTCCCACATGTTGCTATTCATATCGAACATACATGTATTCCTTTTATAGACATCTCATTAATAAGTACTGATACCAAAAATATAAATATAAAATAAACTACACTAACCCATTTAATATTCATATCTTCCCAATATATTTACCAAAATGGTCTATTTTGATTTGAGTGTTCAAAAATTATGACACGGCTAAATAAAGGGGTTTGTTTTGATTTTTTTCCTTTATATTTTGGATTAGAAGTGCAAACAGTCAAAAGTAAGATTATAAAAAAGGGACTAACTGGTCATTCTACTCTTCTTCAGTGTTTTTCTCTATAACCCTAATCGGCGTTTTCCAGTTCATTAGTAGCTCGGCGGCGAAAAGTCCAAGGTAAACATGATTTGTTATTCATTATACTTTTTTATTGAAATCTTCATCGTGTTGTTAGAGAATTAAGATGAATGGATTAGTTTCACATTTTCCGATAGGTTTGATTTAATTTCATGACTTTTAATTGGTTCGAGCTTTTAGATTGAATGGAATTATTTGATATGTGGATCGTACTTCCCCAGCCAGGCTTAGGGCGTGGGCAGAATAGGTCTTGGATAGCGATTGTTCAGATTTTGCTTAACCTTACTTTTTTGTAACTATGATATTGGAGTTATGAAATGTATACCATTCGTTGTGGTAGATAAATATGAACAAATTTCATCTAATGTTAGTATGTAATTTATACTTTTGGTGAAAATATTTTAACATTCCTTGCAAGTTGGAGATGTTATTATTGGATTGTAGTTTCATGCGATATGGTTTTCAGGAGAATGCATCGGGAATGAGTTGTATATGCAAAATGTTAGAGTGCATATGGGTGATGAGTTATTGACATGAGTATGTTTTTAATTGATCGATATTTACATTCAATGTCGGAAGCCCAATAATGGCTAAGAAATCCCCCAACTTAGGCGACCATGAGGCAACATCATCAACTGGAACAGTAGCTTCCGTTGTCGATCTCTTAATCGAGATTTTGCTTCGTCTACCCATACTATCACTCCTTCAATTCCAATCAGTGTCGAAGCAATAGAAATCTCTCATCAAAAATCCATAATTTGTGAAGATGCAAAGTCAGAATTCAAGTTCCGCCAAAGGACTATTAGTGCCATGGACTCTTTCATTCTCCAGCCTTCACCATTTATATAACTATGAATATATTGTATCTAATGTTAGTATGTAATTTATATTTTTTGTGAAAATACTTTGACATTCCCTGCTAGTTTGGAAATGTTACAATTGGATTGTAATTTCGTGCTATAGGGTTTTCAGTAGAATGCACTGTGAATGAGTTATATATTCAAATTGTTAGAATGCATATGGATGATGAGTTATTGACACGAGTATGTTTTTAACTGGTCTACATTTACATTCAATAGTAGAAGCCCAATAAGGCTAAGAAATCCCCTAAGTTAGGCGGCCATGAGGCAACATCATCAACTGAAACAGTAGCTCCCATTGGGGATCTCTTAATCGAGATTCTACTTCGTCTACCCATACTATCACTCATTCGATTCCAATCAGTGTCGAATCAATCGAAATCTCTCATCACAAGTCCATAATTTGTGAAGATGCAGAGTCAAAATCCAAGTCCCACCAAAGGACTATTAGTGCCACAGACTCTTTTATTCCCTAACTTAGATAACTTAGGGAATGATAGCTAAGAAATCCTCAAAGTTAGGTGACCATGCATGAGTGAGGCAACATCATCAACGGGAACGGTAGCTTCCATTGGGATCTCTTAATCGAGATTATGCTTTGTCTACCCATACTATCACTCATTCGATTCCAATTAGTGTCGAAGTAATAGAAATCTCCCATCACAAGTCCATAATTTGTGAAGATGCATAGTCAAAATTCAAGTCCTGCCAAATGACTATTAGTGCCATGAACTCTTTCATTCCCCAACATTCACCATTAGATAAATATGAATATATTTGATCTAATGTTAGTATGTAATTTATACTTGTGGTAAAAATATTTTGACATTCCTTGTTAGTTGGAAATGTTATAATTGAATTGTAGTTTGTGCGATATGGTTTTCAGTAGAGCACCACCATAAATGAGTTACAGTCTTCTTTCCAAGTCCTTTCGTGTACATGAGTGATGAGTTACATAATTTTCGTGAGGTATTTTGTTCAGTATATTGAGTCTTTAAGTTCTGTTTAGTCTTCTCCATATTCTAAAGTAGAACTAATCGACTGAAATTAACTGTAGCTTCAATTGATTATCTTTTGCACGGTTACTTGGATTTTTATTGTTGCTAGATATATACTTTGTTTTCTGGATTGAGTATTCAAATTTTCAAGATTTGAGATTGCATTGCATATGGTTACTTTGCTGCTACTATTAATTGTTTTGCTGTGTTCAATCATGAATTTTTGTGCCCTAAAATTTGCTAGTAGTAGTATTTTATGCGCATTAATTAAGAGAGTGAGTAGTTAGTAGTAGCGCATCTATCTATCTATATTTATATAAAAAGAAGACATTTTCAAATCTTGTGGTGAATCCATTTGGCATGCTGTGATTGGTCTATACTTTAGATAAGTTGGCGAAATGAAATAAGTTGATTGGTTAATATTCTTCATCTTATTGAGTTGGAATTTTAATAGTTGATGGAGATATATTATACTCCCTCCATTTCAGAGAAAGTGTTACATTTTGACTTTGACCGGTCAACTATATTCGAGTTTGACCACAAATTACTCATAAACGATAACTGTAAATAATTTAATAAAATCATATAATAAAAATTTAATTACTAAATTTTCATTATATAATTTTAATAATTTATTTATTAATATCGTTTAAGAGTAAATTGTGGTCAAATCTTGAAAACGATTAATGAGAATAATAAAATTTTTTTCTGAAATGGAGGGAGTACTAATTATTTACCTTTTATATATATATTTTTTTTTGGTTCATTGATTATATATACAACACAAGAGTCGTGCTACGCCGGTATGGAAGGGAATCAATGGATCCTTAATAAAGAAATAATTTGAATTTAGATACCTTTCTGAATTACAATTCTGGAGCTATGAAACAAGTCCTTATGATTTAGAATTATTAATTAGTCCATATTTTTATAATTTTTTACACATGCATGTAAAGATGACTAAACTTTAGATAAAATTATAAAAACCTATAAAATTATGTAAACAGGTCAGAAATATATCAATAAATTTTAGTTTATTATAAAATAATTATATCAAATTTTATAAGTAAAACTAAACTAGAAACGTATAGTAAACGAATTGGTAAAATCCCTAGAAAATTGTATTTATTGTTATTAAATCCAAATGTTCTATAAATTGTAAAATTATATATTGAACCCTGAATATTGAATGATATATCAAATTGAATTGAAACAAAGAGAAACAAGATGAGATGAACTCATCAAATCTTTCAGGTAATAGAAATTATACCTGAATAATATATAAAAGTATGAAAATAAAATAAATTATTTGAATATTGTTCAAACACATATAAAAGTAGTTTTTTAGTAGTATTTAATTTATACTCAATCTAAAACTTCATTGACTTTTACTTTTTAACAGTCCCAGTAAACTATATACAAGCTATCCCACATTAAATAAATAAAATAATAATTAACTTTACACAAAAAAACTAAGATTTTTTTACTAAAAATACACATTTTTCTCAATTTTTATGTTTTATCACTTATTTTAATTTTTCACCCAATATTACACGCCAACCATAATATATGAAGTTCCCCATCTCGGAGAGAGCCATGTAATAGTTTCAATCCATGCTTTTGAACGAAATAATTTTCACACATCGCACACACAAACAAAACATGGTATCGGTTCACATAATTGATCCTTAATTAAAATTACTTATTATACCAAATACTATTTTTTGATATAATACTCCTTTACAACGTTATTAATAACTTACAAACTTAATGATGTTAAGGTACCAAGACTTAGGGAGGAAGTAACTTGGTAACTTCAACTTTATACTAATTCGAGAATTAATTCAACTTTATCAGCTTTATACTAATTCGAGTGGGGAAGGAGGAAGTAACTTGGTGGCTTCCCCTTACAAATTACTTCAAGTGATTTCTTTGTATCATCTTTCTTTTTTATCAATCAATTTCACGGAAGAAAATGTAAAAGTTGAGAAAATAACGAACCCCGTGTTTCTCTCTCACTACTCTTCTCTTCTCTTCTGTTTCTCTCTCTAGTTGCAGCAGCTTTTGCAGCCTAGTTTGCAGGGAGAGAAAAGGGGAGATCTTTGAATTCTTCTTAGTTCATTACTCATCACCACCATAATGATTGTTTTAATTAGCTCATTATCAGTCAAAAATAGATCATTATTATCATGATAATAACAAGAATCATGTAAATTTGTAAAGACGAAGAAAAAGAACGGATTTTTGAGGTGTTGATGATCCTATTTTGCCTCCGACTTCCATTCTTTTACCTCTCTCATCTATCCCATTTTTGAATTCCAATCTTGTTTACCCTCTTCTACTATTTCTTCTTTTTTCCTTGCACTTTCTTTTGTATTTTACTGCTCACAAGTTCCCATTTTTCCATTTTCTTCAGAGTTTTTTCGACCTTGTTAGTTTTGGTATGTAATTCTTTCTTTATTCTTGCTAGTTTAGATTTGGTGTCTTTCATTTCTTAGCTTAGATTTGGTTTTCTTTCTTTCTTAGTGTTTTCTTGTTTATTGGTTGAATGATCAGGTATAACAAAGGTTGACAGTTTATCTAGCAGATTGAGGTATAGGCTGACAGTTTCTCTAGTAGATTGAGGTATTGTAATTGATTTGTTTCAAGAATGCTGCTTGAGATCTCATGTTTATAAGTACTTTTGAATTATGGACCTGTTCTGGATTCGAATCTCGTGTGTGGATGTACTATTTTTTTTACTGTTGTGAATAATCGGGTATTTGGTTTATTTATTGATTGGTATATTCTGTGAGTTTATGATGATTTGGTTGAGTTGGAGATTCTGTAATGTAATTCAAGATTACTCTTCACTTCTGCATGAGTATTTGTTGTCAATTCATTCAACGTGTCGAGTTTCAGTTTTCTTCTCTGCAGCAATGCTAATTAGTGATTATTGTTCATTTAATGATTGGTCCTCAATGATGAGTTGCTGAGAATCTGTATTCTATATTATTTTTTGCTTTGGTTAACGAATCTGATGTGAATTTCGTACTTTTGGTAGTTAAAATCTTGAAATCAAGGTGTTGTGGTGGGCTGTCTCAGCTTGATTCTTGTGACCATCATCACCTACCTACGCCTTTTCCCTTCCCCACTGTCTTTAGCTAGTTTGAGTGGAAGCAATTGGGTAAAATGGGGAGTTATAATAAACAGATGAAAACTCTTCCATTTTGGTTTGATGGCATGCTATGATGCATAAGATAGGTTGGTAGATCGTAATGCTTCTAGGATTAAAACATGCTTAGTCTTTCCAGTGAATTTAGAACTGCTGTATGTTATATTCTTATTTGTAGTCTGTATGTCTGTGTTTTTCAAGTTAACCAGATACGTCCATGTCTTTTGTTGTTCATCTGTCAAATCTCTCATTTTGTTGCATATGTGATAGTAATATATTTGTTTTTCCTACTGAGGGTGCATATATTGGATTGTATGCTCAGTTGGTTCTACTATTTGTAGATATCATACTGATCTTGGTTTCTCTCTTGTTCTTGTGGGTTAGGAGATGAGTATTTCAAGTGAAAGCGATGATATGATGATGCTCAAGAATGAGGAAGATTCACCAACTCTTGATGATGCCAATAGTGGAAGAAATATGGGAGGGAACACTGTTTTGAAGAAAGGCCCGTGGACATCTGTTGAAGATGCAATTTTAGTTGAATATGTAAACAAGCATGGAGAGGGGAATTGGAATGCAGTTCAGAAGAATTCGGGTCTTGCACGTTGTGGAAAAAGTTGCCGTTTAAGATGGGCTAATCACCTTAGACCAGATCTTAAAAAGGGGGCAATAACTGCTGAGGAGGAGACACGCATTATTGAACTTCATGCAAAAATGGGAAATAAATGGGCTCGAATGGCTAATGAGGTAAGGATCATCTTTTCAATTAAGCCATCAGTGGTCAATTTGTTAGTCTCTTTCATCTATGCTTTTTATGAGACTGTGAGATAGTTATAGTTATTGTAGGTACGGATACGATGCACTGAAAATAAGTCTAAATCATTAGGCATCACCATTTCAGCAATGCATATGCTCTTTGATTCTTGTACATTATTAAGATCAAGTTATTGCTATACCTCTTTGATTATCATTGGTAGCGGTTTCATGCTTAATAGTTGGCCTTGAATGTAAAATATCAGTTTTCCACTGACAGCAACTGAGTGCACTAGTAGCTTACAGTGTATGTGATTTTCCCTTCTTATGCAATTCACCAAAGCATGTCCCTGCATTGTGTGACAATGAATCCTGACTGCATGCCACCAGTGTCGTTTTACCAGAATATAGCATATTTGATATTGTTCATATAAACTTGCCATTGCTTCTGACATTATGTTTGTACGCAGTTACCTGGCCGTACCGATAATGAAATAAAAAACTACTGGAATACTAGAATTAAAAGAAGACAGCGTGCTGGCTTACCGATCTACCCACCCGAAATCTGCATACAGGCATTTAATGAGAATCAAACTGACGATATGAATCATTTCTCGTCCGGAGACATGCACCATTCAGGCGTATTCGTCAGCGTTGAGATTCCAGCTTTTAAAAGCAAGAATTTGGAACTCAAGCAGCAGAGGTTTCCACCGCCGTCCTTAGATATGTCTGTCAGGAGCCTGTTAGACATTCCAGCAAATAGCTTCCGCCCGCAAAGTTTCCACCCATCTTACCCAAATACAAGTATAGTCTCAAGAAGCTTTCGAGGGTCAGAATCATCGTTTCCTGGTTTACATGCCGAACCTTGTATGGTTTCTGCTGCATACAATAGCAATTTTAGTTCCAATCATGCATCATCCGCTACTGCATTACTTTCTGGCAGCCATGCCACTTTAAATGGCAACGCTTCTGCTTCTTCAGAGCCTGCTTGGGCTTCGAAGGAGCTAGAGCTCCCTTCACTCCAAAATCAAACGGGTCGTTGGTGTGCCTCACCCTCTTCCCGATTGCCTTCCCTCGAGTCTGTGGATACTTTAATCCAAACGCCTTCCACTGAAAATATCCATTCCTGTAATCTTTCTTCTAGAAATAGTGGCCTCTTGGATGCAGTACTGTATGAATCACAATCTCTGAAGAACCCTGATAGCAATACCGGTGCAAGGATTTCACGTGCTTCTGATATGGTGTTTGATAACTTTTGTCAAGATCCCTATAAGGCCGAATGGGAAGCATATGGTGAATCGATTTCTCCTATATGTGATTCTACATCAGTATTCAGTGACAGCACTCCTGTCAGTGGGAATTCAGTGTACGAGCCACAGTCAATCCAGCACACGAAAGGTGTTAATACATTATTCCATTATCACTTGTTTATTTCAGATTTAGGGATTTATTTACACCTTGATCTTTCTATTAATGCTGCACTGGACACCTTATTCCTCATATGTCTTAAAGAAAATACTCCTACTTTCTACAGTTGCATAAAACTTGCATGCACATCTACACTCCTATGGGGAGGCCGATGTAAATTGAAACATAGGGGACCTAGGTGTCAGGTGCTAATAATGGAGTCCACATATCTGTTTAGTAATATTTCTGTCTTGTCATGTTATATGTAACCAACGCTTACATTCTCTTTGAAGGGTGCAAAGTTCAAGATGAAACCAGCCTGGCCTCGATCCACCATCACAACTATGCTGAGATGCAGGACCATATGATCCTTAATAGGCCAGATCTTCTGCTTGGTTCGAGTTATTATATCCCTCAGGACACTAACACGGACTCGCTCAGGGACACAATAGGGTCGCTTCTTGTTGATGACCTGGACAGAGACTGCATGTCCAACATCTAATCACTTTATTGCAGTTGCTACGCGGACTTTATAGTCGCTTTGTTAACGAGGGCTGGAACTTACAATTGCTTCTTGACGCTTTTCTGTTTTCCATGTTTTCTGCAAACTAGAGATCCAGTTCTGAGATTCCTAAAGCAGGACAAGTCACAACGCATGCTTACGATGATGTCCTGTAAAAACAATTTATTTGAAGGTTTTATTTGTAGCAAGCGGGTAGCTTGTGTAGCTTTTTGCTATTGACTGAACGACTGTAATTTTTTGGCTAGTGTTGAGTTTCGCTGTGATCCTTGCATTCATAGAGCTAAGTCCTGGTTTTGAAGCTGAATGTGTTAAAAGTCTTGCCAGAACGGTTAAAAATAGCAAAATGACAAATGTATGAAGTTTAACATGTGTTGGTAGTTGTGATACTAAAATAGTACTCCACAAATGTATTACGATAGGTTTGGTGAATTGACTATCATGTAGTAAAAATTATTTTCCTTAATATGAAATGTTTGATACGATGTGAATTTTCCTGTTGTATAGGAAAATCAAGTTTTAGAGACTTGCTCGTCACTAGTAAGCGAATTCAAATCAACCTGAGTTTCATATTTTCAATTTCACCTTTACTTCCAGATCTCCGATTATTAAGAACTGAGCGAAGACTTTGCTGGAATCCTTTTTGTTCTTTTGCTGCCGTCCATCTCGCTCTGAACTCTGAAGGACCTTCGGAAAAGAGAATACAACGAAGAAAGAAAAGGAAAGGACCTAGAAAGTTAATTGTTGACAATTTTCAAGGGAATAAGCAGGAACATGTGCAGGTATTTCAAGTTAGTAGTTTTGCTGTTGATGCGAGGTGTAAATAGGTAAGCCAGAGACACCATACAGCACGACAGGGGACCATGCACCGTTCCCTGCCGTTGCTGAGTTTATTACCCACCGTTCGGGAGGGTGGCCCTAACTGGAACTCGGTATGACATTCCCTTCAGAAGCACATATTCAAATGGATAAAAAGATAGTAGTTCCATCTTTTTGTAAAAGAGTTGCAGGTAACAATAAAAAGGCAACTTGGGAGATAGGAGGGAAATGTATGGAACATAGTACTAATATCAGACAGATGCACACTATAATTATGACGCTATAGACAATTTTTCACTCCTGTCAGTTCTTACAAGAAGCATGACTATCATACAAAGCCATCACCTACCTGATTAGAACATATATAATAGTACTTCACTAATTCTGCTGCTCATAATCTCATGCACACAGATTAGATCCATGCAATAGTTCTACTGTGAACAAGAGGCTGTCGCAGAAGCATCAAACAGAATAAGTCAACATGTGAGGCCAGGAGCGCCTGGCCTTCGACGGAGTCAAAAGTTTCTTCATCCTAGACTTGGCACGCAGTTGGGTGATTGTCCTCCGCCGTTAAAAGAACTTCCATGCATGGTTGGCCGACTAGACAACTAGTACACCAATTCGATTCTACATCATCATGACATGAGAGCCTAATACGATTTTCTGTGCTGATAAAAGTCATTTTTCAAAAGAAATTTCAACACTATTGACGCAAATTTCAATACAAGACATTTTCATTACAATAAAAACAAGGACCAAGTTCATTCTTCCATTTAAAAAGTACAACAAGCATCAGTTTCCTATGTCCAAGTCAAGTTCGTTGCCTTACCCTCCTGCCACTGGTATCTCCACCATCAGACACTTGGGCAAATACACTTCGAGACTTGCCGCCACTGCTACAATCCCCATCACAACCAGCCACCGTCCTCAAAAGCTCAGACTGTAAATCAGGTAAATTTTCTTTGACATATTTAAAGCCATCAGAACGCATCACAGCTGCAATACAGTTGCAAAAGTAAGAAATCCGCACATAGTAAACCAACAGATAATTACTTACACATTGGCTTTGACACTTCAAACCTAAATATGTTTAATGCATACAACTGAGATAAGAGTGAGGCCAGAAGCCAAATATATAGAACCTACAATAAGGATAAACAAAACACCATCGTTTTACTTTTAAGTGCATGCCTCAAATATATATCAGCAAATCACGTCATACTTGCAAGTCGCAAATTTGAACTTGTTTAATAACTTATCAATTCTCCGTGTGTTCAAAGTTAATATTACTATCAAGAAATATGGTTGATATGATAGTGTGAAACGAGTGAATAAAAATCAATGAGGGCAGTTTTGAAAAGATAGGTCAATTTTCCAAAATCGTCAATGATTCAAAACAATGTTGAATCAAAGTTGAAACGGTTAAAAAACTGCACCGGCAGAGAATTTGTTGTCTCATATCTCAGTAATAATATGCATGTCATGGAGAATTATGGAGGACTACGACTTATCCATGAACTTAAAACATGTTTTGCTGAAATGGGGCAAGTTGCACTGAAACATGCCCCATCACACAATGATACAGCAATCAACAAGAGAAACAAACAGGATAATGAAAATACATCATGCACAAGTTCAAGCAATGCATAATTGGATGTCAAATTAATATATAGCGGACATAAAGTACCTGCCAGGTTTTCAGCAGCGAATCGAAGACAAACAGCTTTCAACTCTGTAGCATGATGTTTATTTGCTAAAGCAAGTGTGTCTGCAACAGTATTTACTGAAATATCCTTGCAGAGATGAGATTCACACATGCGCTTTAGCCTTCCCAAACCATAAACATCAGCTGCTGCCAGCAACTTCACTGTTAACGTGTCAATTACCGAGGGAGAAGAAGAAGAAGAGCCAGGCTCGATCACCTCATCTTCAACTAATGAATCTCGGTATATGAAGTGCAGCATTGCCTGTTACAAACCCAGTACTTCAGGTGTTATTCTAATCGAAAGAAATAGAAAATTATTTACTTGGTTGAACTACTAGACAGAGAAGAAGTCAACAAAGAAAACAAGCATACTTTATAAGAAATACAAAACTGAAATGAATAACAATCGTAAGTTCGTAACCATACCTTAAAAACTTTGGGTTCCATGTTTTTTATCGTAATCTCTTGCCCATCACTACTCAAATCATCAAAATCAGAGCGAAATTTTGAGGAGCGGGCAGCTAATACCAACTTGTGCGCATTAAATTTTTCACCGGCCACACTGAAAACAATATCAGAACCTTCCATGTTTTCCAGCAGCATACCAAAATGTGAACCGATATCTGAATCTGGGACCTGAATTGATGAATGCAAGCTAGAACAATCAATTGCAGAAACCACAACTCCAACAGTACAATTGATTCTCAGGCAATCATCTTTCAGATAATCTGACGTTTCAAGCATCGCTCTTCTAAAAAATCGTTTGTATCCCCTGCAGTTACCAAAACATAAAAAAGAGACACAAATAAGTTGAAATTAGTCATACACTTTATATTTTACATCTCAATGAAGTTGTGGAATGAGATATAATTGATGGAATGGGCTTAGAAAATTTATGTTCGTCTCCAGTAAGTTAATTATGCAGCCTACAAAAATCCATGCTCAAGACCATGTTTGTCATTCTGAAAACAAGTTGCATATATTCAGTTTCATATTGCAAGTATCTGAAAACTGTACTTTTGATTTTTACTCTAGCAGATCGACTAGATTAAATAAAAGAGTTCCAATTGTTCAAATCATTCAATAGAAGATCGGTGGGCGCACAGCCCCACAACAAAAGGGAGACCAATTATCACATTCAAACTTCATTGTTCCATGGAACACGTTCAAGCGTTAAGATTTGACTAGGTGAAACACAGGATTCAATGAAATTTTTCTTGTGAAATTGTGGTCAAATGAAAATCTACTTGCACACCCATGAACATTCAGGTAGAAAAAATGACAAGAGCTACTGAACCAGAAAACAAGCAACATATACCAAATTTTCCTGGATAAGAAATGTGTAAACCAAAGAAATGAAAAATATCAAACCAACTGTAATAAGCTATCACACTATGCGCATAGAGTTTCATTAACATTGTCTTTAGGCCCAGCTTCAATCAGGATAGAAAATAATGCAACATAGTACTCCCTCCTATTTTGAATACAAGACATTCTAGGTTTGACAGTACTAGGATTCAAATAGCAAGGTTCAGTGTCTAGTGGATTATGACACAATTCAAATAGCAATGAGTATCAACAAAAAACAGGAGACTTATCACCAAGTTCATCTGGTATTCCAGCAGATAGTGATAATATATGAGATTAATTAAATTATATTTACACTCTTATTTAAAGGATCAAATCATAAAACTATAGGCAAATTAGCTACTTTGTCAGCAAGTTTAGGGACTTATACTACCCTTCTACTAGTTATCCTTCAATCTGGAAAAGGCATATATACCAGCAAAATCCATTTCCTAAGTCCTTTCAGATAAGCATACCAGTAATAAGTACGTGGGATTTATAAACACGGAATCTCCAACTAAAATAACATTTGAGTCATTAACAGTTGCCCACAATTACTATACCCAATGCAAGAAAGTTGGTGATTCTGGAAAACTACATGCAGGAACCAAGCTCCATAAGAATCCTAAAGTGACCATCATGCTTTCTAATCTAAACCTAACTGCTTCTCGCAGATCATCAACGGCCAGTAAAGCAAAAGCAACCAACAAAATGAAACAGGTGCACTCTTATCCAACTCAGACAATCTCCGAAATGATACTATACTTACTACACCAGCTTATAATCAGCTTCCAGAACCATTCACCGCACTATAAACAACAAACTACACATCAATCAACAACCACAAGCAACAAAAGTGTCTTACCACATGCTTCCTCTATATTTCAGAGTGTACGGCCCGCTCTCCAACGACCTATCGAAATGGCTATGCACCTTATGCTTCCCCTTCCCGCTCTGATCAACCAGAGTCAGCTCAAACAACGCCCGCACATCCGTCCCCTCGCTCGCCAACGCAATGAAAACCGAGACGTACGTGGAATTATCCTCCGGATTCTTACCATCGGGGTAAAAGTAAATCGCCCATTTGTAGCCACCAACCATAAAATCGTCGCTAGCTATGTGCTTACCTATACCCATACCTTTCGCGAGCGAGTATCCCTGGATCACGAACCGATGCGAGCCGTTTATCGTCTCCGTGACGGACCTGGAACTCGTCGGCGACAATAACGGATTGTGTTTCTCCGGTGCCTCTGCCATTTCCGATTGGATTTTTCGATTGAGCTTTTTCTAGGGTTATCGCATTGGAATCGAGCGAGCTAGCTAGCGATTGATTTGGGGAAGAAGGTAGGTGAAATTGATGGATTGTTAGGGTTTGCTGTAGAAATGGTGATTTCAAATTTTCAATTCAGATTTCTGAGAGAGGAAATGGAGAGTCTCTATAGAAATCGAATTGAATTTGAGATATTTGGGATTTTATTGTTGAGTTATACGTTTGTTGCCTCTTTTACTGTTCCGTAATACTCCCTCTCTTTTGTATTTTACCGTGTTTAAAATAACGGCAGGTCTATACTTTCTATATTAGTGTTGGTAAACGAGCTGAGTTGAGTATCTATCTAACTCGACTTGCACTTACTCGAGCTATAAAAGTGAGATTGTGCTCGGATCTCTAACAGAACGAACAAAATTTTGAACCCAGTTGTCAGGTTTCACTAATAGACCTCGAATAGGTTGAGATTTAATCGCTTAGTTCAACTTTGTTTGAAAAAATACATATAAATCTTTTTATTAAAAAGGTACTATATACGTTTTAAGGATCCATTTTTAACAAGTTGCCAAACCTATACCAATTCAATTACGTCAACATTATAGGTGATTAGCTACAAATTCGTTGCGAGATAATTTTATGGCACTTGACATTTATCAACATTTGTGGCGTTCTTCTAAGCCCTGAAGATCAAGTTTTGGAGGAAAACGATATAATATGTATAAGATTTAGGTTTCGGTTGTGTGAGGGAGCTAATCTCATTCATGTACCTCATTTGGAACATCATCTATATGATACTCACACCGTTAAAAGCTTTTCCCCTTTGGTACTAAACGTTTTAATCTCAAATTCCGCTACATGAAATTCTAACAAATAAAAATCTAATTTTAGCTAGTACTTACAGTGGAAAATGTCACGTATCATTGGATTAAATTTGGAGTAGACGAGACCTATAGACAACATTACTACTACAAAGAATTAAATACCAGAGTAATATGTATTTCCTATGCATCAAGTTCAACTTTTCACATTCAAACCTTCAAGTATGGAATAACAAAAGTTAAATGATGATTAGTTTGTAATTGAGCGCATTTGATTAAATTCAAACCCTTCTTTCCTTGAGAGTATGATATCACAATCATAGTATAACAATTCAACTAATACATCAATAAGGCTCTGTTTAGCAAAACTAGTTGAAAAGCTAGCTAGTAGCTGAATAACTAACTGGTAGCTGGTTAGGTAGCTGATAAACTAGTTGATTAGGGAGCTGATTAACTAACTAAGAAGCTAGTTGGTTTTAAATGTAGGTGTTTAGCAAATTAGTTGATGAGCTAGTTGGTATTTTGTAAAATGACATAAAAGGGCATTACTCTTACTTTTATTTTCTTTAACCTTTCTCATCGTATTATTAGTATATAGTTTTTTAAATAATAGTACATCACATTTTGTCCAACTATTCTAATATATATTCAATGTACTTTACATCGCCACTTTAATAACATCATCAAAATTATCAGAAGTTGAAAGAAATATTTGTTGAGCATTTTAACTTAGTAATGAAAAAAATCAGTAATTGATGTGTACTACAAGTATGCATTTTAAAGAGATGCGGATGCATTAATCCTTATGCTAGTTGCAAACAAGTACACAAAATGTACAACAAAGGATCCAATAATATAAAATATAAGTCGAGAATAATAAATAATAAAAACGAGTAGTTTTTCGTTCTTTTTTTTTCCTTCTAATTTAGGTCAGAGATATTTTCGGAATGAAAAAGACAATGAGGAGTTTCTTTTTAAAAAAAGCTAACTTGGGTAGCTTCTTAACTAGCTAGCTGATTTAAGAAGTTGCGCGTTCACGTAACGATCTTTTTAATGGTCAAAAAAAGCTAATTGAGCTGAAAATCTAGTGATAAACAAAGTCTAAATCTATAATAATACAATTAGAACACAAATCCGCACTCAACGGGAACTCTGAGTCCATCTATCAAAGCTATAATAATACAATTAGAACACAAATCCGCACTCGACGGAATCCACATTTTTATAAAGCAAAGGAAATGTAAGAGGGCTGGCATCAAAACACAATACACCGAGTCCTAGCTCATAGTGGAGCAGTAGCAGCAAGCAAGACGATGATATCTGTAACAGAAGCACTGGATATCGTACTCACCGTCGGAAAGCGGCTGAATCCGATATCGGTACCGTTGCACGAGGCGTTGGGCAAAATATTGGCCCAAGACGTTTCTGCTCCGGATCCTCTTCCTCCTTACCCTGCTTCCATCAAGGTAACTGTTACAATCAGTTGATTACTACTATCTCTTTCCCTAATTCACCTTCTACCTGCGTAAATCGTGTGCTGGATTGCTTCATAGTTCATATCAACACGCATCCTATTGCACTTTGTTTATATTGTGCGGTATATAAATGGAATATGTGTCATTTGTTCGGGAAGTAAATCCTAAATGGATAGTTAATTAGTTATCCGTTAGTCGGCCAGCACATTTTCGTTTCATTTGTAGAAGAAAGTCAGTTGATGCCTATAGTAGTTGTGCATCTGCATCTTGGTGGATGTTACTTATCCTGATTTTTTGTTTTTATGTCTAATACTCTCATCTCAGCTAATTGATTTACTAATAATTCTCTTCTGTGCTGCTTTTATCTAGGATGGGTATGCTGTAGTTGCTTCTGATGGTCCCGGTGAATATCCGGTTATTACTGAGTCAAGAGCAGGAAATGATGGACTTGGTGTCACTGTGGTTCCTGGAACAATTGCATATGTGACAACTGGAGGTGAGTATAATGGTGTTTAATGTTTATTCTTAGTTATCCTTAATTCCTTATAGTGTTTTGTCGTGTTGAGGTAGTAGAGGACTTCATGTATGCTAATCATTGGGCCATTCAGAATCTAAAAGTTTACATGTCAGGAGCTGTTCTATCAATGGACATTGCAATACTTTGGTCTTAAAATCAAGAAAAAATTGCTAGTAGTCAGCTGAGCTTAATTTATAGGATTTACCACATGCACCCCCTCCCTCGCCTTGGGAGATGCCCTTGGCGTACATTTGCGTAAGTCCAAATATTGTTTCAAAAACCCTTTTGGACTCGGATCTAATTATTTTAGACTCATATATTATTGTTTAAGCATGCATGGAGTCCGTGTCTTGAAAATGGACTTTTTAGCTCAAGGTGCAATATCGCTATGTCAGGAGTCAGGAATGAGGATTGATTTCCAATACGAACGCAACGTAACTTTATAAACATAATTTGGATTTATTGTGCAGGACCAATACCTGATGGAGCTGATGCAGTTGTGCAAGTGGAGGATACTCTCGCAGTACAGACTGAGGCAAGTGGTCCTAAGCGAGTGCAGATATTGAAACAGGTCAAGCAGGGATTTGATATTCGGCCAGTGGTATGCAGGCTTTTTTTTTGCTACATCCAAGTGGAAATGTGATGCTCTGTAACATGTTGATCTTAATATCCTTTCTCTACTCAAACTGTGATGGCTAGGGTTGTGATATAAAAAAGGGTGATGTAGTCCTGAAATCTGGAGAACGTTTAGGCGCTGCAGAAATAGGCTTACTGGCTACTGTAGGTGTCTTAACTGTGAAGGTAATCCCTGCTGTTGGTCTCTTCTTCTGCCATCTACTATTGGTTTGGCGCTCTTTGTTTCTTTTAACCTCTCAAATGCTCATTGGTGATGAAATTGTACAGGTATATCCTACACCAAGAATTGGAGTGCTTTCGACAGGGGATGAACTGGTTGAGTCTTCAAACAAGTCTTTGAACCGTGGCCAGGTAGTTACTTTTTTTTGGTGGTGTCTTTCCATCGTCTTGTTGTGAATAGTCTGTTTAACCTTGTGTCAGTTTCTAAGTTGTGATGCTTCAATTACTTGTAGCAGGCTCGTAGTTATGGTGAACTAGTAGCCATGACAAATGATTATTCTCCAATGTTTGCAGTGTATATTTCCTGACCTAAAGGTTTTTATGCCAAGTATTTAGAATTTTAACAAATTTTGATGCTTAGCGTCCTTTCCTTCTTGATGCTTAATTGGCTCATTGAAATATTTATTAAACAATACAACTTCCGTGAAGAACATAACAAATTCATGTTTCTTTTCCAAGTATGCCCTATTCATCATCATTGTTCCCCAAGTGCCTTAACAGAGGCTCCTGCAACAAGTTCGGCGGGGTTTTTTTGGTTGTGTGTGTGTGTCTGGGGGGGGGGGGGGGGGAGGGGGTTGGACACAAGCAGCCTTTTCCCCTGCTATTGGAGAGGCTGTTTCCAGTTGATTTTGACCTGTAAGAGAAAATGGATCATCCATGTATACCGTATTCTATAAGAATAATAAGTGATCCTTTCTGCTGCAGATTAGGGACTCCAACCGTGCCATGATCCTTGCTGCTGCTGCGCAGCAACAATGTGATATTCTTGACCTGGGTATAGCTCCAGATGATGAAAAAGAAATCGAAAAGATTTTGGATAGAGCTCTCTCTTCGGGAATTGATATCCTGCTAACTTCTGGAGGTGTTTCTATGGGTGATAGAGATTTTGTAAAACCATTACTGGAAAAGAGAGGACGGTTGCATTTTCATAAGGTAGCTCCTGCACTATTTTGCATTTCTGCTTCTTGGTCTGCCTTCCACTCGACACAGAAGGCAGATCCCGAATCCTAATCGAGCCAGCTTAGCATGACTTCTTAATATATATACTGTTGTCAAATTTAAGTGCATCCTTAAAATTCTACCCTATGTATACGCCTGAATGCTCTTGTAAGTTGTAATTATCATTCTATTCAGGTTTGCATGAAACCAGGAAAACCTCTTACATTTGCAGAGGTTCTTCCTATTTCAAATGATAAGGAGGCTGAGAATAAGATTCTTACTTTTGGTTTACCTGGAAATCCAGTGAGCTGTCTGGTATGTTTCCATCTTTTTGTGGTCCCTGCGATTCGTCATCTTTCCGGATGGGCAAGTTCTCACCTTCCAAGGTCTTCGACAGTTGTATATTTCTCTCTTTGTGTTTCATGGATATCCTTAGTCTCTCTGTCTTACGTGATCTTCCAATTGACTGATACTGTACATTTAATTTGGGCAGAGTGCTTGCTCGTCTCAAGCAGCCGATAAAGGCAGATTCATTGCGTCCAGAATTTCATCGTGCAACTATCAGATGGGAATTCGTTGATGGCTCACAAACTCCTGGGTGAGAGTTTTTAACTTAAATGATGAATACTCATGAAATTCCATGTTTTCATATACACACATGAGAATTCCATGTTTCCATAAATATGCAAACATGTATACACAATTATGGTTGAAGCGATGTTTATGCAAGCATCAAGTGATCACAGTAACACATAGGACCTACAAGTTTGCTTGAAGAAGTTGGCATGAATTTACTTTCTACTCTTGGCATTTGTCAGATTTGTTGCCGAGAGCACTGGGCACCAAATCAGCAGTAGACTCTTGAGTATGAAATCAGCAAATGCCTTATTGGAAGTGCCACCTGGAAACAACCTGATTCCTGCTGGAACTTCTGTAGTGGCCATTATCATTTCTGACTTGAATGGTTTTTCGACCAGTGGTTTATCTCCAGAGGTGCCCACTGGTGTACCACAACAGAGTAACCCCAGTAAAATAGGGTCAGGCCAATCTGAAAGTTCGGAGATTAGAGTTGCCATCCTCACAGTGAGTGACACTGTTGCATCAGGGCTGGGCCCCGATCGAAGGTACTTGTCATCTCCGATTTATTCGATTATTGGTTAACCCATTCATTGTTCTTTAATTAGTGTTCCAAATGGCACTATTCTTCTGCTGGACTCTTGCAATTTTTGTTCTCTATTTATGACATCATTTTTTTTTTGTTTGGGGGGGGGGGGGGGGGGGGTGTTTTTTGCAATAGAATTATCTAAGATAGTAACGGCTACTTACTTAGTCCAGTTCCGCTCTCATTCTCTCCCATATTTATTTTATCATCCAAAGACTCTAAACTGGGATCTTGCTTACGTGAAGCCAAGCCCCTAACGAACTTGAGCCAATAAATGTAGTTGTTAGTTAAGGAACTGCATCGTGATACATCTTTCTGGATCGTCATTCCCGAAAGGTCACTTTGTTGATGCTAGAACAAAGGCAAATTGATGTTGCTCCAGGTGAAAGTGGGCCATGGGAGTACTAACTACTAAGTACTTTGCCGTACATATTGAGAAACCATCCTTCAACCAAAAGAAATTTGAAACTAAAAAAGTTGCATCCTGATACATCTTTCTTGATCATCATTCCTGAAAGGTTACTTTGATGATGCTAGAACGAAAGCAAATTGATGTTGCTCCAGGTGAAAGAGAACCATAGGAGTACAAAATACTTTGCCGCAGTCAAATTATTGAAAGTCGTCACCATGATATGGCATTAATGTCCCAATTCGGGGTTTCAAAAGTTGAAATTGGTAGAGATTATTTTGAGCTTTTAATCAAATTCGATATTTAATGTCCTTGCCTAGATTTTTTTTTTTTAATTCCCAAGTATAAATCTATTTCGAACTACAAGTGCTTATAATATGTACATTTGAGTTGTTCTTTCTTTAAGTAGTAAAATAATGTCTTTTCTTTTTTCCTTGCATGAAGTTGAAATATAACAAAAGTAGTTTTTAAATCATAACTGGCCTTATTCGATAATTTGGTTCTTCTGTTTTTTTGAAAGTTGGTATCTCAAAATATCTTATTAGTTGTGAGAGCATATTTGCTGCATAATTAAAGAAT
Source organism: Plantago major (assembly GCA_026545765.1). Taxonomy (NCBI): domain Eukaryota; kingdom Viridiplantae; phylum Streptophyta; class Magnoliopsida; order Lamiales; family Plantaginaceae; genus Plantago; species Plantago major. The sequence goes on along the minus strand of CM048841.1, from coordinate 101,708,561 downwards.
AAATAAAATTTGCTGCATAACTTTATTCTACGATTTTGCAGTGGCCCACGGGCGGTTTCTGTTGTGAATTCAGCCTCGGAAAAATTAGGTGGGGCAAAGGTAGTTGTAACAGATGTTGTACCAGATGAAATTCCAAAAATAAAGGAACTTTTGGTGAGATGGAGTGACGTCGACCAAGTAGATCTTATTCTTACTCTCGGTAGGTTTGCTTTTCATTTGGTCACTTCTGCCAATCATCCATGTCATCCATGTCTTAAACACAATTTTCAGGTCTAATTCTCATCCAATTCTTGGATGCAGAAGTTTGCTTTTCATTTGTTCACTTCTGCCAATCACCCTGCTCTCCCCAAAAAAAAAAATACACAGATTGGATTCTTTATGTGCACTTGAAGTAACAAATAGAGGAATGACTCTGCACGGTGCACTCTCTGGGTTTTGGTAGTTGGCATCTCGATAGGAGATTCACTTCACTTGTTTCTGGTAATGTGTGAAATGTCATAGGTGGTACTGGATTTACCCCAAGGGATGTTACCCCTGAAGCTACAAAAGAAGTTATACAAAAGGAGACACCTGGTCTACTGTATGTTATGATGCAGGAGAGTTTAAAGGTACACAACTTCTCGAGTGGCTCATAAGCTTCATTTTCCTGTTGCCGGTAATTGAGTTATGTTCTATTAATGCAGTGTTTATCGATATGTATTCTTACTCTGTATGCTGTGGGTGTGGGCAATGAGTGTAAAAGGTCGGGACTTAATATGTGTTCATCCTGATCTAATTTTCCTAGATTTTTATTGTAGATGAAATGTGAAAGAAATAAATAGCGATATTTATAAAGTTGCACATTGCTTCTTCAGAAAAGGAAGCACTCTATTTTTTTAAAATCCTTTTCAAGTATACTGTATCCACAAATCCATCATCTGATTCGTAGACCGAGGTGCATTTAGGATATTTAGATGAGTAAAGTAACATGGTAATCAAGTTAATAAGTTATATACTTAATTATGGGATCATTATGAGCAGGTAACACCATTTGCAATGTTATCACGCTCTGCAGCTGGAATAAGAGGATCAACATTGGTAAGCCCAAAACTTGCTTGTGTATGATATAGTCATCCTTTATGTATCGGTTTGACTGCTGTTATTATGCTTCTCATAGATATCCTTCATTCTCATTGAGCATTCTGCTGAATGGGAGTGGATGAGTTTGCATCGTGTTAGTCTTTCTTTTGTTAGGATCTTACAACTACACTCCATGAAATACAACAAAGACTTGCAGCATTGTTTCTGAAACAATAGAAGCCATACACACTGTATACAGAAAATGTGTGATATAGCTTATATTTCGGGCAAAAAAAACGTATAAACTGTTTCCCAAAATTTTCCGCACAAAACGCCATAATTAAATGTTTTTGGTTAATTATAATAGTAAAAAGGATTTGTGCTTCATACTCGCTAGAGGTCAAATCTACATTTTTCTAACTGTACTTTGCAATCAGATAATAAACATGCCCGGTAATCCCAATGCTGTTGCCGAATGTATGGACGCCTTGTCACCTGCACTTAAGCATGCAATGAAACAAATAAGGGGCGACAAGAGAGAGAAGCATCCTCGCCACCTCCCCCATGCACAAGCGGCCCCGGTGGATACTTGGGAGCACAGCTACAAGCAAGCTGCTTCTGGTGTTGTGCAAGAAGCTGGTTGCAACTGTTCACATTAGGCATGCGTTTTACATTACATGTATGTTGTCAGATATGTACTAATGTTGCATACATTCGATGTAAATCCCAATGTTTTTGTAATCTTTTTGTGCATCTTAGATGAAACGTGTAAAAAAACACCGAGTTCACGAACAATACTAAGCTTTTAAGAACGACGAGTTTGTATAGAGGACCACTTAAGACCACTCCCAATGGGAGTGGTCGTTCCGCCGGTCGTGCACCATGGCCGGCTGTGGTGCACGGCTGGCGCTGGAATCAGCCTTAACAAGGCTGATTCCAGCTCCCAGCCGTTGGGCTGGGGCTGGGAGGCCCGTACGGGTCCTACCCGACTTTTTTTAAATTTTTTTTAATTTTTAAAAATTAATTTATAAAGTAATATTCAATAAAAAATACTCCAACGGCTATATTTTTTCGAGATCTATAAATACAACCCATTCACAACTCATTTCACCACACCTCAATTTCCTCTCATCTTCCACTTCTTGAACTCAAAACGCTAAAATGTCTACTCCCAGAATTCGAACTCCACTCCAAACTCCACTGCACAAAACCCATTTGAGCATCCGACATACATATGGCTCACTCAACAAGGAATGTTGGATAAAATACCGGCATTTCTGAATGAGTTTTATGGTGTCACTCCCAACTCCCAAATCCCCATCTCACCCAAAGGTCAACCGGAACCTTCATTCTACGATACGACCGAATGCTACAATCCATACAACCCAGAATGTTCAACTTATGCAGCCGGTTACTCACAGCCAATCCCGGAGTCTGTTTCGGAGACTCAACCGGAACCTACGACAAAAGGGAAAGGAAGGAAACCTCGCAAGCCTACTGGAAAAAAGGCCTTTCAACCATGGGAAAGAGGAAGAAAAGGATGGGTCAAGAAATTCGTTCTCTGAAGAGGAGGATCGTGCTCTCATCCAGATTTTCATGTCGTTAAGTGAGGATCCGGTGAAAGCCACCAACCGCACGTATACTTCGATGTTTGTGGAAGTTCAGGAAATCTGGGAGCAAAACATTAGAGATGGCCATCCTCTTACTGGTCTCACACCTTTAACTGCAAATTCACTACGTGGTAGGTGGACTCGGATGAAAGAAGATGTAAACCACTTTGTCTCAGCTCATGATGATGCGGAAAGATGTGTTGGAGATAAAAGCGGTTACAATGACGATGATGTTATCAACATGGCCAAAAAGCTACACGAACAGATGCAGGGCACTGAGTTTAATAACATGCATTGTTGGGAAGCAATGAGGCACTATCCGCAGTGGCAATCTCACATGAATTTCACCAGTGCACCCGGGGTGAAATCTGCCAGGGCGCAACCTCGGGCATATGGTGGTGGATCAATTGATGAGGCTATCGATGTTGAGGTTAGTGGTGGGAGCAGTACCAAAAGGGGTTTAGACTGCAATGATGATGCGAGCGAAATTGCATCGAAGCGCCCTATGGGTCGTGATAAGGCAAAGGCCTTCCAAAGGCAGGGGGTTCGAGTGGAACCTCGGTGATGGACGGTTTGAATGAATCCTTCCAAGGCATGAATACAATTTAGGAGAAGAGGCTTGAGCTTAAAATGAGGAAGATTGAGGAAAGGAAGCAAGCTGAGGCGCGGAGGCTTGAGTTTGAGGAGAGGAAGCTTGAAGTGATGCGAATGAAGACGTAGCAGAAGTCTGCGGATACGAGAAGGCTTGCTGAGAGTCAACATGAAGCTGCTACGTTGGGGAAGTACCAAATGATGATCGAGCTCCAAAACAAGTACGACAACTTGACACCGATGGAGCATGCTATCCTGCAGAAGCTGAAGACTGAGTTCGGAATGTGATTCCTTCTATGTTTGTTGTTGTGTGCTTTCCTTTCTAATGTTGTGTGCTTTCATTTCTATGTTTGTTGTTGTGTGCTTTCATTTCAATCATGTATTAGGATTGTAATGCTGTGATGTTGTATCCGTTTGATTTCAATAAACGAGTTTTCATTAAGAACGACTATATTTTTCAATCTCAATAAATTATAAAACGAGTTTTAAGAATACAATTTGAGTAATTTCAACTTCTAAACACTCTTATAATATGTTAAGCAAGTTAAAAAAAATACGAAAAAAATAATAAAAAACACTATTCACGGTCGTCCGACGACCTGTTGGACAGTTTTTTTCCAGCAGTGGTCGTTAAATCAGCCGTCGCTCACGACCGCAACTATTCACGGTCGTCGCGACGACCTATTGGGAGTGGTCTAACTACTGTTTCAGTAGATACATCTAGTGTTTGGTTTCAAAAGGGTAATTGGTAGTAATTTAAAACGGGCTGAGACAATTTGATCATATGCCTTATTTTGTTGCAAAAGGAAACAAGGTAATATAGTGTATTTTTAAATACGAAATGGAACTATGGAAGTAATATAGATTAGATTTTTAAGGACTAATCTGAACTTTTCACAATGAGTTCAATTACTACTTTTGAAAAATACACCGGTGCCGGTGGTATGAAGAGATCACCGTAAAATTCGCTATTGAGATCTCAATGGTGCTAGTTATTCCCAAGCTTCAGGAGTGCAGAGCTCTTCGAGCTCGCTCTATCTTAGAGCGCATTGTAAGAAACTAAAAGCGTGCTCCAAATTTTTTTTATAACGCACATTACATATGGTAAAATTTTTTGAACTACATACATGTGTACGTGAACTAAAACATTATGCATTACCGTTTCATGGTAAAATTGTGAGATAAGGTGAATTAAACATTGATAGGAAAATAACTAAATTACAGTTAACCTAATAAAATAAGGTATGCGGCTGCGTTTTCTACTCTTATTTTGTGTATCACTTTTGGTTCTGCAGCGTTACCACACAACCATCTTCTTCGATCTCATTGTTGTCTCAACCAGTCGATGGTCTATTTTGATCACCGTTTGACTGATCTTCTGCAGCGTTACCACACAAATTCCATCTGCCCCGGTGAGGTATGTCTATTTTGATCACCGTTTGACTGATCTTATAAGTTATATTTATACATGACAATTTTTTTACTTTTGAAATTAACTAGTTTGGTCAGCTGCACTTGTTTGCCCACAAAATATTGCATATATAATTTGATTTCAAGATATAAGTTTTTCTAGAAACAATTTAATGTTAGATTTTGTTAAAGAAAAAGGAATTTTGACAAACTATCATGGCCTTCTAATTGCAACGGGTATGAATAATACAAGTTGACAAACCAAACAAACTACACCCTGTTATTCATGATATTCTAAGCTTACGATGTTTTATTATTATCTACACTTAATGTTACTATCAGCTTACCATCAGTAGCAAATCTCATCTTATAATCTTACCACTTAATTTTATGACTAAGAATTCCCACTTAATTTGATTCTATTAACTAATTTTGAGTATTTTGTATTATTTATTAATTTATATTTTATAGAATTGTCAATGATATTTTAATATCTGTTAATAAATGTATTTCAATTTGTTGACTATTACTTAACAAATCTTTCTCTAAAATATGATTTGCTTTTGTAGTCCAAATGATCACATACCAGGACGTATGATGGTTTTTTTTTTGAATTTATATTTTATTATGATGATCTAATTCAATGATTCATGAATTTTTTAAATATCTCTCAAATAACCTTTTTATATAATTAAATACAACCACTTTAATCAATTTATTTTAAAATTTAAGCCATTTTATGCTTACGCTCGAGATAATTATATGGGCATGAAGAGTATAGTGCGGCGCGTTACATTACTTCATGCAACAACACTTCATCCAACAAGCATCATCAATTCATCCATTTTAAGCCATTTTTTCTTTTTTTAGAATATTACTATTACAATCATAATACATCAAATCTATTAATATATCATTCATATCTTAATCTCACTAGTTAATGGCCCGTTGATACTCGACGGGGCATGGAGGCCAAACTCAAAATAAGAAATGAATATATCGTATAATAAAATGCTAAAGTTAATGAACATGTCGTATCATATGTTTTACCAACTTCGTCTTATATGAATACATTGAATCTCTTCTTACTGGTAACCGTAGAGAGAGAATATGCAATTGTTCACGTTTGAATACGGGTGAGGTGGTAGAGGCCGACGTGTGAGAAAGATTGCCAAGGACGTTTGTTTACGGTCATTGCAAAATAGACGATATGGGGAACTATATTCTATCAAAATTGATAGGAAACTCGTCTTGTAGAACGGGCTAACCATCACAATTTGAATGATAAACCTTTTGGGCTGGGTAGACTATCGATATTATATTTGCCTCAATAATATGCTTTCTAACATTAGTAACTATGAGCTAGATTTGTTCCATTTTACAATTCGGTAGTTTGATCTATATATCTGATAAGCATTATCATGCATACACTTAAGAATGCTATAGCGAAAATTGGTATATTTAAGGTGGTTCAAAAAATAATGTATAATATGAGGATCATAGTTTGTAAGAATTAACAAATTCTTGACGTACAAGAATAATAGTTTTGCATTGAGTAAAATCTAGTAAATTACTGGTATGACTTGACTTCATACGAAGGCATCCGTACCTGTAAAAGTATAAGGATATACGTTTAGATGTATTATAAATTGAGAAACATAAAACATAAATGAAAATATGTAAGTTAACAAACATATATGAAAAAATAAATTTACCTCATAATTTATCGAAAACTTCTTTGTAAACCACGTTGGTTGCCGTGTCGTACGTCTTACCTTCATTATGAGTATTTTCAGTCCCTTTCTACTTGTAACTCTAGAGAGAGCAACATACAGTTGTCTGTGGCTGAATACAGGAGAAGGTAGGTAGAGACCGACATGAGAGAGAGAGAGTGTCCCTGACTTTTATTTATCGTCATTGCAAAGCAGACGGATATAGGAAATTGTCTCCTATCAAAACTTAGAGGAAACTTAATCTCATCAGATGGGCTCATCGTCATCCTATGGATGAAAACCTTTTGACCGGCATTCATTCCAGATATCATTCTTGCTTCTATGATATGTTTCCTCAAATTAGTTACTATAAGCCTTGCTTTATTGCACAACTCAGAAGTCTGGTCAATATTTCTCAAAAGCATGATAATGCATCAAACCTTAAGCACTATACTATGATTAGGTAGTCCCGTGCAATTAATAGTGTTCAAGAATTCTACTGAGAATAATTCTGCCATTTCACTATCTACTGACTCGGTCTAGCTTATGCTATCAGCACTTAAGTACTCCACATGATCACCAGGCATTTTAGACATGACATAGTCATTAATCTCATTGACCATCTCATTAGTCGGTGCAAGAACAACACAGTGATGGAAGTCGGATCTATAGTTGGATCGACTAAGTGATCCAAAAGGGAAGGATATGTGCAGTCTACAATGGTGGAAATAGGATTACTTACTTCACGAATAAGTATGTCATCAGGTAACTTGATGTATACATCGCCATCATTGGGTTTGCCCGCGACCCCATCACCGACTTCTAGTATCCACTCGGCAAAATCTTTAGTTTCACTAGCCTCAACAGCTGATGATCCGGACTTAATAGAAAAAAAGGTGTTAATTAAAAAGAACAACATAACATAACAATTCATATGATAGTAACCGGGAATTTTTACTGTTTACCTGCAATCGCATGTTTTTTGTGAGTTTTAGAACCTCACATGAATCCCACAATATCGAAGAGCATAGAGAGGCATTTACAATATCAAATCAGCTACCACAAGGAATAACTGGCAAAATTTGCCTGAAATCTTCATTGAAGACAACTACTAAGCCACTGAAAGGATCATCTGGACATTTCATAACATCTCTTAGACTCCTGTCGAGTGCCTCAAAGCAATGTTTGTTGGTCATCGGTGCCTCATCCCAAATTATAAGTTTGGTTTGTTTGAGTAAGCCGGTGACATCAGAATCCGGCTTCAACTTGCTGCATGTTGATTCCTCATGACACTTAAAAGGAATACCAAACTTATAATGAGCAGTCCTACCTCTAGGTAGCAAGAGTGATGCAATACCACTTGATGCTACTGGAAGCACTATATCTCCTCTAGCACGAAAGCTGAAACACAACGTCCTCCAAATAAAAGTCTTGCATGTACCACCGTAGCCGTATAAAAAGAACACACCACCTCTGCCCCCGTCAACTGCATCCATAATCTTATCATAAATTGTACGCTGGTCAAACGTTGGTACAGTCCGTCGAATTCCGATCTCATGGCATCTCTGCCGTATGACATCTCATCAACTATAAACTGATTCGTGGCGTTGTCAGTTATAGACTCATCTGGAATTGGCAGAGACTCAAAAAAAGCAAGACTACTGCAGTTTTCTTTCAATAGCTTCTCAATTTCAAGCAACGCTAGGTTATGGATTTGTTCATCTGTAAGCCTCAAATCTGAATCGTGAAATGAATCAAAATGAGTAATAAGTAAATGTATATCATTTTAGTATTTCTGTAAAATATAAAATTTACTAACAAATTACCTGGATTATGATAAGTTTTTTGCTGGATGTATAGAATGTCGTCATATAAGAAGTTACATGTCTTCCTCCATACCTCCTCTGGTCTCGCTATGCTTCGAGAAAGAAGAAGCATCGTAAAAAGATGACGAAGGAAACGTGCTGATCCCCGTCATCTGTGAGTAGGCCTAAAGCCGCACATTAGTCCTTGCAGGTCTCGTAAACAACACCGTTCACTGTTCTGATATCCTGGAAACATGTTGCACCTCTAACATGATTCAACATAAGTCGCATATAGTACATGTTTTCAAATGTCATTGGCACATTATACATCCTTCCAACAGCTTGTGCCTTGGTTTTCCTACGGAACCACTTCTTCGGGCCATCCTTTCAGCAATACTCACGGGGCAACTCAGGATATGTCAATTTCCTAGCTTCCAGGTCAACCTTGTTCAGCTCAAAACATTCAAGAAACTTCGACTGCTTAACTGAAGGCTTATCAAGCAGATCCGACATGAAATCTCCATCTCTGAAAGGTACCCCCTGCTCATCCTCTAGATGAAATGCCAAACGCTAAACGACAGGTATCCTATAATGTATCTAGAATTCAAAAGTTCTCCATATTGCCTCACATGTTGAAACGTATCGGCAATCAGTACGCCTCTTAATCTCATCATTATTATTTCTGTTTATGAATGTAACACCCGCTCTGTCACTTCCTTTCAACATGTACTTGAACAAATATTTCATTGAAGCCCCACCTTTACAGTATTATATGTTAATGTGAGATTGGTACTTCAGGAGCAACTGAGCATTGTATGGGACAACAAACCTGTTTAAAAATGTCGACTCATATACTAAGTTCGACAACATATAAATCTAGATTTACGACAATAACCTAAGCATACAATTTAATTAATATAAATCTACCTCTGTTGTCAAGCTGAACTCCATTTTTATCGACGGTGACACATGTGTCCCTTCTTCGATATATTTGATATCCAGCATCGTCACCATAGGTATTTTCGTTGTAGCTCTTTGGAAAATGTTTGGAGCACCTGTTGTCCTCCATGCATGGAGAAGTAGGTCTAGTCGGACCACATGATCCGTGAATCATATGGGTTGACACTACGTCGTTCAATTTTGGATTAGTATCCTTGTCGGGTAACTCCGCACATATGTAGTCATCAATGTTATTTTTAATTTTCTCCTCATCCGTCTTATTCAGGATTACCAAAATATGAACATGCGGAAGTCCTCGCTTTTGGAACTCAACAGTGTCTATGACTAAAAAAATTCAGAGTAATAGATATTATAAAGCATTTTTGGATTTCATAGAATATAAACATGTAGAGACAAAAAAAAATACCAACTTACGTGCTTTTGGTTTTTCAAACATATGTCCATCCTTTATATCACTGATTAGCTCATCAAGTTTCATCTTGGCCATCCCATATGTTTTGGCATAAGGATTATATTGGTCGACCATATCTTTGATGCTGGCTGTTATAGAAGTGTCCAAACCCTTCCCATCACCACTGACATACATGCATATATACAAATTTACTTAAATGACTAATTATCGTGTAATATTATTTTTATTATAAGGAATTTTATTAAACAATATATAGATATTACTGGCACTAACCCAAGAACATTGATTCTGTTTTGTACTTCGTGCTCATTGTCATAGATGTATAGTTGAGCAAACTTTGGTTCTTTTCCTTCGTCTGGCAACAAAGAGCCGATGTTGTGGAAATTCTGACCACCCATCTTGAAACAATAAGGACCCGACCTTTGTTAACCTCTTTGTCTATTTTCCCACCCATAGAAGTAAAAGAAAACATTATGTTATATGCCCGTAAGTTTTCAATAAAACTCCGACTCTTCTCGTGTCTATCCTCTAGGAGATCACTTAACAACTGAGGTGGTTGTTGAAGAATTGGAAGCTTGGCCTGACCTTTCATGCAACATAGCGTGAACTTAGGATTCTCTTTTTTTTGATTAGGTGGTCTCCTTTCTTCAAACCAGAATAAAGCACCACAATGTTCACATTTATACTCTGGATCACCCATGTCCAAATACGATGCACATGCATTTGGAGCAATAATTTTATTGGAGAGACTACAAAATATGTAATTGTCATCCATTATCTTATGTTTGCAGAAATAATAAGGGTTATTACATTGAGCCCCATCGGAGCCGAAAATCTAAGAATTGGACATGTGAAATGGATTGTATTTTAACGTTCAAATGTTGGAGTTGACCTCAGTTAGAAATTGGGACATTTTTGCAATTGAAAGAATGTTAATGGATATTATTTGTGTTTTTTCTTAATGTAATGTAATGGGTGTTCATCAGAGAATTAATTGTTCACATTTTGGGTTGCAATTTATCTGCTTTGTTATTGTTTGTTAACAATAATAATATGGACAAAATGTATTTTCAGGTTTTAATTCGAGTCGTAGTCGAGTTTGTGTGGACTAAAATGTAATTTTATTTTTCTCGTTAATTGTCATCTATTTTTTACTAAAGTGTAATTACAAAATCTAACATGGTGCAGGAATGAAATTTTAACAATTAATTTGTATATCCTTGCATAATTAATAATGATTTTGAACAATGTCGCATAAACCATTTTCGCACCAGCTCCATTGGTTTGACTTTACCATAATAATAAAATAAATTATTTACCGTCGAGTATCTATAATTCTAATGGATACTAAATGATGTATGCCGAATATTTTTTTAAACGAAATATGTGACAGATACATAAAATTGAATGTAGAGGTTTAAAAAAATGCACCCAAGAGCATTGATCATGTTGTCAATTCCGTGTTCAGCGTCATATATGTAACGTTGTCAAAATTTTGGAGTTTGTACTTTGTTGGGCAATAGTGTTCCAATTTTGTGATCGTTTTAGCCACCTATCTTAAAGCAATAAGTACCTTTTCATTTATTGATTTCCTTGTCTATTTTCAACCCATTGAAGTAAATACAAAGATGTTATATGCACTAATAATAGAACAATTATATAAACTGAGTACCTACTGGATAAACAACTAATACCTGTAGAACATATTTCCAAATTATTATAGTTCAAAACAATGATCATGAAAGATCAAGAAAATAAAATTAGAGCATAGAGACTACTGATGGACAAAATTCTACATCAAATGCCTCGATTTCTTCTATAATGTAAAGAAACAGATGCAAATCTATAATCTGCAGACTTAGGAGATTTAATCACCAAAGAGAAATCCGCTTTAATTAATTACTACATGTTGCCACTCAAAATTTCGAACCACTCCAGTTGCTAATTTGTGAGTCAAACTTTCCATGCCTTTTAAAGGAACCATAAGGCACAAATTTTGACACCAAGCAATAATCTTGGCCATTGATACCTAAGAACAACACCAATACCACCCATATGTTGACTCTACTAAACTGTAGCATCAAAATTAACTAAAATGATACCAAGATCCAGAAATAACCAAGGTGCTGTCACAATTGACTATGCAGCACATAAATATCTTGTACTGACTATATCTATTTCATCCTTAAAATAGTGCATTAAAAATTCAATAAAGTAAATTTTCAAAATCATAACAAAATTTATATTCAAAATGTTCAATGTAGTAAATATATAAGATAGAAGGTAATATTTGAATAAATAATGAGTAAAAAGTAGAAAATGTGTTAGAATTCACGTAAATGTTGATAAGATGATGGTTTTTATTTAATCCAATGCGTAACTTTATTGGTAATTTTTAATGTATCCATTCGTAACTGTATACCTAAATAAATATTGATTTATTTGATAACTGGAGAAGTATTGAGTATTTAATAAATGCTCTACTTTTAAATTTTCATTATTTCAATTTATGTTATTTAATAAAAGAATATTTTAATAAATAAATAATTTAATTAATTAATAAATTATTCAAGTTTGATGTCTATGGATTCGTCTAAATTATGTATTGAGTCAACATTAAAAATAAATAATGGGAGTTATATGGTACACTACATCTTAACAACTTAAAATGTTCCACAACCAACATACCAAATTTAAAATTGTAATAACCAATCAAAATCCTTCATATTTCCATATAGTTGATAATGATAATGTGGCATGCTTTAATATGGAGGAATGGGTTTTCTTTAATGTATAGATAATATTTTAATAAATAAATAATTTAATTAATTAATAAAATATTCAAGTTTAATTAATTAAGTAATGGTGAATTATAAAGGACTGTACTGTCCCTCGCAAATCACAATTGTGTATTTCTTTTCAATTTAAAAGGATAGTAATAAATAAGAATCTGATGAAAACAAAAAGGGGTTGAGATTTAAGCTTCATAATTCACTTGATATGTGTATATTGTATTCTATAGAGCAAGCTTCACAACTCAAAACAGTCTTATAGAGGTCCTCATGAGCAAGAACAATGGTGAATCTAATTGAAGTAGTAGAACATTCAATTAATGCAGGAACTCGTTTCTTCATAACTGGTATTAACTATAAAGTTCTAGCCTCATAAACTCACAACTTATTACCAAGGTGTTGATGTCTTGTATACCTGTTGTTTTGGGAAACATATAGTGTATGGTAATCATAGAAAGGCATGATAACTCTTTTGCTCATTAACCAAACAACATAATGCTCACCTATATAAAATCTTTCTTTCTTCTTCCCTGCACATTGTGGACTCCAGTGCAGCAGATCAGCAGAAACTTGGAGCATCGAATCAGAATCGGGAATATCTGATCCCCAAATCGTTATATCTAACTGACTGAACCAGAATAACTCAGTCGTCTCTGAAGAATGCGTTCTGGAAGACAACACATTGGCAATATCCTCCAGTCTTCTAAATTTCACTGCATAGTCACAAAGGTATCAACTAATGTGATTTTCTAAGTTCCATATAACCAAATAGGGTATACAACAACCGAGCTTAGGTGCATTACTTCTAGAAGTCATTGTTGTGTTCCAAGCAATACCTTTGCAGCAGCATCTAGAGAGACCATCTCCATCTACTTAATTGGTAAATTTTATGAGGTTCTGTAAAACACTAAACTTTATATGCATGAATATTGAATATTTCATATCAACTCCATCTTGCTTAAACATCTATAAAAAACTATTCTAGGAAGGGGTCGATCACGTAGAGCATAGCATACAAAAACGATCATAAAAACAAAAGAACATATAACTCGTCACATGTCATCGAACACTTTATGTGGTCATTTAAAATGACAAAAAGGTAGTAAGAAACACAATGAAATCTACCTGTTATCTGGGAATAAAAGGACAGAGATATTTGTTGGGTCCGAAACAGTTATCCTTCTCCAAGATTCTGCTTTCCATCATCAATAGTATGTCTGCAAATAAAAATTAAAGCCTGTTGTAAACATTTGCAGTATTGATCCAACTTATATGGGAGCACAGTGAAAGAACTAATAGTAAACCTCTGAGACGGGGAAATACTATACATAAATCTGGGTTTATTTGGTGATGACACATGATGCGTACAAATGGATCGAGAGAGAAAGAGAATGAAACTGAACCCGATGGTTTTGAATAGATGGGTGTGGATCCTTTAAACTAATTAGAGAATGATTTGAAAAATAGACGGATGAATGAATAAGTAGAAATGAGAAGTCAATCAAACCTCTCAAAGTCATCAAACACGACAATATCAGGAACGATCTCACTGTAAGATGTTACCGCATCCAAATCCGTCCTCATGCCTAATATTTTCTCAATTCAAACAACCAAATTGAAACTCAAATGCAATCGAATTTTTCATAACAATCAGAAAAGAATATAGAAGTACATTACCAGTATGTAGAGATGGGGAGGAACTGGCTGCAACTCGAATTAATCGAAAACATAGGCTCACCGATCAATTGAGAGTCGATTCGCAGTTGCTTCTCCTAATTTGATCTTGAATAAGGTTTTAATTCAAGTGGGGCGGCATGGCGTTGTCAGCGGAGATGGCTTGGGAGATGATCTGGGAGAGGCGATTGATTGAAGATGGGGAAATAATAACATTAAATTTTAGACAATGAAAACATAACCAGCCTGCCACATAGACATTTATTAGCCAGTAGGAACGCTCATCAATTCCACATAATTGATGATGTGTATTGAATGAGAAGGCTTGGTTTTTCTTTTAATATATAGATAGATAGATTACAAAATTTTCACTCAATCTATCACAAGCTAGCATACACTAGAACACAATCCCACTCTCGACGGGAATCGAACCCATAACCCCATAACCTCTGGGGTTATGACACCTTAGCCTAACCAATTGAGCTAGACCTCATTGTCACTTGCATTACCATTGCAATACCTGCATTTCTAAAACATGTAAAACCCGAGAATTTTATTTTGTCCTACTATTTATTTGTTATTTACTTTTTCTTTTTCTTTTTTTTAAAGTAGTGGGAAGTGGTGGTTATCTATTAAATTTTCCTTCAGCAAAACTTCCCGAGAAAACCTAAATATCATTTGACCTGCCAATCCGTATTCTCAAGCCATCAGCTCTCTCTTTGTCTTGTTCCTTGTAGCTGATCCTAACGTTCCGTTTGGTATCGTTTTGAACTCATTCTATGGAATGAGTCTACAACACTATTTTATTTCTAAAGAATGGGTATTTAGAATGGAGTTGAAGTAGAAAATTGAGTGTTTGGTTTGTAAGCCTTGAGGAGGAAGCCCAATATTGACTTGTGTTTGATAGTTGCATTTAATTGAGCTGAGACTAAATTTTAATGCAATTCCCATTACACCCTTAATGTTCATGTAGAGATTTACATAAAACGTTTTTAGTGTTTAAAAATTTAGCAGCTAGGAAGGAGCTTGTGGGAATTGTAGCTTGTTGACAATTGCATAAAACATTTCATGTTTTATATTGTTTAAACATTATATTTTTACTTATAATTTATAGTAGTAAAATATTTATTAAAATTATATTAAAAATTTATATGGTCAATACTCATTATGTAATTTAGTTTAGCAAGTTTAGTACTAAAAGAATTAATTTTCCTAAATTTGTATGATAATTATTCACAATTAGCTCATACTCTAATTGATATTTCATAAGTCAGTTGGTAGTTTAAATAGTTGATTAGTTAGTTGATAAGTTAATTGATTTTTATAAAAGTGTTTAGTAAATTAATTAGTTAATTAGATAATATTATATATGAAATAGGCGTAAATTTTCTGAAGGAACCTGGGTTGAAACATGAGAATACGAAACCTAGGCCTACTTACCCATTTTTTTATATGACTTCATAACATGTACTGTTGTGGAATGAAATCAAATAACTTTTCAAAACAAATCACAAAATTTACAAACAACATCCTGCAATGCTCAATTTATCGTCATATCTATTAAATAATTCGAAAAATATGCAAAGCAATGTCAAGATGGTTGTTAAATTAATTACAATAGAAGAACCCTCATCCATGTAAGCGAAACATGTTTGCACATGATTATACGAATCTTAGACCACTCAAGTGTAAGTTAACATCAAATATAAATTACAAAAATTTACGTAACAGTGTTGGATATCACTACAAGATATTTAATCTAATCTAACCCTTAAAAAGAGCCGTATTATTAAGAGGGCTCCTAAAAGGGATCTGCCGTATTGTCCGTTGAAGTACAAATTAAGAGTCATAATTTTAAAATTACGACTCAAAATTAGAAGTCGTATTTTCTTTTACCTTCTTTTAGTTAATTTTAAGGCCTTTTTTAGTTCATTTTTACAACTCTTATAAAGAGTAGTATTAGATAAAATCTATTGTAGTGGATCGATGTCAGGTGCTGCGAGAAAAAATCCTTCATTGTCAGAGGCATCCATTTTTTTCCCTTGTTTTTCCAGATTACATGACCTTCATCCCCAGATTATATGAGGGGATCGATGTCTGGTGCTGCGAGAAGATGACGATGGTTAGTGATCTAGTGTGTGGCAGTTTCGGCGTGTTCCCAACGGCTTCTTATGCTTCAACGTCCTTTGCTTTAGTTCGTCCGCTCAATTCGCCTTGTGTGTTTTAATTTGATTGGCTCCGCTATTTTCCTCCTTTCTCATTTCCCCGTAGCCTTTGTTTCTTCACACTTTCAGTCCCCATACCTTTCTCTTTGCAGTTTAATCTTTTTCTTTTTACAGAAATGGCCCCTCTAAAAATCTTTTCTTTCCAATATTCCCCCTCAAAGAGGAAGGTAAATGTTCTTTACATTAATCTTGCTTAAGATTTCCTGTAAATTCGTAGAAGGTATTGCCTTAGTTAGAAAATTGGCTAATTGATTCTTGGTAGATACATATTCCACTTTGATTATGCCTTCATTGACCTCTTCTCTTATGAAATGGCAATCTACCTCTATGTGTTTTGTTCTTTCATGAAGAACTGGATTTCTGGTAAGAAAGATTGTAGATTAATTGATTGTCACAGAACAAGGTAATAGGATAGCTTATCTTGATTCCAAAATCAGACAGTAATGATCTACGCCAGATAATTTCACAACTTGTGAAAGCCATTGCTCTATATTCTGCTTCTGCAGATGATCTACTAACTTTCTGTTGTTTATTTGACCTCCAGCTGATTAAGGAGTTTCCCATAAACACACAATACCCTGTAGTTGATTTCCTTGTTATTGGACAAGCAGCATAATCAGAATCACAATATGACACTAATCTTTGATCCTCATCTGCAGACATAAAAATTCCCAGACCAATATTTCCTTTGACATATTTAATCACTCTTAGTAATGCATTCATGCATGTGGTCTTTGCATGGTTTCTCCATGAACTGGCTTAATATTCCTACTGCAAAGTTCAGATCTGGTCTTGTAATGGTTAAATAAATGAGTTTGCCAATCAATTTTCTATAGAAAGTGGGATTACTTAGTCTCTCTGAGCTATCTGGTAGTAGTTTTAGATTTTGCTCTATAGGAGTCACTACTGATTTATAAACAAGTAATCCTGCAACTTCAATAATCTCAAAAGTATATTTTCTTTGTGATATATGGACCCCCCTTGTATTTCTGGCAATTTCAATTCCTAGAAAGTACTTCAACTTCCCAAGATCTCTTATTTTAAATTCTGACTGCAAATATGTTTTAATTTAATTAATTCCATGCTCATTTTGTCCTCCTATGATTATATCAATATATATCAGTAGACCGCCAACCGGGTGAGAACCGGTTTGAGTTTCATTCGATAAATATCGAATAAAATGGAAGTGGTAGTAAAGTAGCTTAGTTACTTACCACTTTGATACAAGTTAATTGTGTTAGAATTCTTGTTTTATACTATTAATTAATAAACAAACATGAATATATTTTAACATTTTTCAAGGATATAAATTCTTTACCAAGTAAAGCATCAATCACTTGATATTTTTAACATTCATTTGTCATTTTGCAACTAGCATAAGGGTTAATGTATCTGCGTTTCTTTAAAATACATACATGTAGTACACATCAAATACTGATTTTTTTCATTACTAAATTAAAATGCTCAACGATTATTTCTTTCAACTTCTGATAATTTTGATAATGTTATTAAATTAGCGATGTAAATTACATTAAATATATACTTCTTAGGATCTGTTGTCATGACCTGAATAAGGAAAACAGATTGATTACGATGCAAAAAAACACGAATGTAATCACTGTTCAGTATGCACAGATAACTCATCAAAGCTGCTCACAAACACACCTTAAATGCAACGGTAAGTGGAGTGTTATTTGACAATAGAAGCTGGCAGGATGCTTCCTTTCCCACCTCAACTAATCAACCAGTATACATTATAACCCCAAAAAAATAAAAATTAGCAACCAATAAGAAAATAACAAAAACTTCAATCACAATCAAAAGTAAGATTTTCAATAGCATCGAAACATACGAGGAAACGTGAGCCCTTGAGGTTTGACATCTAGGAGCCGAACCATTTGGCATACAGAAGATGCATTTGATCTTGCTCTGTGGGACCTTGATGATTCGGTCTGAGATGGGAAAATGTATGTCACTCTCAGTTTGATATTGGTTGACTCTAAAGTCTAAACTATATGCTAGGAGTCAGAGGCATTGCTACAATTTAATTCCGTTTCATTTTTAGATTCAACCATTTGACTTCATATATAGTTACTAGTATCATTTTCAACATTGACGAAAATAAATAAATTGCACGAAGTTTAAATGAATGAAAAAAAATGATATGTGGTGATATATTATATTAATAAAGTTATTGATATTGAAAAAAGTACTCTATCTATACTACTAAATGATTTACAATTTTGAATTTTTTCGATCAACCATTTCTAATTTTCACACGAATTACCGTTAAACGGTAATGGTTGGTAATGGTTAAATATTTAATTAAATTATGTTTTTGAATATTATTTAATTTTCATTATATGGTTTATTTATTTTATTTAATCACTCTATAGTTTTTGATCAACTCATAAAATTGAATATGATTAACCTAAAAAGTTCAAATTGCAAAACATATTCTCCTTTAACTTATATATCACCAACAAATAAATACTTTGTTGGATTTTTCTAAGGTTATGCATGCTTCTGTCTTGCCTGGCAATAAATGCCTAATCACAAATTAAAACGTTTATTTCTATTAAACTTTAATATACTAAAATTAGAAAAAATAGATAAATTTTTAAATTTTAGAACGGTATATTTGGTTATTTTGATTAATACTTGTATTTTTCTAATTTTAATATTCATAGGACGATCACTAGGGGATAAGGCGCTCATCTTGTATTAAAAACCTAATTGTGTATAATCAATCAATTGGCTGGCTCTTCTTTATTTGTAAATTTGTTGAGTGTAAAATTTTAAGTCTATGATTTGTGTGTAAATGTAAGATTTTTAAATATTTGTTTGTGTATAATAACTCTATTTTTTATAAGTGTGAAGTTTGTAGGGTAGTTAAAAATGACAAATATATAAAGTTATGTCGGACGGAGGAAGTAAAATAAGTGGCTTGTGTTGTAATTCATAATGTTATCCTTTCCTTCCTTTATACCAACAAAAAAAAAGAAGACGTGACCTTATATATAGTACTCCCTTCGTTCCAAAGAACTATTTCCATTTTGACTTTAACCGGTCAAATATCTTCGACTTTGACCGCGAATTACTCTTAAACTATAATAGTAAATAATTTAATAAAATCATATAATTAAAAGTTAATAATTAAATTTTCATTATATAATTTTATTAAATTATTTATTAGTATTATATTTTAAGAGTAATTTACGATTAAAGTCGAAAACAGTTAACCGCAGAATATTAAAATGAAAATATTTCTTTGGTACGGAGGGAGTGTAATATAATAGTAACTAGTAAATGACTTAACTTGCAATTATACCAACTACTTTGGGGGAGAAACTAAAGTTGGAGTTGCAGAACCACGTGGCGTCATCTGAATCAAGTGAGAGCAATGCTCTCACCCCCAGCATATACCAAACCCGGGTATTGGGGTAGTTCTGTTTTAGTTTTGAGTTCAGTTAGATTAGTAAATTTTGTTCATCTTCAAATTTAGGTATTGAGTATACCCGGTCTATATTTGTTGGTGGTTTCCGATCAATCGAGTAGTTAGGCCGTCTGAGGTAAGGGGGTTTTTTTTATCACTTTTGATTCTATTTTATATTGTTATAGTATATATATAATGTTTTATGATTTGACAAAATACTTATGATTATTATATCAAGTAATATGACTTGATATAATAGTATATTCGAAAATGATCAAGTATGTATACCCATAAATGTTTTATATAATTTAATAATTTATATTTTATTCTGGTGAATACAATAATTTATTTAATTAATAATAATATTAAAATTATTGTCTATGGATTCGTCTTGTCATGGTGAATATAATATATGTTTAAATATATTTAAGATTTTTTTAGATAAGTTCATATAAATGTTTACATGGATTATTTTGCAAATTTAAAATTTACACAATTAATAGATCTCATTTAACAATTTTTTTATTTTAATGTATAAATAATTTATTTAATTAATAATAATATATAAGATTGGTGTCTATGAATTTGTCTTGTCGCGGTGAATCCAAATATATGTTCAAAATATTTTTTAAAGTTTTGCAGATAAAATTATATGTGATTTAATAAAAACTATGTATACAATACTAAGTGTACTTGTAAATTATTATTTTATTTGTAGTTGGGAAAATTACACCTGCCCCCCTGATAAACACCATAATAATATCGGGGGCCTTAACATTTCAACAATTACAGATTGGTCCATTTTCTATTTTCAAAGCTTACCATCCAAATATGGCCTTATTTTAAAGGGATAATTACATAGGGATACCCACTTAGAAGCGTTTACTCATATTCGCATTACTTATGAACAATTACAGCTTTAGTCAAATCAGATTAGGCTTAATTTGGTTGTTTCATTTGAAACAACCAAACATGGCCTTATGGAATTTTAAATTAAAAAAAAAAATCATCTTCTTCTCCCTTCATCTTCTCCAACAGTCCACATACTTCTTCCATCTTCTTCTTCCTCCATCTTCTCCAACATACTTCTTCCTCCATCTTCTCTTCTTCTTCTCCGGTAAATTTCTTCCTCTTTCTTATTCTTTCTACCTTTTCAAATTTCTAGCTCCTCTTTTTCTCTTAATTAAACTCTCTCTTCGATCCAAAATACCATTTCTTAATTAAACTTAAAACACTAGATCTCTTGACCAATCGTGTAGTGT
The DNA here is from genome assembly GCA_026545765.1 of Plantago major. Classification (NCBI taxonomy): domain Eukaryota; kingdom Viridiplantae; phylum Streptophyta; class Magnoliopsida; order Lamiales; family Plantaginaceae; genus Plantago; species Plantago major. Next base: position 101,687,613 of record CM048841.1, on the reverse strand, counting down.
ATGTTTGTTTGTTTAATGCATTTGTGTGTTGTGTGTTTGTTGCATTTCCATTTACTTTTAAATTCTCAGCGGTTTGTTGTAACATATTCTTGCTCAATAAATTATAAAACGAGTTTAAAAAATACAATTTTATTCATTTCAACTTTTAAACGATCTTACAATATGTTAAATATGTAAAAAAAAATATCATTAACAAATATCAGCTTGTTTATTTATTCATTTACTATCGCATTGTTATAATTATTCATTACCTGCGAACTCTTTCACTGAATAATCAGAACATTGATCCATTTAGAAACCGAGAACGACACCTGTTTGTATCATTAAGTAAACAAACAAACTATGAGAACAAAGTCCTTAATTTTAGTACAATCAGCAGTATCATATATTGCAATAATGTTTTGTAACTTTTACCTCTCTTGTTTGAAACAATTAGGAGTACGATGTATTTCAAATTCACAAATGATACAGAGCACAGAGTAAGAAAATTACAGTGAATTTTTTGTTTTTTGAATCCATATTATAATGTACAAAAAATCTACAATTTTGAAAAATCACCAAAACCATGGAGAAGTAGTATATTATATATGCCCTTAAATTAGAAGAAGCTAGAACAAATTGAACCAAAACTTGCAGCAAATAACTCTATATAGTTTCGCTCAAATCTCAACTTAAAACGAATTTTTCAATACCTGATAATTAAATGTTTTTGGTTAATTATAATAGTAAAAAGGATTTGTGCTTCATACTCGCTAGAGGTCAAATCTACATACGCCACAAACGAACCCGATCTAATTTAATTACAACGCCACAAACGAACCCGATCGCACAAATGAGCCCGATCGGTAACCCCGCCAACCCGACTCTGATAGGGTAAATTAGCATGTGCCCAAATAATGAAAGTAAAATATTTTTTGACATTAAATAGCATCCGTTAGGGCCGCAACTATAAACACTAATGACCACATAAAAAAAAACATAGTTGTTACTCTGTCACACTTGTCCCGAGCTCATGGGGCTAAGATTATTTTCCAACGGGTAGTGGTCGTTGTCACCGTCGTGGTGCAAAATGTACTGCGACGGGTGATGCTAAGATTTCATAAGTCTTTGACTAAATTTTAATGCAAGTGATATTAATATGACTAGATTGTTTGTGACAAAATTTTAATGCAATTCGAATTAAATACATAGTATGTAACAGCCTAAAAATTTGTTTTTCGAATTTAAACGTTTTAAAACGAACCGAGCGTTGAAGAGTAGTTTGTAGAGATAGCGTGGATCTTTGGCCCAATCCCTAAAACCCTTCACTTCCAGCTCAAACTCTTTATTACACCAAGATTTAATGTCCATAATTGTCTTTAATCCCAATATTAATCCACAGGAGTTACAAAACAACCAAAAGCCCTCATGTTCAATAGACTCACGTCTGTTTCTCAGACCTCAGCATCAGCATCGCCTCTCTTCTTTAGTTAGCGTACTCCTCCAGAATTTTAGAAGGCTTCATCCTTTTTCTTCTGTTCGTTTTGTTCAGAGGCAAGGGGGCTGCATCTTTGTGATTTTTTGTTCGTGATTTGCATAATGATTCACACAATTTAGTTTTCAGGCAAGTTCCCATAGGACTTGCATTCACGTTTATAAGTTGATTGTTATAATTATTAGTTATGTTGTATACAAGTTCCCCTAACATTTCATCCACGAATAATTGGTTGTTGTTTATGATATAATATGCTATGCTTGCAAGTTTTCCTAGGTTTTATTCACGTTTATGTGTATCATTATAATTTATGTTGTATGCAAGTTGTTTGGGTTAAAGTTTTTAATAGTATGTGATGTGAAGATTATGATTTATGTTCGTCGATATACGAATTTGTGATTTTGGTGTATCTGTTTCAGATTTCTGGAAAGGCTATGGTGAGTTTATAATTGTATTAATAGTTTATTCATATAGAATTTAGTTAATAGAATAACTCGTGCACAGACAAATCGTGAGGACATTATTATAATATTGAAAATTCAAAAAAATGATATTGTACACTAAATATGGTATTTTAATTCTAAATACCATATCTTAAAATACTATCAAACATGGTATTTATATCCAAACACCACTTCAATTATCATGATTTTTATATCGGGCCCAAATACCATACATTTGTGAATAACAAATACCATTTCCCAACCAAACGACTTGTTAAGATTTTTGTAGATAAATTCATATATCTACATGGCTTATTTTGCAAATTTAAAATTCACACAATCAATGGATCTCATTTAACAAATTAATTTTTTATTTTAATATATAAATAATTTATTTAATTAATAATAATATATAAGATTGGTGTCTATGAATTTGTTTTGTCGTGGAGAATCCAAATATATGTTCAAAATATTTTATAGAGTGCAGATAAAAATACATGTGATTTAATAAAAGCTATGTATACAATTTAATATACTAAAAATAAATTGTATATTTCTAAATTATTATGTCAGATTACATATTAAACATTAAAATAAAATGATATGGCTAATTGTTTTAGAAATTTGAAATGAAGAAAATTAAAGGCGGTTTTGAATAAGGAAAAGAAAAGGAAAGCGATATATAAAAGCCTGTGTAAAACTTTCATTTTCAAATGAAAAACAAAATATAAAATAATGATTAAAATTATAACCACCATAGATAGATGTCCATTTTATTTTTAATTTAATTTTATAAATGAAAGTGTCACGTCAAGGTGAAGAGTTTGCTAGACATGTAACTCTCCCTCGCCACTTTCAACCGTCAACACGCTTTGTTGCGAGGTAGATAGTTTCTTTTTTTTTTTTTTTTTTGTAATAGTTAGTATTTCATTTGGTGTGTAGATAGTTTCTTTTCTTTTTTTTTTTAATAGTTAGTATTTCATTTGGTGTGTAGATAGTTTCTTTTTTTGTGTTTTACTATTGATGTGGGGTAAATCCGGTTAAGTCAAATTCCAGGGTCAAGAGTGTAGTTCAGTAAAGTCCAATGGTCAGTTCGCGTGGTTGGGATTGTTTTAGTTCGAGGGTCCGGCAAGAGCTCAGTAGTTTGGTCCGGCAAGATTGGGGTCCGGCAAGAGCAACCTGGGTCCTTGAGCTGGATCTAGAGTCCGGCTCCAGCTTGATTAGGGGTGTTATGAACCCAGATAAGGCACTTCTCGGTTCAATCCTATGATGGTCCGTCTCCTGGTAAGGGCCAGCGAAGTTCGATCCGGACTTCTCCTGGGTACAAAAGGAAGGGGTTAGACCCTTTTGGGCCGGCCTGCCTTGGGCAGTCCGGGACTAAGACTCAACTTGTATGACGGGCTGATCGAGTTATCTCGGACCCGAAAGTTAGAGAGTAGATTTTTGAGTGGTAGTTGCGTACCTTAATGAGTAGTAAATGCGGGATATTTATAGAGGAAGCTTGGGGGACAGGCTGTCTGAATTCCCGGGATCTTGTCGGCTTGGTGATAACGTGCCACGTGGTCTCGGAGGTAGGTGGCGCGTTTATCTCACGTTAGTGATGGCGGACTTCCTGCAAGCGGACCTTTTGTAGAGATCGAAGTCCGTTAAGACCTTAATGCCAGGCCTTTTGGGTACTTTCCTTTAGGATTTGTATATGAAGTTTTCCCATTCTGGAAGAACTCTTTACTGGTGCCGGTCCTTATGTTTGTCTTGTGTCGGGCTTTCCTTCTGGGTGGCGGACTTGACTTCTCAGACCGTGGCTAAAAGCGTTTCTCGAGTTCTCGGGTGGCGGACTTATATGTCCATATCATAAGTCCCCCCAGTTTCCAAGTATCTTAGTAAAAGATAGTTGTGAAATTCTTAGAACTGGTCCGTCGTGACTGGTGTTTTTCCCGATGGTCGGCTTCTGGGCTCGTAGTATTCATCACAAATGAGAGGCCCAAAGGTCGGCCCAAGCCCAGGCCCAATAGGTTGGTGTCATCAGGCTGATGTGGCGAGATTTGATTGGACCTCTCTCTTTATAAATACTCTCTCAGCTCAAAATCTGGCTCTGTTTTTTGGTTTCTTTCATTTCTTTCTTCCGTCTGAAAATGGTCCGTGACAATTTTTCGATGGTCGATCCTTTTTCTTATCTTCTGACTTATATGAACCGTGCTGTTTTTCTTTCTAAGGTCTTTTGGCTTGACGGGCCTTTCTTCTTGAGTGTTGGTCCGTCGTCCGCTTTAATTATCTGAGGGCTATGCTTCTCCGTCTCGTCTGTCTCTTCCACTATTCACCATTTTCTACGTTCTCGTTACTTTGGAAATGGTGGTGGTGGAAGAGGTGAACTTGTCGTAGATTGTCCGATCAGGAGGTTGGACCGGCATTATTCGTTTGGTTACAGTATACCAGTCTCCCCAAGTTCCGGACTTGGTAAAAAATGCCAAGGTGGAACTTTGATAGAAGTCCGTCGTGAGAAGCCGAACTGTAATCTTGGCGTTTTAAGGCGAATCATTAGTGTGTCCCTTAATCTTCCGGGCCGTTGGATGGAGGACACGTGGTACGATCGCAGTGATTTAATGTCACTATATATAGGTGATGTGGTAAATCCGATTTTCTCACTTTTTATCCTCCTTTCTTGTTTTCTGATGTCGGGATCTGTACGCAGGATGTCGGAATCCGCGAGGATTGCTGGCCGGTCCATTGGTAGCCTAATCTTGGGTGAACTGTCTTGGGGCAATATGAATGCCGTGGAGGACTATGATTTTGCTGAACCGGGTGATCCTAGGTACCGGCACTGGGTATATTGTGCTTGTGGGGAGAGACATCCGCCGGTCTATTCTGGTTCCGGGACCATGGATGATCCTATTATTCTCGACCCCGAAGGTGATCCTGCTTTGCGCCCGGTGGTGTTTACAAGGTTGGCTGATGAGATGAGAAATCAGATTCAGTTGAGGATGCATGCGTGGGCTGAAGCTGCCGGTTCGAAATCTGAAAGCTCGACCTCTGGAAGCCGTTGAATGGAGGCGGGGTATGCACCGTTATTTGTATTGTCCATTTTGTATTACTTTCCCGTTGTATGGGCCTCGGGCCTCAAAAGTGTTTTGTACTCATGAATATTGCTGAAATGAAACTAGAATCGTATTTTGTTGCTGAAGTCGGTCTTTTGGCTGTGGGTTTAATGGTCCGTCATATTTGCGAAAAGACCCGTCATCTGAATTTGAAATGTGATTCGATTTAAATAATTCGAACCCAATTCGTGATTCAGGCGTTTTTTAGAACGGTTTAGGCCGGTTTGATTTGTAATCATTACAATCCCGTGGATCGATGCAACGGTTGGATCGAGGGCCCATGGGCCTGGTTCGACCGGCCCAGTAACTTCTATATATACTGCCGACTGCCCATCATTTTCGCACTTTTTACTTTCGCGAAAATTTACCTAGAGAGATAAAGAGACCGTCGTCCATCTTGTGAGAGAAGCCTCAGTGTGCCCGCGAGCTTGTGTGTAGTCCGGGATCTGCTGCTATTTCCTTCAAACAAGTAAGCTTCTTTATTATGGTGTTTTATTTCTGTCGGCCCTTATTTCTTTTGTCGGTCCGTAGGTCTGTAGATAAAAATAGGGTAGAGGACCGAGGTTGGGGCTTAGGTTTATTTAAATCGTTTCTTTCATTCCTGTAGACTCCCCATCTCGGTCTTTTTCGTCGTTATATCGGTATGTCGAACCATGCTAGCGACTTGGGTGATCTTTTTGCAAATGAGGGTGAAGAAGTTATACAGCCGGCGCCCATAATTAACCTGGACTCAGACCAAGGCTCTGAGGTGGATGAAGGACCGTCGTCCCCATCTGAAGTCGAACTGGTGGAATCTTCTGGTGCGAGGATTGAGCAGGTGGATCCCGAGCCTCGTCCGACGGCCGCTATTCCTCCGGGGCCTATTCATCCGAGGAACCCATATCCTTTATTTTCGTACGCCAGTCTCGGGTACAATTTTAGAGCTACCCCTTATGCAGACGGATCCGTTCCTGATTTTGAGGCCGGGAGTTCATCCGCAACTGTGCAGACGGCGCACGTTCCGTTGATAGAGGAATCTTCTTGGGAAGGCAGTGAGTCACCATTGTCCTTTGATTCGAACCCCCCTATGAGGAGTAGGACCGGCCTGAGCGACCCGCCGGCAGATCCCGAGGCTCAATCAGAGGCGGCTGCCTCGGAGGATTCGTCTAGTGGTGATTCGTCTTCGTCGGACACATCAGATGTGAGCTCGTCCGAGGATTCTTGGGGATCGGAATCGGATGAGGAAGGTGTGGCAGGTGAAAGATGCAAATCTGGTGAAGGGGCTAATTCAAGCGGTGTCGGGAATGAAAACATTAATATCATGGATTCTGATGAAGAGGCCGGAGATGGAGAGGAGGGGCCACAAGGTGTTAATCCTTGTCGGGCTTTGGTGGTAGTAGCTGAAGGTGTAACTCAGCGGCCAAGTAAACCGTCAAGGAGGATGTCGGCCAAAGAGTTGAAAACTTACAGAACCGGACCCATCTTGGGACTAAGGCCCGAGGCTGAGCAAAACGATGATGGCTTAATCCCTACTTGTACTTCCAGCGTGAAACCTCGGGACATCATCAAACTCCGAGCGGTTTACGATGTCCCGGAAGATTATGAGATAGTCATCCCGGGACCTAATGATACTTTGTATAATCCGCCCAGAGGTTACATGACCTTTCATATACGGGCTTTTAAATGTGGGTGGAGGCTTCCGATGATTGACCCAATAGCGGAATTTTTCCGTTTCACCCAGCTGTGCCCGACACAACTTCTGCCGAACGCCCTTGGTACTATTATGTGTATGGGTGTCATTTTGGCTCTAAAGGGCGAGGAGTTTCGTTATGACAAAATGCTGGAGGCCTTCACTCTTGCTGCTAGTCCCGGGATTCCTTTCTACTATTTCAATGCCCGTCGAAGGTATAAATTTTTGGATGGCTACGAGACCTCACATGGGTACAAATGGTGGCCCAAATATTTCTATGTAAAACATCCATCCGGTGATTGGAATCTGCCCCTGAATTTTCGGAGAGACAAGTTTCAGGCCCTGGCTCTAAAAAAGGTCCCGGCGTGGTTGAAGTCATTGAGGCCGTTGGAGTTTATTGAAGAGCAAGTGATTCGTACTTTGACTGGAGAAGAGCAGGTGGTGACGGAAAAAGTATTTCCCCTGATTGGGACCCGGGGCTCGGCCAGTCTTCATCATGACACCGATCCGGGTCTTAAATATGAAGAGGCCGCCGTGCTGGGGGTAGACGGGGGGGATCCCACATTTTTTTATCCGTATGGTGTGGCGGTCCAGCCACATATGTGGCTCGCCAAACTAACTCCTAACCCCGTTTTTTGTAATAATAAAGAGGATTTAAGTAAGCGTTACTCTGTTTCCGCGATGTTCCAAGTTAGTGGGAGTCGGACTTCTGATACTCATTTTCTTCATGCAGAGTATTGGATAATGTCGTCCGCTAAGAGGATTCTGGAGCTGAGAAACAAAGAGAAGGCCGCCGAGCTCGAGAAGCTGAGGCAAGGAACGTCTAAGAAAACGCAATACAAGCCCGGGCCCCAAAAATTGCCCGATGTGAATCATGCGAACATTATCAATCCGCAAACTGTTTCGGGCTCCCGGTCTAGCAAGCCCACTGAGCAGGTAATCGGGCACAAATTTATTGCAAAAATAGCCTCCCGTGGCCATGGTTATTCGACCACCATTGGTGGTTCGAGGGTCCACGCATTTCCCCATCCCTTTAACACGTAGCAGTGTGCTCAAGGTGAAAAAATGCTGGCGGAGAGTACCCGGGCCGCTGGTAAGAGGAGGGGGAAGGAGCCCGAGGAGCCGTCGAAGAGACAAAAGACTGGTTCCAGCCTTGTCGTTCCAGTGGATCCAAATGCGTTGCGGGCTCTTTCTCATTCGGAGTTGACTGCGAGTTTGGAGACCGCCCTCCGGGCTCATGAGACCGCGTTCCGGACGTGTTTTGACACAGTGAGTTTGTCTTAGCTTGAGAACTGACTCCGGTCTCTTGCCCTGTATTTTTAGAACTGACTCCGGTCTCTTGTAGGTGTCGGCCCATGCTGTGGCTTTGAGAGAGGCGGATGGTAGCTCTGCCAAATACAAGAAATTGCTGGAGGAGTCCGAGGCCAAGGTGAAGAAGTTAGAGGCCGAGAAGGCTGCACTTGAGCGAAGCGTTGAGTCTGAGAAGATGGCTACCAAAAGGGCCGATAAAGGGCTCGAGCTTCACTCCCGGGCCCGGAGCAAAATGGCAGAAGCTTTGGTGGCCAAGTGTAAAACGACCAGAATGGAGGCCGTGACGGACTTTTTGAGGTCTGATGCCTACTATTTTCTGAGCCGGATGGATGCCGGATCTACTCGGACGGAGGCCTTTTTTGATTGTATTGGCCAGCTTCAATCTCTTGGTTTGTTGGATGAGGGTTTTGAAGTCACGGATGATAGGTTGGATATCCAAGCTAATCACGACGGAGTTACTGTAGACGATCCCAAGCTTAAAGAGCCCGAGGATATGGGTGGAGACGAATTTTGGCCCGTCGTGGCATCTTGGTTGGATATGGAGAGTACTCCTGCTCCTGTATACCCGGCTTGGCTGCCAGAGGTGATAGAGGCCGGGATCATTGAGCATAGGAATTTTAGGGGTAATAACGCCAGGTTCCTTGACATTCCCGGTCCTATCAAGGATCATGAACAAGTCGAGGCCGACATTGAGATTGAAGGAGGGAAGATTATAACCAGTAAATTTTGGAGAAGGGTGGAGAAGTCGGTTCCTCTTACTACCGAAGGTGGTAATTCGGGCGAGGGTGGTCCTGCTGATCATAGCAATGCCGGGGAACAGGAAAATCCTCCTCTTCCGGGAGTTTAAATAGGTTATATTTCCCGTATTTGGGTTACTCCGGCCTGTGGAGAGCATATTTTTTGACTTCTTTTGCAAATATTGTAACACTGGTCATTCTAGGATCTTTGTTAGGACTTGGATGTACTTTTGTAGATCTTTAAATGACCGGGCTAACTTGATGAAATGAAATGCCTCTTTTCCCGTTATTTTTCCTCTGCTTGTTTTTGCTTCTTGCGTCGGTGATACTTTATGTCCCGGGTTTTTACGAATCCTGGCTCTTTTACTCAAGGCTTTGCCTTGTGGCAAATGAGTGTTGAACTTTTTGTCCCGGACTTTGTTGGTCTTGGGTCTTTCGTCACTTTGAGACTTTGGCTCGTAGTGAGTGAGTGTCGGACTTTTTCAGTCCTTGGGACACTTTGGATAACATCCCGAACTTTGTGGGTCTCGGGTCTTTCGTCACTTTGAGACTTTGGCTCGTAGTGAGTGAGTGTCGGACTTTTTCAGTCCTTGGGACACTTTGGATAACATCCCGAACTTTGTGGGTCTCGGGTCTTTCGTCACTTTGAGACTTTGGCTCGTAGTGAGTGAGTGTCGGACTTTTTTCAGTCCTTGGGACACTTTGGATAACATCCCGGACTTTGTGGGTCTCGGGTCTTTCGTCACTTTGAGACTTTGGCTCGTAGTGAGTGAGTGTCGGACTTTTTCAGTCGTTGGGACACTTTGGATAACATCCCGGACTTTGTGGGTCTCGGGTCTTTCGTCACTTTGAGACTTTGGCTCGTAGTGAGTGAGTGTCGGACTTTTTCAGTCCTTGGGACACTTTGGATAACATCCCGTACGCTCTTACTCCTCATAGGGGAGTAACATCCCGGACTTCCATCTTTGTTTCTTAGGCAGTTTCTCTGACACTTTGGGTCCGAGGAACTTTAAGATAATGTCTGCCTTTAGTGGTGCGTACGGTTCTTGCAAATAGTTGACAGAAAAATAAATACTTCATTATAATCGAAAGTTAGTATTACATGGTAGCCAAAAGATGATACATATAAAAAGATCCTATACTATTGATCTAGGCGTAATACTTCTGCAGATTCTTGGCGTTCCAAGTACGCTTGAGTGGTTTACCGTCCATACTTTCCAAAGCGTAGCTCCCATTGATACTTTCCCTTGTGACTTTGTAGGGACCTTCCCAGTTGGGTTCGAGTTTTCCAGTTGGTTTTAATATATCAACCTTTCGTAGCACCAAGTCCCCGATTTGGAGATCCCTGCTTTTCACATGTTTGTTGTAGGCCCTTGCCATGATAGCTTGGTATCCTAAGGTTTGAGCTAGCCGTATTTTTTAGTTTCGAGCATGTTGAGGTCGTATACTCTTTTGTTGTGGTTGTCCGAGGAACATACCCTTGATCCGGAAGGTGTTGATTGCGATTTGGATGGGATTACGACCGGATCCATACACTAAATCGAACGTGTTTCTGGTGGCCGTTCTTGCCGTGTACGGTAAGCCCACAAGATTCTTCCAATTCGTCGACCCAATCTTTCTTTGCGTCTCGGTCTTTTTCTGGAGATTGTCGATGATGGTACGATTGGTTACCTCAGTTTGTCCGTTGGCTTGGGGATATCCAACGGAAGTGAAACGCTGTTCGATCCCCATTTCTTCGCACCAATCTTTGAGTTTGTACCCGGAGAACTGTCGACCATTGTCTGCAACTAGTATTAGTGGTAGGCCGAATCAACATGATAATTTCCAAAGGAAGTCCATGACCTTATTTTCTGAAATGGAGGCTGTTGCCTCGGCTTCTACCCATTTGGAGAAGTATTCTACGGCCACAATGAGAAATTTTTTCCCGCCGGGTCCTACAGGAAAAGGTCCTACGATGTCCATTCCCCACAGATCGAATGGACATGGAATAGTTGACGGTATCATTGGTATGGTAGGCTGATGGGGGATTCTCGCGAACCTTTGACATTCAGAGCATGATCGTGAGAATCTTCCGCTTCTTCTCGCATTGCACCAATAATAGCCATTTCTCTGAATTTTCTGGGCCAAGGCTCTTCCTCCAGAATGGTTTCCGCAACTTCCTAAATGGATCTCCTTCATCACTGTACTGGCCTCAGACGGATCCAGGCATCGGAGGTGAGTTCCATCATAGGACTTTATATACAGGTCTGTACCAAAGAGGAAGTAGCGTTGGGATCTTCGTTGGACCCTTCTAGATTCAGTTGAATCACGGGGTAGAATCCCGTTCCGTAGATAGTTCACGATGTCGCTCATCCAAGTGTTGTCGCAGATATGACGCTGATGTTCATTATGACCTCGTTGGCGGTGAGGGCTGATTCATTGGCAGTCATAAGGACCACCGTACGGGTGTCAACAGCTCCGGAGGCCGTAGCCCATTTTGATAGTCCGTCGGCAATAGTGTTTTTTGCTCGATTGATCTTGGTCAGACTAAACATGTCGAACGCTTTTTCTAACTCTTTAACTATCTTTAGATATTTGATCATTGAAGCACTCTTCATCGTAAATTTGCCCGAGTACTGTTCCGTGACTAGCTGAGAGTCGGAGTAAGCTTTGAGTTTTTTGGCCATGACTGACTTGGCCATCTTCATTCCTGCTATCAGAGCCTCATATTCAGCTTCATTGTTTGTTACTGGAAATGTTAAGCGGATAGCATATTCCATCTGGGCTCTTTCCGGGCTGATCAGTAATAACCCCGTTCCACCCGCGTGAGCGGCCGTTAATCCCACATAAAGTTCCCATATGTCCTTTTCTTCCGGACCGAGTTCTTTTGGGGTAAAAGCCACTCGTAGGGTTGGTTTATGTTTTAGGGCAGTCACGGGCGGCTCTCCTTCTGGTGGGGGAGGTAAGCTAGGACTTTCTTTTTCAGCGATAATCCATTCTGCCACGGGATCGACTTCCCGATTTATTTGTTTATCCAATTCAGCCACTTCTGTTGTTAATGTCAAAACCTGGCTTGTTGGTGAAATGTCTTTCGGGGCTTCACTGGGGGCTTGCTTATCTTTATCCTTTTGAGGTTCCATGTTTCCCGGATATTCGGCTAGGAAATCAGCTAGGACCTGGGCTTTTTTGGCAGATGGAGCTTGGTACTCGATCGTATGATCTCCTAACTCAATCGTCCATTTAGCCAACCTTCCTGACTTCGAGGCGTCACCTAAGACTTGTTTCAGTGGCTGGTTTGTGAGGACCACTATCTTGTGGGATCGGAAGTATGGCTTGAGTTTCCTGGAGGCATCTACTAGACAATAGGCATACTTCTCTATTTCCTTGTAGTTTTTCTCCACCGTTCCCAATATTTTACTTAGGTAGTACACCGGAAGGTGTTCGTTTTTCTGTATGCGCACTAGGACGGAACTCACTACTTCAGGAGTGATGGCGAGATAGATGTACAATAGCTCTCCTTCTTCTGGTTTGGACAGTAGAGGTGGGGAAGATAAGTAGAGCTTCAAGTTCTCAAGCGCCTCCTTGCACTCATTGTTCCATTCAAACTTGTCCGTTTTCCTTAAGATTTTGAAAAAAGGGAGGTTCTTTTCAGCTGATCTGGAAATGAAGCGGCTAAGGGAAATAACCTTTCCTACGAGTCTCTGAACGTCCCTGAGTTTCTCTGGATGTGGAAGCTCCAATATGGCTTTTATCTTTTCTGGGTTTGCCTCGATCCCTCTCTGTGTCACCATGTACCCCAAGAATTTTCCTCCGGCTACTCCAAATGTGCATTTAGCTGGATTGAGTTTCATTCCGTATTTTCTTACTATGGCAAAACATCTTTCCAGGTGGGGGATGTGATCAGATGTTTCCTTGCTTTTCACCAGCATGTCATCTACATAAACCTCCATTGATTTGCCAATCTCTTCTTTGAACATTTGGTTCACCAATCTTTGGTAGGTGGCGCCAGCGTTCCGTAGGCCGAATGGCATGACCTTGAAACAGTAAACTCCTCCCGCGGTGATAAAAGCGGTTTTTTCGATATCATGCTTAGCCATCTTGATCTGATAGAAGCCTTGAAAAGCATCCATGAAACTTAACAGTGCACACCCGGCAGTTGAGTCTACCAATTGATCAATTCTTGGCATGGGATAGGGATCCTTTGGGCAGAAACGGTTGAGACTGGTGAAATCATTGCACATCCTCCATTTTCCCGGACTTTTCTCGATTAGGACCACATTGCATATCCAATCAGAATAATGAACCTCCTCAATGTGTCCTGCCTTGAGTAGTCGTTCTACCTCATCTGCGATGATCTTGTTGTGGATGGGACCATGGTCTCTCTTCTTTTGTCGAATGGGTCGGACATTTGGATCAACGCGGAGTTCGTGTACCATGACTCGAGGATCTATACCGCTCAGATCTTCAGTTCCCCAGGCAAAAACATCGGCATTCCTTCTTAAGAAGGCAATCATTTTGATGGTTGTTTCTGCGTCCATTTCCGAGCCGATTTTCACTATTTTTTCGGTGTATCCTTCTTCAATTGGGATTTCTAAGATGTCTTCATGGGGGACCATCCGGTTCTCATGAAAGAAGCTTTTGGTCGGCGTTTCACCATGTGGTTCAGGGGGAATGACTTGATATTCATCGATTCTATCTTTGCACTCCTTGGCCGTTATGCCATTTTCCTTTTTTCGCCCATTTTCAACCAGTTAATTCCTTTTCCGGGAGGTCTTTCTCGCCTCTTCCTTCGGCTTTCTTGTTGGATAAAGAGGCACTGTTTCTTTGTTCTTCGGTCCTCTTCTTCTCTCCTTATATCGTATTCACTCCTAAAAGGTCGCGACGCCCTTCTAGTAGAGAGAGTGTAGCATTCCCATGCTCTTCTCCGATCTCCACTAAGGGACCCGATGCCTGATGCGGTGGGAAACTTCATCCTTAGGTGGAAGGTTGACACCACTACTTTGAATTGATTTAGAGCTGGTCTCCCCATAATTATGTTGTATTCGCAACCTGCCTCGGTGACAACAAAAGGGACTTGGTGAGTAATCCTGAGTGGAGCTTTTCCCATGGAAACTGAGAGATACAGGATTCCTCTTGGCCTGATCCTGTTTCCTCCAAAGCCAACGAGGTCTGTTGTCACTGGTAACAATCCTCTTAAACTCATTTCCATTTTTCGGACAGTGCTCATGAAGAGAATGTTAGAGGAGGCACCGGTATCGATTAATACCTTGGTGATCTCATAACCTGCTATGTCCATTTCCACCACCAAGGGGACATCCGGGTCATGGACCAATCCTTCTCCCTTGCATGGAGGGGGTGCTTCAGATTCGTCGAAGGTGATCATGTTGGTGCCGGGAGCCACCATATTGACGAATCTTTCATCCGAATTTCTCAGTGATCTTGCCATGGCTTCCCTAGCATTCCTACTGTCTCCTCCGGTAGGTCCTCCGGCAATGCTAAGTATTCTCCTAAAACGGACCGGGTTATCATCCACGTAAGTTGGTTGAGTTTCGACGTATGCTATCCTCCTGTTCTCTTATGCCGGACTTGGGGATCTCGTAGCCTCCCGGCGTCCTCTCGGGCTCGGTGGTCCGGGTAACATTGATTGTCTTCTTGGGCTAAACAAGCGTCTCTTGTCTGGAGCGGGCCTTTCACTTCTGTTATGCCCAGGGCTGGACCCTCTGGGAGGAGAATGATGGGGAGATGCATTTCTCCGGTCCCTTGCACCACGCGGCTCATTGGACTGGTACCTTTGTCTGGCTTCGCGTTGATTGGTGCCCTCGGGCTTTCTCATGACGTATTCTTGCAAATATCCCATTTCGATCAACCTCTGGATTTCCTGCCTGAGGTGCGTGCATTTTCCGGTTGAGTGTCCCGTCTGTTGGTGGAAGTGACAGTACTCGTTCGAGTTCCTGGTGAACCTGGTTTCCCTGTGCTTGGGGGGCCACTGGATCGGGAAGCCTTGACTTTGCATGATGGTCAAGATTTGTTCCTTGGGGGCTTTCAGGTCAGCGTAGTTTATGTAACCCTTTCGGGGAGATCTTCTTCTTTCCTCAACCCTTCCTCTTCTATCACTTTTCCGATTTTGCTCGAAATGTTGATTTCCCAACTTTGTGTTATCTGGTGCTGGTTTTGCCTTCTTGACCTCGGCTCTTACTACCATTTTGTCGAGGGTTTCGTGTGTGCTCAAGAATTTCTTGATTACTTCATTCAACTCTCGTTCGGTGGTTACTCCTGCATCAACAATCGTGTAGCGGAATGAAGCATTATTGGTGTTCTCGCCCATGTGGAATACTCGATCTTTGATGGGGTGTGACTCAACGAGGACAACTGCTTGTTCAAACCTTTTGACAAATGATCTCAAACTTTCGTGTTCCTTTTGCACAATTTCGGCTAGGTAGCTGACTGGACGAGCCATCTCGAGGAAGTTCTCGAATCGCAGAGTGAATTTGGCGATCATCTGATCCCAGGATGTTATAGTGTTGGGCCGGAGGTGCTTCCACCAAGTCATGGCGGGTCCGTAGAGGGTGTTGGGAAATAACTGTGCCTTCACGCTGTCCGGCACCCTCATGCATCCCAGAGATGCCTCAAAACGAATTCGGTGATCTATTGGGCATGTGATTCCCTCGTATGTTTCCTTAGAACTCGGGGCACTCCTCCCCGGAGGGAGTTCGGTGTCCCTTATAGCTTGGCAAAGAGGATTCAGGCTCCTTCCAAATTTTACGATATCTCTTGCATGGGTAAGTGTTTCCAGCTTTGAACGTTCCAATTCTAGGGCAGCTTCATGGATCCTAACTTGTTCTTTAATTCGTTCGGTTTCATCCATGTGCCTGTCCCTCCTATGAGTCCCAGCGGACCTTGACCTGGTTCGGTTTCGATGAGGTTCCCTTCCCCTATCTCGGATTCCCCTCCTGTGGACTCGATAATCATCATCCCTAGTCACCCTGGGGGGCGACTGTATTCTCTCATTATGGAATCGTCCATGGTGGGGATGGTTTTGGGGTGGAGTGTCGCCCCAGTACCTGCTGAGAGTTTCGTTTTCCTCGTCGTATTGCTCTTCGTGGTCCCTTCTCCCGTCATCTTGACGTTGCAAACTTCGCGCGGTGGTTCGAGGAGTTGGGTCACGACGTGTTCTCTCGTTGACTCCCCTGTTCTCCTCTCCACCTGTCCTTCGATTATTTCTCGAGTGCAAATTACTCCGAGCCCGGCGATTTAGCATGTTTCGTAAGTCTCCCGGGACTCTATGGCTTGAGGCTCTGAGACTTTCGGATCGATCGGTATTTCGAGAATTCGGGGGTCCTCGGGATTCCACCACATGATCCGTTGTTACTTGGGGTTGAGTCTGGATTGGCAATACGGGAGCGCTTCTTCGTGGTGCGTGGTTAGAGTTGTCTGGAAGGTTCACGCCTGGCCCTAATTGAGGTCGGGTCCTTAGTAACAGGGCGGCTTGCAAAAGTTGAATTTCAGCTTCATTATATCCGGCCAGTAGACCGTCGGCGGTGACCTGAGGTATGACAATCATTGCGTCTTCGGTTGTCGGAATTGGTGGATTGGGAGGGCATTGCTGTCTTGTCCGTCGTTCCGTAGTGGAAAGAGAAGCTTCGAGGCCATCCCTATCATCATGTTCATTGATCCGTCGATTTCCTGTGGAAGGATTGGCTTCCCGTGGGGTGCGGTTGCGAACTTGACTTCGGGGCCCAACATCAGAAGTTGTTGATCTAAGGATTACTGGAGCTGTCCTTCTAGTACGTCTTCTAGCTGGAGCCATGGCTTTTTGTACTAAGTGATTCCCATAGACGGCGCCAATATGATGTGGGGTAAATCCGGTTAAGTCAAATTCCAGGGTCAAGAGCGTAGTTCAGGAAAGTCCAATGGTCAGTTCGCGTGGTTGGGATTGTTTTAGTTCGAGGGTCCGGCAAACTGGAGTCCGGCAAGAGCAACCTGGGTCCTTGAGCTGGATCTAGAGTCCGGCTCCAGCTTGATTAGGGGTGTTATGAACCCAGATAAGGCACTTCTCGGTTCAATCCTATGATGGTCCGTCTCCTGGTAAGGGCTGGCGAAGTTCGATCCGGACTTCTCCTGGGTACAAAAGGAAGGGTTAGTTAGACTTTGGGCGGCTGCCTTGGGCGATCGGGACTAAGACTCAACTTCAGATGACGGTCGATCGTTATCTCGGACCGAAAGTTAGAGAGTAGATTTTGAGTGGTAGTTGCATCTTAATGAGTAGTAAATGCGGCTATTTATAGAGGAAGCTTGGGGACGGAATTCGAATTCCCGGGATCTTGTCGGCTTGGTGATAACGTGCCACGTGGTCTCGGAGGTAGGTGGCGCGTTTATCTCACGTTAGTGATGGCGGACTTCCTGCAGGCGGACCTTTTGTAGAGATCGAAGTCCGTTAAGACCTTAATGTCGGGCCTTTTGGGCTATGTTATCAAACCCGGCGGGTCGACCCGGTCCAACCGCCACTCGGAGGGGGGTCCGGGCCGAAAACCCCCCAAAACCGGAAAAACTCGGATTTCGGTAAAAAACCGGTGAAACCGGTAAAAACCCGGTAAAAAACCGGTTCGAACCGGTTTTCTGAAAAAAAAAAAAAAAAAAGAGAAAAACGATAAAGTGTAAAACCAAAAAAAAACGGCCCCCATGCCCAAAATCAATCTGCAAACCGAAATAGAAGCAAAAATCGAAAAGCCCCAATCTCAATCTGGCAATCTCAATCTGCAAACGCCAAACCCGCAAAGCTTCAATCTTCAAGCCTTCAACGCAACGCAGGTAGGAAACTGGAAAATCTTCAAGCCTTCAACGCAGCGCAAAGCTTCGATCTTCAAGGCTTGAACCAACAGAAAAGCTTCACTTCAAGCCTTCAACGCAACGCAACCTGCAGGTAGGAAAATCATTGATTATGCTGCGGGTATGTATATTTGTTGGTTCCAGCTTGCTAAATGGATTGATTGGATTTGAATAGGACCCATATATATATTGGTCTAGTGAAGTTGCAGGTTTGAGTGAATTTGTGGACTGTGGCCGACTGGGAGTTGCAGGTTCGACTTTTGTTTTCCTTTTCAGTTTCTGTTTTCCTTTTCAGTTTGGAAGAATTTGGGAGAGGTTTCATTAAGATTGATGTTTTCCTTTTCAGTTTATGTTGAATTTGAATCGCCTTCTCTGCTGTTGCCGTTTTGCGGCTCTGTCTCATTCATTCAATCAGCTCTGTTCATTTCATTCATTCAATCGGCTCAATTGGTAACTGGTAAGTAAAGTATTAATCTTGTTCTTGCGTTTTTAAGTTGATCCTTCTACTTGAGTGTTGAGTTTTGTTTAGTTAGTAATTTTAATTTAGCTTCTGCTAGTGACTAGTGTAAATGCATATGTATCTTGTAGGATATGGACAGTCGAACGCCATCATCGCCACTTACGCTAGTGCAAATTCTTACGAAAATGCTCCATTTGCCACCTCCAATCAAAAGTTGATCGACTTGGCAAGATTGTGTTGAAATTGGACAACTGGTAAGAATAAGATTCGCAATGCACTCTTTGTGAAAAAGTGTTCAAAGGGGAGGGATTAATAGAGTGAAACAACATTTAGCACGCAAGAAAGGTGAGGTCATGGGTTGTGTAAAGGTTACTAAAGATATCGTGATGAAATGAATGATGTTCTAGCTACTAGGGATGTTGAAAGACAAACCAAGATGGAAATGGATGATATGTTTGTAGTTGACGATGATGAAAGCTTGGTGGCTCTGGGACAAAAAAATGAAAACGATAGGAGTTACATGAAAGGCAATGCATCGTTAGACTTGAAACAAATTAGCATAAAAGAATGGCAAAATAAAGAAAGAAAACATGAAGTGATATATACATTGCATTGTGGTTTTATGATGCTTGTATTCCCTTTAATCTTGTCGCTAACTCAATACTTTAAGGTCATTGTAATGAATAAGGTAGCAACCATGGTCGGATACACAGTCCAACTTATCATGCATTGAGAGTTCCTTTACTTAAAGAAGCTAAAACTCAAGTTTCTTTAAGCATTGATGCTTATGCGATCTAGGTGGGTTAAGGAGGGGTGTACCATTATGGGTGATGGTTGGACTGATAACCGTGGTAGATCTTTGATCAATTTCTTGGTGTATAGCCCTAATGGTATATCGTTTATTGAGTCATGTGATGTCTCTAACACTGCTTCAACCGATAATTTGTATAACTGCTTGCAAGAATCATTGAGTATGTTGGGAAAGAGAATGTTGTTCATGTGGTTAGTGACAATGCATTTAACTACAAAGTCTTTGGGCTAAGATTCACAAGGAGTATCCTAAGATTTTTGGTCTCCATGCTCGCCATCGTATCAATTTGATGTTGCAAGATATTGGCAAAATGGAAAGGGTAAGCAATTGCATCTTTCGAGCTTCTAGAATCACTGTGTTTGTTTATAACACCAAATGGACACGTGGTTGGTTGCGTGAAAGGCCTGGATGGACTGACATAATTACTCCTGGAGCTACTAGATTTGGCACTAGTTTCATTGCATTGAAGAGTTTGTATGATCATAAACATCATTTGGAGGCATTGGTCATAGACCCTGGTTTTAAAAAGTTCTTGAAGCTGAAGGGTAAGAGAGTGAAAGACATTGTATTTGATAGTAGGTTTTGGAATAATTGCTTACTCATTGTGAAAGTGACGGAACCATTGATGAGATTGTTGCGTATTTGTGACACTGATGAGAAACCTTCTTTGGGTTATGTGTTTGAGGGGTTGACAAGAGTTGTTAATGGTACAAAGGCTGTATTCAATAATGTTGAGAGGAGATACAAACCATTTGTTGATATCATTGAGGAGAGGTGGGATAAGATGTTGAGGAAGGATCTCCACGCAGCTGCATACTGGTTGAATCCAGCATTCCAATATGATAGAGCGACTCCAATGCCTTCTCTTGCTTATGATGGTTTTCTTGACCTTATTCAAGAGCTTTATGGGGATTCTGACGGTGTCACATCAGAGCTTACAATGTTCCGTGAGGCTCAAGGTAGGTTTGGAATGTCACTTGCTCAAAAAGATGCAAAAAGGATCAGACCGGGTATGTTTATTGAATTGTATATAGTCTTGCATATGTATAAGTGTTATTAATATTATATTTGTAACTCACAATTATTTCTTCATATTTAGATGAATGGTGGAGAATATTTGGCAATGGTGCACCAAACTTGCAGAATCTTGCCATCAGACTTCTGAGTCAGACATCATCCTCTTCAGGTTGTGAGCGCAATTGGAGTGTGTTTGGCGCATTCATACTAAGAAGAAATAAATTTGGAGCATCAAAGGCTTAATGACCTTGTCTTTGTACACTACAATCTGCGCTTGAAGAATCGGTATATGGTTCTTTAACTCATGTTTTGTTATAGTTACATAACGTATTGAATATTGGTCTTGATGATTGCTTGACCTTTGTTTTTATATTGTTTGTAGTCCAAAGAAAGTTTCGTATGATCCCATTGATATAGAATGTGTTGATAGAGTTGATCATTGGGTAATTGATGAAGAACCTAATGGAGAGCTAGACTATGATGAATTGGAGAGGCTTGAAAATGAAACAGGTGATGCTGGTGAGAGTTCACAGTGTGTTGAAGGTATCATTTCACTATCCCTTACTTTGTTTTGGTCTTTTGGTTAGGTAATTTAATTTGTATCATTATCATGGCTTTCGTATAGGTAGTGACAATGTCCTTGACACAACTCTTCTTGACGATGATGATCCTATGTGGGGAGATGATCAAAACTGGGGATGTGAGCCACCGAATGAAGGGGAAGGCGCCGGAGAAGAAAGCTAGGCATTTTACGACTTTGTTGTTCAAAAACATATGGATTGTTTATGGATTGTTGCATCTTCAAGTGAACTTTGTTTTGATTGTTTATGGATTGTTGCAATCTTAAGATGTTTTAGAGACTAAGTTGGAACTATGATGCTTTGATGTTATTTGTTATTTTGAACTCAATATGAATTGTGGTTTATGGATTGTTATTTTATTTCTATATTTTATATGAATTGTGGCAATTGAATTGATGTATATGTCGTTTATGCAATGTTTTCTATCTTTTTTTTTAGGTAAAAAATGTATATGTTGAATTTTTAAGGTATACATTATATTTTATTTTTAAAAATATTTTTTGTAGGTTGACCCGGGTTGACCCGAGTTGACCCGGTTGAACCTCCTACAGTAGGTAGGCCGGGTCAACGTCCGGGTCCGAGTTTCAAAATATAGCTTTTGGGTACTTTCCTTTAGGATTTGTATATGAAGTTTTCCCATTCTGGAACTCTTTACTGGTGCCGGTCCTTATGTTTGTCTTGTGTCGGGCTTTCCTTCTGGGTGGCGGACTTGACTTCTCAGACCGTGGCTAAAAGCGTTTCTCGAGTTCTCGGGTGGCGGACTTATATCTCCATATCAACTATAAATTATGTATGAATTTGAATTAGAAATTTTTGGAAGTGAAATTTTATTTTGTATGTGTAAACCAATATTTAAGAAAAACCGTTTGTTCTCCAATAGTCAGGATCTAGAAATAATTTTTTGGTTGATATGTATTAAATTAGTATGACTACTAGATTTCATTTTTTGTGTGATCAAGTGACCGTTAAAGCAGAAGTGGAGTTCCCTCGACAACTCTTATACTCTACTTCTATATAGGTGAAAAGTGTTTTGTATTTGCTTCAAGTACTACAACTATTCAACATTGCGTCTACTTACGTCTCATCTCATCTTTGTTGAAAGTTAAAAGTCTTGGTCGGTTGCAAATTGCAAGGGCGTGAACACCGTGATAGATCTTTTTCTTTTTTCATGTAGAGGTTACGCGGTTATTATACAAAAACTAAACCGATCCAGGATAAAGTATGTATAACAAGGACACAACCCGGACAAGGAGTAGAACAAGCTCATCAACCCGGACAAGGAGTAGAACAAGTATTATTGGGTTTGAGCTAGATTGTGATATGTAATATATATGAAGTTCCACCTAAAAAAAAATGAATAAACAATACAACAAATAAATTAATTAGTTATCTGCAAAATCTGTTCAGAAATTACAAAAAAAAAAAAATTGTAAAAACGGACCCGATCGGTCTGGTTCGGGTCCGGTCCGATCGCTACGGTTTTTGACTGGTTCCAACCTCTACAACCGGGACCGGACCGGTCAGCTTACTCCATTTGTGGGTCGGGTTGGATTTTGTGTGGGTTGTTGTGGTTTAAACCCATTGACAGGCCTAGTTATAATAATGAATCGAGTTAAATATTTGTTAAGTTCGTAGTGGGTTGGATAACAAAATGTGCAGACGTATTAACACTTTGATAAATAGATACGAAAATAAACGTTTAAGGATTTTTCTCTTCGTCTGAACTGAACTGAATTGTAGTATAAAAAAAAACTAAGCAGAACTGAACTGAACTTGAATTAATGAGTTTTCAGATGAAAAGAACACAGTCTAAGTGATCAGAATGCAATATATATGAAACTGTCTAGGTATTTCATTTATACACAATCAAGATCCAAATACTTTTTCAAATATCCATTTGAGAATAAATCATAAATAAACATGAGATTTTATAAATATATGGATCATGTATTACTTAAAAAGTATATATGTTGAAAATATATCGCTTTTTTGGCGAATTTCTGATATTTTTGTAGTTTGCTTTGGACTGATTTTTTGTTTTTTTGGTAGATGACGGGTAATTATTTCGTAGTAGGTGATTTAGTGCAGGCATATATATATTTTTTTGGTTATGTGTAATTAAGTAGGAATGGGTAGTACCCTAATTTTTTTGGTGGTATGAGAAATTAGTAACAATTAGTATTCATTTTTCCGGTTGAGCCAAAGGAGATTAATTAGTATAATAATTTTGTTGTGAAACTACTTCAGATTTCTACTTGTCGTGCCAAAGGGGAATAATCTTATGGAACGAAAATCTTTGATGACAATGTGGAATAATCTTATGGAACGAAAATCAAACCTAACTGCTAGGTACACGGATAAGAAAAGGCCTCCAAATTGATGATCATATAATTCCTTCAAACCTAATTTTTTTATTTGTTACGTTGTAATTTGATTATATGTAGTCTAATTTTTTTATTATTTGGTGTGATTGTTCAACTTCGTAAATAATTATTACAGACCCATATTAATTAGGTTTATTAATAAACACATGTATAAGACGTCATACCAGGTTAATAAGTGGTTTGACCGGTTGAACCAGTATTTTGTAGCATACCCGATTCTACACCCGGTTCGGTTTTTCGTACACAGGTTGCAACCGAAACAACACGAGGAGAAATTTCTCCTTTAAAAATAATACATGGGCTAATGGACTAAATATAAAACTTTTTTGGTGTAAACAGCCAAATACTTTTGATTTTCACAACTCACTTTTAATTTGGTGAATTAGTTGCGCAAATACCAGTTTATTAGTGCTCTCCATATGTGTTACTATTCCATGCGCTACTACTAACTACTCTCTTAATGCGCATAAAATACTACTACTAGCAAATTTTATGGCACAAAAATTCATGATTGAACACAGCAAAACAATTAATAGTAGCAGCAAAGTAACCATATGCAATGCAATCTCAAATCTTGAAAATTTGAATACTCAATCCAGAAAACAAAGTATATATCTAGCAACAATAAAAATCCAAGTAACCGTGCAAAAGATAATCAATTGAAGCTACAATTAATTTCAGTCGATTAGTTCTACTTTAGAATATGGAGAAGACTAAACAGAACTTAAAGACTCGATTGGTTGACTCTAAAGTCTAAACCTTTGTTGTTTTCCTTCACACGGGTGTTGGGTTTGGTCTATGCTGGGAGTCAGATAGAGTATTGATGTATGGAGTATGTACGGATGTGCAGAACTTGAATTAATTTATATATATATATATATATATATATATATATATATATATATATATATATATGTAAAGCACAATGGTCTAAACCTCACCAAATTCATTCAGTCCTACATGAAATTTTGTGGAATTAATATCGTCAAAGTGTTCACTGACAGTCTGATTTTGGTTGTCAATGATTATAAATATCGTCAAAGTGTTCGTAGCCGAGTGGCAAGCTGAGACATCTCGTGCCCAAAATGTCACGGGTTCGATTCACGAAATAGGTGATTAATTTCTCTGTATAGGGAATTATTGAATTGATGATTAGAGATTTATTGATAAAATTTGTCCAATGCTCATATTGTAATTGTAATATTGTATCTAAAAAAAATGATTATAAATATCTACGTATCTTTAATTTTATGCGTTCCTTTTGTCTTTTCTCGACCTTTTTTTTCAATGAAAAATATCGATAAATTACATACCACTTTTGTAAAACACAAAATATACGAAATACGTGATAAACAGTCTTATGAATACAAAATATATGAGATACGTGATAAATTACTCACAAACAAATACTTGGAATTTTGATATGAGAATCTCACCGACAAGTCACTCACCGGCTAGCATGACCTTTGAAGATCGCAACACTTCTGACTGCGACCTACAACTTTGCAGATGGGAGACGGCACCCTTAGCTATTTCGGTCTTGAATTTCTGAGATAATTAATTATAAAGGGATTTCTTTCTTTTCTTGTCTACTCAACTGTGCATGCCTGGTTCTTCATTGTTGTTGTGATTTGTTTTTTTCTTTTTCCTCAATTTTTTTGCTCAAGTGACTGATTTGTGAACTAACTAGAATACTAATATGTTTAATAAGAGATTTTACATTAAAAATCAATTCTTTATTGTTTGGTCATGTCTTATTCACATAACGTGATCGGGAGCGAGAATTCGCAAAATTCAAAAATATTCGGGAGCGGAAAGGGGCGACGGATTTTATCCGTCGCCAGTAGCAACAGATCGCCAAACGGCGTTGATTCTATCCGTCGCTTCGTTTTGACAGATAAACTTATCCGTCGCTTCTGAGCTGACGGATAAGTTTATCGATCTTCTGAGAGAGTTGACCAGATCTAAAAAAAAATTTTTAGCGACGGATAGATCTATCCGTCGCTAAAAGCCTAAAAAAAAAACCATATATCTCCTCCACCACCTCCTTTCCTCCACCACTTCTCCTCTCCTCCTCCTCCAACCACCACCTTTCTCCTTCCACCACCTTTCTCCTCCACCACCACCATCCACCACCACCTCCTCCACCACCATCTCCACCACCACCACCACCTCTCTCCTCCCACCATCCACCACCTTTCTCCTCCACCACCACCATCCCACCTCCTCCACCACCACCTCCTCCACCACCACCACCTCTCTCCTCCCACCACCACCGCACCACCACCATCTCCACCACCACCACCACCTCTCTCCTCCCACCACCACCGCACCACCACCATCTCCACCACCACCGCACCACCACCCTGCCACCACCACCACCTTTCCTCCTCCCACCACCACCCTGCCACCACCACTGCCACCACCGCACCACCTTTCTCCTCCCACCACCACCACACCGTACGAATACAAATTAGATACGAATATAAAAATTCGAATACAAATTAATCCGTATACGAATACAAATTGGATACGAATTAATCCGTATGCGAATATAAAAATTCGAATACGGATTTTATTTAAAAAAAAAATAGAAATGGGGCGACGGATAGAATCTATCTGTCGCCACGTTATCAATTAAAAAAAAAAAATTGGTCAATCCGTCGTCCAATCCGTCGCGAATTGGACGACGGATTGTTATCCGTCGCCACAGCTCCAGGGGGGCGACGGATTTTCTATCCGCCGCTGAGGCTGACGGATAGATAACTTTATGTGACGGATCTGTCATCCGCTACGATTTGTAGTGTAGTAGTTTTAGATTTTGCTCTATAGGAGTCACTACTGGTTTATAAGCAAGTAATCCTGTAACTTCAATAATCTCAAAAGTATATTTTCTTTGTGATATATATGGACCCCTCTTGTATTTCTGGCAATTTCAATTCCTAGAAAGTACTTCAACTTCCCAAGATCTCTTATTTTAAATTCTGACTGCAAATCTGTTTTAATTTAATTAATTTCATGCTCAATTTGTCCTCCTATGATTATATCAATATATATCAGTAGACCGCCAACCGGGTGGGAACCGGTTTGAGTTTCATTCGATAAATATCGAATAAAATGGAAGTGGTAGTAAAGTAGCTTAGTTACTTACCACTTGGATACAAGTTAATTGTGTTAGAATTCTTGTTTTATACTATTAATTAATAAACAAACATGAATATATTTTAACATTTTTCAAGAATATAAATTCTTTACTAAGTAAAGCATCAATCACTTGATATTTTTAACATTCATTTGTCATTTTACAAGTACCAACTTTACATGTTTGAAATTCTAACATTTGAACCATCATATTAATATGGTAGATCTTGTATTTTTATAAATTTTCGTCGTTAGGAGAATTTAGAGACAAAGTAATAACAAGTACCACAATATGACAATATAGAGAGAAATCTGTGTAGATAAGGAAGGAAAACGTGTTCATGTATTATATCCCACGCGCAACTTTAATAAGTAAGTGCTAAGATTTCATAAGTCTTTGACTAAATTTTAATGCAAGTGATATTAATATGACTAGATTGTCTGTGACAAAATTATAATGCAATTCGAATTAAATACATATAGTACTTATGTAACAGCCCAAAAATTTATTTTTCGAATTTAAACGTTTTAAAACGAACCGAGCGTTGAAGAGTAGTTCGTAGAGCGTGGATCTTTGGCCCAATCCCAAAAACCCTTCACTTCCAGCCCAAACTCTTTATTACACCAAGATTTAATGTCCATAATTATCTTTAATCCCAATATTAATCCACAAGAGTTACAAAACAACCAAAAGCCCTCATGTTCAATAGACTCACGTCTGTTTCTCAGACCTCAGCATCAGTATCGCCTCTCTTCTTTAGTTAGCGTACTCCTCCAGAATTTTAGAAGGCTTCATCCTTTTTCTTCTGTTCGTTTTGTTCAGAGGCAAGGGGGCTGCATCTTTGTGATTTTTCGTTCGTGATTTGCATAAGGATTCACACAATTTAGTTTTCAGGCAAGTTCCCCTATGACTTGCATTCACGTTTATAAGTTGATTGTTATAATTATTAGTTATGTTGTATACAAGTTCCCCTAACATTTCATCCACGAATAATTGGTTGTTGTTTATGATATAATATGCTATGCTTGCAAGTTTTCCTAGGTTTTATTCACGTTTATGTGTATCATTATAATTTATGTTGTATGTAAGTTGTTTGGGTTAAAGTTTCTAATAGTATGTGCTGTCAAGATTATGATTTATGTTCGTCGATATACGAATTTGTGATTTTGGTGTATCTGTTTCAGATTTCTGGAAAGGCTATGGTGAGTTTATAATTGTAGTAAGATAGATGCATGCGCACTAGGCCAAGCGGTACATACTTATTTGGGTTGATCATGCTGGTATTATTGTTAATTGTCAGAGTACTTAGTGTGGTAACCAAACAGAGACTAGTGTCTAGCGTAAAATATATACATATAAACAGTTGGTGGATTGAAATTTTGTATGCTAGTTGAATTGTTGCACTCTTGTTACAGTCTTACATAATATATGGCTATGGCATGAATGACTACTGCTTGTGTAAGTGTTGCAATTTATAGGACTTTGTTGGTTTTATCTATTTTTGTTTTAAGATTCTGGTATATTTTTACACACACATTAATTAGTCCATACATTCATGGGTTAGAGTTTAGAAGCATGCATTCACTTTAATAAGATGTTGAAGGTTTAAAGTAAAGTAAGTTTCAAAGTTAAAGATAAGTAAAAATTCGTGAAATATCCCAGTATTTGTGGCGATTCTTAGTTCGTATTGAGAATGACCAAGGTCACGATCGTCGATTTTATTTATTCAACGGATAGGGCCACGAAAGTGACCTGAGGCCGACAGATAGCCACCATGGACCAGGATAGGAACCTACGATGCCAAGTGAGCTTGCGATCATGTTAAGTTTTCAAGAAAGTTTCAAGAAATGTTTCAAGTTAAAGTTCAAGTTAAGAATTTTCAAGAAGAACAAGTTCAAGTGTTAAGTGTCAGGTCAAAGTCAGGTCATTGGGTTGCATTGCATTAAGCAATATTAAAAGATTTAAAAGACATGAAGATATAACCTTAGGTCATAGACGCGTATGTAGCTTATTGTCAAA
This sequence comes from Plantago major, assembly GCA_026545765.1. Lineage (NCBI taxonomy): Eukaryota > Viridiplantae > Streptophyta > Magnoliopsida > Lamiales > Plantaginaceae > Plantago > Plantago major. The sequence goes on along the minus strand of CM048841.1, from coordinate 101,659,668 downwards.
TAGTCATGGTGACGACCGACCCTTTCTAAATATCAATTTTAGGTATTTGAAGTCGAGCTATTGGAGTGGAGCGTTGCCGGAGCAGTGATCACTACCAGAAGGATCTTTACTATTCTAAGTTTTAACAATTTTCAAGGCTATGTATTATTGCAAGAGTTTACAATTTTAGAGTTCCGCTGCATATTTTGACTAGTTCACGAATTATATTTAAGAATTTTCATGTCAAGTATAAGAACGCACAAGACGTCGAACTATGTTTTAAATTTTATAATTGAGTTAAATGAATTTTCAAGATCAATTAACTTGGTAGTCATATTTTTCTTAATTCGTCTTTATAAAATTCAGGGAGCTACATAGTATGTCATATGTCAGCGAAACATGTTTGCACAAAATTATTGGTAATATTGATTGTTGAATCTGATTCCAGTAATTCATCATCATAAATCAATATCGCTTTTCGCTTTGAGCCCACACTTTCTAATTTCTACAATGCGATTCCTAGTAAACAACTCTTGTGCAGTCATTCGTGATGAATATTCGAAATCATGACTTTGTCATATGTTTGTTTCCATTATTTTATTAGTAAATTTATTAGGTAGTGAATTTTTTTTCTTCTCGGATTGAGGATCAACAAACGAAAGGGAAACTTCCTCGTCTTTTCGCCGTCCTCACTCCATACATATAAAACCCAACTCCAACAGTTTGTCCATTGCAGAAATCTCCATATCGATATAACCCAACACACAGCTTGTTCTCCTCCCAGCAGTAGCTTCCCCACCATGCCGACATCCAACCTGCAGCAGGCTAATGATGAGGAGAATCATCACCATGCCATTAATGTTGGAATTTCTGCGATGGAATTAGCCACCTTCAGTCATGAGCACACAGCTAGTCCTCCTCCCAGCAGTAGCTTCCCCACCATGCCGACATCCAACCTGCAGCAGGCTAATGATGAGGAGAATCATCACCATGTCATTAATGTTGGAATTCTTATTCCTCCACAATCCACCGTTGCTAACAGGTTTAAAATTCATCATCTTTAATTATTTTAACTATCGATCCAACTTCATTTTACTTCATTACTTAAATTCTCATTACACGGCCCTTTACTTTGACCAAAAAACCGGCCCAGCCCGCCTAAAGTATGAACCGGTCCGGCCGTCCGACCCGACCCTAATAGCACCTCTAATCCTAACCATTCATACAAAATTCAACAATTCTAGTTCTATTCTATTAGAAATCTGGATTTCCCTTTATCACTCACAGGCAAATACTTGGAATTTTGATCTGAGAATCTCACCGAACAAGTCACTCACCGGCTAGCCGCCGCCGCAGCACTGCACAGTCGCAACACTACAGCCTGCAGCCTACAACTTTGCAGATAGGAGACGGCACCCTTGGCTATTTCGGTCTTCGGAATTTTACAGATAATTAATTATAAAGGGATTTCTTTCTTTTCTTGTCTACTCAACTGTGCATGCCTGGTTCTTCATTGTTGTTGTGATTTGTTTTTTTCTTTTTCCTCAATTTTTTTGCTCAAGTGACTGATTTGTGAACTAACTAGAATACTGATATGTTTAATAAGAGATTTTACATTAAAAATCAATTCTTTATTGTTTGGTCATGTCTTATTCACATAACGTGATCGGGAGCGAGAATTCGCAAAATTCAAAAATATTCGGGAGCGGAAGCGTATATAGAGCGGTTTTTTTAGTATATAATTAAATTTAAATTATAATTTTATACATATATCATTCTAAATTAGTTAAAATTATAATAATAACTATCTGTTTAAAACTTAAACGAACCACAATATCATCCAATTTAAGTGTTATGTACGCTCACCCAATTTTATACCCTCTGATGCAAGTTAGTTAGTACTGTTATACTTCAAACAATACAACTCATATTTATTAGCTCTGGCTTTATTTGTTCCTGTTCTTATTCATTGTAGGGACATTGCAGGAGGAAGCAGAGTTATAATGCAATACTTGGTTTTTGCACTACTTGGTCTGGTTTCAATAATATATGATGGGAGAGCCGATGTCTTATTGTCAAAATATCCCGTTCAGTTTTGGTGTTTAGCTGGAGCTCTTTGTATATATTGGACAACCATGAAAATTCTAGCGTCAATAGACCATTCGAATACTTCAAAATTCAATCTCAACACACTTAACTGCATAGCTCTCGCATGTGAGGTTCTTGCAGTGATCTCTCTTGTTTCGGTACTGCTTCCACATGATTTATCACTCTTGGTGTTTTTTGTATCTGTATTCGTTGTTGCAGTTTCAGCTGTAGTGATACTCGCATACATTTATTGGTTCGGAAAATAAGAATGTTTGTCAGCACCTCTACAAACAATTGCTCCAGTTCAAGACGATGTATGAAATCTTTTGGGCCACTTCATGAAACGCCACCATAAAGTTGTAACTATATAGTTACACAACTCAATTGCATTCTCTATGTTTACATGTGTTTATTAGTGGTGAGACGGACATCCGATCCAATTGTGTGTGAAAAGGTACTAGTTGTTCTCAAGGCGGCCCTACATTGTAGCAGGGGATACTGGATAGTAATTGATACCCTTCGATTTGGGACATAAAATGTTTATTACACTTCCGATTCAAGATGTTACTATAGTGGTATTGTATTTCATGTAAATAAATATGAAGTAATTCCTTGTTGTTGAACACATTTTCTAATTTCTACCATGCGATTCCTAGTAAATAAAGTTGGTGTTTTTCTTTTATGCCTTATTTAGTTAGTGTTGTATATATGTAAGAGTCTTTTTTACATTTTGTAAATTCGAGATATAGATAATTAAGATAGTCTCTAGCTAGCAAGACGGTCTCTATATAACTTATCTAGAAACGGTGCTATTGAATAATACAAAATATTTCTCCAAATTGGTATTGGAAAAGGCAGATGTGCATACAATCTCCGGAAAATCAAAGATAATTGAAGGCTACGGGAAAGCCAATATTTTGTTGCCGAAAGGAACAAAGTTAAAAATTGAAATGGCATTATATTCTTCAAAGTCTCAAAGAAATTTACTGAGTGTTAAAGATATTCGATCAAACGGATATCACATTGAGACAATGAATGAGAAGGGAAAAGAATACTTGTATGTTACAACTTCTCAACCGGGTAAGAAAAACATGTTGGAAAAATTACCCGTATTACCTTCCGGCCTATATTATACAATAATACAAAAAGCGAAAGTTCATGCCGTAGTAAACCGAGGGGTTACTACTGAATTCAATATTTGGCATAACCGGTTGGGCCATCCCGGTACAATAATGATGCGTAAAATTATTGAGAATTCATGTGGACATCCTTTGAAAACAAAGAAAATATTACAAACCCATGAATTAGCATGCACGGCTTGTTCTCAAGGGAAATTGATTACAAGGCCATCACCAAGCAAAGTTAAATTTGAAAATCCCGTATTCTTGGAAAGAGTTCAAGGGGATATATGCGGACCAATACATCCACCATGTGGACCGTTTAGGTACTTTATGGTCCTAATCGATGCATCGACTAAATCAAACCGAGACGTAAGATCCGAAGGTGACACCGGTGTGGTGCCGACCGCATGGACTTCGACGCTCAAGTTAGTATGCTATTGGAAAGTGAATAAAGTAACGAGAGAGAGAGAGAGAGAGAGAGAGAGAGAGAGAGAGAGAGAGAGAGAGAGAGAGAGAGAGAGAGAGAGAGAGAGAGAGATGAAGGTCGACTTATCCTGTTGACGGTTCGACGGACTATGGATGGATACCGGCTAGAGGCTGGCTGACCTTATAGAAGGGAGCTAGCTAGTAGTCGTCACACAACGATGGTGATGGTGGATGATGATCAGTGATGGCGGATTGGGTGATGGTTGATGATCGATAGCTGAAAGCTTGATCCGAGAGCTTTAGAGAGATGGATGCGTGAGAGGTAGAGTGCTAGGGTTTCTTGCAGTCAGAGTGCCCCGTCCACCTCCTCCCACTCTTCCCTATATAGTTCATCCACACTTGGAGTCTGTCCGCGAATCTCGGGGAGGTTGTTATAACTCCTTGAGTGGGTTGGACCATGTCTCACGTAGTTGGGAGAATGGTCACAAGTGCGAATTTGGTTGCACCGTTGCTAGAAACCGTAATGGAGAAGTCAGAAGCGTGGTGTAGACATAGAGTGCAGTTTATTATTGATCAAGAATAAATTATAACTACGACATTTGTTTGTGGCATCGACTTGGCTTCCAAGTGCGACATATTTGGCGTGAAGCAAACCACTTAGCCCATCGTCTTTGCCACAATTTTGCTACTTATGCTATGGGCTTTGGCTCTCTTGGTTTTGCATTTACTCTGGGTGAAATTCTATGCCAGAGTTACTGTGCCCCTGCTGCTTTATATTTGGTTTAGATTTTTTTTGAGTTTATAGCTTTTGCTATTCAGTTTATTTTGCTACTGGTCATGCTGCTACTTTGTATCACTTTAATTTTGTTAATGAATATGTTTAGCGGTTTATAAACTATTAATATACAATATATATGTATTTACATCTTGCAGGTTTTTCTGTGTGACATAGGAAACTGAAAAAGATTTTTGTTGTATAACACATGAATCGTACTCCTTTTGTTTTCATCTTTGAACTTTTCTATAAAGAAATACCGTGACTGAAAATTAAAAAGAGATTGATGGTAGTAATGAGAATGTTATTCATTCTTAATAAGATGCAATTTTGTTTTCGAAATTTCATTTATCGAAAATCAGAGTTAATCGTGTTTGCTTGGAAACCAATTTTATAATGCATGATTCACTTGGGATTTTTCAGTGTGCGCACGTGTGAGAATGACAACTTCTTTAAAGGATCGGACTTCGATCATTTAGTTTCAGAGTGTTGGATATTGTTCAATTACTTAAATGTTTAAATAAAAATATATGCCACGTGTAATAAACTATCCGATCCTTTAATTTCAAAGTGTTGTGTGTATATATATATACATATATATGCCAATACGATTTATATGAGAATATTTGCAATCCATTTTGGTAGTTTAGGGCTAGCAAATCATTTCTCTTTGTTATAATATCGTGTGTGTTGATTTTTTCCTATTTTAGTATCGTATTTTTGTGGCATGATTTTATTTATAAAGTTTCAGAATATTTGATTGAAATTACTTGCAAATTACCGAGAACAACGAATGAAGACTTCCGAATTTTGATGGCTAAAATCTCAAATCCCCTATATTGCCTTCTATATAATTGTTTGTAATTATTTAATATCAAATAATTTAAGAAAATTATAAATCATTCTTGGCTTGAGTCCTATAGGTAGATTTGTGAATAGATAAATTGTTCTTAAATCAAGCCTAATATCTTTTGTTTGCATGTAAATAATTCGAAGATCTATAAGAAAATGTATTATGAAAATCATTCGACAATCTTTTTGGTAAATTGTATCAAAAATATTTCGGAAAGTTCCATATATAAATTTATAGGAGGCAAAAAAGCAGTATTGATGTATGGAGTATGTACGGATGTGCAAAATTTTTTTGAGGTATTGTTTTAGGCTCTGTTCTCTTCATCTGAAAACTCATTAATTTCAGTTCAGTTCAGATCAATTCAATTTCAGATCGGTTCAGATCTGTTTAGTTGAATTTTATACTACACTTCAGTTCAGTCAGTTCCATTCAGTTCAGTTCAGACGAACATAACAAAGCCTTAGGCTCTGTTCTCTTCAACTGAAAACTCATTTAGTTCAGTTCAGTTCAGTTCAGTTGAAAAGAACAGAGCCTTAGTTTCTTATACATATTAGTATTAAGTCTATTTATTCGGTCCTTCCTAAATATTCTCAATGCCAAATTTGAGTTGATCAATTTAACTTGGTTAAGAGATAAATCAACTGTGGCATTTCTAAATCTTAACCTAAATTGGAAGATTCTCTATGGACCATTTCAAAATTCGAATTAAACGATGACAGTTTCGAATATACTAATTGCAGTCCCCCTACAATAAAATAATATATTTTGAGCCATGTACAATTAGATAATATATGTAAGTCTTTTTTACATTTTGTAAATTCGAGATATAGATAATTAAGATAGTCTCTAGCGAGACGGTCTCTATATAACTTATCTAGAAACGGTACTATGTTTTTAAGATATTCACCGTCTATGTCAATCAAAACGTCTATGTTATTACCCAAATATATTTAATTGTATATGCCAAAAGATACCAATATTTAAAATATGGACGTTTTGATTGCTAAAATCGATAATTTTCTTAAAAACATAATTTGTATCTAGCTATAGAAGAGGTATAACTATAAGGATCTCAAATTGTGCATCACCAAAATCACACCTTGCATATTTTGTAATGTAATAAAATGACTACGTCAAGAAAACCCTGCCTCCTTTACAATTCCAAATTCATAGATGAATAACTGACTTGAAAATAGTAAAACAAACAATCAAACTAAATTTGCATTGCATATTGCTGGTAGTGACTAGAAGGATAATAACCCTTTACCACATGTTAAAATAAGAATACGAATGTGACCAACTATCTCTCATGCAACTCAATCACATAAAAGAACCAAAGAGAAACAATTTAAAATAAAAGCTCACACCTTTATTAATTTCAACTTCATTACTTAAATTCTCATTACACGGCCCTTTACTTTGACCAAAAAACCGGCCCAGCCCGCCTAAAGTATGAACCGGTCCGGCCGTCCGACCCCGACCCTAATAGCACCTCTAATCCTAACCATTCATACAAAATCCAACAATTCTAGTTCTATTCTATAGAAATCTGGGTTTCCCTTTATTACTCACAAGCAAATACTTGGAATTTTGATCTGAGAAAGAACGAAGATTGATTAGTTGAGTTTCTAATAGCTAACATATGTTGATCTATGCAATTTCTGTAAATCTAGTGTTTACAAATGTTCACAACTACTTTGCTAGAATGGTACTGATTACTTTAGTTTGTGCTATGTGTTAGAGTTTTGTCTTTTTCTTCACATTTCCAACACTATTATGTCTGGTCCACTGGTACCTGGACTCTTCGATTCTCCTTGCAAACCTGTTTCATCTTATCAGTAAGGTCAACGTCTTGTGAATTGGAACAATGCAGGTGAGACACGTTACGACACGTCCACACGGGTGGGTTCAATGACATTACCCGAGAAAACTAACCGACTGTTTCGGACCCTTTGTTCAAACTTCAACCCGCCAGAATTGAACTCTTTGACAAGATGAAGAAATCAAACCTTTTATCCCTATTTCTATTAAATGAACTGAATTGGATTGAATTTATTTGTAATAATACTAGTAAACAGAGCAGAACTTGAATTAATTTATATATATATATATATATATATATATATATATATATATATATATATATATATATATATATGTAAAGCACAATGGTCTAAACCTCACCAAATTCATTCAGTCCTACATGAAATTTTGTGGAATTAATATCGTCAAAGTGTTCACTGACAGTCTGATTTTGGTTGTCAATGATTATAAATATCGTCAAAGTGTTCGTAGCCGAGTGGCAAGCTGAGACATCTCGTGCCCAAAATGTCACGGGTTCGATTCACGAAATAGGTGATTAATTTCTCTGTATAGGGAATTATTGAATTGATGATTAGAGATTTATTGATAAAATTTGTCCAATGCTCATATTGTAATTGTAATATTGTATCTAAAAAAAATGATTATAAATATCTACGTATCTTTAATTTTATGCGTTCCTTTTGTCTTTTCTCGACCTTTTTTTTCAATGAAAAATATCGATAAATTACATACCACTTTTGTAAAACACAAAATATACGAAATACGTGATAAACAGTCTTATGAATACAAAATATATGAAGAGGTATAATTTGTTTCAGCAAGAAGAAGTTCCCCATTCCCTAGTTCATGTACCCCTAGGGCGATGACTTGTCAAATTGTGCATCACCAAAATCACACCTTGAAACGGTACTATGTTTTTAAGATATTCACCGTCTATGTCAATCAAAACGTCTATGTTATTACCCAAATATATTTAATTGTATATGCCAAAAGATACCAATATTTAAAATATGGACGTTTTGATTGCTAAAATCGATAATTTTCTTAAAAACATAATTTGTATCTAGCCAAGTTAGTTGGAATAAAGAGCCTTGCTATAGATAATGAGGTTTCCGAAGTCAGGCCCAATTTGAACACATAGAAATGGTTGATGTTATAGTGTATAGTGTTAATTAACTTTTGGTTTGATGGTGTATATTTGATTGATAAATTCCGTAATTAGATGCAAGCATGTAGCATAATTTTCAGGTGTATGTATTATGTAATTAGCTTTAATATACTAACTACATACCGAATTTAGTGAGTCTTATTGTGTATGAGGAGATTTTTAGGGGATATTGTATAGTTGGTTGATCACATACATAATTAGATGCAATCGTGTAGTATAATTTTCAGCTCTAAAAAACGCGTGAAATGGGCCGTCACTTGTTACGTACTTGCATTCCTTAGGCAGACAACAAAAAAAACTTACCTTTACTATAATTGTTTTTGTATTTTTTTATCAAATAAATCAAATTAATTCAAAAAAATTCTCACATTGATTTGATGCCAAAGTCATATAGCTAAAATTGAGAATAAAAACTTGTCTTTTAAATATATATAGATGTAAATAAGAATTCTAATTGCACTCTTTAATGATAAATGATGATAAGACACGCACGCAGATCCTCCAATAGTCCAGTAAAAAAAGAGAAATTGTAGCTTGTAACAGTAACTAAACATAAATTGAAAAAAATTAAATTAAAAAAAAATTCAGAAAATATTTCATTTAATAAACACAAAAATATTAACATACACGATCGAACACAAAATAACAACACTAAATATAAATCGGAAAAATTATATTAAAAAAAAGTTTCGGAAAAAATTTCGTTTAACAAACACAAAAACATTAACATGCACGATCGAACACAAAATAACAACACTAAACATAAATAGAAAAATTAAAAAAAATTGGAAAATATTTCCTTTACACAATTTTTTCAAAAAGAATATAGAAGTAATTAAATTTAAAAAAAAAGACAAAGAAGTGAAACCGGTCATTTATTGAAACAAGGTTAAACCAGTGCATATTAATGCATTAATGGAAGCATGAAAGTTCCAATACCTGAAAGGTGGTTGAAAACGGAGTTGATCGGTCAAAACGGAAGTGGACTCGGAGTTCAGACGAATATTTTAGAGCCGTTTAAGTGAAAGCGCGTGAAATTTGAACTACGATAGAGCAGCTTTGGCATTTTGGCCATAACTTTCGCATATGAACTCCGATTGACCTGATCTTGGTGTCCACACGTAGATAAGACCAAGAGCTATAAATTGTGCATGCCATAAATTCAGGTATTCGGTGAGTTTGGTTTTTTAGCTGGCTTTGACATTTCAGATCTGACAAACCAAATATGGTATTTCGAGGGGTGTTTTCCAAATATCATTACAAAACACTCCAAACCAAACGGACTCTTATGTTTATTATATCAAGCACACGCTACGCGGGTGAAGCGCATTCCAAATGTACACTATATTTTTTTGAGAAGGCTACACTGCCAATGCATTCTTATATATTTACTTGCGACTAGGGCACGCGTTACTCGTGTGTGAAATTTTGAAATCTTGAACTTTTAAGCAAAAACACTATAAAGATCATACCACAAACATTTAGATATTTAAGAAAAATACTATTGATTACGCTAATATGAATGTGAAGTTATAATTCTGAAGTTTTCGAAAAAGGTGATTTAAACTAAAATGTTTAGATAAAATAGATTTTTATTGACACTTATTTTTAATTTAAGTTGTAATTTAAATAACTAATAAGTATGATGGTGGAGTATTCCACTTTGCAGTTTTGGAAACATTATCAAATTTATTAGAAAAATGTGAGTCCACAAATTAAAGTTAATGGGGAAAACGACATCTAAAATTTAATGGGAAAAGTAGAAGGTATATTATTCCAATAATGTATCTTAAAACACAAATTCCAATGACACGTACATGGTGGAGAGTAAGTTAACTAATTTCTCCTAATCCATTGCTAGGTGGAACCCCCGCTCCAATTTCAATTTCCGCTCCAATTTAAGCTAATCGCCCCTCCAATTTCCGCTCCAATGTATAAATATATTTAAGATTCTTGTAGATAAATTCATATCTACATGGCTTATCTTACAAATTTAAAATTTACACAACCAATGTATCTCATTTAATAAATTATTATTTTTATTATTTAAATAATTTATTTAATTAATGATAATATATAACATTGGTGTCTATGAATTTGTCTTGTCGCGGTGAATCCAAATATATGTTCAAAATATTTTTTGGAATTTTGCTGATAAAAATACATGTAATTTAATAAAAATTATGTATGCAAGTTATTGTGCTTTCAATCAACCGTAGTTTGCTAGACATGTAACCGCTCTCCCCGCCACTTTCAATCAATCCACATAACGGAGATAACCAACCACAAAGTCAACCGTCAACACGCTTTGTTGCAAGGTAACCAATCACAAATTAAGTCATACGTTTATTTTCATTAAATGTTAAAATACTGAAATTAATTTTTTTATTTTAATATATAAATAATTCATTTAATTAATAATAATATATAAGATTGGTGTCTATGAATTCGCTATTGAGATCTCAATGGTGCTCGTTATTCCCAAGCTTTAGGAATGCAGAGCTTTACGAGCTCGCTCTATCTTAGAGCGCACTGTAAGAAACTAAAAGCGTGCTCCAAATTTTTTTTTATAACGCACACTACATGTGGTATAAATTTTCGAACTACATACACGTGTACGTGTACGTGAACTAAAACAATATGCATCACCGTTTCAATGTAAAATTGTGAGATAAGGTGAATTAAACATTGATAGGAAAATAATTAAATTGCAATTAACCTAATTCCATCTGCCCCGATGAGGTAATTTTTTTGTAAAAGGATCTCTAGTACACGCAAAGTTGTCTACTCATTAGCTTCCTTTCTTGTATTCCACGCTTTATTTTTTAGATAATATTTCTATTTCTTCTATATTGCGAAAAGATTTCTGTAGTAGGAAATCCCTAATGACATAATCTTATCTATTTTTTGAAGTTCTTCTCGGTTCTTCTTAGAAGCGAGTATACGAAATATGTTTTTGCCTGGGACAGCCTTTAAACCAGTGAACATAGATTTATAAGTTCTTTTTATTTTCTCGCTCTAGCTTAGAAGTATATAAGGAAAGGAGTGAGTGTCTCCCTTCTGCTCCTTTTTCTCTCGGGTATTCTCTAGAAAATAGAATGTTAAGATATAATGAGAAATTATCTATGTTTTTATGTTTATGGAAGAACTTGTTACTTTATGATAAGAGTGAGTCGTGCAAGTAAATATTTTTAGATTCTGCCTAGGACTAAAAAAGGACCCTATACCCTATTTATATTTACCTATTATAAGATATTTTAGAAAGGACTTTTAAGAAGCACCTTTGTTTCTTTGTTCATATTAAAGATTAGATAAGAGTCGGCTTATTCATTATTAATGAGAGGAATATGGAGAAGTCTTTCATGCATGGAATTTTTTATTCTTATATTTCACCCACCCCGTGATATGGAACCTTTGGGTATTATCTTGTGTGATTAGATTAAAGGAAAACGTAGGCCAAGAATCTCATTTTAGGTCAACGACGGTTACTTAGGGTTGGATGTGGATTCACTTATGCCTATTTTGATCACCATTTGACTGATCTTATAAGTTATATTTATACATGATAATTTTTTTACTTTTGAGATTAATTAGTTTATAATGCTAGTTCTTACTGTTCATATATTATGATATGAATATAACACATATAATGATAGGAATATAGCACAAGAATTCCTTAGGTATATGGATGATGAGATTCTATTGATACAGAGCCGATTCCAATAGAGATAAAGGAAGAAATAAATCGATCATATGAGTCGGGAGCAATTGGTAAGTCTTGTGTAGGCAAGATATAAATACATACTATAAACTATTTATGCACATAAAATTTGGTTAATAAAATATTCAAATTTGGAGTCTATGAATTTGTATCGTTGTGCTGAATCTATATATATGTTCAAAATATTTTTTAGAGTTTTGAATATAAAAATATATGAGATTCAATAAATATATTGTTAAATTAATTACAATAGAAGAACCCTCATCCATATGTCAGCGAAACATGTTTGCACAAAATTATTGGCAATATCGCGTTCTATAAGCGAGGTTGGGACCACTCAAGACTTATGTACTTAATTCAATCAAATGCAGGAACAAATAAGGGTTTATTGGTCTTCATGCAGAAACGATTAATGTTAGACTTCACGAATCGATTGTCAATCATGTTATCAATAAATGTTGGCAGGACAGAAAACTGTGCAAGTATTGCACTTTACTTATGCTGAATTAGAATAGGTTGGTTATTTTGCTTATGTTTGCTTACCTGGATCCATCGGCTGTATACTTAACTGTTGGAATGGAATAAAGTATTTTGGTTCCAAAAATAAAATAAAATTATCTCTTAAAATAAAACAACTCTTGCACAAACACAGTCAGCCCAGTTTCTATATATACCGCGGATAGTATTTACAATATATATTTAAAATATTTTTTTTGAGTTTTTCAGATAAAATTACATGTGATTAAAACTATGTATAAAAGTTAATATACTAAAACAAGTTTTGCCAAAAACTAAGTTTCCCAGTATTTTAGTCGGTCAGTGTCGCCGACTAACGTCGATCAAGTGTCGACATCGGCACGTGTCAGATTCTTTCTGCCTCGAATTCTTCTGCTCAACCGCTCTGCATCGCCTTCAACCGCTATTTTTTTTTAAACTATTAACTTCTTCATTACTTCCTAATAAAAATAATTAAATACATATCTTCTTCTCCAATTCCCACCACCACCCACCGCCACTAACACTACCACTCACCGCCACCGCCGCCCACCAAAATCACTGCCGGAGCTTCCATCCGGCGGAAGAAGCTCTAGATTCGAAGCTTCCGCCATGGAAGCTCCAGATTGGAGCTTCCACGCCTGGAAGTCATGAAGAATTAATTATGCAGGACACATGAATTAATTATGCATGACTCAACAAGTTGATCGATCGGGTAAATTAAGGGAGCACCTCAGGCCCTCCTTCGTTCTTTGTGGCTCAAAAGTAAATCTGTGGAAGAATGGATTAGAGTTCTAGGAGAATTTGAAAAAATTAAATAGTCAATCCGTCAGAATAAAATGAATGAAGGATTGATATGATGCTTAAAATTTTACATTAATTAACTTTGGTATACAATATATTATTACATTACAATCTCGTTTGTATATATATATTTATAAAACTTGCCATTTTTGGATTTTGGCGGCTCGAAGTTTCATCCACGTAGGGATCAGATGTGTGTTTTATGATTTTGCTTTAATAGAGTCAAAAAATAAATTTAGCAAAAGTTAAGTGAAAACCAATCAAATCAATCAGAGCAAATTCCTTAGCAAGAAAGTATCCAAGCATGGAAGGGTTACACCTCAGAAGCAAAAAAAGTAAATTGGATTTACCTTCATACATAGGTGATTCCTTTAAAACGTGGTGGGTGGCGGTGGCGGTCGGTGGTGGTGGGGAAGAAGATAGGTGATTAAAATTTTTAATTTAATTTTGATTTCAATTTTTATTTTTTAATAGAGTTAATTTTTTTTATATATCAAAAATATTTTATTTAAATTATTTAAAGTAACGTAGACGGTTAGAGCGACGTAAAACGGTTAGAGCAACACCTTTTGCGACACGAGCGACACCCCATTGCAGCATTCAGTGCGAAATGGAACAGATTATTCGATCTCCACCGTTAAAATTTTAATCCAATGAATCAAAATAGGTGACTGACGTTAGTCAGGGCGACACCTTGACTGACGGTAGAAAGCCCCAAGTTTCCCACGATTTAAATGCGTCCACGACAGGAAACTTCCTCTCTCCTCCACTGATTTTATTATTCACCACTGATTTTATAATTATCCCTACAGGCTACTAGGGCTGGGGTAGGGCGAGATATTTGGGACTTTGGGATTTCGGGATCGGGATCGGGACAATTATTTCACGTCCCAATCCCATCCCAAATAAAGTTGGGATTTTTCGAGATTGGGACTTCGGGATTTCGGGCAGGATCGGGCGGGATTTCAGGATCCCAAATAAGCCTAATGCATATTCATCATCCAATTCAAATAGCGAGTTGTTTTCTACTTTTGTTAAATCAATATAGGCAACATAAGAAATTTGATTGGGAACTTTGAACATCATCATATATGTAATTCCACTATAATTAGGTTTATTTATATATATATATATATATATATATATACATACATATATATATATACACATATATACATATATACATACATATATACAGATATACATACATACATACATACATACATATATACAGATATACATATATATACATATACATATACATACATATATACATATATATACATATACATACATATATATATATATATATATATATATATATATATATATATATATATATATATATATATATATATATATATATATTAAAATCCCATTTGGGATCCCAAATCCCATCCCAAAATTTAATATGGGAATTCGGGATTTATCCCAATCGAAATCGAAATTTTTGGGATCGGGATTTTTCGGGATAATACCATTCGGGATCGGGATTTTCCCAATATCCCATACCAAACCCCACCCCTAAGGCTACAACATACTAGCTAATACTGCCAATACGTTCTGATTATTTTATTATCCCTACAGGCTACAACATGCTAATATTAATACGTTATTGTTGAAATTTGAAACGTGAGGACCCCAATGTTATTATAAATTTATTAGGGGAGCAAATGTAATTTGTTTGAACCCATATTCTATATATACCCCCCATGAAATCCATATTTTTGGAACGATAAAACTTGTCTTATTACTCCAAAAACAGTGTTAGTACATTTAAGGGCTGATCAAATCCAAGCCCAACACTAGCTATGTAACAAAAATAACAACGTAAAACATGCTGCTAATCTATGAATGTCGAAATCAAATTCGCGATTTCCGACCTACCGGATCCGAAGGCTTGTGTCGAAATACTTCTTGTTGGTCCCAAGGTTTCTGCTGGAATATGATCGCATTTCTAACCGCCCATATGTGATATACTGTTTCAGCCAGCAGTACGCGAAACGCATAGGCTCTACGTCCTTTCCCTTGGCACATAGGCGGTGTAATCGGAGGAGTTGCTGCCATGTACTTAATTGAGGGGTCACCACTTGCATCCAGTTCAAAGCACGTCTCATGATCGTAAATGTAATTGGACATTGAAAGAACAAGTGATCCATGGACTCCATCTGATTACAAAACATACACTGTCCATCCGTCTCAATGCCAAACCCTGCTAGTCGATCTTTTGTAGCTAAACGCCTATGCAAAGCCAACCACATGATAAATCGCTCCTTCGGGCGAGCTAGGTTCCTAATGATCAAGTCACACCATTCCACCTTCTCCATATGCCCCCGGAAAAAAGCATATAGTTTGCGAACCTGAAATCGCGGCTTAACAAGCTGCCCTAACCACTCCGGAGAATCCTGAACCCGTTCACTCAATTGGATCATCACTTTTATAATCGAAGAGCTACACATCGGAGCCACCCAATGCTCCAAAGGTTGAGTCTTGATGTAGTAACTGTGAATCCAGCGAACCCATAACGAATCCGCCTTCGTTTGGATCTTCCATAAAAGCTTGCATATCAGGGCTTTATTCCATTATGGGAGAGAGATTATGTTCAGTCCTCCACAACTACGAGGAGCACAAACTTGTTCCCAGGAGACTAATGCCTTGCGGTAATTGCCATCTTTTCCGCTCCATAGAAAACTCCGACAAATACGCTGAATGTGTTCCAGGATTTTGTTTGGAAACGGAAAAACCTGGAGCCAATAAGCTGTAATCGATGTGATAACACTGCGGATAAGCTGCTCCCGTCCAGCATAACTCAATAGTCTCGTGGACCAATGAGAAACCCGTCCTACAATCCGTGCAATAAGTGGCTAGTACTGAGCTGCCGTTAGTCTCCGGTGGGATAAGGGAACGCCAAGATATCGAATAGGGAGAGTGCCAGAGCCAAATCCCGTTGCAGCAAGGATTCGCTCCCTGTCCGCTGCCGACACTCCCCCAAAGAAGACTTTTGTCTTTGCCACGCTTGGCTTGAGGTCCGTAGCCTCCGAGAAGGCCTGAATCCGTGACATTAGAAGCTGGACCGATCTGGCATCACCACGAGAGAAGACCATGAGATCGTCTGCAAAACACAGGTTAGTAATATGAAGTTGGTCACATTTCGGGTGGAAATTGAAGTCAGGTATATGTCTAAGTTTCTGTAAGCATCGATGGAGATATTCCATGACTAGCACAAACAAGTAAGGGGAGAGCGGATCCCCCTGCCTCAACCCTCGTTGCGCTTTCAATAGCTTCGATGGTTCACCATTAATCAAATATCTGTAGGACACCGACTTCACACAGGTCATAAGCCAGCCGACAAATAGCTCCAGAAAGCCAAGTTCTCGCAGAATAACCTCTAAAGCTCCCCATTCCACCGTGTCATAAGCCTTATGTAAGTCCATATGTATCATACACCTCGGGGAAATGCCTTTCTGCCCATATCCTCTTACAAGTTCTTGCGCAAGCAGTATGTTATCATGAATGACTTTGCCTGGTAGGAAGGTAGATTGACAATCGTCAACAATGCTATTAATCACCTTACCCAATCGTGCAGTCAGTATCTTGGAGATGATTTTATAAACAGTAGTACAACATGCAATAGGTCTCATATCCTTGACTTTAACCGCTTCCGGAGACTTCGAAATGAGTGTGATCATAGTTCAATTCAGTGCTGGGTATAATGCAGAAGTGCTGAAGAAATCCATTACCACATCATAGACATCTCTCCCGATCGTATGCCAGGCCTTCTTGAAAAAGAAAGCATTAAAGCCATCCACTCCTGGAGCTTTTAAATCCCCGATGTCTTTTAGAGCTGCATCCACCTCCGCAAGAGAAACTGGTCGGATCAACCAGGTGCGGTCTTCATACCCCAACCGCTTCCCATCTCGCAGTGCATCAATGTCGATCCTTTCACGGCGGGGAGCTGCCCTTCCAACCAAATTCGAATAGAATCCCAAAATTTCTGCTTCAAACTCTCTACCTGTCGTAAGTATATTGCCCTCCTCCGTCTCCAATCTGCACAAGCCAACACGCTTATTTCTTTCCTTAACTTGGGCATGGAAAAAGGAAGTATTACCATCTCCAAGTTGTATCCAATCAATTTTGGCTCGTTGACGGAGGTTTTGTTCTTCGATTTCAAGCCACTTCTCAAGCTCCATTGTATCCTCACGAACCTGTTGGATCAGATTAGTATTAAACCTATCCTGTCGGAGTGCTTATTGGCGCGGAAGAATGGCAACTTTGGTCCACTTTTATGTGGTCATTGTGACGCGCAAGCACCACTTTGTAATCATTGGGATTTCTAGTCCAAAAGTTTTTATACTTGGCAAATTAAGTGCTAATTCGTCAAATTGTGGACTAAAATTGCTTATGTGGCGTGATTTCTTGATTTGGCGATTTGGCCACACTTTGTCAACACTTGTTGACTGCCATCTCATGAAATCGCATTGCATCAGCATGACATCACTGCCAAATCACTTCCCAGCCAAAAAAAAAATTAAAAAAAGGTAAAAAACGGGGGAAATTTTTTTTTGGGTACACTAGAGTGATACAGTGTCAGTTTTGGTATACTAGAGTGAGACTGTCCAATTTGGGTACACTACAACAACCACCCATTCAATTGACATACTCCGATCGATTTTCCGGCTGAAATGGTGACGTGTACGTCGAAGATTCGATTTTCCCTCCAAATTGTACGATTTTTGAATTTCAATTTCAACCACCCATCTCGTTAAATCTGACTTTTAATTTTTTAAAAAAAATCTAAAATAATTTAAAAAATTCTGAAAAATATTTTAAAAAATATAAAACATTTTAAAATATATAAAAAATATATCTAAATTAATTTTAAAAAAATCTGAAAAACATTTTAAAATATAAAACATTTTAAAATCGGTTTTCGGGCCGAACCTAACCCTATTCGGTCCGGTCCTCGGGCTGAAAAAATTGAAAAATTCGGTTTTAGTCCGGGACGGTCCAAAATCGGTCCAGCCCGAGAAAACCGATTTTATGTAATGATTGAGATTGGATCTGGAGCCGATTTTATGTGAAATTCGGTTTTCTCGGGCTGGACCGATTTTGGACCGTCCCGGACTAAAACCGAATTTTTCAATTTCTTCAGCCCGAGGACCGGACCGAATAGGGTTAGATTCGACCCGAAAACCGATTTTAAAATGTTTTTCAGAATTTTTTAAATTAATTTAGATTTTTTTAATATATTTTAAAATGTTTTATATTTTTTAAAATATTTTTCAGAATTTTTTAAATTAATTTAGATTTTTTTAAAAATTAAAAGTTAGATTTAACGAGAGCTCGACACGTGTCCGTCTTTTAAATTGAAATTCAAAAATCGGACAATTTGGAGGGAAATCGATCTCGACGTACATGTGAAAATCTCACTCATGATACCAAAAGATAGATTACAAAAAAAAATTTGCCTTTTTTAATTTTCTTTCGACCCATAAAAGTGGACCAAAATTGCCATTCTCCCTTCTTGGCGCTGGTGTAAACATTCCCGTGAGTTAGCAACCATACGGTCAGCCCCTCGATCCTGCTGACTAAGGCGACGCATCACAGGTTGTAATCTTTTCAATTTCTTCCATAGCCTCTCTTGCAGATCCCCGGCTGCCCATCCTTACGAATCAAGCAACTGTGACGGGAAATTCGAGCACTGCACAGTGCTATTCAAGAATCGAAAAACCGACCTCCTAGGTGGCTGTGCAATAAAGTTGTGAAGCCTCAAAGGCGAATGATCAGAAAGCCCTGGAGTTAAAAGTTAGATGCTCACATTCGGATTCTCCTGGAACCACTCAGCATTCCCCATGGCCCGATCAATCCGAGAATATATGACACCATGCGTATGCTTGTTAGACCACTTAAACTGATCACCCATCATTTGGACTTCAAACAATCCAACATCATCCATAAGTTCCACCAGATCCCTGAATTCATGCTCAACCACCGGATTACCTCAAATGCGATCACCATAGGTAAGCACATTATTGAAGTCCCCAATACACAACCATTGCTCCCGTATGCTGCCCGCCAGATTTCGTATTTCCTGCCACAAACGGAGTCGGTCCGTCAGCTGATTATGCGCATATATAAAAGTGAGGAGTCCCCGATTTACTCCCTCCGCGTCAAATCATCTACAGTGCAACAACTGATCAGTGCAACTAATATATTCAATTCGCACCTTGCTCGGATCCCACAGTACCCATATGCGACCAAGCACGTGAGCCGAATAATTATCCAAATAACTCCACCTGTTCCCCAACTTCCGCCTTATACGTTCCTTATTGTCCGACTTCACTCGAGTTTCTACAAGGCCTGCTATACTAATGTTCCATTCCAGGAGACGGGAGCCAATCTCCGTATGTTTAGCAGCCTTATTTAGCCCCCTGACATTACAGGCTATCATCTGACGCGGTTCTGGTCCTCACCGGAACCAGAACCAGTCTCCAGGGGTGCAAAAGCATTACGAATGTCCAATCCATTATCCTCCTGTCGTCTAGCTATTTGCCGAGGTGAGCCACTCCTTGTAGGCGACCAGCCTTCTGAATCTGTCTCACGTGGTCCCGAAGGTTCTGGATTATTTCCTCGGGCGTTATCTGTCGGACTCTCAATTGATGTAGGCAGGGGTCGTATTGTGCCACTATCCACGTGGAAGCGACAACGATTGCTTGCACTGTAACAACGAGGCTCGGTGCAGCTCGTCCGGTTAACTGCGGTCTAGGCTGGCGGGTCTCATGTTGTCGCGTCGGCTGTCTAATATCCTGTCCCACATGATCCCTCTCCTTATCACCACACGAGTGCCCAGCAGATTGGCACTTATGGCAAAACAACGACTTCCACTCATATTCCAAAACCTGCTTGATAATCTTATTTTGCTTATCCTTGATAAGGACATAATCCCGAAGCTCCTGTGTAATATCCACCTCAATTAAAATCCGCATCTGAAACCCATGACTTTTTTCGTACATTCATCAGTGAAAAGCGGTTGACCAACTACACTTGCAATTTTACTCAAACTTTTAGGTCCCCACAGGTACAGAGGTAGTTGTGGAAATTTAACCCAGATTTGTGCCACTCTAAGTTTATCCTCCTTCAATGCGAAATCCCTAGTCCAAGGTCTAATTATCATAGGTCTGCCATAGATGTAGTAAGGTCCTCCCTTCTCAATCACTTTCCGGTCCTCTGCAGAGTGAAATTAAAATAATAGATTTGGATAATTTAAAGTTAGATTTATTCAATATAATAAAACATACCTCAAATCTTTCTAAACACCTCTTTGTACACGACATTAGTCGTCGTATATGTTAGATTGACTTCATCATCTAGTGCTAAAACCTTGAGACCTCTCCTGCTTGTGACTCTAGAAAAAGCCACATAGAGCAGACCATGACTGAAAACAGGTTTTGGAAGATATAGTCCAACGTTAGATAACGATTGTCCCTGACTCTTGTTGATAGTCATCGCATAACAAACTGATACGGGAAATTGCCTTCGCTGGAATCTAATAGGAAATTCTGTAAGGTAAGAAGGTGGTGTGACTACCATCCTAGGTATAAAAGCCTTCACTCCATCGTTCTTCCCATGTATGGTCTTCGCCTCAATAACGTGATTGCCAATTGCAGTAACAAACAATCGAGTTCCATTACAAAGCTCCAATGACTGATCGGTGTTCTTAAGAAGCATTATAGGACAACCCACCTTAAGTCGGATTATATGATTTGGTATACCAGAAGTCCTAGTAGTGTTTAGGAACTCGACTAAATACACATCTTCTCTATTGACGATATCATCTTCATCAAGGCATATGCTGTCGGAACTCATGAACTCGATGGCATCACCAGGTAAAAGAGACATTATATAGTCATTGACTTCCTGGACTATCTCATTGGTTGGAGCAAGAATAGCTCTATCATGGAAGTACGACCATTGCTAACATGGTCCAATATGCTAGGATATGTGCTCTCAACTATTGCAGCAATTGATTCACCAGTAGAACGAATAAACATATCATCAGGCAATTTAAATTCTACCTCACCATCATTATCAACACCAACTTCACCATCTTCAACCTTCAACAACCAATCAGCAAACTCCATAATACACTCAATCTCAGCACGTGAGCGGTCAGACTGTAATTAAATAAAATACAATAAACATAATTAATATAACAAATAATTTTAATGCATTTCAAATATATGAATTGTATATGAAATTTTTAATTAATATAAAATGTTATTAAAATACCTACAGGCGCATGTTCTTAGTGAGCTTCAACACATGACACGAACTCCAAAGCTTTTTCGATGAGCATAGAGATGCATGGATTATGTCGTGCCTACTACCCTTAGGTATGGCTGGCAGTATCTGTCTGAAATCACCCCAAAAAATGACAACCAATCCACCAAATGGCTTGTTCATTCTATACCATGAACCTCTCATTATGTTCCTTAGACTACGATCAAGAGCCTCAAAACAAAACTTATTAGTCATTGGCACCTCATGCTAAATTATTAACTTTGTATTCATCAAGAGTCTTGTAAGATCGCTGCGGGGGTTATCCAACTGCATGTAATAGTTTCATCGACCTGCAAAGGAATACTAAACCTTGAGTGTGCAGTACGACCACCAGGAAGAAGTAGAGAAGTTATACCACTTGATGTAACTGGGAGAACAATATCACGTCTACCATGTAATGCAGAACACAGTGTATTACACAAAAATGTCTTTCCAGTGCCACCGTAACCATAGAGAAAGAAAAATCCACCACTACCAGAATCGACTGCATCCATAATAGTATGGTACACATTCCTTTGCTCATCGATGAGAGACGGATACAAACGTCTATGCTGCTCAATCATATTATCAACATCGTAGGAATTTCTTCAAGTATCAAATTATTCATACCATTATCTATGACGACACTGTCGGGAATGGGCATACCTTCAATCTGACTCAAGTTGAACCCATTCCTATAAAGGAAATCTTCAATCTCAGCAAGAGCAAAATTCTCCAATTGTTCTTCATTTAGCTCGAGCCCTATATTGAAATTTTGAGAAACAAAGTGAGAATATTATATAAACTTTATCATAAAAAATTAATTTTAATACAATATTGAAATTTATACCAGGATTATTCAACTTCCTTCGCATAATGTACTGGATGTCGTCTGATAGATACTCCTATGTATTTTCCCAAACATGAACACCTGGACATACTATCAGACTGGAGTAGTATGGAGAACAAATGTCGAAGGAATTGTCCGGAACCCCAAAAACTTGCTTCCTTAATAGCATGGATGTATTATTTGTCGTCATCAAGCAACCCCAAAGCGTAGCATGCATCGCGGTATGTTGGATGAACAACACCATCCACAGTCTGCAAGTCCTCATAGCATGTGGCACCCCTTATGTGATTCAACATTATTCGCCTGAAATATAGGGGTCCGGTCTTAATTTGAACATGGTAAATTCTTCCAACTTTATTGTTGAAATTCTTCCTGTGTCTCCACGTTTTCCATGAAGGATACCAGGCGTAATATCTAGGGAACTCAAAATATAGATACTTACGTGCCTCGGGATGATGTCTATTGAATTCCATCCATTTAAGGAACTTTGTCTCCGCAACGGTATGCTTCTCCATTAAGTTAGTAATCAGATCACCATCTTTGAATGTGATCGACTGTTCATCTTCCATATGAAATGATAAACGCTCTACAGGTAGATCTCTATAATGGATATCATATCCCATTATTCACCATACTGCCTTATATGCAGATATGTACCGGCGGAATCCTTCACCTCATTATCCACAGTTAGTTTTGCACCTATATATCCTATCCACACCCTTATTGACGTACTTGAACAGATACTTGATTGAATTGGTCTTATTGCACCATTCAACATTTATGTGCGCCTGGTACTTCATCAACATGAACGGATTGTACGGAACAATAAACCTATAAATTAAGAGTGAAACAACTTATTATATTTCAATACACGTGACAATCAAGTTCGATCAATATAGATGAAATATAATTTAATACGTCAAGTATGTTTCAAAAAATAAATTGCACCTGTTATCCTGGTAAGCTAAACAATGAAAAATATATATGTCACATTTAATATAATGGAGTAATATATTGGCTCATATGTGTATTCTATTAGGTAATTAAAATTACCTACGACCGATATCCCATTATTTCTCTGCCCAACCATGTTCTTCTTGTCGTGGTTCTTTTTCATAGCTAACTTTCGTGATTCCTTAAGTACATCACTATGTGATGGTTATACTTCTCCAATGATATTCCTCCTCTGTTTGAGGGTACATTTATCTAGTAACTGCTCTATACGCTTCTCTGCAAGAGGCATGCACTCTTCAACGGAAGGAGGTACGGTTATCCCTGCATCAAAGTAGTAAATATACACATAAATAATTGTTAATTAATTGAAGGGTTTTTAATAAATTATAATGAGTATGCAATTCAAATGTTTTGTAACTGTATAAATGCATTTTTTCATGAATATACTCACGTTAACCTCTAGGATCTTCATGATACATAAAATAATCAAACGGATGAGACTTGAGGTGTTTTCTCATTGATATAGTGAATCTCTTGTTCATTTTGTTGAACCTTGTCACTATCTTCATCCATATTCCCTCAAAATGTATTTTTCATATGTCAATTCCAGAAATCTAATGTAAAATATAAACCGACTAACATGCTTATAGTTGAAAGTTGTGAAAATCTTACTTGAGCAATTATCCTTACCGGAATTAGTAATTTCAACAGAAATGTCCTTTCTAACTTGAAGTTGAACATCTTGCCCAATCGTCAATTGTTTGCCGGGTCTGACTGATGCTAAGCTCTCAGGAATATCATATGCATTTGGTCGAGTCAATAGAGCGTTGACATGAACTATAATATACATGAATATATCATTACAAAAAAAAACAAAGAAAATTTAATATTGTATTTTATAAAGATACTATATAACATATAAGAACAATTACCATCAGTAACACAACTAAATGGAGAGTAGCTTGCATTCAGGATATTGCTTTGCGGTTTGAGCTTTTTAGCAATTCCAACTTTTGGTGTCATTGTATCGATGGAATTCGGCTCAAATGGTGACAACACTAATAAAAAATATGATAAGAAATAATTATAAACTAAGTAAATATTTCAAAATAATAACTCCAAAATTTACCATTAGTAATGTCTCTGAGAGGTGATACTGTAGCCCCACGTCCTTGAGTATTTCTCTTCACATTATGATTGTTGTATTGATTTTAATTTCCAGAAAATATACCTGGATCTCCAACTAATAATGTGAAAAGAACTACTAAAGGACATCAGAATGGAGTATCATATTTAAGTGACATTACTAATGGTAAATTTCGAATTTATAATTTCCATTTTTTTATTTGTAATTTTAATTCACTATAAATTTTTATCTTATGTTATTTGAATTCGTGTTGTCTCCAATTCAGCCCCTAGAAATACTGAAATTTGAATCAAATAGCTCAAATTAGATGCATTCTTCTCCTTCTTGATTACGACCTTTGAAGTGGACTCCTGCACGCGAAGCCCCACCTCTCCTTCTTCATCAAGATCGACAATTCTAACTCGTTTGGACGAGGATAGAGTAATCTCTGAAGAATTGTTCGACCCTTGACCTCCAAAATCATCAGCCTTTTCTTTTCTCTTCCTTGAGTTCGATTCATCAGCCGAAACTACTGTTGCCTTAGGTCTGGAAAGAACCTCCTGAAAATACAAATTTGACATGTTATAAATTACTTTTATAAAATTATTGATAGTAATATTATTGTTGGGCTTACATTAGTGCCAGGCTACAATAAGTGCCAGTTAAACCACCACTTTTAAAATATACTCCCTCCGTTCCAAACTCAACTTCTCATTTTATGTTTTGGTCCGTCCCAAATTTAACTTATCATTCTTTAAATGAAAAATCTATCTCCTACTTTATTCACACATCTCTTCTACTTTATTCACTATCTTTTCTACTTTATCCACACTTTTTCATACTTTATTTACTCTATTTCCAACTTTATTCACTATCTCTTTCACTTTATTAACTTTATCTTAAGAGTCGTACCCGGACCAACGGGAAGTTGAGTCCGGGACGGAGGGAGTATATATGGTAACCCAATAACAAAGCCACTAAAGCTTCTTTCTTTTCTTCGAAACCAAACCAATAACAATTTGTGGCACTGCTATTCCGTTTGATATACATATGGTTTAAGAATTTGAATGTTACCTAATTAATTGCGATTTTAATTGATAAATCTATGGGCTGAATTTTGTTAATCTCCAATTTGGTTAGGCTGATTAACAAAAATTGTGGAATGGAAATAAACGAAATAGAAATTTGGAATGGTAGAATTTTTTCCATGAAAATAGGAAGATTAACAAATCAATTCTTTTGGGTTGGAATTTCCCACATAGGTTTTGTCCTATGTGGCATGCTTCTCCTTCCAATTAGACCACCATTTTAAAAATAAATATGGATGGATTTGTAAGATCATACCTTGCGATCATCTAACGAAGTCCTATATCCAGATCGGTACGAAGCCGGCCTGAAAATAGAAAAGCTACAAATGTTATGTTAACAAAAAGTTAGTTTAAGGAGTGGTTTCAATACCAAGTCTAATATAACAGGATTAGTGGAAATTAGTTTTCAAGCAATAGAGGTTTATGCACCAATAATTTTGCTTATTGTGCTTAGCTAGCTTACTAATATAAGTTTATAGTGTTTAGCCAGCAACGAAAGGAGCTAAATGTCGCCATATATGCGCCAATACTTAATTAATTAATTAACTAACTAATTAGGAATATATGTACTTTCAAATGAGATTGAAATATGTTGGTGCTTCTATGTCCAACGCTTTAATTGAAAATTGATTATCTCAAAAATACATTAAGTTCTCATCTCTAATTTGATGTATACAAACTGAAAAAATAATTTAAAAGCTAAATTGAGAAAAACTTATAAAGAGCTTGAGATGTAGTCAAGCATCGTTGTAACGTGTATTAGCTTCCATATAAGCCACTTCTAGATCAGCAACAAATGTAGGCCATTGTTTGCAAGGAACTTATGATATGCATTAGCCAATCTTCATCCTTCTTGTTACAGAAGGATGGAACCTCAAGATAGTACGGATTCTTCAACTCCAGTTTTGAAAGTCTCAGTTGTAATTCCCATCTACATAAACCGACATAGGATACGCCCCTCACCGTCTTCTTTTAAATTCGATAGTCCTTGTATTCCTTCTTCTCGATTTTTCTCATGAACACAACTTCATGTTAGCTTAAACAATAAGGGCCTTCATGATGATTAGAACCGATGGCGATGTTCATCAAATGAAATGCTTCTTCTTTATTGTCTTCAACGAATAATTTTTCCTATAACAACGTACAATAATTTAGACAAACATGGAATAAGTAAAAAATGAGGATTTAAGTAGGTATCCCTAATAATGATTTATATATAGTTAAAATAAAATACTATCATTGTGAATTTGTAATCTCTTGGTGAATTTATTAACAACAGGCTTGGCACATTAGTTAGAACATATTATTGAAATCCGTGGCTTAGCCTTTTCCTTACTTTCCAACTGTGAGGGCCTTCTCCGTTATTTTCTTTTAAAATTTGGTAACAATTGAACCTTGTTAGTTTCTAATACTCCGTATTAGGTTTCGCATGGTTTCATGGACGCACTTACGTAAGCTTTGGGAAAAGTATATGTAATCCTTGTTTTATTCGATTTCATCAAGTATATTAAGTTTAATTCGTACATCTAATGACCAATCCTAAATTCACATACTAATTATCATACTACTAATTTATATACGAACGGAACAAAACACGGAATATTTAAAAAAATAAATAAATACTTAATGGTTTACTAACCACAGATTTATGGAATAATGCTTCTGAATTTTGTGCGTTAAAAAGCATGCCAACCATGGCTTTTGGAATATTGAACGACGCACCAAGACGAATCATTCTGAGCACGATTGGATCCATTATAAACTTGTTGAACATCGAGGAGCTATGAATTGATAATTAAGTTATATATGTTAGTCATGAATACAAAGATATTTAATTATAGAATAAACGAAGCGATATAAAAAAACCTGATAGCTGATTTAGCCCATGACTTTGGTGAATTAGATCAACTCTATCAAAAAGCAATTATAATAGCATTTGGCAGCTCTGGGTTCCGTCTGCATTTCGTCTTGCTTAATATTATTGATTCTGACATTGTAGTGAAAGAAAGCATTTGGGCTGTATATATAAACACTAAAATGGATAATGTTGGTGTTATTTGAACTCACGTCAAAATAGGGAGTGATTAGATATTTAGAAACTTAATATCCTATTTTATTAGGTTAATCTCCTACGTTTTATGACCATTACAATTTTTTATTTTATATAAATGACTAAAATTAGGCACTTGAACGCATCATGCGAAAGATGGAACGATTGTATTTGTAACTTGTAAGACTGTTTTGTATTTTAAATTAAATGCTTAAAAATAGAGTTTTAGGTTTAGAAAATTAATCTCAAATAGTTTATCTCCTCAGTTTTGGATTTCAAGTAAATGGCTAAAAATAGAGGATGACAATTTCACGGAAGATTCACCAAAATACTAATCCATTTGAGAATATAACTAAAAATAGAAGTTGTTTCCGCAACTTCACAATACTAATTAGCATTGTATTTTAAAATTTGACTAACACCGTGACTTATAATTAAAGTGGTAGTTACTCAAACTCCCTAATAAATCTCTAACGAAAATTTCTAACTGAACAATTAACAAAATTTCAACATCACTATTGATAGTAAATATGGTTTATACCCGAAATAGAACACAAAGAAAATATCAAAATAACAACTTTTAATAGGGGATTGCGTTTTGTTCTAGACATTATACAGCCGAAAACCTTTTGAATAATGGGTAATTTATAATTCAATTGTTTTTAGCTTTAAAGCTTTTTGCATACGTGGCATATCTCTTCTTTCATCTAGACCATCACTTTTATCATATATATAGATAGATTTCATTTAACAAATTAATTTTTTATTTTAATATATAAATAATTTATTTAATTAATAATAATATATAAGATTGGTGTCTATGAATTTGTATTGTCGTGGAGAATTCAAATATATATTCAAAATATTTTTTAGAGTTTTGCAGATAAAAATACATTTGATTTAATAAAAGTTATGTATACAAGTTAATATACTAAAAATAATTGTATATTTCTAAATTATTATTTTATTTTTTATTTAATTTTATAAATGAAAGTGTCACGTCAAGGTGCTATGCGAGACATACTCACTCAGTCCCTCTACTAATTAAAAAAGCCTTGGTCAATACCTCCTTCAGAAAATTTATGCCAATTTCAGCTAATTAACTAATTAATTTACTAAACACTAAAAAATAATTAACTTATAAACTAACAAATTAGCTATTTAAATTACCAACTAACTTATAAGCTATCAATTAGACTATGAGTTAATTGTGAATAATTATCATACAGATTTAGGAAAATTCATTCTTTTAGTACTAAACTTGCTAACCTAAATTACATAATGAGTATTGACCATATAAATGTTTAATATAATTTCAATAAATATTTTACTACTATAAATTATAAGTAAAAATATAATGTTTAAACAATATAAAACATGAAATGTTTTATGCAATAGTCAACAAGCTACAAATTTCCACAAGCTACTTCCTAGCTGCTACATTTTTAAAATCGAAACACTAAAGACGGATATGTAAATCTCCGCTTGAACATTAAGGGTGTAATTCGAATTGTATCAAAATTTTGTCACAGACAATCTAGTCATATTAATATCACTTGCATTAAAATTAAGGTTAATTCTTTCTTTATTTCATTTTCCATTTGAATTATGATCGATATCGATCAATTAACAAACGGTCTAATTTTTTACTTATAATAAAATTTCAAGTTTTAGTTTATGCATTATGAATCTTGTGTTACTTAATCTTGTTCAAGAAGCAATTGTTCTTGTTTTGTTTTCGTGACTTTTGAAAGTAGGCAATGGGTTCATCACTGGGAGGATTACTTTGGCAGGCCGTTCTTTTTTAATTTTAGTTGTAAATTAATTTTTAAAGGAAAAAAATAGGCGGGTTACCCGACCCGACCCGTGAACATCCTGTAAGTTTAGTGGGCTGGAGGTCGTGCCGGTCCTGCACATCCTGTCTAAAAGTATGAATGTAGCGCCATGAATTTTATAAAGACGAACTAAGAAAAATATGACTCGCGCTAGTTCGTGATCTTGAAAATTCGACGAACTTGAACTATAAAATTTAAAACATAGTTCGACGCCTTGTGCGTTCTTATACTTGACATGGAAATCCTTGAACATAATTCGTGAACTAACAAATATTGCAGCGGAACTTTAAAATCGTAAGAAGTTCGAATACTAGGTTTAAAAGTCATGAAAGTAAAAGTGGTAAATATGCTTCTGATAGTGATCACTGCTCCAGCACTGCTCGCCATTCCGATCAGCTTCATACCTAAAATTGATATTTAGAAAGGGGTCAGCCGTGACCACTGGCTGAACAGGCTCCATGCATGTGCCATGACCTAAGGTTCTATCTTCATGTCTTTTAAATCTTTTAGTCTTTCTTAATGCAATGCAACTTAAGACTTGACTTGACTTGACTCTAAACACTTGAACTTGTTCTTCTTGAAAACTCGTAACTTGAACTTGAACTTCTTGAAAAGTATTCTTAAACTTTACTCTTAAACATGACTTGAAAATTATCTTGATTCGTGAGCTCACTTGGCGTCCTAAGATACATCCCTAGACGATGGTGACCGCTTAACATGGATAGCCACGATTTGCTAGTTTCCTAGCTGATGGTGACCGCTTAACTTGATTGGCCACGATTTGCTACGGAGACCTTACTAGCCCATTCTTGACATGACTTGAAAATCTTTCTTTACTTATAATCTTATTAACGTTCATGGGTTCATAAAATCGTCACTGATCACAAGGGGTCACAAGGACAAAATATAGTACTAGCAGGTTACTACAATTAAGCAACACACTCACTAGATGTATCAGGAATGAATTGATTAAACATAATCAAATGGAAACAAGTAACACAATAAACATGCTTGCGCCTAAAATCTAAAACTAAGAACTAATCTACAGCAGCATGAGGCATTGACATTAGGAACGCTTCTACGGATAGGTCCAGGGGAACTCTACTACTATTCCTATTTTTAAACATACCTTTACAGAATCCGAACCCGAACCCAACATCCATGAAACTCAATGACATAGTAGTGTATAAAATAGTTGCGGCAATTGCAGAGACTACTAACATTAATTCATTGTAAAAAATACAAGGACATGCTTCTCTTCCATATTATCTCAAGCAAACAAAATTATCATAATCTTCCAGTACCACATGTATATAAAACTACAGTCACAAACTACATCGATCATGGCATGATTCACATTCAACATACAACACGAATTGTCATATAAACGTGATGCAAGTCTTAGGGGAACTTGCCTTGAGAAATGAACGAGAGAGGCAAACATTGAAAACGGGTCGAAAACATAGCTCTCTGTTCGACATCAAATTATGGCCGGCTCACACATCACAATGAAGATCCCTCCAGTGAAAGTGTAGACTGATATGTTACGAATCATCTCTCCACAAATCAGCTCGATCTGACGGTTAACGAACCGGAAATCGAGTTTTGAACAAGACTGCGTCTGGCAGAAAATTGACGCGCGAAAAAAATGACTTTGGCTAAAATGTTTTCTTTTTAAAATCCCTAGGGTTTTTTGGAGACTAGGGTTTTGACAAGAGCTAAAAGATGGGCTCGAAAAATAATATTGGGCTTATCTTTAAGGAAAACAGTTTTGGGCCGAAGACTAACGCTTTACGAACTCCGCTTAACGCTCGGTTCGTTCTAAAACGTCTAAATTCGAAATACGAATTTTTGGGCTGTTACAATGAAACCTTTAAATGGAGCACATCTTTAATTATTTTAAATATCGATCTAAAGTATGAACCGGTCCGGCTATTTCGGTCTTCGGAATCCTCGGCTATTTCGGTCTTTGGGATTTTACAGATAATTATAAAAGGGGTTTCTTTCGTTTCTTGTCTACTCAACTGTGCCTGCCTGGTTCTTCATTGTTGTTGTGTTGTTTTTTTTTCTTTTTCCTCAATTGTTTTGCTCAGGTGACTGGTTTGTGAACTAACTACAATACTGATATGTTTAATACGAGATTTTACATTAAAAATTAATTCTTTATTGTTTGGTCATGTCTTAATCACATAGAGCAAGTCGAATACAAGAGCGGTAGGGATGTGAGCAAGAGTGAGAATTCGCAAAAAATTCAAAAATATTTGAGAGTTGGAGCGTATATAGAGCGGTTGTTTTAGTATATAATTAAAATTAAATTATTATTTTATACTTATATCGTTCTAAATTAGTTATAATAATAATAATAATAATAATAATAATAATAATAATTAATAATAATAATAATTAATAATAATTTAAGTGTTATGCCACTACAAAAAAAACAGGATTTAGAGACGGCAATGCCGATCCGTCTCTAACTCCTTACAGACGGATAACAGATCCGTCTCCAAACTTGGCGTCTCTAAGGAGTTAGAGACAGAATTATCCATCTCTAATAAGTCGTTGACTTTTAGAGACGGATAAATTTTTTTTTTAATTCTGGCTATTTAGAGACGGATTTTTATTCGTCTCTAACAATTTTTTTTTAAATTCAGATTATTTTAAAAATTCTAATAATTTTTTATAATTTTTAATTTAAATTATTTTAAAATTCTTGTCCGATTCCGAAAGTGGTCGGAGGGTGATGGTGGTGGTGCGGTGGAGGATGGTGGTGGATCTGGTGGTTTGGATTTGGTTGTGGGTGGATCTGGAGGTTGTGTGGTGCTGTGGTGGGTGGAGGAGCGGTGGAAGGGTGGTGGTGGTGGTGCAGTGGGTGGAAGAAGGTAGTGTGGTGGTGGATCTGGTTGTGTGGTGCCGTGGTGGGTGGAGGAGTGGTGGAAGGGTGGTGGTGGTGGTGCAGTGGGTGGAAGAAGGTATTGTGGTGGTGGATCTGGTGGTGGCGAGTGGTGTGGTGGTGGAAGGGTGGAAGGCAAGTGGTGTGGTGGTGGAAGGCGAGTGGTGTGGTGGTGGAGGAAGGCGGGTGGTGGATCTGGTGGTGGAAGTCGAGTGGTGTGGTGGTAGAAGGGTGGTGGGTGGTGGATGGTGGTGGTGGGAGTGGAAGGGTGGTGGTGGAGGGTGGTGGTGGATGATGGAGTTGATGGGTAATGGTGAGAGTGTTGGTGAATGATGAGAGGAATTTAGATTGTGAATGATGGGAGGATGGTGTGGGGAATGAACTAGGTTTTCTGCGGAATTTAGCGACGGATAGATTTATCCGCCGCTAGTTAGAGGCGGATAGATCTATCCGTCTCTAAATTTTACAAATTTTCTTTGGTCAATGAAATTAGAGACAGATAAAATTATCCGTCTCTAAATGAAATTTCCTTTTTTTTTTTTTAATTTTTACAGCTATCTAATTAGTGCTGATTCATAGCTAATTAGAGACGGATCCGTCTCTAACCTCCGTCTCTAATTTCATGTTTTTTTGTAGTGTGCATGCTCACCCAATTTTATACCCTCTGATGCAAGTTAATTAGTACTGTTATACTTCAAACAATACAACTCATATTTATTAGCTCTGGCTTTATTTGTTCCTGTTCTTATTCACTGTAGGGACATTGCAAGAGGAAGCACAGTTATAATGAAATACTTGGTTCTTGCACTACTTGGTCTGGTTTCTATAACATATGAGGGGAGTGCCGAAGACTTATTGTCAAAATATCCAGTTCAGTTTTGGTGTTTAGCTAGAGCTCTTTGTATATATTAGACAACCATGAAAATTCAAGTGTCAATAGGCCATTTGAATACTTCAAAATTCAATCTCAACACACTTAACTGCATTGCTCTCGCATGTGAGGTTCTTGCAGTGATCTCTCTTGTTTCGCTACTGCTTCCACATGATGTATCACTCTTGGTGTTTTACGCAACTGTATATTCTACTGCAGTTTCAGCTGTGGTGATACTAACATACATTTATTGGTTCGGAAAACAAGAATGTTTGTCAGCACCTCTACAAACAACTGTTCAAGTTCATGACGATGTATGAAATCTTTTGTGCCACTTCATGAAACGCCACCATAAAGTTGGAACTATATAGTTACACAACTCAAGTGCATTCTCTATGTTTACATGTGTTTATTAGTGGTAAGACGGACATCCGATCCAATTGTGTGTGAAAAGGTACTAGTTGTTCTCAAGGCGGCCCTACATTGTAGCAGGGGATAGCAATTGATACCGTTCGATTTGGGACATAAAATGTATATTACACTTCCGATTCAAGATGTTACTGTAGTGGTATTATATTTCATGTAAATAAATATGAAGTAATTCCTTGTCGTTGAACACATTTTCTAATTTCTACCATGCGATTCCTAGTAAATAAAGTTGATGTTTTTCTTTTATGCCTTATTTAGTTAGTGTTGTATGTAAGGTCCAAAGTTTCAAGTTAAGTTCAAGGAGTTTAAGGGGATCTAAAATGTTACTCTTATCAACAAAGTACACCTTTCTTTTCGAGAATACATCTATAAGAACTCCAGAGTTAAACGCGCTTGCTCTGGAGCAATCTTAGAATGGGTGATCAATTGGGAAGTCTCCCGTTCGCGCACGAGTGAGGACAAAGTGCACGGAAAATGACATGTGTTGGTACAGTGGGACCAGACATATCACTCGAAGAGCTTTCGATGAGTAACTGCGCTGGTCTAAATGATTGGGGCTCGGCCCATTAGTGGCCGGGTCGTTACATTGCATCTATTAACTGTAGACGCTCATAAATCTACAATCAAATTAGGGGGCACCGACAACCTGCAAGGCAACAAGAGCAAACCGAGACGTAAGATCCTAAGGTGACACCGGTGTGGTGCCGACCGCATGGACTCCGACGCTCAAGTTAGTATGCTAGTGGAAAGTGAATAAAGTAGAGAGAGAGAGAGAGAGAGAGAGAGAGAGAGAGAGAGAGACTTATCCTGTTGACGGTTCGACGGAGTATGGATGGATACCGGCTAGAGGCTGGCTGACCTTATAGAAGGGAGCTAGCTAGTAGTCGTCGGACAACGATGGTGATGGTGGATGATGATCAGTGATGGTTGATGATCGATAGCTGAAAGCTTGATCTGAGAGCTTTAGAGAGATGGATGCGTGAGAGGTAGAGTGCTAGGGTCTCTTGCAGTCAGAGTGCCCCGTCCACCTCCTCCCACTCTTCCCTATATAGTTCATCCACACCTGCAGGAGTCTGTCCGCGAATCTCGGGGAGGTTGTTGTAACTCCTTGAGTGGGTTGGACCATGTCTCACGTAGTTGGGAGAACGGTCACAAGTCGGTTGCTTACTGACTGACGGAGTCAGTAAAGTAATGCGAGTTGGTTAGTTTGTTAACGAGGTGCTGACTGACAGAGTCGGTCATACAAGGTTGAACGAGCTAGGTAAGCTAGCTAGCTTGTCAACCAGCTGGGAGGTTGGCAAGGTCGGTCAATCAGGTAGCGTGTGGACTGATCGGTTGGATGGTTCAACTAGGTGTGTTCGCTAACTGGGCTTCGGAGTCCGACTCACGTATAACGTTAAGACGGACTTACTAATGGATTGTGGATTGGGCCGTAGCCTTGATGGGCCGATCCATTAGTTTAGTTGACAAGCGAATTTTGGCCAATACATTAACCATTTTTCATTCTTAATTACCAATCATCTTTATATTGCTCATGAGCAATAAGTTTTATAGGGTATCAATTAAATTTGGTTCAATTACATATTAGCCTCTTATATTCAAACAATTACAGATAAACTCAAAATTTAATTTATAATTTTCAATTTACTATACATTTAACTCTAATCTTTACATTTCATAAAATTGACACTATATAATTTAAAATAACCTACATAATTTATTTAAATTTCAAACTGATCACAAATATTATCGTAAAGTAAACTCCAATAACAATCATTTTTCAAAATGTACCCAAAAGTTTCAATGAAATCTCCATTTAACCTTCCATGGGAGCTCCTTCTCCCTCTGCAAATAGGTCCACAATCCTACACAATAAGTATGTGCACATAATAGTGAAGATAGCTGAAAAAATTGATATACCGCATTGAGGAACTTATGCATTAACTTCATGAACCACAAGGTTGTTTTACTGTAAATTAACAATGCAGCTTCTAATGATAACCCATTCGGGAAGGGCAAATTGGTAAAAATACCTATAAGTACGAACACTAAATGCGTGAAAATAACGATGAAGTATAGCTGCAAAAATTGATATACTGCATTGAGGAAGCGATGCATTAACTTCATGAACCATCGCAGGGTTGTTTTACTTAACACAATGCGGCTTCTAATGTTGGCCCGTTTGGCAAGGGCAAAATGGTTAAAATAACATATATACATACGAACACTAAGTGCGTGCAAATAACGGTGTAAGATAGCTATAAAAATTGATATACTACATTGTGGACCGATAAAATTAACTTCGAGAACCATAGGATTGTTTTAAATAACACAATGCAACTTCTAATGTTAGTCCGTTCGAGAAGGGCAAAATCATAAAAAGACATTTACATACGAACACTAAGAAGTGCGTGCAAATAATGGTGAATATTGGTAAAAAACTTTATTGACATGTACAAACACCGTCGGATTTAGAATTAGACTCTAGTTAAAGAGAAAAATGTATCATAACTCAACATAACTATATCACAAATTGTTTCGTCACCGATTAGAAAGTTTTGGGTTCCTCACATATAGGGACCCTCCCCAAATTTTAATTCAAATCGAGACACTCTGAGTTGTAACACTATATTAACACACGACTTGCCGAATTATAACATTATATTAAATACAGTACTCTCTAAGTTATAACATTGTATTAATTCATTAATTTTTTTTTTTTTAATACTGGGTGCTAAAGTGCATTTGGCTAGAATTTTATAGTTTCTCCGAGTTCCATAGTCGGCCCATTTGACAAAAACCCTGATTGGTAGAGGCCCAAGGAGATAAAGCTGATGTAAATGAAAATTCATCTTCTTCACTGTATTGGTGAAGCATTTCATCTTCTCAGCTACAGAGATTCATGGCGGAGCTGTTTCATCTTATCAGTAAGGTCAACGTCTTTTCTTTTGTGCTCTTCGTTCTTTAGTTGTTCTTGATGGAAGCTGTTCCTTCTTTCGTTCAGTTAACATACGTGAGATAAATCGATAGTCTTGTTCTTGATTTCGATATAGTTGATTAGTTTTGAGTGAAATGAAATTGAGCTTTGATGGTTAATGTTGTTACTCAAAGTTTGAATCTTTCTTAATGGGGTTGCAGAAAAAGTTTGATTTTCTCTTGATTGGAACTGTATTATAGTTTATTGGTCAATTGTGTATGCTAATTTGATATTTCACCTTGTCAAAAACAAGAAAGAACGAAGATTGATTAGTTGAGTTTCTAATAGCTAACATATGTTCATCTATGCAATTTCTGTAAATCTAGTGTTTACAAATGTGCACAACTACCTTGCTAGAATAGTACTGATTACTTTAGTTTGTGCTATGTGTTAGAGTTTTGTCTTTTTCTTCACATTTCCAACACTATGATGTCTGGTAGACTGGTACCTGGACTCTTCGATTCTCCTTGCATAACTGTTGGACACTCGACTATGGCGATAGCCGATAGGACCCTTCATTTTAAGGCAAAAAACTTGTTTTTCCTCATTTTAGGTCCGGGTCCGGATACACACCCGTGTCGGTTACTTGGTGCCGAGTCAGGGTAACCTAGGTCTGGATATTGATGTTAGCGTGGTGTTTTGAACCTAATTAGCTCAATATATACCACTCTTTTCCAGTTAGCCTCTATGACAGCAGAAATAAGTTTTCTTTTTGTCGTTTTTATCAGTGTGGGACTGATTGCCGAGTGGCAATGAAGACTTAGATTCCATGAGCACAGCGTGTGGAATGTTGATTACTTTGATTTGAGCATGTTGATGAGTGGTAGATTGGTGCTTCATGTCTGTCTGGAATCCTCTTTTTTCTCTAATGCAACTCCTTTGTGTAATCGGGTGTCTCAATCTTTTTGGTAGAATCCCGAAGTTCGTATTTTGCCTAAAAAGTATGGATGTTTTCATTAGCATATACTGCTTGTTGATCTTTTCCGTAGGCAATTTGTCGTTGATATGCTTTTCATTTTGCAGCTTGTGTAAGGAAGACTGATTTGCTACTTACCTGATATTCGTTGTCTTTTAAACTGAAAATTTGCACACCCTGAAGACGTTTTGCCTTAAAGAAAGCCCAAGGCTTGGAAATATGGCAGATGAGGAGAGAAATTTAGTCGAAATATTGGAGGAGAATAACCCCGTGGACATGAGCAAATACATCAATTACGTTCAGTCACCAAAATGTGGTGCCATAGCAACATTTGCAGGCACAACTCGAGATACATTCAACGGCAAGACAGTCTTAGAACTGAGGTATGAAGCTTACGTCCCAATGGCAATACGTTGCATCAAATCAATCTGTTCGTCAGCCAGATCATCTTGGAATCTCGATTCAATTGCTATAGTCCACCGATTAGGTCCAGTTCCTGTTGGTGAAACGAGCGTCTTCATTGCAGTATCATCAGTCCACCGAGCCGATGGACTGGATGCGTGCAAGTTTATGATAGATGAAGTCAAGGCATCGGTTCCAATATGGAAGAAGGAAGTCTATACTAATGGAGAGGTTTGGAAGGAGAACTCAGAATTCCTAGAGAGGCGAGAAGAGCTAGGGAAGTCTGCGGGAGATGAGAGCCGAAGATGCTGTGGAAAGAAAGTTCCGGTGGAGGAGAAACACGAAAAAAAGGGCTGTTGCAGCGAGAAGGTAAAGATTGGTGATGAAAGCAACACTGTATGCTCATAAATCATAATGTTGTAACCAAGAAGCAACTTGCAAAGTGAAAGTTTTGATGTTCCAAAGATTTCAATATACTTGTATTCATACTTGAAAAGTATGAGAAATGTACTTGTATTGTTTGCAGCTACACTGAAATAAATGCTTCGAGTTTTGTTGATCTGAAAAAGAGGGTGTTTGTCTGTTTGATTTGATTTAATCAACTTTATTTTAAGAAGAAATTGTTAAAATTTAATTCTTAAATAATTTACTGGGTGTTTGGAAATACTCATTTTTTATAAAAATGATTTAAAAGTAAGATGTACGTGTATTCAGGGGCGAAGTATTTCTTGGGGTCGGCTAAACCCCCACCCATACTTAAAATATTAAAAAATATAAATGTATTTTTGATACAAAAATACGAATATAGCCCTACTCGGTATTTGATAAATGTAGGAGTATAAATATGATAATTTCAAAATCATTAAGATATTTAATTGAAAAATTAGTAATATTTATCTTAGATGAAAATTTTATCAATTTGTATACGCAAAACAATTTTTTTAAAAAGTTGAGTTATTTATTCCTCACGTACGAAATTCTTGCTTCGCTCCTGCATTTACAAAATCAATCTAAATATATTTTGTTGAAATTGACTGATCAACCGTATCAATCGTTACATAATTATCACTCATCAATCTATTATAACTAGCATATGACTAGATCACAACCCGTTTTCTATGGGAATCGAACCCATAACCTCTAAAATTATGGTACCTCAGTCTAATCA
This sequence comes from Plantago major, assembly GCA_026545765.1. Taxonomy (NCBI): domain Eukaryota; kingdom Viridiplantae; phylum Streptophyta; class Magnoliopsida; order Lamiales; family Plantaginaceae; genus Plantago; species Plantago major. The sequence goes on along the minus strand of CM048841.1, from coordinate 101,620,536 downwards.
ATTGAGTTAAACCGCAGCCATATGAACTTTTTAATTAATTCTACTTACTTACTATTTTGATAAGCTGGCTAGATAAAATTAATCACGCGTTAAGTTAATATGATATCATTGCCTTATCTTAGTTAAAACTAGCTACCGGAATCTTGCAAGAACTTTTTTCTAGTCCGTTCGTACTAAATTAATCCTAGTTCTAGTTTAAGTCAAACTCCTAAATACTCCAATTCTCTTTCTAATCTTGTAATCCAATTACAACTAGATTAGAACAACTAATTCCTAATCCGATCGTAATAAGAAACAATTAACGTAAATAGTATCACTATAAATAACCCACCATATATCAAATTAGAAGGCAGAAAAAACTCTCAAGTTAATCTTTTTCCTATTCTTTTCTCCATGGATCAACGACCAACCAAGAGACCTCCGCCAGATGAAAATTCCTTGCCCCCTGGTTATCGGTTTCGTCCCACACGCGAAGAACTCATCATTAAATATCTTGCCAAAAAACTTCGAAACGAGCCGTTGCCGCTCAAGACGATCAACTCTATTAATGTCTACGATTACACTCCGGAGGTCCTTGTAGGTAATTACAGTAGAAACTCTATACAGTAATATCGTTCAAAAACTTATTCCTGTATCTTATTATTTTCCTTGTAACTGCAGAACAACCTGGTGTGAAAGCTGAAAAAGATGGAAACGAATGGTACTTCTTCACCCCGAGAACGAAAAAGTATCCGAATGGCAGCAGACCTGACCGGTCAGCTGGGGGGGGGTTCTGGAAGCCTACCACTAAGTGCACGGAAGTCATAAGCTCGGAGTCGGGGAAAGTTGTCGGATATGAAACGTCATTGGTGTACCACAGAGAGAAAAACTCCAAGACAAACTGGCTGATGCATGAGTACACCCTGAGACGTCCATCAACTGATCGTAACGACCCTGGAGAACAGGTACGTGTATGACCTGTATAAAATAATCGAAAATGTTACATATAATTTGGTCTGACAAGTTATAACTTAATTGCATTATTGTTTGATTTTTGCAGTTGGATGATGCCATGTGTAAGATACACTATAACACGAATAACTACACCAGATCCGGATCATCAGGGAGGAACAACGAACAACAGATAGCCGAGCATGTAGAAACGATGCCGGAATATCAGGAAGATGGGAATTTGATGAACCAAACCGCTGATATTTTTCCACAGAGGCCTACTGAATCTGATGATGATAGGTTGCTTCGTCAGCATAGGGAATACAACATGATGCACTCAGGATGTTTTTCAGGATTGAACAACCAGGAAAGTATCCATGATAATAATCAGATGCGTGATCCAGGTCCCTCTACTTCTTCGATGCCATTTGACAGTAATCAAATGCGTGATCCAGGTCCCTCTACTTCTTCGATGCCATTTGACAGTAATCAAATGCGTGATCCAGGTCCCTCTACTTCTTCGATGCCATTTGACAGTAATCAAATGCGTGATCCAGGTCCCTCTACTTCTTTGATGGCACTTTGCAGTGATCGCATGCGTTATCCAGGTCCCTCTACTTCTTCGATGCCATTTGACAGTAATCAGATGCGTGATCCAGGTCCCTCTACTTGTTCGATGCCATTTGACAGTAATCAGATGCGTGATCCAGGTCCCTCTACTTTTTCAATGCCATTTGACAGTAATCGCATGCGTTATCCAGGTCCCTCAACTTGTTCGATGCCATTTGACAGTTATCAGATGCGTGATCCAGGTCCCTCTACTTCTTCGATGCCATTTGACAGTAATCGCATGCGTTATCAAGGTCATTCTACCTATTCGATGACATTTAGCAGTAATCGGCAAAGCCACTCTACGAATAAGTACAGCAAATGGATTTCATCAGGGGAAACCAGCCATACCATCTCCCAGGCACTTATTCCGCGTCCAGCACAAACCCTTCCGCAGAAGCTTGACGAAAATCATATTGGTCGTAATAGTAACATCTCCCCTGCAGTTATTCCTGCACAAAACGTTCAGCAGGCAATAGTGCAAGTCGAGCAAGAGCGGCAGACAGAACCGGTACTGGCTAATCAGGAAGATGGGAATATGATGAACCAAACCACGTATACTAATCACAACATCTCTCATGCAGTTATTCCACATCCGGCACAAGGTGTTATGCAGATGCTTGACGAAATTCATATTGGTCATAATAATAACATCTCCCCTGCAGTTATTCCTGCACAAAACGTTCAGCAGGCAATAGTGCAAGTCAGGCAAGAGCGGCAGACAGAACCGGTATTAGCTAATGAGGTTCATGGGAGTATGCTGGATATTGATAATAACATCCCCCAGGCAGTTAATCCTACACAAGACTTTCAGCAGCTTCATCAAAATCCTGGAACTCAATACAGGGCATTAAATGATAATGATCCCGATTATGTTTCTTGGTTATTAGATGAATTTCTCCAAGAGGAATTCTAGTGCTAAATCCAGGTCCTTCTACTCCAGAAACTTCAGGAAGGATGATGCATTTCTTAGTTTGTTGTTTGTTCATCTCTTTCAATTTTCTACGAACACATTTTTTTGCCATTTCCTTGTATTCAGTTACACATCAAAGTTGTTCGATTTGTTAGATTGTTTTGTGGTTTAAGCATGATTTAGTAGGTACGGTTCCGTTCAGAAGCAATGACGTTATGGACGTACAAACGGATACAGATCAAAAGATAGCGAAAATCAGTCATATATGATGGGACGAAATCTTTCTACTTCTGGTGTTAAAAAGGAAAAACAAATTGTTTAGAAACAAATGCTATTGATCATATTACTAATAGAAGTAAATCACATTACAAAGAATGGACTAATTGTTGAGGTTATGTAATTACATCATCAGAACTCACTTATCTAACAACCTGAATCAACATTCAGAAATTCTTGCAAAATCTTACAAACTCAAAGCAGTGCCTAAGATAGGTTTGTTACATCCTATGATCTAAAAAACCGAAGGAATGTTAGATTGTCAGATTATGACAGCCATTATCGCAAAAACTTGAAGACTGTCAAGACGAAGAAGACATTTTGTCTCAAGGAACACGAAGGAGACATTTTGCTGGTGCAAGCAAAGCAACAGTAGATTTCTCAGGGCTCGTGTATTTCCGAGACACAGTTTTCAACTTGCTTCCTGCTAATCCTGAATGGAGGCTGGCCAAGAGTTTTGCGCAGTCCCTGTCATATGAACACCAAGAAACACGACCTAAGTATGAGTATCAAAGCTACAAGATTTCAAGAAAGATAGAACCGCTTACGTTAGCTGATCTTTATTGAAGCCAGTATGGTGCTTCAGTGTCTCAGTCCAGTGAGGAATCCTCTTCAGAGCACAGCGAGCAGCATATATTGAAGAAGCAGCAAGCATTGAGGGGCAGTAACGAACAGCAGTTGAGTAGTTCACTAAACCAAGCTCAGCATAAAAAAATGCCATGTTCTCCATCTGCATCAACATATTAACAAAAGCATTCAACAAAACATGTATAGTCCATAACAAGTCACACATATACTAAGCAATCAAAACAGAAAAAGAAAGGAAAAGAAAGATATATAACCTTCTTATCAGCAGGAACAGAAGCTTTGACATAGCGAACCAAAAACACGTATGGAGTTGGGACAGTCAAATGCCACTCCAGTTTCTCAAGAATCACTTTTTCCATGAGTAAAACCTGCTCTCTCACATATGCATTGTCTGATATGGTTATGAAGTCGATAACCTGATTATTTTGTAAAAAAACACAACACATTTGACTTGACAAGATAATTATCTGTTGTTTCGATTTAAACTGAACTGAGTCACAAAAATCTACCTCTGGTGCCCATAGTTCTTCATACTTGCAAGCAATTAGCATTGAGCTCATGCCAACCAACTGAAGCTCCCTTCTTGGAACTGCTTTTACAGAAAGAAACCTATCCACTATGTTAATTGTAAGATAGAGACTCTCCGGTGATAGTTTAAATGCCGCATGAACACCAATCAACCAGTCCACTAGAATCTCTCTCATTTTTGAGGTAATCACTATGTGGGGGGAGCCCATGTAGTCACGGACTCGTTCATCATTCTAAACGAGAAGTAGAATATTGAATAATCAGTACACAAATGAGAAATTATATTACAAGGATAGTAAGAAAAAGGTGAAGTTCACACCTCTATTAGCTTATAGAAACTATAAATGTCCTCGATATACTCCACAACAGCCAATTCATTGTTGACATCTGGCGCATCAATGTCTATAATGAGGTCCTTCGGTTTCTTGGCAGGTCCACAAGCAGCCTAGACGAATAAAATAATTTACCAGCATCAGAAAATCAGCATAACAATAAGGTTTAAATGTTGTTTGGAAAAATAGATATACTGCAACTTAGAAACTTTGTAAGGAACCTTGCTACGAGCTGTAAGAATCCCTGTGAGAGTTCGTCCACGCTCCTTCGATGATCCTTCCCTTGCTTTATAGCTTTGTTCTTCGTCAGGACTAATGGCAATAACTGTTTCGTTTTTTAACTTCAGAGCTTCCTTTTCTGCATCAGCACCGCCTTTTCCAACCTCTTTCACCTTATTCACCAGAGCTTTCTGCAACATTGATAATGCTAAATGGCACCGGCAATCTTTCAACAAACCAATCTTCATCACAAAAATACACTCTAAAATTTACCTTGGAGTTGTTTTTATTGACTGCAGCTGCTTGTGCATTACTTGACAGTACTTGAGCCCCAGATCTCCTGAATATATCATAAATACACGAAACCGTAAAAAATACGAGTTAGTAACCCGGATATTTAGTGCATTTCTCCAGAATCTAGTATTCGATCAATACACGGCAATGTAAAACATAGGGTTTACGGAACCAGAAACTTAGTCCAGTTCTCCAGTACCTTGTACTCGGGCGACCAATTCGAGGCTTAACCTCAACAGCTGCAGCAACTGCTATGTTTCCAATATCTCCAAGAACGCGACGCGGTCTAACTTCAGCCTGTCCATCTTTAATCTTCCTTCCCACAACAGCTAATTCAAAAAACCCAACTTGAATCAGCCGCAAAAGTTCCACATAACAACACAGAAATCGTATCTAACAACCATAACAAAGGAGTTTCCCAGTACAAACAAAACAACTCATAATCCGCATAACAGCTTCGCATATCTAGAAGAAAGGATAGATAATCAACAGTAATCAGGCCTAGGTTAATTTTATTATTTTCATTTGTTTCCCTAATTTTATGATTGAGACTATCAAAATCAAGAATTAGATGCATTCTTCCATTTCCGTAAAAACTACTAATCCAGTAATCAAGAATCACTATCCAAATCAATCGAAGGCAAATCCAGTGAGCACAAGTATACCCAGAAACTCTGCAACATCGAAATTTCAAGAAAATACACACACACACCAAACAGAAACAAGATTCCCAATTTCAATCAAGAAATGAAAAACCCAGAAAGTTAGCATCAAGAGTTCGTTGAAATTAAACGTCAAGAACAAGCGGAAAAGAAAGAAAAATAAAGTTTTTACCTTTCGATTGTTTCTCTAGCACAATAGCTCTCGATGCCATGTTGAAATCAGTCTTCTTCTTCTTCTCTGTTGATTCTTGTGAAGTGTTCTTTTTTTCTTTGCCTTTTTATTTCTGAAAGTGTAAATGATGATTGATGCGAGGTGATTCAACTGCTAACGGTCATATTGGTTTCAATTCAACCAGTGTTGATTTTAATTAGTTTTGTACCACTCGAGTTAAATTAGAGAAATTCAACTCAATTGGGTTTTTCCGACTTGACCCGATTAAAATGAAGTGTGAATGTCGTTCACCAACCCTGCCATTTGAGCCAATTACATTTCACTTTTGAGCTAATTATACGTCACTATTGGATTCAACATCAATATAAGGTGAAAATACTTATTTTAGAAGAATTGCATTCGATCACCTCTAAAAATTTATTTGATTAAACTGAACCTTGAAGTGTGATTATCAAAATTCAAATTATACGTCGATCAAGTTGTAAATCCTTACATAATATAATACCACCACAATGTTTCTTTTCTTTAAAATGTTCACTAATTTCTTTCTAATTTTACTTCTCTTTTAAATTCAAATTCAAGTTTTTGTGATAATGGCTGTCATAATCTGACAATCTAACATTCCTTCGGTTTTTTAGATCATAGGATGTAACAAACCTATCTTAGGCACTTCTTTGAGTTTGTAAGAGAAGTGAGTTCTGATGATGTAATTACATAACCTCAATAATTAGTCCATTCGTTGTAATGTGATTTACTTTTCTATTAGTAATATGATCAATAGCACTTGTTTCTAAACAGTTTGTTTTTCTTTTTTAACACCAGAAGTAGAAAGATTTCGTCCCATCATATATGACTGATTTTCGCTATCTTTTGATCTGTATCCGTTTGTACGTCCATAACGTCATTGCTTCTGAACGGAACCGTACCTACTAAATCATGCTTAAACCACAAAACAATCTTAACAAATCGAACAACTTTGATGTGTAACTGAATACAAGGAAATGGCAAAAAAATGTGTTCGTAGAAAATTGAAAGAGATGAACAAACAACAAACTAAGAAATGCATCATCCTTCCTGAAGTTTCTGGAGTAGGAGGACCTGGATTTAGCACTAGAATTCCTCTTGGAGAAATTCATCTAATAACCAAGAAACATAATCGGGATCATTAACATTTAATGCCCTGTATTGAGTTCCAGGATTTTGATGAAGCTGCTGAAAGTCTTGTGTAGGATTAACTGCCTGGGGGATGTTATTATCAATATCCGCAGCTCGGTCCAGCATACTCCCATGAACCTCATTAGCTAATACCGGTTCTGTCTGCTGCTCTTGCCTGACTTGCACTATTGCCTGCTGAACGTTTTGTGCAGGAATAACTGCAGGGGAGATGTTATTATTATGACCAATATGAACTTCGTCAAGCATCTGCATAACACCTTGTGCCGGATGTGTAATAACTGCATGAGAGATGTTGTGATTAGTATACGTGGTTTGGTTCATCATATTCCCATCTTCCTGATTAGCCAGTACCGGTTCTGTCTCCCGCTCTTGCTCGACTTGCACTATTGCCTGCTGAACGCTTTGTGCAGGAATAACTGCAGGGGAGATGTTACTATTACGACCAATATGATTTTCATCAAGCATCTGCTGAAGGGTTTGTGCTGGACATGGAATAAGTGCCTGGGAGATGGTATGGCTGGTTTCCCCTGATGAAATCCATTCGCTGTAGTCATTCGTAGTTGGATTAAAAGGGAACAAATTTTGCGTCAGAAAATTATTCCGGGAACTATTTGCAGAGATGTTGAAGTGGCTCTGCTGATTATTGCTAAATGCCATCGAAGAAGTAGAAGGACCTGGATAAAGCATGCGATTACTGCAAAATGCCATCTCACGCATCTGGTTACTGAAAAATGCCATCGAAGAAGTGGAGGGACCTGGATCACGCATTTGATTACTGTCAAATGGCATCGAAGAAGTAGAAGGACCTGGATCACGCATCTGATTACTGTCAAATGGCATCAAAGAAGTAGGACCTGGATCACGCATCTGATTACTGTCAAATGGCATCGAAGAAGTAGAAGGACCTGGATCACGCATCTGATTACTGTCAAATGGCATCGAAGAAGTAGAAGGACCTGGATAAAGCATGCGATTACTGCAAAATGCCATCTCACGCATCTGGTTACTGAAAAATGCCATCGAAGTAGAGGGACCTGGATCACGCATTTGATTACTGTCAAATGGCATCGAAGAAGTAGAAGGACCTGGATAAAGCATGCGATTACTGTCAAATGCCATCGAAGAAGTAGAAGGACCTGGATCACGCATCTGATTACTGTCAAATGCCATTGAAGAAGTAGAAGGACCTGGATCACGCATCTGATTACTGTCAAATGCCATCGAAGAAGTAGAAGGACCAGGATCACGCATCTGATTACTGTCAAATGGCATTGAAGAAGTAGAAGGACCTGGATAAAGCATGCGATTACTGCAAAATGCCATCTCACGCATCTGGTTACTGAAAAATGCCATAGAAGAAGTAGAGGGACCTGGATCATGCATTTGATTACTGTCAAATGGCATCGAAGAAGTAGAAGGACCTGGATCACGCATCTGATTACTGTCAAATGGCATCGAAGAAGTAGAAGGACCTGGATCACGCATCTGATTACTGTGAAATGGCATCGAAGAAGTAGAAGGACCTGGATCACGCATCTGATTACTGTCAAATGGCATTGAAGAAGTAGAAGGACCTGGATCAGGCATCTGATTACTGTCAAATGCCATCGAAGAAGTAGAAGGACCTGGATCAGGCATCTGATTACTGTCAAATGCGATCGAAGAAGTAGAAGGACCTGGATCACCCATCTGATTACTGTCAAATGGCATCGAAGAAGTAGAAGGACCTGGATCACCCATCTGATTACTGTCAAATGGCATCGAAGAAGTAGAAGGACCTGGATCACGCATCTGATTACTGTCAAATGCCATCGAAGAAGTAGAAGGACCTGGATCACGCATCTGATTATTATCATGGATACTTTCCTGGTTGTTCAATCCTGCAGAGTGCTTCATTTTGTATTCCCTATACTGACGAAGCAATCTATCATCAGATTCAATAGGCCTCTCTGGAAAAATATCAGCAGTTTGGTTCATCATATTCCCATCTTCCTGATATTCCGGCATCGGTTCTACATGCTCGACTATCTGTTGCTTGTTCTTCCCTGATGATCTGGATCTGGTATTCGTTTTATCGTGTATCTTACACAAGGCATCATCCAACTGCACAAATCAAACAATAATGCAATTAAGTTATAACTTGTCAGACCAAATTATATGTAACATTTTCGATTATTTTATACAGGCATACACATACCTGTTGTTCGGGGTTGTTACGATCAGTTGATGGACGTCTCAGGGTGTACTCATGCATCAACCAGTTCGTCTTGGACTTTTTATCATATGTTCCACTGTAGTACATTAATGACGTTTCATATCCAACAACTTTCCCTGACTCTGAGCTTATAACTTCCGCGCACTTAATAGGCTTCCAGAACCCCTCCCCAGCTTTCCGGTCAGGTCTGCCACCATTCGGATACTTTTTCGTTCTCGGGGTGAAGAAGAACCATTCTTCTCCATCCTTTTCAGGTTTCACACCAGGTTGTTCTGCAGTTACAAGGAAAATAATAAGATACAGGAATAAGTTTTTGAACGATATTATTTGTATAGAGTTTCTACTGTACTTACCTATAAGGACCTCCGGAGAGTAATTGTAGACATTAATAGTGTTGATCGTCTTGAGCGGCAATGGCTGGTTTCGAAGTTTTTTGGCAAGATAATCAATGATTTCTTCGGGTGTGGGACGAAACCGATAACCAGGGGGCAAGGAATTTTCATCTGGCGGAGGTCTCTTGGTTGGTCTAACTTCAGCTTGTCCATCTTTAATCTCCCTTCCCTCAGCAGCTAAGCATTCAAAAAACCCAACTTGAATCAGCCACAAAAGTTCCACATAACAACACAGAAATCGTATCTAACAACCATAACAAAGGAGTTTCCCAGTACAAACAAACAACTCATAATCCGCATAACAGCTTTGCATATCTAGAAGAAAGGATAGATAATCAACAGTAATCAGGCCTAGGTTAATTTTATTATCTTCATTTTTTTCCCCTACTTTTATGATTGAGACTATCAAAATCAAGAATTAGATGCATTCTTCCATTTCCCCAAATACTACTAATCCCAGTTATGAAGAATCACTATCTAAATCAATCGAAGACAAATCCATTGAGTACAAGCATATACTCAGAAACTCTGCAACATTAAAATTTCAAGAAGATACACACACACACCAAACAGCAACAAGATTCCCAATTTCAATCAAGAAATGAAAAACCCAGAAAGTTAGCATCAAGCACATCAAGAGTTCGTTGATATTAAACGTCAAGAACAAGCGGAAAAGAAAGAAAAATAAAGTTTTTACCTTTCGATTGTTTCTCTAGCACAATAGCTCTCGATGCCATGTTGAAATCAGTCTTCTTCTTCTTCTCTTTTGATTCTTGTGAAGTATTCTTCTCTTTCTCAAAGTGTTCTTCTGTTGATGCCATGTTGAAATCAGTCTTCTTCTTCTTCTCTGTTGATTCTAGTGAAGTGTTCTTCTCTTTCTCAAAGTGTTCTTCTGTTGATGCCATGTGTATTTTAACTAGTTTTGTATCACTCGAGTTAAATTATGGCAATTCAATTTAACTCAATTCAATTGGGTATTAGGAGTTGACCCGGTGCGTATATAACTATAAGTATTAATTTATTTTATTTTATTTTAATTTATCATAAAAATATAAAATTTCGAATTGACGTGGTCAATAACAGGTCAACTGAATTTCAATCCAGTGAAATTAGTGGACCGAGACTCGTTCGAATTGACCTGTCAAATTTCAAAATATGGGGAGTAGTTTCAACGTGATAACATGAGTTAAAATGAAGGGCGAATGTCGTTCACCGATTTGAGCCATTCACTTCACTTTTGAGCTGATTATACGTCACTTTTGGGCCGAGCATCAATTACATATATCAGGTGAAAAATTTTAACTGCATTCACCACCTTTAAAAATTTATTTAATTAAACTGCACCTTGTAGTGTGATTATCAAAATTCAAATTATACGCTGGTTAAGTTGTAAATCCTTATATAATACCACCTCGGTGTTTCTTTTCTTTAAAATTTCTTTTTAATTTTACTTCACTTTTAAATAACAAATAGTAGTAGAATATTTTATGCTATGAAGGAATACATAGATCATAGGAGCCAATTGGATGTCACAAGTTTATAACAGGATTGAAGAGCAAGGATATAGAGAAAATACATAATCAATCAAACACTATTTGAAAACGGCTATTATGCTCAGAAACGAAATTTGTGAACAAGAAGAGGCAAAACCAACCACAGTTAACAAGGAAATACGACTCCCACATAATTCCTTCAACTCGACGACACAAGATGAGTTGACGATCATCATCTTTCCTAGTGATACATCATTCTTTGTTAGATACTTGACAAATCGTAATGCTGAATCAGGAAATCTCACAATCTCTACAATTTTCAACTGGTACCTGACATTCTTCAACTTTCCTTCTGTCTGTAAATATCAACTGTTCACTGAAATTGTACTTATGCCAAGTTCCGTATTTTCTCAGAAACATCATAGTAGAGCACGGGGACTTATTCGGCCAATACTTGTTTCCATCTCCTCGATAGCCACTCGCCTTTCCAGCTTCTTTTGTAATGAACAATGACAGTGTATGCTGCTAACAAGAATGTCATCTGGGCAGGTTCACTGATCCGGTCCTTTTCCTCATCCAAGTTTACAATATTACATACAGAAGGAAGATTGTTTTTATCACTTATTAAGTTTAAATCACAGGTATTAAAACTATTCTGCATTAACAAAATATTACTGCAATCATTTTCTTGATAATAACCAAAAGTTACATTTCTTTCAATCCAAGCCAAGCCAAGGCAAAAAAAAAAAAAAAAAAAAAAAAAAAAATCTGCATCTGCCTGGAAGTAAATCGCATCAAAACGGATCCAACAAACAGTAGATGTCATATACTTACTTACACATCAACTCATAACCAAAACAATACTCGGAATTAGCTAGTTACTACTACTACCCAGAAATTCTAAGCAACACTACTCAACACAAGTGGTTGAGATTGAGACCTAAAGATCACGATGGCCCATGATCACCGCAACGAGCTTCAAGCAGACAGAAGAAGAGTTTTAGCAGGTGGAAACAGCGCAACAGAAGCTCTCTCAGGATTTGCGTATTTGTTATACACAGCTTTTAACCTGTTTTCTGCTAAACCAGAGTGGATGCTCACCAATTGTTTTGAACAGGCACTGTCATCACAATCGATAGAAATAAGAGCCAGTTAGTTTTAAGATTATTAATTTTGCTGAGTATAACAAACAAGTAGAAAGAAAGTCCAAGCCACACTTACATCAGCTGGCTTTCACTGTAGCCGGTGTGGTGCTTCAGTGTCTCGGTCCATGTAGGGATTCGACTGAGAGTGCACCGTGCTGCATAAACGGCAGAAGCAGCAAGCATTGAGGGGCAGTAATGCACTGTGGTGGTGTAGTTCACTAGACCTAGTTCAGCGAAGAAAAACGCCATCTTTTCCATCTGTATATATTATCATCATTAACATAAAATATAGTTAATACTATAATTTAGTCAATCAATCGCGTACTTCAATCAGAAAGAAAGCGCAATGAAACAATTATAATGATAGTATGCAAGAGTATACCTCAATATCAGCAGGAATGGAGGCCTTGACATATCGAACCAAAAACACATATGAAGTAGGGACAGTCAGATACCACTCCAGTTGCCCAAGAATCGTCTTCTCCATTCGAAGCACCTGCTCTCTGATATAAGCATTGTCGGATATCGTTATGAGGTCACGTACCTAAACATATTAATAATAGAAATGACGAGTTATATTCAGATAATGAACAATCTAGGCCTAAGCTCCACATATTGAATCAAAACAATTTAATACCTCCGGTGCCCATATCTCTTCGTACTTGCTAGCGATTAGCATCGAGCTAATACCCACCAACTGAAGTTCCGTCCTTCGAATCATCTTTACAGCAAGAAATCTGTCCATAATGTTGACTGCCAGGTATAGAGTCTCAGGCATCAGTTCAAACTTCCTATGAACTTCAATCAACCAATCCACTAGAATTGATCTCATCCTGCAGTTAACCTCTTGTTGGATACCCATGTAGTCCTCGACTCTACCATCATTCTAAACAAGACAAAAATTTGATTTGAAGTACAATGTACAGACTAGGTAATTATTATCATTACTACCAAGGAAAACAAAATCGGAGGGATCCAAAGGCACACACACACACCTCTGTAAGTTTATAGTAATGGTAGATGTCTTCGATATACTCTACAGCAGCAAGTTCATTATTGACATCAGGCGCATCAATGTCTTCTATCAAGTCCTTCGGCTTCTTTGCAAGTCCACAAGCAGCCTGGAAATTAATCATCAAATTAGCCAACATCCAGAAAAGTGGCACCAGTAGAGCACTACATACAGGTTACTGCATATGCATACTTGTTTTGAAAATTATACCTTGCTTCTAGCAGTAAGAGTTGCAGTCAGAGTCTTTCCGGGTTTCTTTACCAACTCTCCTTTCTTTGAGTTCCTACGAACCTTGTGGCTTTCTTCTTCCTCTTCATCAGAGCTGATGATGATAATAGACTCATTCTTGAATTTGACTTCCTTAACCTTACCATTCTTTTTCTCAACTGCTTGTGCATTGTCCACAAGTTGAGCTCCATATTTCCTAATATACAGAATAATCAGTACAAAAATCGAGTATGATTTGAACGGAGTCTTGAAAAAATCATTCAGTGATTATGATGTTGCACATTACAACAGTCTCTACCTTGTTATCGGGTGAGCAAGCTGATTTTGAGGCTTCGGCTCAACAGCTGGAGCAATCACTAGATTTCCTATATCCCGAAACACACGACGGTTCCTACCTTCAGCTGGTCCATTCTTCAATTTCCCTTCTCCAGCTGTTCATCCAAAAACCAATGCAAGAGAAATCAACATTCCAATAATTCAGGTCAATTGATTCATTAGCCGCATATGACTCTCGAAGCAGAAATCAATACCAATACAGTCAGGTATAATCCAGCCATGTTCAAGTTCTAAGTTCTAACCAATGATTTCTTTCAGTGACAAATGCATATAAAACCAAGGTCACACAGCATGGAAAAGTGAAATAGTATACATAACAAGAACTAACAATACAATGATCTAATTCAAGAAAACGAATGTACATGCTTAATAATTCAGGATTTACAGGGAGGCGTTCACTACTATTACAGCCCAAAGATTACATTGAACAATCCAATATGATAGAAACCGACAGAAATCGAAGCGTGTATAATCTAATTCAATTAAACCAGGACAAACAACAAAACCCCCAATTAGTTCAACATACATTTCATAAACAACTACATCAATCATCATAAACTAATCAATGAAACAAAACCCATATAAAACCCACCACCTAATTGCCAAAGCAAAATCAACAACGTGCATAATCTGATTCAATCAAACCAGGACAAACAACAAAACCCCAATTAACTCAAACCCTCTTCAAGAATCACCATACATTTCGACAAAAATCACAGCAATCATCACAAACTCATCAATTACACTAAACCCACAAAAGAACCCAACACTAAACCCCCAAAGAAAAATCAACAAGAAGGAGAAAACTCAATCATACATAAAAAAGAACGCATTTTTACCTCTCGGCTGTTCCGGCACAATAGCTCTCGAACCCATCTCCAAATCAGAACCTTCTTCTAAACTATTATCAGAACTGAAAACCCCTCCAAGACTAGACCAAAACGACGAGAGAAACACCTGGAGACGACCCACACCCGTCTCAATTTCTTCTTGATTTTCGGTAGCCACAATGCACAACTCTTTCTATCTCTCTAAAAATCAAACACCCTTTCTCTCTCTCTGAAATTTTTACTTTTTGTGCTCTGAATTTGATGATGAGTGAAAAGGGGTTTAGGAGAAAGATGGAGATATAAATGGTTCAAGAAGAGTATCAGTGAAGAGTCGCCTCTCTGTTTACAACGGTCTTTTTTTATCCCACTTTAATTTTTATCCGTCGGATGGATTGATCGGACGGTTCAGATTGGTTCTCTTTAAACCTTTGCATAATTTTTACTAGCCGTTATAGGAGCCTGGTATTTTAGTGTACCTTTTAGTAGTTTTAAAGAGGAGAGAATAAGTTACATTTTTCATGCCTTATTTTGAACTGGATATCAAGAAAGTAAATTTCCGTTATGTTTCGATGAGATTTTAAATCATTGAATTAAAATATGTTCATGCGTTCCAGGAGATGGTGTTTTGAAAACTGTGTACTTATAACGTGATACTCCCTCCATTCCGATCTCATCTTCCCGTTCACTTTTACATCATATATTGTTAAAAAAATAGTTAAAAGTGTGATAGTTATTTATGTGTTATTTGAATTAATATGCATAGGAATGATGTTTAGGCAAAAATTGTGTTCTTATAAGGTAATACTACTACCTCCGTCCCAATCTCATCTTCCCGTTCACTTTTACATAATATATCGTACAAAAAAAAGTTTAAAGTATGATAATTACATGTGTTATTTGAAATCAATGCTTCCTCGATTTCGATCTCGTTTTTTGGTTCACTATTACATCATAATCATTCAAAAAATAGTTAAAAGTGTGACAATTATCCATGTGTCATCTGAAATTGATTGTTCTAAAAACTTTTTTATTAAATATTTGTAAAAATTTTGAAATTTGAATATTAGTAGTGATGGGGAAGATGAAAATGTTGATGAAGAAAGTAAAAGGGATAAAAAAGAAAACAACCAGAAAAAATAATGGAGATGCGGGGGATCGAACCCCGTGCCTCTCGCATGCAAAGCGAGCGCTCTACCATTTGAGCTACATCCCCATTTTGTTACGAACTCCCAACTTATTATACAGAGCACTTAGAACGCTGAAAGCAAAAGAACGGTCTTTAAAGGAAGCACAAATATTTTCATGAGAATACACATGGAAACTGGAATCAATCATATATGACTAAGATCCATTCTTATTCAAAATTCAAACAAGTATGATCAAATTCTTGCAAAATCAATTGTTTTTTTGCCATCATGGCCCTTGCTAAAGAAATAACTGAAGTAATCCGAATACACAACTTCCTTATACAGCGGCTTTTCACCGTCCTCCAGCACTTCTGGTAGAGGACCAATAACCGCATTAGGCGAAGGGTTCACAAAGATTGGCACTGAGACTCTGTTCTTGCTCCCACTCACAAACACCCGGTGCTCGATGCTTTTATACCTGTCGTTGCTCATGATTTGCAGCACATCCCCTATGTTCACAACAAGAGCACCTTTCACAGGCGTGACATGGATCCATTTGTCATTTTCAGCTTCACGCACATAGAGGCCACCTACTTCGTCTTGTAGGAGAACTGTGATTGACGATACGTCAGAATGGCGACCAGCTCCAGCGGCCAGATCAGGATTGGGGCAGATGGGGTAGTGGAGGAGGGTGACAACTGGTGAGCCCATAAGAGCGGATTCCTTCGACTCATCGAAGTTCTTCACTTTAATTCCACTTAGCAGTATATTTAGTAGCTTTCTGATAACAGGTTTCGTCCAGTTTATGTACTCCAGAACTTGGTCTCTACGAACACATAAAACAAAGCAACAGTTAACATTGAACTCGGCAATAACAAAAGAACGGAATCTGGCTCTATACCAGTTGTTTATTGTTAGAACAAAATGCAGAATATATGTATAACAATTACTTCCCAATGCCCTAGTCAGAATTCAGAGCAAAAACATACACCCATTGCTAAATGCTAATAAGGTACCTAGATGAGTCTATAAGAACCTCATATTTCTAGTGGTTTGAAATATTACTAACCATGAGTGTCTATGTTATTCTCGAGGCACCGTCTACGTGGAGAAAGGCAAAGATCTGTAGATTAACCTTAGTAAGATATCAGTTTCAAAACTCATCTATTAGCTGAAACCGTATACTAAGTTGGCTTGGATAGTTCATGGTAATTCCGGATAATTGGTTCAGACTGTTATGTAATACACGCTGCAACGCACTTCAGTCTACGTATTAGAAAATAACATGCCAAACATCCACATGTTGCTGAAATCTAGTATTCACTCCTTGTTAAGAGAAAATAAGGAACTAATGGCACAATATATGACATTATCCAGCAATTTGAGCCAATTCATACAATGGTAGTATGTAGACCAGTCTATAAGAATCAAATACATAAACCTTATCCTCTACACATAGTAACATATCTAAGTTCTAACCGCAAGCCTATTTTAGTCCCATATGCGCGGTTTAGGTATCAAGTTTCTAATAACGTAGCAAGATACCTGGAAACAGGAGAATTAGCAACAACAATCGGCTTTGTCATTCCATATATAATAATCCCGGTTTAGGTAAGAAATGCTCTTATTGAAGAAAATATCCAACAGTAACTAAGCTGCAACTTATCTAAGATCAATTCCTTTTCGGCCTAAACCATTACTACTCCATGTCCTAGTCTGCAACTAAAGTATATACTATTCTAATACAGCAGCAAGATACCTGGAAACAGGAGAATTACCAACAACATTCGGCTTTGTTATTTCCATAATCTCGGTCTAACTAAGCAATGCTCTTACTGAAAAACATATCCAACAATAATTAAGCTGCAGCTTATCTAAAGATCCATTCCTTTTCGGCCTAAATCACGAATTAAACGCACAATACTTAACCATCACTAAAGCCAAGTAGCCAACATACACAATCACACCCATTAACAACAATAAGTTGAAAAATCACCACATTTAAAACCAAAAACGTCGATATTCACATTATAAACCCGGTCTAGGTAATAATTTTCCGATAAGAATTCAATACACCCACCTAGAAACAAGAGGCCAGAGCTTAGAATTCTCATCCACACGCCCATCACAAAAATGCATCAGATAATCCTTCCACTCCAAAACCTTGTCAACATCAGCACTAAAGCTACTCTTCAGTTGAACCGAATAATTCGGCGAATTCTCCTTCAAAAAATTGCGCCTTTCTTCAACAGGAAGCTCAAAGAAGTCCCGAGCAGCTTGCTTCACATTTTCAAGAACTTCAATTGGAATCCCGTGATTGATGATCTGAAAGAAACCCCATTTCGCAGACGCTTCGGAGATCGATTCGGAGACTCTGGGATCATCTGGGCTGGAGAAATCGATTATGGGTACGGATTGTTGGAGCGTGATTTGGGTCTGGTTGAGTCTTTCTTGAGGAGGTTGGATGAATTGGTTTGGGATGGTTTTGAGGTTTAGCTCTGAGAGGCCTTTCACTCCATTGCCTTTGGTTACCATGAAATCGATCAGGTTTTCTTCAGAGAGTGTCTCTGTTTCTGCCATTTTTTCTCAGCTTTGTGTAGAAGTTGAGAAGAAAGTGGATTGAATTTGAAGCTGATTTGTGGACAGTGTTCTATTTTGAGCGCAAAAACGAAAGTGCGAAAGTTGATAGTGTGGTTTAAAAAGAGAGACAGTTAGTACTGGACTTTATAATAGACTTTCTAATGGCACGAATCGGATATTAGTGAGAAATTAAATACTCTATCTGTTTCGGCATTTTAATTCACTTTCTTTTCGATATTAGTTTTAAGAAAGTTTTTTTTTCAGATATGTTTTAAGAAATTCAATTGTTTATTATTTATTGTTGGAGATAGAAATGATAAAGAATGAGAAATTATAAGAGATAAGAGAGAGAAATTATAAAGAATGAAAAAAGTATGGGAGATAATGATGTTAGTAGGTGTACTTTTTTACTATTTTTTAATCGGACTACATTAACGGTACAACTAAAATGGATACTGAACTAGATCAGCGGGCCGGACGGAATAGTAAGATAGTACGGGTGTGTTTAGCACTAACTTATGAGTTCGACCATATTACAAAATAATCTCATAAATTTGTCTAGAAATCTAATAAAAAAAAGTTAATTGACATACTATCTTTTAACAGATCAATTAACTTATCAACTAACTAATTAATTTACTAAACAATTTTATAAAAATCAACTAACTTATCATCGTTGCTATTACAACAGAGACGATACACCACGATGATGTACATAATCGTGGAGTTGTTCACCATCGTGGAGCCAAAATTGAGGTCATGACAAGAATATCTTCGTGGAGCCACTTTTGGCCCACCACCAAAATGTTAACGTCTCCAGGAAACGTGGCCCGTCGCCAACTCGACCGGTGATGATGACCAGCCAGGCAGCCACCACTGGAGTTTGTTAGCCGATTTCTAGTGATCCCATTCCCACTCATTACCACGTCTACCCGGCTACCCCATACAGTAGACTTAGACTGAGTCTTGGTCGTTGATTATCAAAGTCTTTCTCCAAGTGGACATACAGTAAACTACATTTATCTCAACATCTCACCTATTAATTGAATCCAATAAAAAAGCCATGGTTTGTCCTAAACAAGTTAACATTTCCCTATGTCTCCAATACCAAAGAACTCCATAAATCACTTCATTCATCCAGCTCATCCCCTCAAATCAGTTGATCTTGATCAAGAATACTTATGTGATGGTTGCAAAACTCCCGGATCAGGCAAGAGATACCGATGCCACGGGTGCGATTTCGACTTGCACGAATATTGTGGCACCTGCCCGGTAACATTGAACTCCTTCATGCACAAACACCATGCCCTCACCCTAGTTGTCCGCAAGGCTGCAGGTGCTCGCCAAGTGGATCGGATATGTGACGTATGTACCGAGACAGTCAAGGGACTGTTCTATCGGTGTAAGACATGTGAATTCGACGTGCATCCCTTGTGCACACAGTTGCCCGAGCGATTGAGTCATGCCTTGCATAGGGCTCATCCACTGAGCCTCGAATCGCCTAAGTCAGCGGTAGCAGGAGTTTGTTGTTCTGTATGTCGTAAATCGTCACATGGTTGGCGTTATAGTTGCAAAGGATGTAACTTTGACATACATCCGGAGTGTGTTTTAGTCCCGACTGTACCATGTCCCGAAAGTGCAAAAACTATACATCGTGGAATTAGACAGCAGTACAATCAGGGGATTCCTTATCAGCCACCTCCACAATTTGTACCTTATTACTATCCCGGTTACCATCACGGGCCGGGTGTACAGTATAATCCCGGTTACCATCACGGGCCGGGTGTACAGTATAATCCCGGTTACCATCACGGGCCAGGTTATCAGTATAATCCACAAAACATGTATCCACCACAAAATGCAGTTGGTTCAAGCAGCAATAACGGACAGAGTCGCCTTGGGAAGTCGATGTTTTCTCTTGTTGGGCAGCTTGGATTCGGAGTGCTTTCCAATATGATATTTGGAGTAGATTTGTCTTTTCTTTTTTAAGGTCGGGGGTTAAACTTTTTTTTGCGCTCAAGTTAGCCTTGTTTGAAATTGTTTTTTGCACGACTTTCAATACCATCTATTTTATGCGGGTGGTGGCCGGCAGTGCCAACCGTACAACCGACTGACCCGCTCGCATAGTACTAATTACTCTCTCCATTTCAGAAAAAGTGTTACATTTTACTATTCTGCGGTCAACTGTCTCCACGTTTGACTACAATTTACTCTTAAACGATATTAATAAATAAATTATTAAAATTATATAATGAAAATTTAGTAATTAAATTTTTATTATATGATTTTATTAAATTATTTACTATTATCGTTTATGAGTAATTTGTTAGCTGAAGATATTGACGATTAAAGTCAAAATGTAACAATTTCTCTGAAATGGAGGGAGTATATAGTTATTCCTTCATTCCAAAGAATTCTTTTCATTTTGACTTTAACCGGTCAACTGTCTTTGACTTACCACGAATTATTTTTTAAATAGTAATTGTAAATAATTTAATAAAATTATATATTCAAAATTTTATTCCGAAACTCGTATTATGTACTTGTAGTTTGGTTATTATCTTATAGAAGTTTTGTTTTGTGTTTTAAAACTTATTTACTTTATGTTAAATGTTGTAGTATATGTTCTCATTTTAACTTGTGAAAATCGTCAATACGCAAATCATCAGCGTGCATAAAATAGCCAATCAACTCGCACTGCTTTGAAGAAAACCCCACCCACCGTGTTAGTGATTTGGCCTATCTACCATATGCGAGTTGGTCACCCGAACTGCCGGTTTACACCCTTTGACATGTCGGTGCGTAATAAATTAATAATAATGCCAGCAAAAATTGAGATGATACCAACAACGATTCAGAACTAGGGCTGCAAACGAGTCGAGCTTTTTTCAAGCTGCTCGAGCTCGGCTCGAAAAAAGCTCGACTCGTTCGAGCTTAAATTATAGCTCGATTACAATATGGTATATCCACGCTAATTATATTCCTTTTTGTTCATTAGCTTGTTCGTCCGTTTTATTATATATTTGAATTTTAATGTTCTAAATTACTAAATATATTGATAGAAAATATTATTTTAAATTTCAAAGTTCATAATTCATTTTACTTTATTATAACTACATTTTTCACGTCAATATTGATTGAAGTAAAACACTTGAAGGGACGGTCTATTAATTTAATTTTAAAAGGGGGAGATATTTTCAACTATTTCTTACAAACACGGAATAATTTAGCATGAAATAATTATTTTTTACAAAATGCATTTTTGCATTGGTGAAAAACACCAATATGTTGTATAAAATCTCACATATATATTATTGGGTATAATTGTAACACAAAGTTTATGGAAGACCGTCTTTACTTAATTTAAATATAGACGTACCTATATTGTTAATAAAAAAACATCGTTTTTTTAATTAAGTAAAACATCTACTATGTTATTAACAAACACAATTTTCATTTATAGAAATGCGTATGTTTTTTAATAAACATTCTAAGTTATCGATAATAAATTTAACGTTCGTTTGTTTGTTTTTATATGAGTTATACCATAACACACTTACATTTATTTTTATATAAACATAATTGATTTTATTATAAAACCGTTCAGATCGATATGCATATGTATTTCGGTATTTGAGACCTTGAGTAACTAATTGACTGTAAATGATCTGGTGTGAACTAATGCAAGGTATTACAGCTGTTTTCTTCAACCTAAAACTCAAGTTTCGATTCGCATTATATTTTATTTTCGATCAAGAAATTTCGGTTAAAATGCCTCATGCTTCGGTTCAATAACAGGGGCTGGTACAGGCTTAGATGTAGAAAATCTGATTTGATTAACCAGATCCTACCAAATGACCAAGAATACATCAATCTTGGTGGACAAGAACAGATGAAATCCCTGCTTAACAAAGTTATCAGCATACAGGAATTTCTTGAGGATATATCCGACAAACCTCGCCCATCGAGGGTTGTTTCACTCGAAGGTCGAATTAGAAAGGTTGCGTGCCAACTGGAGGATATTGTCGAATCCATCCTCGTGTGGTGGCTTAATCAAGAACACGGAACTGAAGCCAGCTCACAGTTGCCATTGGTGCCTACTGCAGCTGAATTTGCTAGTTGTGTTGAAGAGGTTGATATCCTTCTGGCAGATGCAGCAGAGATGAAGAGAATCATCGATAACAATCGGGAACATCCATTAAGTCTCGTTCTACAACAAGTTCGACGGAAGAGCAACCTGGTGCCACTGAAACTGTGGTGGGACTCAATAATGATCTGACTCAGATATTGAATCGAATCATGGGATATGAACCCGCGCTTCAGATAGTTCCCATCACTGGAATGGGTGGAATAGGGAAGACTACTCTTGCCAGGGGTGTGTATGATCATCCAGCAATGCAACGTCGTTTTGATCTTGTGTTGTGGGTGACTATTTCTCAAGATTATGATATTCAAGAGATTCTTCGAGGTCTTCTCTCTGCCTACGCAGAAACTGATCCTGTTCCGAAGTTGATCGAGCATGTACACAAGAGATTAATAGGCCGGGGATATTTGATTGTGCTTGACGACATGTGGGACGAAAAAGTATGGGATCGTGTCAGGATTGCACTTCCTGATGAAAACAAAGGCAGTCGTGTCATACTAACCACGAGGTTGGAAAAATTGGCCAGATATGTAATTGGCTCTTCTAGTCATTTACATCAGATGAAGTTCCTAAGCCATGAGGAGAGTTGGGATCTGTTGCGAGAGAAGGCGTATGGACGCGAACAGTGCCCAGATGAATTGAGTAGGATCAGAAGAATAGTTTCCAGAATCTGCAAAGGCCTCCCGCTAGCTGTTGTTGTCATTGCTGGGCTCCTGAAATCGAACAAGTCAAAGGAACACTGGGAACAAGTTGCAGAAAGTACACAAGCCGAAGCAGCAGCTGCGAATGATGAATCTTTACTCAAGATTCTAGCATTGAGTTACACAAACCTGCATCCCCAACTAAAAGCATGCTTCTTGTACTTGGGGATGTTTCCTGAAGATTGTGTGATCCCAGCCAAGGACCTTGTGAAGTTATGGTGTGCTGAAGGATTCATAAAACCAAGAGAATCGAAAACAATTGAAGAGGTTGCCGAGGAATGCTTGGAGGAACTCGTTGACAGAAACCTCGCCCTGGTCAAGAACTGTCCTAAGAGATTTGACTTTAAAGGAAGCTCATGGGGAGAATTTCTTTCTTCACACTACAGGCAATATTACTCGAGCTACTTTTCACAGAATCATAAAAGGCGAACGCAGATTAAGTTTCTCTAAATGCTCCCTTTCTGGCAGAAAAATATGTAGTAAGCATTGCTATGCTCATCAAGAACCTGTCCGAACGCTTCTGAAGGTATATACTGTGAGCCCATATCGTCTGCCACCAGTCTTTGTACATTTCAGGTTACTGAGGCTACTGGATAGAGTGATGATAAGACAGAATCCTTGTCTTAGCCATTTAGCTTGCTTGACGAATTTAAGGTACCTTCATATTAGACACGGTACAGATGATGAAGCGATAGTGTTTCCTGAATGGATATCCAAACTACAGAATCTTGAAACATTGACTTTTAGTGGAGGTAAATTTGATGACGAGTATGATTGGTACAAGTTGATTTTACCTTCGGAGATCTGGGAGATGCCACGTCTAAGGCATCTCGAGTTGATGGATCACGGCTTGTTGTAAGTCATGTCTGGTGAATGATTCCAGCCCTGAGTCATTGTCCCTTCAAACTCTTTCTGGTGTAGCAGATTTTGATTTCACTCCGAGTGTGATTGAAAGGATACGTAATCTAAAGACACTGAAAATGGAGTTCAGAACTTACTGCTTCAAGGAGGACGGCCGTCAGTTTTGCCTCGGAGCTCTAGCTGATCTAAAGCATCTTGAAGAGCTTACTATCCACCGTGATCTCAAAGGTCCTCGAGTGACAAACGTTGCCTATCCTGACAAGCTTAAGAAGCTAGTCTTGCACGGGACTCAAATTCCTGTAGAAAACATGTCCAGTGTCATTGGTCGTTGCCAAATCTTGAAGTGTTAAAACTGAAAGAAGATTCTGTCCAGGGCAAAGTATGGGAAACGATTGACGGAGAGTTTCTTCAACTGAAGCACCTAAAAATGGATTCGTTACTCTTAGAAGAATGGAGAGTCAAAGAAAGCACACATTTCCCATGTCTTGAGAAGTTGGTCATTAAGTACTTTCCGAAGCTAAATGAAATTCCTGCAAGCATCGGAGATATTGATAACACTTCAAACGTTGAATGTGGTCGATGAGGACGACGTGAGGGACTACAACCATCGCTTAAAAGAATCAGTGCAAAGATTAAAGAAGGAACAAGAGATGTGTGGTAACAGTTTGCTTCAGGTTTGCTTCAGGTTACCTATCGGCATGTCTTTAGAAAGAAAAGGCTTCTATTTGAAATTTAATAACAGTACTGTTTCCCAATATTTTTCTCTTGTGTTTTACAGTATGGCCAGGGACAAGAAGTCAATAATGCTAGATTTAGTGTCTCATTGATGTTTTCACAACAGATGATACTTCATGGCAACATATAACTGGATGATGATTTAGAGGTTTCTTACTAGTTTTCCCTTCCGTTAGAAGAATTTACGTTATTTACTCTGTTGTTGTTTCTGCTATTTTATTTGTTTGTAGAAGGTACTTATATAGTTATATGTCCCTAAGTAGTTCTAAACATCATTTACAAACTTACATTTTCATTTGATCAAAATTTATCTCTAGGATGTCAGTTTTTCAATTTTTAGGTAATTTTCTTGCATTTTTTCCACAAAAATTGATTCTTGTCATGTCTGCCCTCTTTGTAGTCCCTTGTTTATTGATCTAACAAGTCACTTATATGTCCATAGGTATTTCTACAGCAGTTTAAACAAAGTTTAACTGTCAAAAACACAAAATGGACAGGCAGGCAGTCATTTTTTCAATTTCTTGCCATTTAAAGGTTCAATTTTCAGGTTATTTACTATGTTGTTGTTTAGATGTTTTATTAGCTTGTATAATGTACTTATACGTCCTTAAATTTACATACTTACATTTTCATTTGATCAATATTGATCTCTAGGATGTCATCTTTTCATTTAGGTGATTTTCCTGCTTTTTTTTTTCTTGAATGAATTTTGAAGAAGCTGTCTTCCCTATTATCATCACTTGAATAACATGCATAAATGCCCAGGAACTCAAGGACACTAAATACACATGCCAATTTTTTTATTTTTTCACTCATTTTTCTGCAATTACATGTTCATAGTTACTCTTAGTTTTGTCCAATTTACCTGTTAATGCATTAAATTTCCTGCACCAAAACACAATACAGTCTACATATCATGCACCAATCAGTCTCAGTCCATTCAAATCGAGATTAACTCGGTAATATAGCACAACATTGTCAAATGCTAAGGGAATGAATTTAGCTGATGAGATATTCTATAGACCGATGATCTACTGTTATGATCCAGAAGTCTTTATATAGATGAAGAGATCCCAGGATGGAGATCAATCGCCAAACATACTTAAATGCAAGATAGGTAACACGAGATAAGATAGGATAACCAATAAACAAACAGATTTATGTACTAATTGACAAATATTACCATTAAGTTGAAGGAATTGGACTTGGAGTTGGTAGTAAACATGACCACATTGCTGTGCTTTAAATTGTATAGCTTCTGATTCTTGAGTCTTTCTAAAATTGAACTTGGTTATCAAAGTAATGAAGTAATTGACTGATTGTGATGCAAGTGTTAAGTTACCGTTTCTTCTACAAGGCACCCAGGGCAATAAAAAAGCAGGTTATACCAGTTTCAAGCAAAAATTTCAGGTATGGCTGAATGAATAGATTAACACGCAATTTTTATATGCAGTGAAATAAAACGACCAACCGCTGATTCAAATCTGCTCACCAAGAGAAGTAAATAAATAGACAAAGGAAATCCTGGCTATTAACATGCTTTACCAATGACCATAATCAGTATATAATGCAAGCTACACGAACCAAAAACTGGACCGTATAGAAGTCTCATTATCATAGAGTTTTCTACTTTACAAACAAACAGGTACTATGATTCTTTTTCCATTTCTGTGTAACAGCACTCTCATCAGCTATTTAATCTAATATGCATGGCATTAAGCTTCAGTCATCAAAATAAATATTCATATCATCTGCAAAAGCCTTAAACTGCCATGGTGATCATAACTAACAAGCCGTCTAAATTATGCGAAGAGGTCAGTAATGTAGTTCAAACGTTACAACTAAGTTCAAGGTTTTAATTCTTATCAGGCATGTGCTAGCTGGCTTCCTCTCCCGCCTTCTCTTTAGCTCTCATATGCTGCAACTTAAAATCATGTAATCTTCTGGCTTTATCCTCCATTTCAGAAATGGCCTTCTCCGTCTCAATAATAATTTGTTGCGGCAAAAAAACTTCCAGAAACTTAAACCATTCACCCATAGTCATCGTATCCAAATCTTTCAAAGATTTCCCCTTCACATATCCCTCAGTATCCTCCTTAACACCCGACATCCCAGCCATTTCAGCAACACCTTCCTTTACACCAGATGTCCCAGCCACTCCAGCAGCAGCTTCCCCAACACCAGATGTCTCCGCCACTCCAGCAACACCTCCTGCCCCAGCTTCTACTCTTTCCACAACAGAACTAGTATCTACAGCTACGGAAACTGCTTTCTTATCACGAACCTCTTGCTCTATAACCAATTCATCCTTCAAATCATCCTCTCTAGGAGCATTAGCCTTCCCTCTACCACCCCTCCTTTTACCTTTACCTTCAATTACGCTCAAATCAAGCAACACCTCTTCCTTCCTCGAACTCCTTGTTGCCCTAGTGCTTACACTACGCTCCACCTTCGTCGAACCCCTAGTGCTCCTCATCCTACCTTTCCCCTTATTCACACCCTCATCCTCAACCTTCTCACTATCAACCAAAACCTCCACTTCCGGAACCTCATTACTTCCTTTGAGCTCATCAACAGTCAAATCAACACTCCCCCTACCTTTCCCCTTAACTCCACCACCACAATCCACATTCTTCTCGGTACCATCAACACTCAAATCAACCTCCTTATCAGCACTCCTATTCTTCCCCTTAGAGGCACCACCATGATCGACACTCTTCTCCACAACACCCTCCTTTTCGACACCTACGCCTTCCGATTCCATCCCCTTCCCCCCACCACCACCCCCCAATTTCTCCACTAACCCTAACTCAGAATCCTCGTGAATCACATCCAGCTCCACAACCTGATTCCTCACACCTCGCCTCACATTCCTCCTCACCTTTCCACCACTCTCCACCGCCACTTCTCCGACATCGTAACTCACCTTAATCGAAGTCATCTCCCCAATTTTGACAACATCACCTTCCGAAAGCACAGCCGATTCATCCGAATCGAGCAGCCTCTCGTTCAAAAAGGTTCCATTAGACGAATCGAGATCGGTAACGATCCAGTTACCGGAATCGAACTCGATTGCCAGGTGCTTGGAGGAAATACCGGGATCTTTGATGCAGAGCTTGTTACCTCGAACGACCCGTCCGATTTGGATCCGGGCAGAGGGCCCGAACACGTTGGACTGGCCTGCCAGTGGACCTTTCTCCACCGTCAGCTTCAGCATCGGACCTTTGGATTCGCCGGTTGCTTTCCTTTTGGGCGGCATTTTTTGGTGTGGGTGATTTTGAATTTTGAATGACCTTCCGCTTCTCACTTTGCTCTATTTTAGGTACCTGATCATAGGGGTGAACGCGGGCAGGTGTGGGCGGGTTTTTCCAAAAAATCAAACCGACCCACCTATAGCGGTTGATTATAATTATAAACCGAGGCGGGTGGAATATTTTTTCAACCGACTTTCTCGGGACTTACTTTATCTAAGATTTTAAAATTTTAAACACTACTACTAGATAACATTTTATGGTAGGAGTATAGTTGAGACTTAGAGTAAACGACGTTGCACTTCATTTAAAATGACATCAGATAGTAACAGTTTTTATTAGACACGGTTTTGAACAACTTTCTACTTTGAAGTGATCCATTTTATTTTCCTTTACGTGCATCAACTTGCTCCACCCACCATTTGTCGATTTGATGTAGTCAGATACCACTTGGATGCAACATTGATTAGCTTGGAGACAAGGAAATCAGACTAAGGGACATCACCGAGTAGACTTCGTACATAACTAACGAATATGTTCGAGAGCCCCCAACGATCTTGAATCATTTTGTACACCGAGCAACATACGATTCTCACTATTCTCTAATGAGTGAGACTTCAAGTTGTATGTCATCTTTGTTTCTTTTTTGTTCAAACGTTTATTGAGAAAAAGCCAACAAAAACATATTGGTGAGCTTGGAGACGAGGAAATCGAACTAATGGAGTTCACCGAGCATACTTGGTACATAACTAACGAAGCTGTTCTTATAGTCCCGATGATCATTAATCATTTTGCACACTGAGCAACATGTAATTCTCTAATAAGTGAAACTTCAAATTGTATAATGTTTCTTCAAGTTTTCTACCATCAGTTAGGGTGTCGCCCTGATTAACGTCAGTCAGGGTGTCGACATCTGACACGTGTCCGTTACTATGTGTCGCCTTCAACCGTTGCTTTGTGTCGCCCTCAACCATTGGTCTGTGTCGCCCTCAACCGCTCTGCATCGACTTCAACCGTTTTTTTTTTTTAATTTCTTCCCTAATTCCTAATTTCAATAATTAAATATATATTTACAAATACATTTATAATTTATAATTATAAACCTTTACAATTATGGCACACAAATATTCAAATTACCTATAATCAAGAAGAAACAAATAATCATGAACCCTAAATTAAATCCCCAATTCGGCCGTTCCTTTCTTTCATGGTCACTGCTGCTTGCTGACTATTGCTCTCGTTCCTATCAATTCAATACAATTCGCCTTCCAGACTCGTGCTTGCTCAGACCAGAAGAAGAAGCAAGCTGCAAAGCTTAGTGAAGAAGAGCACCGAGGCACTTTCATTGTAAAGGAGAGGTTGCTCAACCATTTATGCTGAGTACTTGCCCTCGACCATAGGAGACTTCACCAGCAAAGAGAATTGGGATCAATTTTTCATCGATCAGTTTTTTATTTTTTCTCAATTCATTTGTTATAGAGGCTGTAATCAAAGGTTAAGGTTTTCGAATTCAATGAATTGGATTACGATTCTGAATGAAATTATTTAATTGTTGCTGAATAAAATTATTTAATTGTTGTTGAATATGTATGCAGAATTGAGCTGATCGATCATGGTTGGCTTTTACTATGGGGTTCAATAAGATATACAAGTCATTGCAGAGCTTTTCCCTTGAGTAATTTAGCTCTTTCAGCAATTATATGCTTTTGAGTAGCTTTTATACAGTAAAGGTGATAGCTTTCGATTTTTTGGATTTTTTCGTATTGTTATGATGGTTGTGTCATTGTGTGTGGTTTGTGGATTTGAATTCATCAATTGTTATTTATTTTAGAGATATTTGCTTAATTCTTGAATTATAATTTAGCTTTTTCAGCAATTACATACTTTTGAGTAGCTTTGATACAGTAAAGGTGACAGCTTTCTGTTTTTCGAAGGTATTCCGTATTGTTATGATGGCTGTGTCAGTGTGTGTGGTTTATCGATTTGAATTCATCAATTGTTATTGATTTTAAAGATATTTGCTCAACTGTTGGGCACTGGTTTGCAGTTCCGGTTCCTTTCACTTCCATGTAAGTCTTGCTCTGGATTTCGTCGAATGTCAGCCTTTTAGTTTTCAAAGACTCCTCAGTATAACAAGGAGCCTTGAGGTGGCAAGAGCAAATCCAATCTTGGCAGCATCAGTGCACTTTTGTGCATAGTTCTTGACATCAAAAGAGCATGTTATCCTTGGAGCGGATGATTCGGAGCACTTGCCGAGACATTGAACCAGCCTGAGCATGGTGTTCCTGGCTGAGCCACCAATCTTGGTAGGCTGCATGAATGTAGCAGCTGCCTGTAATGAGGTAGCCATTAATGAATTAGAGTAATACCTTGATGCTTTAATGATGTGGTAATGAGTTGCAATTCGCTGTATAGTGTTCGCCATGTATATATCTTTTATTTTCTTTTTGTTCCTTTAGCAAATATCTTTTTCTAAAATTGAATTACCTTGTTTTTTCAGATTATTAGCCGGTGAGTAATAATAATTTCTGAATCGAGGAGTTGAAGACTGATTTCACTTGGAGCTAACATTTGAAAAGCTCCGATCAAATCATTTATTTTCTACGATTCTTCATCATATAGAATTCATCAATGATCAAATCTTCGCTAATGCTTTTAGCTAACTCTCTCTCAATGTACACACTCATCGAATCTCCCAAGTAACCTTCCCCCATCTTACTCCGAAGAGCAGTTTTAACAAGTTTCATAGCTGAAAAAGACCTCTCCGAAGAGCAGTTTTAACAAGATTCACCACTTTTGAAGAAAGATTTAATTGATCCACTACCAGTTACTGGAACTTTCTTCTTTCCTCTATCTTTTTTCTTCATCCTTAAAATTTGAAATGTTCTAGTTACATACAGCAAAATCAAGATAGCATAGCAATCACATTACAGCACCAGTTGGTTGTTTCAATAGAGACATAACAATAAAATAAAAAAGCTCATATTACAACACCATTTGGTTGTTTCATAGAAATAAAATAAAAACTAACAACACCGGTTGGTTGTCTCCTAGCAATAAAATAAAAACTAACAACACCAGTTGGTTGTCTCCTAGCAGTAAAATAAAATAAAAACTAACAACACTAGTTGGTTGTCTCCTAGAAATAAAATAAAATAAAATAAAATAAAAACTAACAACACCCAGTTGGTTGTCTCCTAGCAATAAAATTACAATAAAACAATAAAACCCAAACAGTGAAACAAATACTACAATTTGCACACCATATAGAAGCAGTAGTCAGTAGACACTAGAAATAGAATTGTACCCAAATCAGTAGACACTAGAATCACAGCTCCAAGCCAGCCATAAAAACCAAATAACGCCCTGGCCCTGCAATTGACAAATTCACAATCAACAAAAAATTATACACAATCAAATACCAAATTCAATAAGAGGGAAAAGTATGAACTCATGAAAGGAAGGAATAGGATGATTAAAATGTGAAGTGAAGGAGCAGTAGAAGTAGAAGAGGGCAAATCGACAATGGATTGGAGAAGCACGAGCAAAGACGGTCACTGAGAAGCGTAATAGATCGAATCGAAACTTGGGAGAGCGGAGGCGGCACAGAGAGCGGAGACGGCCGCCTCACCGGAGCGAAGAGAAGGCGAAGAAGGAAGAGCGGAAGGCGAAGATCTGTTTCGATTTACAAACCTAACGAGTCTAATTTTCAAAAATTTCCTCAATTTGCTTTCAGTAACTGGACCAGGCAAGGCAAACAAATCGATCCAAACATTCATGAAGAAGGCGGTTAAGATTGCTGCCAGCAGAGGCGGAAGAAGGGCTTTGCGTTTCTATTTTGATGATCGCGATGATGATGATTTGATTTGATTGTGTATCGAGAATTGATGAGTTGTGTGTTTTGATTTAATTTTTATTATTGGTTTTGATTTGATTTTGATTTTAAAATTTTAACTTTGATTTTTTAACAGAGGTAATTTTTTAATATATTTAAAATATTTTTTTAAATATATATATATATATAAAAGACCAGTTTTTATTCTATTCATTTTGTTTAGGACTCAAGTCAAGATTGAATGAAAGAATTTCTTTGAATTTTTTTTATTTTCCAAGCTAAAGTCAACAAAAGAAATTATTTGTAAGGAAAGAAATAAAAATTCATTTTGTTTGAAAGCTTGCAATTCACGTGTAAAGAAAGAAAATCAAATTTGATATCTCCACACCTATTCCTTTAATTTCGGCCTCACATAACCAATTGCCTATTTTAAGTAATTATAAATAGCCAAGAGAATCATTGGCAAATTTGATCTCTCCACACCCCATCCTTTAATTTCGGCCTCACAGGACCATGTGTCTATTTTAAGTAATTATAGCAATAGAATATCTAAGAGAATCATTGATTAATTTTACAATAAATCGAGTAAAGATCTTAAACCATACAATTCCTTTAAATTCGACTACAAAAAGCACTATAGATATATACATTCACTGCTGCTTGAAATTGTGCGGAAGATTGGAACCAAATCGATGAATATGATCATACCTCCTACAGGTTTCGTCCAACAACGTCTTACTCCATTGAAGATCCGTCTAATGATTTTCCTGGCCATTGATGCATGCTCGAATTTTGGGATGTTCATGTTCTGGTGAGCTTCAATAATTCCTCTCCAATTCGTATATATATCCTATCCTGATAACTTTACATGTTTTGTTTCAGCAATAAATGTTTCGTAAAGCTGTTCGGTGGATACTTGGTCAGTTCACTCCGCAAATGCTTCCTGAAAAATCACAATATCATTTTAACAAATGCTGATTTATCTTACCGTTGGCTTATGGTATTCATTCCACAAGATTTTATATTAAAATGCTACGTCTTCCATTTTATGTCTCACTGAGTTTGTTTTTTTAATTATGTCTTATTTAGTTCTACCCAAGATGATTAAACTTTGTTATTTTTTTAGGTTGATGTATTCATACATCATAACTACTCAAGAATAAGTGTTAGACTTCACCAACTCTACGTGTTGGGACACCCAGATGCTTTGTATGCTTCGACAATATGCAAACTAATGAGCAATAATGATACAACAGTCCTGGTGGAATTTGGAAGATTCGAGATTGGAGGAAAAAGTTGGGTTTAGAACTCAATGCTTTACATGATCGAATTGACTTGATCATTGGATCACATGGTGGAATTAAACTATTTTGTACTTATCATCACATTCCCTACGCATTTGCTAATGTTGATAGTGAATGTGATAATTGCCTGGCCGATATAGAGACAAGGTGTTTTGTTTGTCCGATTGTTTTTAAATATATGATTGTATAATCGCAATCTGTAGTAATTGGTTGTTTTTTTGAAATGTTTGAATTCTTAAGCATCAGTTCCAATTTATTATTAAATATATATTTACATTTGTGTTACACCTCAGTTTTATTATTTGTTCATTAAAGAGTAACAATAATTAAATATTAATCTCGGTTGTTATTAATTGTAGTGTGCATTTTCGAAAAAAAATGCTACACAAAGTAATGTACTATAAACTGGAAATTTTGAAAATTTCTTAAAAACAACCAATTACTAAAGATTTTGTCTATATACAACAACCATAGAAGTATAAATAACTCTCACAAATTTTGTCAAACAACTCTCACAGATTTTGTCTATATTATATCCAAGGTAAGTTGTGTTAGTAATTGTAACAAACTTTAATTTTTACTGCATTGAATTCGAATATGGGAGTGAATCTCGAATATTGGTAATAAATTTGGCAACAAAATCATCCAGCATTTTATTTACGAAACTATACCATAATTCTATTTTTTCCTACTCCATTAATAAGCTACTTGAATCCATATATATAGACAGTAACGAACTGAATATTAGTGAGAAACAAGTTCGACTTCTGGAGTAAAACAATGACAAGTTTCGGTGATTTAAGCGATGATATTCAAGTTTACATGATGTTCTTGGTAGCTATTAACAGTGTTGGTGACTATTTCTCAGTCATTCGTTGGTAAGAACTATGTTTATTGGTTGGTAACAGTGTATTGAATTAATATATTATCGAGATTTTTTTTTATACGCATCGAGAAGAAATTTTCAACAATAAGCAAGTGGCCAGGATTTTACTATAAGGTGAATTTTGATTCTATACCAAGGATATCATCCAAAACAACAACATCGCATGACACCAAGTTCTTAAACAAGTGCTTCAACGCGGAAAATCCTGAGATTTACTATCGCATGCTGTTGGTAATATTTATATATATATATTTTCATAATAAATTATGTATACACATTTTTTAGTGTTTTGATTAATTGATTATTGCAAATTGTTTTTTATAGACTGATTATTTTGAGCACAAAAATTTGACAACTACACCAGAACTACTATCGAAGGTTGTTTCTCTCAAACACCCTGATGCAGCATACATATCAACGTTTATGAAGTTGTTAGATTTGAATGACGATATACGTCGCCAAGGGAAAGTTGATCTTTTTAAACTACGCAAGTCTAAAGGGGGTTTGACCTATATCGAAGGATGTCGGATGAGGTTATGCAACAAATTATTTAAGTTAAACAATTATTTCCCATGGTACAAGCCAAATTACCCACCGCTGGGCGTCAAGCATCCACCGACGCATTTCGCATCGCCAATGGAGGAGTTCAGGTTCATCAAGTGCAAAGATTGCATGGCAGAGTTTGAAGTTATGTGTATTTTTGACCAAGATTACTTTGATGACATGATTTATCTTAGTAACCGTGTTCTTTAGAACACATATGCGAACATAAATTATTTTTAATATAATGGATTATATTATTAAAATATTTTCTTTGAACTTTATGAATGGTTTATAATCTTCTATCGAACGATATTAGTCATTTTTTAATTTTTTATCTGTATTTTCTAGCAAACTAAATCAGCTCGAACCACAGATACTCACTGATACATGCATTTGTTTCTGTAGTGAAATATTAGCCATGTTCGAATTTATTATACAAAACCGAATTAACCTACAATCATCAAGATGACCCAATGAATAAATAATCCCAATTTTCTTTCTAATAAATTCGGTAATAAATCATGCATCTCTAAAAGGAATAAAATTTAAATATTTTCTTTCCTGATTTATATTTAGTAACTTTAGTATAGTAAAAGTTATAAATTCAGCTATAAATACTGATTAGGGTTCAAAAAGTTATATGGTACCTTCATATGTTTCGAAAAGTTCACACAGTGGCAATGCATTTAACTGATCTACCAAACGAGTTACTGACAATGATTGTCGCCATGGCTTCATGCGATGTAACTGAGGATTGGGGACACATTCGCATGAGGTTAGCATCTCGAATTTTGTTTCGTTCTTATTACTTGCATCATTTGTGTTTTTCCGAACATTAAATTTCTATCATTTAGCTGCTCCATACTTAACAAAGTAGCAATGGAACCATATGTGTTGAAACAACTTCCAATTGGATCCGACTGGCTAATGCCCGAAGATGTTCTAAAAAATCTATATGCAGCACAAAATCCCGAAGCTGTTTATAGAAAGGCCTTGGTAAGTATTTTAATGTTTGGATGAATTATGTATTTGGTTGATATATCTAATGATTTATTTTCTGACTGAAGGAAGTTTTTTTCATCGACAAGAACAGCGATGAGTCATCGCTAAAAATGCTTGATATGTCGAAGATACTTGGCCATCCGGAAGCTGACTACACGATATGCTTCTTTAAATTACTGAATAAGAATTATTGCATAAGAAATCAGGGAGTGGATGAATTGGCAAAAATCAAGGTTGGGTTCCGTGGAATGGCTCATGTCAGCTGTAGCAGATTCACTTTGAAAGTTAGGCTCTCAACTATGAATTTGAACAGAGGAAATGTTGTTAAGGTTAAATTCTGCAACCCCAAGATTCATGAACACAAGCACATGAATTATAACAGAGTTTATGCATTTGGAAGGTTGCGTCGTTGTAAGTGGTGTATTGCGGATCTTGAGATATTAAGTATGAGTCTGCGGTATGAGATACCAACAGATTAATTATATTGCAAAGAAGTAGCTCAACTATGATATTCATAGTACTTATAACATTTGAAGACAGTGGCTACAAGAATGCAGTTTGCTCATTTTGTTTGATGTTGCGTTTTTTATGATTTCTGTAATGTTTGCTACATTACAAAATGTTTAATGTTTTAGAGAATACTTTCAATTTTAATAATATTATATTTTGCTTAAAATTACTTCATTTATACTTATGTGAATTCGTTAATAAATAGTTCAAATGTTTTAGAGAATACTTTGATTTTATACGTACATTAAACCTTTAGTTGTGAATTTACAGAAGTTTCTAATATATCTAACTATAATAGATTTAGCCAACAACCAATACAATTAATTAATATGCTAACAGTGTTTTTTAAATATTCATTTTACCTTTCTGTCATGAAAATAAATACTACGTATTCTCACAAAGCGGATCATTACAGTTTTGTCATATATTTTGGTGCCTAAAATAAAAAAATAAATGCTTTATTTAATAAATAAAATACTTTTATTTTATATAAAATATAAACCGAATCAGGACCTTCCGGAAGTTTCTAATAAACCAATTCGAATATATCTAACTATATTAGATCTAACAAATAATCATACAAATAATTAATATAATATTAATGTATTTTAAATAATTATTTTATCTTTTAGTGACGAATAATACCAATTTTTTAGATAATAGGTGGCTAAAATGAATAAAAAATATTTTTGATCGTAACTTAAATACTTCTATATAAATCATATTTTATACATCCTATAACTCGATTCAGAAATTTCGGGAAGTTTCTAATAAACCAATTCGAATATCTTTCAAAATATGTTATTTTCGATATATAGTTATGGCATATTCCTTTCACGATATACTAACTAAAGTGAATAGATTGCTTGCCATAACTAAGAGATGAGTTGAAATATTATATAAATGGCATGGTGCATCAGCCAAACTCATTACAATTTGGAACAGTTTCATATCTCACAATTTCAGATTCGAAATATGAAGGCCCGAAGAAACAATGATGGGGTTCGAAGCATGTCTCTCTTCCCTCAATTGCCGGATGATATTCAGATTTTTATCATGTATCTTGCGGCAATCAATAGCGTAAAAGATTGCAGTAGCGTCATGCTATGGTTAGACGTACATCATGTATTTAAATTTGTTCATATATTATGTTAATAAAGAGTTCTAAAGTTCACCTCTATTTTACATGCAGCTCAAAGAAGTTCAGCAATATTTTCCAATTAAAAGGGTTTTACTCTAAAGTCAGTTTTGACGAACTGCCCCATTCACGGTGGAAATCTCCTAAATCTTATGAAATTGAATTTATTTCAAGGTGCCTATCCGATGGAAACCCAGAAAACTACCTAAGGATGCTCATGGTTCGATGACTCAACGAATTCATACATATATTTCTTTTCGCATGGTATAGATATCACATATTGTTTAACATCAAACTTGATTTATACTTTCAGAATGATGTGTTCGAGTATAAAAATTTTAATCGGATGGGGTACCTACTTGACAAAATTGTTTCTGGGGGACATAAGGCTGCTAAATACGCGTACACTATATTCAATCTCCTTTCCAATGAAAAGGTACACCGACGTGCAGGACTCAAATCATTGGTTTCTATGTGGAATGAGAAAAATGGTGTTGAGAATATATTGAAGAATCGGGCCTACCTATGTGCTAAGATCAATAAGTTCAACCACATGATGTTACACTCAACCGTTGATACGCACCACTACTGTTGCAGGCATCTACTACCAAAGTACGAAGACAAGTGCAACATATAATGTGACAAATGCAAGGCAGACTTTGAGATTGAATGTTTTAATAATCAGGCTATGTTCAAAGCTGTAGTGAGTAATGAATAGTTATTTCCTTAAATTTTTGGTTAATTGATTCGACTATATTATCTTATCATATATTCTGCGCCCAATCAATTTTTGTTCTTATGCATTGTACTATAACTAATATCACTAATTTTAAATAAAAATACAAAATGATAATAAATTCAATAGAACTAACTCGAACTATAGAAGAGTTAATTCACTAAAAATAATATTAATGGTTCACGAGTTAATTTATGGAAATATATAAGTATCAAATCAAATTAAACAGTAACAAAATCGTTCACCTACTTAAGATGTTTTGAATTCGAAGTATAAAATTAATGGCATGGATACTCAAAAATCGCTTTTTTGATCTTTTTCCTTTCTTTATTTCATCATATGTAATTTCGAAAAGTATATTACTGCTCACGAAAGTAAGACCTACAACAGGAAAAAATATTAATAAAATAATTTAAGTTAGTTGTGAATCAACCAGAAAATTGATTGTTTTTACGATATTCTTTCTCTATTCAATTATGATCTAATTTTGAAAGATATATAAATGCATGTAGAGGCAAAACATGAAACCGGCTAAAATCAAACAAAATAATTCTGTACGTGAAATCTTTCTCAGAATACCATGTATCTATGTTGGGGGTGATTCTACACCAAAAATCGATTTTATTTAGTATTTTTTTTGTCTATTCCGTTACGATCTGATTAATAAAAATAGACAACTAAACATAGATAGAAAAAAGGAAATTGGAAAGGATCAATAAAAATTATTCTCTAAATAAAATCGAAAGAATTAATAATATGCATCTAAATTGTGTGTCTGTCCTTAATTCTGTTTTCTTACTATTTTCATAAAACCATTCCTAAATACTCTCAGTCTCCTTTAGGAAATCTATGTTTCGTTACCTAGCAATTTTCGTAAATGTACTTAAAAAAATCTCTGTCAGATTCATACATATATTTTAAAGAATAATTCGGAGATTTTGAGAAGCCTTCAGTTCGAAGTGTGACACCTATATAAGGGGGTATCGATCACTTATACTAATCACCCCGACCACTTTGCAAGAGAATTAGGTTTACACTGAGTACTAACGAAAGAATGAGTTCCATTCCAGTTCGGCTAATTGAGAAAGACACTGAAAATAAGACAATATTGGTGAAGGTTCTAAGGATGTGGACTCCAAGTGACACAAACAAGCGTCCGTTTTGCATTGAGCTCATACTCATCGATGATGAGGTACATAAATGTTAATTCTATTTTATTTTTCGAAATACTATTTATTAAGTTATTAATGAGTTATTAACTCTATAAACTTTGTAGGGTTCTCAAATACCTTCTTACGTCAAAAGAGCGTTGATGGCCAATTTCAAGAAACAGCTTCGAGAGGGGGACACAGTCAAGATTTCGAACTTTGAGGTTGAAGACAATGTGCTAGGGAAGTTTCAAAAAGCTCGGGTTAACCATGATTTTAAGGTTCACTTTACCTATGTAACTAAGGTTCTTGGATGTCGCCCGGACCTAAGTACTCTAGCTAATGGCTTTAACCTGGTGTCTTTTGATGATTTGGTGAAGTTCGAGGGTCCATTTTATGTTGGTATGTGTTTTTCTATAACACACTTATTGTTTTGCTATTGAATGTTATTCTTAGTTGGGTACTGGTCTTTTCACATCCATGCAGATGTCATAGGTGAAATAACCAATAGGGGTGAAGCCTCATATGTCGATAAGGCCCGTGCAAGAGTTCTCGAAGTTGAGGTTCGCGATGAGAGGTCAGTAATATTAAGCAGAGTATTTTTGTGTACCAAAAATCATTTTTTGCAGGTCAAGTAAATTAACCTTTACTTTTTCGCATATAGAAACACAAGGATCAAGTTGTCACTATATATGGGAGTCTTATGCTGACAAGATAGTCGAACTCATACCTGATGCCAATAACATTGAGGAAGGAGTGGTCATTCTCTTGCAATTTGGTCACAAAACTGTGTATTACAGTAAGTCTTATATGACGATTTTTTTTAAAAAAATTAGATACATTGTTTTACTGACATAACAACAATACTCAGATGAACTTCGGGTCGGGACTACTGCTCATGCAACTCGGCTGCTTATCAATGAAGATATTCCAGAGTTTCATGACTTTAAGATGAAGTACACTTTAAAATATTTAGTTTCAAAGAACTAAAATACAAACTTAGTTTGCATTTTAATTATGTTTTTATACATTTTACAGGAGACAACTCAACGGAAACTCACTTCCTATCCGAACAATAACCCATGTGTCATCCGACACAAGGTCAATGAAATTAGAGGATTGGATGAATATAGACAAACACAAGTCCCCAGAGCAGATCAACGATTGCAAAGAGGTTTTTCTCAAAAATTTATATGAGTAATTTTATCTTGAATTTATATTGTATAAACTTTAATATTGTATTTTTACTTATCGTTTTGATGCAGCCCGGGACATACAATGTTTTTGTTTGCTTCAAAAATATTGACATAGACAGTGGTGTATGGTATTATGAAATCTGCAGCCAGTGCAATGGAACAATTCATGAGAAAGAAGTTGGGGATAAGTGTCCAGTTGCAAAGTGTGGGAAGGAGATCAAGAAGAAAATCCCAAGGTACTACACTTCTACTCACACTTAAAACAATCTAACATTCTTTCACATCGATACTGAAATATATCAAATCAATCAGGTTCCGCTTGAAGGTCATAGCAGAAGGAGCTAGGAAAGAAAAAATAACGGTTGTTCTATTCAAGGAGAGTGTGGTAAAGCTTATTGGTAAACCAGCCTATGTTGTGCTTGAAGATGTTATAAAGGTATCTTCGATTGAACTATCCTTATCTTTTGTAGTATCATATGGTATATGACCTATTTGGATTCAAAATTTTGTACACAGGAAACTGGGGATCCAAAGGATTTTCCAATGGACTTTCAATGCATGCTTCAAAGAGATTTCCTATGCAAGGTCAGGGTATCTTATGACTACAACATTCTTAAGAACTACAAGGACTTTAGTGTTGATGCACTAACAGACGATGAAAAAGTCATACGCCAGTTCTGTAACCTCACCATGAATGTAAGTAAATAACATACATACATTACAGATTAGTTATGAAGTTAATCTAATCAACTATCTAATTTGGTTTTATTACATTCGACAGGAAGTTGCTTCCAAATTAAATGAAGACAAGGCTGCTACTAAGGAAAAGGACAAGATTGAAGATGCAACCGCTCAAGGATCGAGTTATTCGTCAGAATCTAATGCTACACCAGCTAAAAGATCCAATTGCATCGAAGTAGACGATGAAGATGACGTTTTCATGAGAAAGCAGGAGTCCAGTAGCAAGGTTTTGAAGAAGGAGAAAATTTGAATTGGAAAGATTTTGAAACAGCCAATTTTATTATGTTTTTCGAGGGCAATTTTTATGCATTAAGTTAGTTTCTATGTTCGTTTGATTTCAGTTGCACTTTCTTAAGGATTTCGTCATGTTTATTTTTGATATTGTTATTTATTGAACGCTCTATTTTTCCATGGATTGTTCAAAGTTCCTTTTCTTTTATTCATTTCATTTACTTATATCATTCCCGACTGAGTTAATTTCGTATAGCTTTAGGTCAACTAAACTATTATATTAGGAATACTAAGATAGCCCTAATTGTATCGAAGCATGCACATTGACATGAATAATATAAGAAATTGCTAAATTGTGAATATGTAAAGAGTATTACCTTATGGTATGCTCCGAGAAGCAGGATTTAGGATTCGTCACGTCAATACAATCTAAATTAATCAATTATTACAGGCTCTTTCCTATTGAAATACATTTTACTAAATACTAATTAATTACATTATATCCTATAACGTGACGAATCCCTTCCTGGTCTTCATTCTTTACTCTTCCAGCTATTCCATGCTTTTCTCTCCCATACCTAAGTAAATGTTTTGCAGTGTTAGTTTGTATAATTGACAAAATATCCTGTTTACTTAGATGTCAGAGCAGAATTGTGTTGCTGGTGATTACACTTAAAAAATAAAAAAACTTTTATTTTCTGTTCGAAGTATACGTTCCAGATTCATTTAAATTTTATATTTACACGGTGGAAAATATAAACTGTAGTGTAGTGGTTTCAAAACTGATTTCAAAGTGTAAATAACTCAGTATTTTTTATGATGAATTAATAAATTGTTCAGGTTTTGCAAATAGTAACTAAAACTGAAATTAGTTCAAAATAACAGAAAAATAGAATTTTAGCTAAATAAATAACAGTATATCCTGTTCAAAATAGATTAACAGTGAGATTTTATACCTGTTGTTTCAATTTAATAGAAGATTTGTTTACAACTGGATTTTTGTTTAGACAGAATATATTTTCATATATTTAGACAGGATATACCTTAACTAAACCAAGATTTGAACAAATATATATAAGTTGTTTTACCTCCCAATCCAAACATTCATTTTCATAAATAAAAACTTCATATGTTCAAACAATACACCAGTGCTTTGATTCACCAACTTTCTGCTTAAATTCAGGTAATCAAACTGAACTTTTTTTTTCATTGCAATATATTGTTTTTTTTTGCATATCAGTTTCATTTTCAAGATTATGCGTTCTGATCAAGCTATACAGAACAGTGTTATTTTTGTGCTATGTGATAATTAGTACTCATACTCAAATCAGTGCATTAACATAGTACATTTTAGAAGCAAATTACCATTTGTATTGTCTGCCGTTGTTCAAAGTTTGTTTTCATCTCCTCGGTCAGTCCAAATTTGTAGTTCAGCTCGCATTTGTTCATGTCAAAGAACATATAAGAAACTTCAATTAAGGAATAAATTATAGTGCTTTGAAACACAACAACTGAAACGGAAATCCTCTTTTCAACATATGTAGATACATGAAATTAAATTTAACAAATGCAAGGATAAACATAAGTACCTTCAAATTCCAGATTGGACTTTACTAAACCAAAAGCTCAATACGGAAATGAATTCGAGCTCCATGGTATGCGCCTTTCACCAGATCACAGGTAAAATATAAAGAAAACAGTGAGTAATCGGGAATAAAACATTCTTGAATATATGTCTTGCTTTGATAATCAACACATTGCAGTTTATGATTTTAAAGCATGTTAAATCATAATCGACTTCCATTTTCAACATACCTTAGATAGAAATTGATAGATCTGAAAGTTGAACAGTCGAAAACCAGATCCGAATGATTATCATCTCGGTGTTGTCGAATTTTCCAAATCAGTTCCGATCCGTTGCATGCACTTGCATCAAAACAATCGAACATTGATTAATCAACGTATAAAGCAACATTTGAAAGAATCGGACATCAAAATCAAAAGAATTATGGATGAACATGAATACCGAAATGAAAATTACCTGTAAAATCGATTGATAATCAAATCTGAAAGTTGAACAGTCGAAAACCAGATCCGAATGATTATCATCTCGGTGTTGTCGATTTCCCCCAAATCAGTTCCGATCCGTTGCATGCACTTGCATCAAAACTATCAAACACTAATTAATGAACATATAAAGCAAAAATTGAAAGAATCGGACATCAAAATCAAAAGAATTATGGATGAACATGAATAACGAAATGAAAATGACCTGTAAAATCGATTGATAATCAGATCTGAAAGTTGAACCTTAGAAATCGACTTTGTTTTTTCCGAATTATTTGCACAAACATAGCCAGATAAACATTCTCCATGTCCGATTCGTTGTATTACTGAAGAAAGTGGGAAGAAGACTAAACTAATTTCGGAATTTTCTGGAAAGAGAGACTGGGTGAAAATGATTGTTGTCTGAAACAGGGAAGAAGAAGATTTGGGAATTATCTAGAAATGAAAAGAATGAGTGAATGTTGACCCTTCGGATGATATTTAGATAGATTAGTTCGCTGCTTATCTGATTGCCTTAATTCGCGAATTAGATCCGTGATTGAGGCACATTAGTGATCAACAAATTCGTCCAGTGGACTACATAGCTATTAATCACTTTTTCATAATTGTTTGTTAGACTTATGCTATTTAATTTTATTCATGCTTTATTATTTATGATTATGAGTTTATTCTTTTTATCGTATATATCCGTATGTAATGAAATTATAATAATTATAAATAATACAGGTGTATCGATGGGTAGGCAATTGAAGCCTGCACATAATAAACCCGATGGTTCCGAATCGAGTAGTCACCGTTTAAGTTCAATAGTAATTGATATTGATGAGAACTCTCCACCAGTATATAATGGTATAATTCTCATAAGTTATTAAGTTTTTTTATATATAATAAACCATTGTTGACGGAATTTTATGTATTCAAATATCTATTTTTTTATGTATATAGGTCAGACACAATCTGTACAAGGAACTCCTGTTTCTAAGCGACAACGGTACAATAGTGGGTATTATTCAAATAATACACCTTTGTCTGATATAACAAACGGTGAGTTTTAAATTTTGTACTTTCCTAATGGTGAATTCGTGATATTTATTTTACAAAATTATATTTTATACTTATTCTTTTCATTTCACAATGAATAGTGTCGCATGTGTTGAATTTCTTGAAAGATGCAAGAGCTCCTTTTACTCCACTTAATTGTTCGACATCGAGAACTCCTTTCAGCAACATTTCTAACGGTAGATTGTTTACTTAGCTCTTAAATAACACTAAAACGGCATGAATTATTATATTTGATGCTGGTTATTCGTTTTTTTTATTCTAATATTCACACAAAATTCAGATGTCATTCATGGCAAGGCACGATGTGTGCCTCCTTCAAAGAATGTTTTGCCAAGTTGTACGGTGGAAGAAGTTAGTAGGGATCTATATAAAAGTTCATTTCTCGGTGACACAAGCCAAGGTATACTTCAATATTGTATTGATAGTGTCTATATATTTATTTTAACATATATTAATAATTTTGTCTGGCATATCTATATATATATATATATATATGTGTGTGAGGTCGATGATGCTTACAACAAAGTGACAGCATTCTACCGGAAGAATAGACGTGCAATTATAGCAAACAAGAGATTCTTAAAATCCAATCCTCATGCAACGATCTGTTATCCAACGAATACCGATTCATATCGTATGTATTTATGAAGATATTAATTTCATGAATTGGTGTCTTTTTAATTTTTTTTTTTAAAACTGATCAGCCTATTCTATTTGTTTTGTTTAAATTGTTTAGGTGTTCTCCTACCTGATGGTATGGCCGAAAAGATGGTGGTTGCCCAGAGTCGTATTGATTGGTTAATACATAAAGATACAGTCTTGCATCCTAG
Organism: Plantago major; assembly: GCA_026545765.1. Lineage (NCBI taxonomy): Eukaryota > Viridiplantae > Streptophyta > Magnoliopsida > Lamiales > Plantaginaceae > Plantago > Plantago major. Next base: position 101,575,558 of record CM048841.1, on the reverse strand, counting down.
AACTGTTGCAGTTAATATGCCAAAATCGACTATTACAATAAATCGACAGAATGCAATAAATGGACGACGTCAAAAGCTAAATTTAGCAAATAGGCGAGCAAGTGGCGAGCAAGTCGTAGGTAAACTTAAAATTTAAATTTTCCTATATCATTATTGCTTTAATTTATTTAATTTTGTATAGATAATGAATCACAAATGCAAACAATTCCAATGACAGCATATAAATATTTTGGTGACCCGACATACCCATGCTCTTATTGTGGTGCTCTAATGTGGTTTGATGAGAAAGTTAAGAATACACCTGTCAACGAACCTGAGTTCTCAATATGTTGTAGTCGTGGTAAGATACAATAGCCAAAGTTACAACAACCCCCGCCTTTACTGAGAGATCTCCTTAGTAACAGACATCCCAACAGTAGAAACTTCATCGAGAATATACGTGCTTATAACATGATGTATGCATTTACATCCATGGGAGGTATACAAGACAACTCAGTTAATAATGGTCGTGGTACTTATACATACAAGCTTGGTGGTCAAAATTATCATCGTGTTGGTAGTTTGCTGCCAACGCCTGGCCAGTCCGCTAAATTCTCACAGCTGTATATGCATTGTGGTGAGGATGAAACTCAAGATAGGATTGACGCTGTGAGGTATGAATTTCAATGAAATAAGATTATGTTCTCTATAACTTTTTATTTCATTTATATGACATATGCTTTTTTTATGTTGATATAGGTCTAAAAATCCTGCTGTGATTGAACCTAATGTAGTCAGTTCACTTAAGGAGATGATAGACGAGCACAACCCTATAGCCAAAAACTTCAGAATGGCTGCAGAGCGATTCAGAGAAAGTGATGATCAAAATGTGAAGCTTTGTCTAATGGGACGTAGGTTGCGTGATGGTCGTATGTACAATCTACCAACATGTTCTGAAGTTGCTGCTCTTATAGTCGGTACGTGTAGGATGTTAATCATTATGACCATATAAAAATATTGTATATTCATTTATTCATCTACATATCACTGATCTATCAATTGTAACAGGTAATAATGAATATGACATGGATCCAAGAGATATTGTACTTGAGCACAAAACCACTGGACTTAGACGTATTTCCGAATTGCATCCGAGCTACCTTCCCATGCAATATCCGTTACTTTTCCCATATGGTGAAGATGGATACCACACGGATATTCAACACACAGATAGGTCCAATGGTGTTCGAAATAGACTCACAATCAAGGAGTTCATATCATATAGGATTTTTGATCGTGAGGATGAAGCATCTACGATATTGCGTAGTAGAAAGTTATTCCAGCAATTTTTAGTGGATTGCTATATGATGATGGAAACACAAAGACTTTCATTTATCGTCAACAACCAACCCAAGCTTAGGGCTGACACTTACAAGAAGCTTGATGATGCAATTCGCAGGGGTTATGTTGATATTGATGACCCGGCCGACAATGTTGGTAAGAGGATAGTCTTGCCGTCTTCATTTGTTAGCGGTCCGAGGTACATGATACAAAATTTTCAAGACACAATGGCGATATGCAGGGTAATTGGTTATCCTGAGTTGTTTATAACCTTTACGTGTAATCCCAAGTGGCCCGAGATAACACGCTTCTGTGAAAAGCATGGACTGCGTCCTGAGGATCGGCCGGATATATTATGCCGTGTGTTTAAGTTGAAGCTAGATCAGCTGATTAAGGATTTAAAAACGGAAAATATATTTGGGAAGTGTGTGGGAGGTATATTTATCTTTTTAGTATCTATTTATATCTATTTTTGCATCACTGATATATATTTTCTCATTATATCAATTTTATTTCTATTTGCAGTTGTCTATACTATTGAGTTTCAAAAGCGTGGTCTCCCACATGCCCATATTCTATTATGGGTAGACCGTGAGGACAGGAATATGACAGTTGATGACATCGATAAGGTCATAAGTGCTGAAATTCCAGACAATTAGGATGAAAATCCTGAATTGTTTACGGCTGTTTCCGAGTACATGGTCCACGGTCCGTGTGGTGCATTGAACCCCACATCACCCTGTATGCATGATGGAAAAAAATGCTCGAAAAAATTTCCGAAGAGTTTCAACGATCGTACATCATTTGATGGCAATGGGTATCCTGTTTATAGAAGGCGCGACAACGGTCGCACCTACGTTTTCAAGTAATTTGGATTCAAGGTCAACATTTTTATAATTCATATATTTTATTAATTTTATGTTATTCATCTAATATGTAAATGTAGACACATCGTCCCACACAATCCATATTTGCTGATGAAGTATGGTGCGCATATCAATGTTGAGTGGTGTAATAAGTCAAACTCCATAAAATACCTGTTCAAGTACGTCAACAAAGGGGTGGATAGGATAGGGGCGAAGATTACAGTTGACGATGAAGTCAAAGACTACGTCAACTGTAGATATATATCTGCGTGTGAGGCCGTATGGCGTATTCTTGGTTATGACATACATTACCGTGATCCGACTGTTGAGCGTTTGTCATTCCATTTGGATGGTGAGCAAAATTTATGCTTCAAAGATGGTGACTTTATAGAAAATCTACTGGAGAAGCCGACGATTGCACAGACTAAATTCCTGCAGTGGATGAACTATAACAAGGAGAACCCTGAAGCACGCAAGTATCTCTACTCCGAGTTTCCACGCCATTATGTGTGGGATAAAATGCACAAGATTTGGAAACCTAGGAAGCAAATGATGAACAAGGTTGGTAGGATATACCACGTCCCGCCTAAATCTGGGCCAGTGTACTATCTCAGAATCATGTTGAACCACATACGGGGTGCCACTTGCTATGAGGAACTTAGTACGGTAGACGGGGTTTTGTATCCAACTTATAGGGATGCGTGTTACGCAATGGGATTGCTGGATGATGACAAAGAATACATTGATGCAATAAAAGAAGCAAGTTTCTGGTGTTCAGGTCGATATCTGAGACATTTATTTTGCATGCTCCTTCAGTCGAACTCCATGTCAAGTCCCATTGACGTGTGGGAAAAGACATGGGAGCATCTTTCCGATGATATACTATACTTTCATCATAAAAAGATGAGTAATCCAGGTAATTAGATTATTCAAACATTATCTCAAGTTTTGTTTCAAATTTCAAAGTTTATATGTTACATTTGTTTTCATAATTAACTTTACTACGTTTGTCTAATATTGTAGGATTGGAACTTAGTGAGGCGCAAATCAAGAACTTTGCCCTTGCCGATATTGAAGAGTTGCTATCTCTCAACGGTAGTTCACTTGCTCAATTTGAAGGGATGCCAGTACCTGACAACATGGTCATCCGGGATGGACAGAACAATCTTTTGGCAGAAGAGATGTCTCATGATGTAGATGAGATGCAGGCTGAATTCAATCGGTTGTATCCATATTTGACTGATGATCAGAGAGATGTATATAATAAGATTATGGATGCTGTGTCTTCGGATAGGGGTGGTGTTTTCTTCTTATATGGATATGGCGGTACCGGCAAGACATTCTTGTGGAGGACGTTGTGCTCTGCATTGCGTGGTAATGGTGAGATCGTTTTGCCTGTTGCTTCTAGCGGTATTTCTTCTCTCTTGCTGCCTAAGGGAAGGACAGCTCATTCCAGATTCACAATACCATTGATGGTTGATGAGACCACCGTATGTAGCAGGATTACTCCCGGTAGTGAACTAACATGACTTCTAGAAAAGACTAAGTTGATCATATGGGATGAAGCTCCAATGACAAATAGATTTTGTTTTGAAGCACTCGACAGGAGACTCCGAGATGTCATTAGAGGCCCAGACGGACAAGGTTCTAGATTGCCATTTGGCGGCAAGGTTGTTGTATTTGGGGGTGACTTCAGACAGATCCTGCCAGTCATTCCTAAAGCAAGTAGACAAGACATTGTTAATGCATCGTTGTCATCATCCGATTCCATATGGAGTCATTGTCAAGTAATGAAGCTAACAAAGAATATGTGATTACAGGTTAGTATATTCCATAATATAATCGTGAAGTTCATTTATATATTATCATGGTCTAATTGTTTAATTATTTTATACATAACGATTTATTAGTGTAATTTACTACTTTTCACGGTATCAATTTCAGGCTGGTGGATCTCCAAGTGAAGTTGAAAATATAAAGGAATTTGCTGATTGGTTGTTAAATGTTGGAGATGGTGAAATTGGAGGACAAAACGATGGTGAGGTCGACTTTAAACTGCCCGAGGATATACTCATCCGTGATGCAACCGATCCAATAGCTGCAATTGTAAGTAGTACTTATCCGTCACTCATTGATCATATCGGTGATGGTCGATACTTTCAGGATAGAGCTATATTAGCTCTGACTAATGAGATCGTTCATGAGATAAATGATTATGTTATGTCTTTGTTACCTGGTGATGCATCTGAGTTCATGAGTTCCGATAGCATTTGTCCTGATGAGGATGATATAGTCAATCGTGAGGATGTATATTCGACCGAAATTCTAATGACCATCAAGACATCTGGCATTCTCAATCATTTGATCCGTCTGAAAGTTGGATGTCTAATTATGCTATTAAGGAATATAGACCAGTCCGCAGAACTGTGTAATGGAACTAGATTGATTGTTACTCATATCGGCAAACACGTCATCCGGGCCAAGATGATACATGGAAAGAATGCTGGATCAGAGGTTTTAATACCCCGTATGGTTTTGACATCGTCAGATCTTACCAAGTTTCCAATCAGGTTTCAAAGGAGGCAGTTTCCTATATCGGTTTGTTATGCTATGACCATAAACAAGAGTCAAGGACAGTCACTGTCCCATGTCGGTCTTTATTTGCCTAGCCCAGTATTCAGCCACGGTCAGCTTTATGTTGCTTTCTCGAGAGTTACATCAAAAAAGGGCTTGAAGGTATTGATTCTTGATGAAGAAGGGAATCCCACTAATTCCACAACTAACGTTGTTTATAAGGAGGTTTTATGTAACCTGTAAACGCGTGTTTGCGTTAATACTTTTGATGTTTTCTTCTTCATTTTGAACTACTTTGATGTGTGTGGTTACTTAATTTCGAAAGCACTTTTAACTTTTCGAATTATTCTTACATCATGTTAACTTAACTGTTCTATGCTTTCTTACTTATATTGGACTATTCGCTACTCTACTTTGTATTACGTTATTATCCGTTTATTTACTTATCATTCGTTTCAAACTATCATCTATTTATTTACGTTATCATCCGTTTATTTATTATTAAAAGTAACAAGTCCGTGGCATCGCTACGGGTTGGTACTAGTATTTAAATAATTTAAAGCGACGAGGCGGTTAGAGCAACACGTAGCGCAACACCTTGTGCGACACGAGCGACACCCCATGGCAACACTTAGTGCGAAAGTTAACAGATTATTCGATCTCCACCGTTAAAATTTTAATCTAATGGATCAAAATAGGTGACTGAAGTTAGTCAGGGCGACACCTTGGTTGACGGTAGAAAGCCCCATGTTTCTTTTCGAGTGTCCAAGCATTTATTAAGATAAATCCAACAAAACATATTGAAAACTTAGTTTGGGACAAAGGAACTATTTAGCAGGGGGAAAAAAGTTAGACTCCAATTTTAACTTTATACTACTTCCTCCGTCCCTGAAATAGTTTTCCACTTTGAATTTTTACAGTAAAATTTTTTCAACTCTGACTATGAATTAATCTTAAACCACAAATTTAAAATGTTCAATTAAATTATATAATGAAAATTTAGTCCCTGAAGTTTCACTATATGAAAAAATTGAATATTTTACATTTACAATTTAAAATTAATTCGTAGTTAAAATTGAAAAAGTTTTAACGTAGAAAGTCGAAGTGGCGACCGACTAATTAGGTGTTAAGTTTACCAACAAGGAATGATGGTGTAAATATAGATTGATCATTAAGGTAGCAGTACCACTCATCTTTCCAAATAGATACTACGTGTTCCTTCCTAGCTAAGACAAGGTTACAAAATCATCTCAAACAACTAAAATAAGTCAAGAAGAAAACCAAAAATCGCTATTCTCAGATAGTGACACATCGAATGCGATTCTTCGTCTTCAACACAAACATTCATTCCTCTATAAATACCATTTCCAATGCTCCCCAAATCACCCACAAATATCTGAGCTAATCATCCATCTGAAAATCCAATTTCCTCTACAATGGCTACTGTAGGTAACATTCGCCAAGCTGAAGGATCTGCAAACGACCTCGAGGTCAACGATCTGGCTCGTTTCGCCGTCGACGATCACAACACGAAACAGGTACCGTACCGTACGATTGATTTTCGATTTTTCGAAATTTTCCGATTTTTCGCAATTGTTTTTCTGTAATTACGAGCTTTTGATCGGATCTGATGCGTCGATTGTTGTTTCAGAACGCGTTGTTGGAGTTTAAGAAGGTGACGAACGTGAAGCAGCAGGTGGTGGCCGGAACTATGTACCATTTGACGCTGGAGGCGGCGGATGGTGGCAAAAGCAAGGTTTACGAGGCGAAGGTGTGGGTGAAGCCATGGATGAACTTCAAGGAGGTGCAAGAGTTCAAGCATGTTGGTGATGCTTGAATTGTATGTACTGTGCTTACTGCTATTAGTGACTGGTTGTGATTTTGAGGCGTTTGGAATTGAACTTGTGTTGGAGGATTGTTGCGGTTTTTCGCCTTGGTCGATTTTCGATGGCCTCATTGTCATTTGAAATAACTTGTGTTTGAATAAAACCTATGGATTTTGTACTGCTACTTACTAATAGTAAATCGTGTTGATTTTGAGGTTGGAATTGAACTTGTATTGGAGGATCTGATGATTGGGAGATTGTTGCGATTTTTCGCCTTGGTCGATTTTTGATGGCCTCATTGTCACCTGAAATAACCTGTGTTTGAATAAAATGCTATGGATTTTGCACCTCAACTTGCAGTTTATATGATCTTAATGTATGCAATGTTTATCGTTTTGTTAAACATTTTCGAAGAGTATGTATTAGCATGTTGTTGGTAAGAATATGCTTGAATTGTTTGTACTGCTACTTGCTAATAGTAACTCGTGTTGATTTTGCTGGAATTGACTTATTTTGGAGGATCTGATGATTGGGAGATTGTTGCGATTTTTCGCTTTGGTTGATTTTTGATGGCCTCATTGTCACCTGAAATAAACTGTATTTGAAAAAAAATGCTATGGATTTTGCACCTCATTGTTTGTATGAATCAGCAATTTGTTGGTGAGATCATGATAAATAGCTAGTTGCTGATATTGTTCGGAAAAAAGGAAAAAAAAGAGGTGGAAGAAAGCAAGAAGAGGCATATTAGAAAAAAAGTTGTATAAATAGCTTGCCTAGTTGCCTGGATCGAAATTGAATCGAAAGTGAACATTTGCTACATAAGATCATCATGAATTCAGTCATATAAAAGTGTTTTAAAACAGAGAGCATGTAGATAGATTTGTTGCAAATTCATACCATTCATAGCTCCAAATGTTGCTCTTACTAAATAGATAGATGTTCTGGCTTTGGCCTAATTCGATCACCTGTAAAGTTCCGAGGGCAAAGATGGTGATGCCCAAAACATGAGTCTGATGGACGACCCCAGGCGAATCCCTGCCAGCCGAGTATATCTGTCAGTGATTACTTACATGGATCTGGGAAGAACTTCAAGAAATTATTTGAGTTTCAGTTTTTCTGTGGACTCAAAATGACAGGATCATCAACTTCTTATCAACTAGCAATGAAAAATCACCATTTGTACACCTGAGAATAACTTGTTCTTCGTTCTTGATATAGGATACTTCATCATATAGGCTACGGGCTGCATTTTCAAACAAAATCAATCTAGTCCAGACCTTATCACTAGGTGAAATTATAATGTCACCAGGATGTGTGTATACGTACAGTTAACCAAGAACCGGACAGAATAAATAGGACATAAGTGTTCCCTGTGATGGATCCGGCCTCTAATTCTGTACAGATGGTGGTTCAAGAAGTGCAGATAGCAAGCAAGGAACTTGAAGAAATGAAATCACAGATTATACTTAGTTTAGTTGCTGTGAAAATTACAATCAGCTTTGCAGAATGCATTGCATATTTGCATGTAGTGATTTTGTGAACTCAAAGTGACAGGACTCGTAATTCAGTGAAGTATATACGCCACGGTTTCCCAACCCCAGGAAGCATCTAAATTGAGCTTTGAGTAGGACCTGTCATTAACATCCTCTTCCCTCAGCCGTGTCTCTTTTGAAATACTGGTAAGCCGAATAAGGCTCTGCGGAAACACATGGCAAGATCTAATTCCCTTGATGTTGATTTTCCTTCCAATATCCTTCCCCAAATCAAGCAATAAAAACCCACAATTCCCTTGACACTTGAGAAGAAGTTGTTCTTTGTTCTTGATATAGTACTGCATCATATAGATTACGAGGAGTTCCTGGTTTAAACGAAATCAATCTAGTCCAGACCTTATCACTTCCACAATCCTTAAAAAGCCAAATGCTTTTCAAATCCTTCATGGAGCCATCAATGTCGTAACAATTGATAAATAAGCATCCTGCCGATGCATATAACTCACAATACCTTTCTACAGAGAGAGCCGAAGGCAGCAGAAGTTTGTTGTAAAATTCAGTGCTAAGATCAAGAGAAATTATAAACTTCAATAATGTTTTTGTTTAGAATGGTATTTCTTCAGCCACAGGTTAGCATCTGAAGTTAATATATGGGCAGGTATCCAGCATGCAATTCCTAAAAAAAAAGTGACAAGTGAAATCAAGCTGCCATTACCAAGAACAAGCTCTAATATCCAAAGTGTAATTAAATCACAACGAGAAGGTTAATCTACGATGGTAGAATAAACAAAACAAAAGCATAAAATGGTTCCAATGACTTACAATTTCAAATTATCGGAAGTTTTTCACAATATAAATAAGCTCCTGCAGATACATGAGAATAGGGGTGTAAATGAAACGAACGTTCGTGAGAATTTCACAAAAAATTTCAGTTAACGCTCAGTTCGTGTTCGAGTTTGACCTAACCGAATAGTTCGCGAACATGTTCGTTAATAAACGAACACGAACACGAACATATAATTTATTGTTCGTTAGTTCGCGAACTGTTCGTGAACAAATTATATCTATAATAATTTTATATATGGAGTATTATTTTATATATGGAGTATAATATTTCCTAACATAATCTATCATTTCCATTTTCCACATAAGTTATAATACCTGCAGGCCGGACACATATTTTAATATAAAAGTGAATAAAGTAGGAAAGATGATATTAGAATAGGAAAAAAGATGAATAAAGTAGGAGATATAGTGAATAAAATATGAAAGAGAATGAATAAAGTATTTAATGAGATTTTTCATTAAAGGAAGAAGAAGTTCAAATTGGGACGTCCCAAAATGAAATACGGGAAGTTGAATTCGGGGCGGAGGAGGTATTTTCTAACCTAAACTACACAAAACCTATAATAGTTCGCGAACTGTTCGTGAACATGTTGAATCCTTAACGAACCGAACATGACATACATTAACGAACAAACGTTCGTTAAGGTCAATGTTCGGTTCGTTCGGTTTGAAATATACCCCTACATGAGAAGTGAAACTTAAATAGACGACTAGCAACAAGTCACTACAGGATATGATCACAATTTAACAGTTTCATGAACATAGTGTATATGAAATGCATTTCTCTCACCTGAGACATCCACTTCTGCAAAATGTTCTGACGCTATGTCGACGCATCCTTTATGCTTTAAAATTATTTCGGACCTTTTATGCTTTAGGACCAACTTTATACGTTTATATTGCTCAACTTTATGCTTACTGGATTGACTATTTTATTTGTCAGATACCATAAGCAAAAAAGCTACTATGACGATTATCCATTTTCCAGAAATATTGCTCAACTGAATTGATAATCCACTGGCTTCTCTCAGTGTCATATCATAGATGAATACGTTATATGTTGGCTTGAGCACGTTAGTAGAATCCATATAATACAAATATAAACTGAAATGAAAAACAAGATGTTGAGTTTTTTTTTTTTTTTTTTTTTTTTTTTGGATATCAGAAGACAGCTCATGTGGTTTCGTATAATTACTTCCTATAAGTACATGAAAGATGAAAGCAAAGGACCAAGTACAGTCCCAACGGCAGCAAGCCGGAGCATCATCAGCATTATTACATAATAACGCGGACATCTACAGCCCCGCACCTGGGTTCTCTGCACCAGCGCCAATAACACCCTTGTCTTGATCGGAAACTTCTGCTGTTGGCACTGCACCCTTAGCTCCCTGCACGAGTTCATCAATCTTCCGAAACTGAAATGGCCACCTCGAGTTGTAAAGGAATTGACGCAGGTCAAACCTATTGTCCTCAGGCGAGTAACTCTGCATATTATGTGTTCCAGATTCGGTAAAATGTTTCAAGTGTGAGAAACATATCAAACATAGAGAGCAGTTTGTGTTTGCATTACCTCTGCGTGATAGGAAGGTGTTAAAACAGTCATCTTGTGTCTATTGATGGAATAGTACTTGAAGAAATGTTTCACTTTCTCAGCGATCTCTCCTGGCGATAACATTTTCCCCCAACTTGTACACAGATTCTTCAGGAAAAAAAAAGGGAGGGGGAGAGAGATCATAAACAAAAAGCAACAATTAAAACAACCACAATAAATAAACTGAAGCTGTTGTGTCCCAGGTATAAAATGTTAAGATCATAACAGGCAAGTAGTAGGAATATCCATAATAGAAGACCTTTAAAATATGAAACTGCTAATTCCGCTATACCATAGCCGAGTACACACAGGATGCAACTCATCTCCATCTATCAGTTACCAGAAACTCGAGTCAATCACATGTTTGTCAACTTAAAGTTTGAACTTAAGTAACTTCGACTTGTCTCACGTTTACCTGGCGTATGTGGTTTGCTACATAGGCCAGGGAGTTACCCAGTCTGCAGCCTAAGGGTAGGGCTTGCAGGTTCCCATTCTTATCATAAAAAGGAAAAAAGAAAAGACGAAACATACTAATAGGCTGATGGTCTTGAATTTTGGGAGAAAGAAATGGGTAGAGGATTTGTTAATAAAAAACCAGATCCTCATCCGTCCTGTTAGACACATTTCGCCTTTTACGCATCCCAGACATTTCCATTTTTGACAAGTTATTATATTTGCTTATTCAGCGGGACCAACCCATCACCACACATACCTATAACTTCACCATATTCTATTCTTTTTCGATTTAAATAACCAACCAGGCCTATCCAACACACAGTATACCATCAACATATATACATATATATATATACCTGTCAATACTACCCAGGTGGGGGGATACTCTACTTCAAGATGATGAATGAAGAAGATACGCATACATAAAAACCTTAATTATGGAAACAAGGGATTCCATCTGCCGTAGCATTGGTAATTTCTGACTTCACTGATTACCAGAAACAAAGGATCCCTTGTTGGAGAAGCTTAAATGCAGTTGAGCAAAATTAACACAAACCTGAAACATGGATACAGGTCCCAAGCGATAAATCTTTCGCATTCTACCATAAACTGAGAGCTCTTCATATGTCATTCCCATGTCAACTTCGTCCAACTGTCATCAATCAAAGAAAGAGTGTCATATACTTGCATGAATGCGCCATTTGAAGGAGCTTACAACTGAGCAATATGAGTATGAAGAGCCAGATTGCTCAGGGAAAAGAAACGAGTCGGGAAGTCAAAGAGGGTAAGGAGACATGAATTGAGATCATGTGAGTCAATATGATCAGAAAGCATACGAAAAGTAACCTGACTATAATCGGATCGTATAGGTTCCAATTCTGCAGTTGGGGGAGCAGCTTCGATTTCTGCCAAAGAAGAGAAACCAAGATCTATAGCAGCCCATTTCAAAAATCTTCTCAAATCCTGCTTGCTAATACTTCCTATAGGATTTATATCAGCAGCACTACAATCATACTGCATATGAGAGAGAAACAAGATTAAATTCAACAGATGTCACGTCTAAAACAACTGGCAGGAAAATGCCAACAGCTATATAGATCATGAAAAAACAATACACTGCTGGACTCCAGTAATTGTTACGATCTCAGTGACTTGCTTTTCCATATAAATCAACCACTTGTGCATTTGATTAATACAGATTACTCAAATATTATAATATTATGTACCTTTGTTAAGTAACCACGCAAACCTTCATCCACATTGGAGCTACCTAAAACTAGATAAAAACCAGGCTTTTTGTGAACCCAGGGCAACAATGACGCCAGCATGAACGCAATAACCATTCTGATCCGAGCTTGAATATTTTGTAATCCCAAATTTTCAGTGTTTGAACCCCCATCTACCTGAGACAAATGATTAAATTGTATGAAGTAACCGATAGTGTCAGGAAGAGAAAAGCGCTCATCTAGGTTCCTTGAATAAAATATGAAAGGCGCAAGTTGAACTTCCAAGTCCTCAACAATTTACCTTGTAACGTGGCCGGCTTCCTGTAACACTCTGAAATAAAGAGAGCAACGCTGAAACTACTCCATCAATGGAAACATCAAGATGCCATGACCCAATTTCCTCCGCAAGTGTCTTCGCCCTCGTTCTTGTGGCAGTAGAACTATAAGAGAGCAAACCTATTAAGGCTGATGGTACATGAGAAGTAGATTTTTCAAGCATAAAGTGAAAATGAAGACCTCTTCTGTTTTAGAGTAGCAAATTACCCTGCAATCAATATAATAGAAACAGAAAGGAGAGATCTTCAACTACAAGAGACATAAACCCAGAGTTCACACTTTTGTTTGAGTATAACAATGGTAACATAAACATAACATAAGAATATGCTCCACAAGTCTTGTAGCCTGATCATTTATGAGCAGGTAAACCTAGGTGCTAAGTAAAAACTACCCTCTAGGCCACCAAATATATCTAGAGCTACAATCAGCTATTCAATAGACATTGCAGGGCAATAATAACTGCATGAATCATAATAGAGGTAGAGAAATTAAGAATTGGATAAGGTTCCAGAACTCGAAAATCCCAATATATCTACTTAATAATTGGCTTCAAACATTCATCATTGTACTGAAGTTAAAAAGCATATAGTAAGAGGAAGACTGTCTTCTTTTCCTCCTTACCTGTTTTCAGACCCCATGAAAATTGTGTAGAAAATGCGTCGAGCGAATTCTTTGCTGTCTACTGGATATTGTCCATCAAGGTAATTGCCAATCCTTATAGCATCAGCTTTAGCTTGTTCATCACCACTAGCTATGTCTGAAAAAACGTTTGCGCCATCAATCATGTGTTTTGTAAAAGAATTAGACCTCTTAATATCTATATATCCCCAAAATCAAAAGGGCATTTCGTGCGACCAGAAACAGTTACATATTTGAAACGAGGGGGCTTTTGCAGGGAAACAAGAAAGTAGACACAACTTAAATTCCAGCTAAGTGAGCAATGAAAGTAGACACAATAGGAAGCTGTCAGTAGGAAACAAGAAAGTAGATAGCTTAAATCCCCATTTGACCGATAACGTAAATGCTAACTACAAAACAAGTACTGGTGATATTGCAAAGTTTTACTAAGGATGTGATTTGGTCATTTGTTTAATTTGAAGGGGTCCACATACCTTCCTCAATCATATGAAAAGAATTGAAATTGACATCTATGTTTCTGATCAACCACAAGATGACAAGATTACATAAAATATATAGAAGCGGCATATATATCAACATGTATATTATCAAAATTGCACAGCAATGCTGCTCGTAACAACAGAAAGCGACACATTGATGTTCTAATTTGGTCAACATAGCATTTGAAATGAATCATAACATGTGCAGGACCGGTACACTCATATCTTCAGCATTATATCAAGGAAAGATGAATGTAATAAAATAAGAACAAGACAAGCTGCTCGAGTGGATAGGTGCATTTTGTCCTTTATAGCAAGTAAAACAGGCAAGGCTTGTCATTTATCAAGATGAACGCCTTATAAAAACATAAATTTTTTAAGATGGACCAGTGCAGAAAGTACCACGAAAAATTGTAGAGTGGTATAAACTATAAAGTCTTCACTAGCAAGTAGCAAGAAAAAAAGTGCATGACTGATTCAAGGGAAACATTCATCAAAATAGGCTGAGAAATCCATAACAAATGTCATGAAATGGAACAGACCTTTTACAACTAGCTGGCACATGCAACCAACTATAGCAGCAACCGAAGAGCTATCAGCTCCACCTGAAAGAGGAAGTAAAAAACCAGATGCACCACTTCTCCTCAGATAATCCCATAACCAGCAAGCTGGTCCAAAAGCTATTTCCTCTTCAGGACGATGGTATTTAATCTGAAAAAGGTTCATCGCCAATGAAATATTGGAGTTCCAAATTTTCAAAAAGTTAAAATTTAAAGAAGTTCTAAAATAAATAACTCAGGAAGCAACAGCATGTTGAAATAATGCCAAACCAAAAGCAGTGCATGGAATTGGGGAAGATAAATACTCCGGGATATGGACAAAAGATTGTACAATAAATTCACTAGGGATACACAGCTTCAGTCTCATTGAACTGATAACCATTGTTTGAAGGTCAAATCATTATTCAAAGTAGAGTTTACATCATGAAGCACATGATAAAAGATTCAACTGCAAGAGTTTACATATCATTTGCAAATGTATCATTTCTAAGTTACTGAAAAGTAGTAAAGGAGCAGGATCCGAAATAATCTATGTGCAGAATTCATGTTCTCATACAGAGTTGCCAAAATGTGTTTCAAAGCAGGGAGAAAGACTTGAACTGGGCACAACCAAGGATAGTGCATCATATCAGACATAGCTGGAAGCAGGTTCGCATCGAATGGGCAAAAATACAGTTGGAATCAATTCATTAGTTTGTTTGAACACTAGTTTTAACTATTACTCATACAAGTTCAGAACCTTGAATACGAAGGAGACTCCAACATAATGTAAAGCAAAAATCAGAACATATGATTATGCACATAGCCGACAGGCTTCCAGTAAAATATTAATCATTGGATTGTATGTTGTCCACAAATTCTTCATCCATGATCACCCAGTGAAGTAAAATTCCTCTCCTACATCTAATATAATAATATCAATAAAAGACAAATTAAAATTAAATAACAGCATGATTCTCAGGGGGCATTCAGAGAATCAACTCAAAAATGCCAGACGAACATTTGAAATTAGGAAATTTCTCCTCTGAAAAGCTCACCTTAAGAGGACTTGAAAGTGAAATTGGGAGCTCAAAAGACTGGCAAAGCTTGTATGGTACTTCCACCGAGGAAATTTTTGGTTTACAACTCGCTTGTTCCTGAAAGCTACTAATAGATCCTCTAAGACTGGCAACCTAGAAAGACGAGAAAAATCAATCAGTTGCATGCATATGGATAAATATGACGATTTTTTGTTCAATTATTAAAGAATCTTATGCATGTAAAGTTATAGCGCAGCAACCTATGCTTATATGAAACCATACAAAATGAATTAGTATGTACAAAAAGCACCTATAGTTGTATATTTGCTCCACTGAATCGAAGAACACAAAAGAACAGGAATATCTGTTATGTCATACAAATGGATCTAAATTTCCAACGCTGTACAACCAGATCATGGCTTGGCAGTAATCAAAGCAAATAAAGTCTATCTTCATACAACTAATAAAGTGCATTGAAAATGGCAGGCAAAATATATATAGTTCAAGAATTTAATAAGGAAAAGTTTGTAATTCAATATCAAATTGAGGTCAATTTACTCTTTACTCTTTACCACACAGATACAGAATGAAACATATTCCTCTAAGATCCTAGACATTAAGTGAAAAGAGAACTACCGCATCTAGATCAACTCTTGCAACAACCAGCTCAACATCCTGCAAGGAAAACTGTGAACCTTGGGCAACCACATCCCCGTTAACAACAATGCTTGCGCATCCATCTGCATAATACAGCTGTCCAGTTGTGAAACAAAATTATAATTGAACACGATAACCGACAAAGAGAAAACTATTTTAAATGAAAATTTCCAAAAGGAAGGATAAACAAGAATTGGTCAATGAGAAGTCAATTGCAGTAACTTTTTATTAAGTGAACCTCAACACATTATCACTTAGATTACAATGTATAAACAAGGCCAACTGCTAAGAAAGTGTCTACTCTTTTAGAATAAATACTGACAGTTAACATAGATAAGTGACAATTTTTAAAATTATATTATTGATAACTCTGATCTGGTCTGCTTCCAGGTGGAACTTTGAAGTTAAAAAAAAACGTGTCATAGCAACGAGTAAATTATGCATAAATTATGTTATATTATGCCAACCCACCATAATAAAGGCGGCTACCGTCACACCCTTGATGGTTGCTATACATGTAAACTCCTCCACGGGTATGTGTAGCACCTATAAAAGCACGAAGGCGTACATCAAGCTTCCGTAATTGATGATGACTTCCACTAGCATTCATGAAAACTTCAACACCATTCAGAGCAAGCTCCGCATGAGGGGGCATGGGGCTGAAGAGTTCCTCACAAACCTCAGCAGCAACAGCTCTGAAGAGAACATAAATTGTGTAGTATATTATTAGGCAAATAGCCACATACAAAAATGTTTATAGCATAAATAATACAAATCATAAAGAGATATCCCCACACTCAGAATATAGTGCAATTATTAATTAGATCACAAACTTATAGAAGTACCGATACAATCTCATGAAGTTTAGTAAATCATGGTAACTGGAACTAAGGAAATTCATCATGAGGAACAATGATAAGATGCAAAACTTATGAGCATTTTAGATAATTGTGCATGACATGGCTCAAACAAAAAATATAGCTTTGTACTACATACTGTGACCATATCTTTGCAAACAGGGAGTTGGAGTAAAGAAATTCCCAAGAAAATCATAAACTAACACTGGAACATGAGAGAATCAATCCAGTTTCAAGAGGCGGACACGTAACTAGTGGTAACTAGGATATTCCCCCTTTAGCTACAAAGAGAGACAGCAACAAATTATGGTCACTTTATAGAGACGTGCAAGACTGACTGGCTTGATATAATTTATCTTGTTTCCCGTCTATAGATTCCTCTAATATTGACCTGTCCCATTTTAAATCTAGCCATAAACATCAAACATGGTCAATCACCCAGTCAGCGGGAAAGTCAAACATCCCCAATTGAAAATAGAACTGTACTCCTAGCCTGCTTCGTAAAGAAGATGTACTGTAATAATTATGTAAATATAGCAATGAGTTTCCAAAAACCAAGTTAGTGTAAGACATCGTAACATACGTGTCCAGAAATTGGATGTATCCATAGCCGAAAGGAACTTTTGTTTGCGATAAACCATCAATTATATGAGTTGGAAGAATAAAGTCCTCAAGATGCTCTTTCTGCTTCCATGCAGTAAACCATCTAAGCTCTCTGTAGTTTCCGTCATTAGCAAGGTACATCTTTGGGCGTATCATCACTATTTTACTGTTCAAGCACAACACCTGGCAATTGTAACGCTCTGAACCTTTGATCACTGGCATGCCAAAACTACACAACATGCCTTCCGTCCAACCACCATGTAAAAGCTCCTTCAAGCAGTCCCACCTGCAATCATTATCTCAGAAAACGTCATGAAAAGAACCAAAGATCATTCTTATTGAAGACAAACTACAATGTCAATGCAGAATACTAACCGCAAGCCATTATTGTTGGGAGGTGATCCAATTCCAAATAAGTACACCCTCAACAAGAAAAAATACCGAACAGATGAAGGTAAAAAAAAAAAAAAAAAACCCGCTATTACTAATTTTCATGATTGTACCCTGAAACTAAGATTGTAAACAAATGTCTCCATAACTGTGTATGCATTTTTTTTTTAAAATTCAGACACATATAGCTCCAAGCCCTAAAGAACTAGTACCATTTCCCTTTTTCCCATCAATGAATGCACATCATATTTAGAGAATTAGAGTAATACCAAACGAAACTATCGAATTCATTAACCAACAGACAGTACACAACAATTTATAAGCGCAATAGTAACATATCAGTTATACATGCATGTCTATTATTATAATTATAATTCTAAGAGAAGGTTAAAAGGTAAATTACGCATGGTTAACTGTATCAAGCTCGAGGAAGTGATCTTCGCAGCCATAGCCGGTGATTTCAAGCTCAGGGCCAAGCCGAATAACAGCGCCAGCTTCTCTAGCCCTAGTGATGGACTCCTTGATGTTCTTCATGTTGCAATCGAAGTCCATCGCCCATTGGTTCAAATTGCACGTAGCAACTTTCAGAAGCCTCATCTTCTTCGATTCAATTCTCAATTGAAACTAGAAAGGAAAGCTAACGGAATTACAGAATGAATGATAATCAGTGTGAGCAAAAGAGCACTCGAATTGGATTCCCTTTTAGCAGGGGCGGACCCAGGAATTTTTTCGACCTGGGCTAAATAAAAAATTTTAGAATTGATGTGACGATTAAAAAAAAATTATAAATCCCTAAAATAAATAAATAAATAAAACTCAATAGCAAATCATAAGATGTCATGTCAAAATATTAACTACATAATAAGTTTAAATAACAAATCATAAGATACATTGTCGACAAAATACGATTAAATCCCAACCACTAATATCAAGTCTCAACAAAAAGTTACAATCAACAACTTATGAAAGTTACTACATGAGTTGCGTTCTACGATTCTTCATCGTATAGAATTCATCAATGATCAAATTTTCGCTAATGCTTTTAGCTAACTCTCTCTCTCAATGTATACACTCACCTAATCTCCCAAGTTTGCGTTGGTTTTATTGATTTGACACCATAATTGGGGAAATGGAGAAGTGTGACCGCGGGTCACTATGCAGTCTATACGACCCTCGTGATCTTCCACAGAGACGGGATAACAATCCCAAGTCCCAGCTGGCCCTCGATTTTGGACCCAACTGGTATGAATTACTACGAATCAAGTTGTGAGGCTCGAAAAACATGTCCAAGAGGTATCATTATTCCACCCAAAACTCTTCAATGACCCACTAAGGTCGTACGAGAGGTCTTGGCCACGGCTTGGAACTCTTAAGTTAAGTCTATGACCGGTCTCTATGAGGCAGACCCGCAAAAGGAGGCTAACCCCTCCCTTTGAGTTGTGCAGGTCCGTAGAACTTGTTCTACCCTTTTTTCGAGAGATCTACAACACCTTTCTTGACTTAATAGCACTAGGATGTATCATTGCATTTTTACTAGCTGTGGGATGCATATCAAATCGTCTAAGACATACATGAGGTCTAGGGCCTGATATATCATTGCTGGTTCGATGGGGATTTTGCTTATATCCACCCTTAAGTACGCATGAAATTTTAAGGGTTTAAATAGTTATAGGGAAGGACCGGCTACAACTACACTAATTTTATGTCGGGGATATTGTGATCTTATATTTTTATAGAATGAAAAATGAAATGATCAAACATGGTTCGGTGGTATTAGTCACACTCACACAGAGCAGATTATGATACTGTGAAACTAGAAAAGAAAAGAATAAAATATAACACACTTTCTCCTACTTTGTTCTTGGAATAATAGCTCAATAGTTAATTCATTATCATCACTCTCATCTCATGTCCTAGCATTAGCTATTCGTGATATTAAAATTGACCCGTGCTAGACCAAAGAGTCTGCTCACATATCATAATATACGAGTGTATCTGATGAGAATGTTGCTTCTGCAGAATGCAATTGCTTCAGTCAGAAGTCATCAGATCCAGATTCCAGCCATCTTACATTGAGAAGAAAAATAACGCAGAGAACAAAACTCAAGGAAACAATCCAAACTTCCTGCCCATTAACTAACCATTGGAATCAATATATACAGAGTCGCCGGGGAAATAATCAGCAGTCATCCGCAGCATAGAAGGGCCGAGACATGTGCAGCAAGAAGAAGTTAACCTTCTCACATAACACCAGATTCTGCATAGGACTTCTCTAACTCCTAGTGTGTCCTAAAGCAGGTGTTCAACCACCACATTCCTAATCAAAATCTTCTTACAGACTTGGCTTGAGTTACTCAGCATCCAGCAATATCATAATCTGGCAGCTTACAATGACTTATCGTACGATTCATTCCCAAACTAGTCGCAGGGAAACCTAGGGGAGGCTGGAGATGATCTTCCTTATACTTCACTTCAGACAGGTAGAGACCCTGAGGTGGTATTGCCAGTGTATATTTGGCTAGTTCCTTGCGGTCACGAGATGCCAAAATTTTGGAGACGATTTCTGGTGGAACTGCCTCTTTTCCAACTTGAAACAGCAGAGCGACCTATAGAGAACCATGCAATAATATATGGAATAACTATCGATCCCAAAGGATTCATTTATAAAGTGACAGTCAATAAGTGAAGCAACGAGCTGATTAATCGAAGGTGATTGATACTAGTTCAGTAACACCGAAGCAGAACATGTTAAATTACAAAAACTCACAGGATTATTAACACCGACTGCCCTTTCTTCCCAAGTTTAGACAGAAAACGAGAGAAATTTAAATTAAGTACCATGTTTCGAACTTGTCTGTACAGAAAGCCAGATCCTTCGACCTCAAGCTGCAGTATAGGTCCCTAGAAAAAGATAAGCATATCAGGCAGAAAGTAAGAATGTATGTTAACCTTAACTACATAAGCTTAATATAATCTCGCCTAAAAAAATGTTTTCTTAATTGAAGAAGGGGTAAAAGGCTAGCTATGCCCTGTCCAAACGAAACATACATGATCCGTACTCTAAATTAAAAGGTTTGAAAAGACAAACATTGCTAACAGCCGAGTGATTGGAGATGCATAAATTTACTCTCAAGAGCAAAATCTGAATCTATGTGAGAGTTGATATAACCAACAGCAATGTTCTTTCAACTGTAAGTTACTGGGCAGCATCTACTAAACTAATTGAAATCTGGGCCAAACTTTCCTCATGTGCATCAAAATGTATGCAAAAAATGGGACTTTTAGGATGATTTGATTGTTTCGAGCTCAAATAAACAAGCCCAAAACATGGGAAATGTTATCAGCAATGGTTTCTAGAGTTCTTTCTCTGCCGATAACTCCAGTCAGAGTTTGAAAAAGTGAGAAAATATTGATCTTCATTTCTCACCATCTCATTTACATTGAAGCGCATAATATCCTTCAGTGGATTTCGCACTCCATCATTTCGGGTCACATTGGCAAATGCAGAGAAGTCGTGCGTTCCAATAAAATACTCCGCAGCATCCCTCATTGCAGCTGCATTAAGTTTATAACCACTATGGTAAGCATAGTGCCTATGAAATGGGTCCATGACTGCATCATTGTAAATCTTGTAAGTATATATCTTGCTAATAACAGAGAAGCGAGCGTGAAATTCAGGCCCCACAGAGCTGATTTCCCGAATTCTGATGTCAGGGGGGAGAAAGCCATTTAGTGCTTTGTGGACGCCTTCCAAGCTGTCGTATTGGAAAGGTGTGACAAAGTGTGCGACCTGAATGGAAATTATGTTGATTTGAAGTGCACTAAAAGAAGTTGCTAATTTCTGATGATTACAAAATAATCACAGACCTGGCCCCAGGCCTGAACTCCTGCGTCAGTTCTACTAGCTCCAACTAAGAGAAGATCACCACGGTCTAATTTCGTAATTTCGGCCAAAGCTTTTTCCAGAATGCATTGTATGGTAGGCACTGACTGTTGATACTGCCAACCTATGTTTTAGTTAAGATTCAAGTAAGTATATACTCCCTGTGTCCCAAACCAGTAACATCAATTCACTTTTCACAAATTCTTGTGGGAGACCGTCTATATTTAATTTAAAAATAGACATAACTATGTTATTAAGAAAAACATCTAAGTTTTTAAGCAAAGCTTCTATGTTGTTAACAAATGCATTTTTTGTTTATGATATACACCAATGTTCTCAACTAAACACCCTAAGTTCTCAGTAACAACCTTAATGTTTGTTTGTCTTTTTCTATCTTTATTGTAGACAGTCTGTCAGGAGACTTTATTCTTTTTTTAAGAACATGTAAATATTAAATGATTTTACTGTTCTGGGACGTATGGAGTACATGGATATGAGGTTTATGCTGAAAAAAGAACACGTGAATCAATTACCAGAATATGTTTCGTGGTATTTGTGAAAGGCAGAGTATTGAAACAAAAGCACAACACCTCCAACAGAGGACCATACGAACATGTCAGAATATACAGAACCAAATGCCATTCAAGTGAAAGAATTCATGAATTTTCCTACTCACTGGAATTAAAAGAGGGAATGAATAGAATAATTTAATAAAACTCCACAAAAGTTGCCATTCACAATATACCAACAAAATCTCCAAGGTGAAAAGAGACAAGAAAGCAGAAATTTTTCTGAATGCACTGCATATGAGAGATTCTTCGGCATAAATTATGAATTTTCAATTAACAATCACATCATCCAAACACAATAATTGTTAAATTTACTGGAGATTCTCGATGGATTGGTAGCCTACTTGTGTAGCATACAAGCTATTTCCAGTTCTCTTCTGATGTGAGACTTCATTACTACGCAGTGCTTTTTGTCTCGAAGCAAAAGCAAGTCAAACTATGTGTTTGCTCACATTAAACATAATCCTAGTATTTCAAGTTTCACTAAATCAAATTTTTAGCAGATAATGAATCGATAAACTAAACAAAAAAGACCTCCACTTTACAGGAAAAAAGATTTCCTTTTTTTAAAGAAAATAGGGAGAGATGGATACATAGAGGGAAAAACACCTGAAAAACGAGTGCCATCATAGGCAATCGTCAAGCGCCACTTGTAACCTGGAAGGGGAAGATGCCCGATGTCTTCCCTATCAGTACATAGACCCTGCTTAACAAGAAAACAGCACATTTATTAGCATATTATAACAACAATGTTAAGTCAACTGGGCAACAAACATTCAGATGGCGCAAGGAAAGGTGACGAGGGAATGAGAGCTTTTTAAGGGCAACCATGGATTGTACTCCAAAACATCCACCAACTCAGCTGCATAACTTATAGTACGGTCTCCTAGCCTTTGGGTAGTACAGTCAGAATACAGTATACTTCTGGTAGATAAAACTAATACAGAATGCTCATAGAGTTGTCATGAGGACAGCACCACATTTACCATCTGCAAAAAATAAGCTTACAGATTTGCTATAGCAAGAGAACCAAATCTACTAGAGTGCAGAAAAAGCACTGTCGGTACAGCAACTTATAAAACATGAATGGCAAGTACTCCCGGCAAAAGCACTATAGATTTGCATGCCGGATTAACATAATATCAGTAACTAGGTGTACACCTAACCTAGTTATCAAATGGTCCGCTTAATATTTTATGAGCAGAAGCTGAATTTAGAATGTTAACTTAATCTGGAAAAATAGATAGGTTGCTCTTGTTTTTCAGAAGAAACCAGTAAAAGTATTACAAAACTACATAATTCCCGAGTAAAGTCACTTTGCACACTCATAAGCCTATTCCAGTGAGCGGTCACCCTCACTATTTGAGAACATGAAATGTGAACAAATATGCACTTACAAGTGTAATTCACACTGTTACAGAGAGTTAGTTATGATATATACAACTGATCATGGCTTGATCACTTTGAGTCCAGCAAGCTTGTCAGCCAAATTTCTATAGCAACAAGAAGCACCTCTTCAGTCGAATTGAGAAATTTCCAAAGAGGTGAATTCGTCAACTCGAGAATTTGTGGCAGGACTATTTTTTAAACAAAACAGTCTACTAATTACTAACATGTATGACCAAGCTACCCAACCAAGCGTGCCTCCTCAGTTTCTGGGACCACAATGTCAAGTCTCATCATTGGAGTGTACTTAGCAGGAACCCTAGCACCAGCCTGCATACACAACTCAACAACAGCTGGTGCTTTACCATAGAATTTCTTGAGAGCATTTGCCAATGCAGGGCCATTTGGATCCGTAACATGCCATACATAATTTGGAGGAAATACTTCATCCACTGTTGCATCTTGCCAGCCATGCTTCCCATCTCTCCACTGATGTTTAAATTCACCACAAAGCTTTGCATTGTGGCCCCACGGCCCTACATGAACCTCTGAGCAATAGCCACATGCTTTCACGCTATACTTCTTCATCAATTTTGTCACACCCCATTTTACTTTCTCATATGCATTAATAGTTTCCTGTGCAACCTTAGGAACCTCCAACTGCACAGGAGGAGGAAATCGCTCTAGGGCCCCTTGAGTATCAAGTTCTACATTTAACGACCCTGATATACCATAGCATTCAGGCGCCTCAACAAGTCCACCTATATCAATCACCTTTTTACCCATCATTCTCACAGGTTCTGTCCTCCTTCGAGAAGGATATTCCGGCAGCTGAACGCCTGCTTGGATGCATAATTCAACAACAGCAGGGATTCTGTCATAGCTAAATCGAGTCTCATGCCTAATGCGCCTGCCAAATGGATCATACATATGGTATGACTCAATGGGAAGGAGCACATCACCAATGGAACCCTTTATCCATAAATGACGACCTCTGCGGCTTGCACTGGTTTTACCAGTACAATCTTGAATATCATGAGCAAGTTGAGCAACATGAATTGCCGAGCATTCACTGCCAAAAGAAAAATCTCACTAAGTTATTCCTTAATTCAAGCATAATCCACCCCTTACGGGATATAAAGAATATCTGGAGGGCAAACTTGAATACAAGATTTTTAATGAGCGAGCACATTACCTACAAGCATGGATGGGAATAACATGCAAGACTTGTGCAAGTCCTCCAATTAAAACTTTCCAAGCATCAATTAATTCATAAGCAACCGGAATCAGTTCAGCCACAAGTAACCCGTTTTTGGGAGGCTCAAGATGCTTCTCAATTCCCATTTCTGCAAGCTTCTTATCAGCCCTGGAAGCCTGCAGTATCTTCTTTAGAGGTATTGGAAACGGCTTTTTCTTATTCTTCGGTAATATAGGTGGAAGATCAGCATTCTGAGGCAAGGCCTCGTGCTGCTTCTTATTTCGACCACGAGTAGGCTTATTATATGCACAGAGTAATGTTCCTGGTCTTCTAGTGGCATTGACAGGATCGTGTGGAAGACGAAACTGCAACCGCAAAGCAGTTATTAACCTTTCAGGCCATCTCACAGTGAAGCAGCAATAACATATCGATACGGGGCCTCCAGATAACGAAACAAACCAATGAAGCCTTCTATGCTTAATTCGGGAGATTTATTGTTTTGAAATTTAAAAACCATAAACAACGTACTATCAGCGCCCAAACTGCAGACTGAAATATCACCTAGGCAGAGATACACCATCTACAATCACTACATTTTAACTGGAATACTGCAAAGATGTAGAAGAGTGGTCACAATTTTGGAAAAGTTACATGTTATCTTTGCATGGGAGCAAAACCTTGTGTTACATTACTAAGCAACTACTTGTCTGAAATCAGATAAGCATATGATATGCCCTTTGCAACTGGCTTTTGTACTTCAGACATGGAAAACTATAGGTTATCTATTATTGTGAGCTTTTTGTATATAGTTTGTTCTGGACCTTTGGTGTAATTTTTCTTAAGATTCTTCTCTCATTTCCTGAAGATATATTATTTCAATGCTTATAAATTTATTTTAGCTACTCTTTTTTATTTTTTGGGTTGCTTTAGTTAACAATTAATCATTAAAGGTAAAGGTCGATACGTTCGTTTATGTGTTTCAGCTATCGTCTATGTAAAAGTGGCGGTCTAGGGGTTTGCTATTGTAAGAACTAAAAACCAGAAACAAAGTCATGCATTTGCTAATTGATCTGATACAATAAATTTTGTACCAATTAAACATCAAAGAACGTATATACACTCAACATGCCAGTGGTTTTTGCAATTTAGCTGACGAAGAACGTATCTAGTACCAATAAGCACTTTTTATCACTCAATATGTGTATAGAACACAATTAATCTCAGTCAATCACATCAAAGTGCAACGTGAAGTATACTGTATACATATACTAACAACCCTTAGCAAGGTAAAGCAAATTCGAGTCACTTCGTAGTGTAAGGACATGCCAACTGCAGGACAGCTTTATCTCACAGCGAACTAGAAAGGGTTTAAACATTATGTTGTAGATTGATAAAAAAGTGATTTTCCTTCTTATTAAAACAAAATTTATTTTGTATGTAGTGCAATCAATACAAACTCAAGACAAGCAAATTAAGTGCATTAAATAGCATTACTCTATCCATACATATGAAAAGCATCCAGCACATAAAAGATATCTGACATGAATATGCAACTTAACGGAAGCATTTTAAGTTCCGTCTATAACAAGTACTAACTACTTAAGGATCAAGTCAAGAAAATTTGCTTTGCAACCGAAACTAAGAAATATGCATCTCACAAGTGCGAAAGGATAATATAGCAGAGAAACTTGTGAATTTTGAACAGTATCCTGTTTTTGGATGTTTAATTTCAAGCGCTGCAGCCCGTGTAGGGTGAACCTCTGAAGTTGTTATGGATAGTACATCTGGAAATAAATCCATTATTAACCAATGCCAAAGCATCTCCGGGTTTCCAACTTCTAAATTAGTATACCATCCCTTAGTCTTAGTTATTCTTTAGATTCGACATTTGCGGTTGTAGAACACTGAGTTTAAATAGTGTTACTGCCAACTAGTTCAGCGCAATGAACTGCAGACCACTACAAGTCACAAGAGTCATATATATGTATTGTGCACAGAGGGGTACATCATAACTGGAAAAAGTTAACCGTGACTCCATTGCATGGTATTCTCACATACACGAGGTTGTATGGTATCTTTCCAGAAATTGTTTATTGCTGTAAGTTCATACAGCTAACTAGAACACAGATTTTTAGGGACCTAAGGTATAGTGTAAACATGTTGCTCGGTTTCTTCAAGGAGGAACGTTGGTAACCAAAACATAAAAGTGCAGAATAATAGCAAAAAACCACAGGTAAACAAGAGTATATATAGGAAAAAAAGGATAAGTCAAAACAAGTCGATTTTAAAGGCATTAGGTGAACCTTTAGCCCTCGGTAACTCGACTTTCTAGCAGGAAGCTCCAGTGGGCAAAGGGAAGAACCTACATATCAAAAAATGCCAAAATATAAACCGGGATTACATGTGATAATACATAACCAGAATATGTAATTAATCTATTGGCGCACTGAAGTAGCCAACTGATACTGGTGGAAGATTGAAGTTATGCATACCCCTGTTTGATGGAACCCATGGAGCAAATGCAACTGTTGGCAATTGTTGAAGCATCTACCCCTTATCAGGCAATATAGATATCTGCTTGAAGTGGAAAAGTTACTGTTCTGTCATGAACAACAATAAGGCGGAAACTAAAATTACCGGAAAGGCACTGCATAACATCTACATGTTGCACTGTAAAACTTGTCTCAATGATTCAAATTTCAACATGTATATCAATTGGGAAGCTTCTTAAGAACCATACAATCGGAAATGGATGGGGAATTTTGCTCACCTGCTTTGTGTGAAGGAAAAAGAGCTCCAGTGCACTTGTTGAGCTCGATAGAAGACGGAATTGGGTGCTTTGGCCGGAGTTGGATAGATTTTTTCAGATGTCCGGTGAGGAAATTCCAACTGACCAAACCCCTAAAGGCTAAAACCTCACGAAAGTTAGATGGGGAAGTCGTTCATACATAGGCTTCTCGGGTACGAAATGGGCCACTTTAAATAGGTTCATTGTGCCAGATTATTGGAGTTATCGGGTTATTAGCCTAGGATTTATCTTTTTAACATTCAATTTTAGTCCTCTCGAAAAGGTAAATCACATTAAAGCTCCACTCTTCACTTTTTCTCTCCGAACCCGCTCCCAAAATATCCGACTTGCTTTAAAAAAAATTTAGTAACTTTGACCCACGAATACCTGCGGGTTCGTATCATATAGATAGTTAACTTAAAAGGGCCTATAGAGTATATCATTTATTGAGTGTTAAAATATGTGCACAATATTTTATCTTTAGGCGTGAAGTATTATTTTTCTTTTTCCATGCCCCGCCCTTCTAGTACTGCAATTGGAAGAATCCATATGTGATGTAGCTTGTAAATTTGTAAATCATACTTACAGGGAAATAAATAAATTAGAAAAATGAAAGTGAAGTTATGGATGGTGGAACATGCAGCTGAGATGATAAAGGTTGCTACGGGGGAGATCACTTACTTGGAGGAATGGTAATGGAGGTTTCTTTTTTCTGATTGCTGAAGGATGAAGAATGGAGTAGGAAACGCCGTTCTTTTAATAAACCGTTGAATTAAGGATATAAATGACAACTAAAAAGTTTGGTATCACAACGTGAGCCAAAAACACATACTCCCTCCGCCAGTTAAAAAATGTAACTGTTCATTTTTTGACGGTCAACTAGTTTAGGCCACTCCTAAAATAGTTAAAAAAAAAAAAAAAGACCCACTATCTTATAGTAGTATTTTTTTCACTTTTTATCATTTTATCTCTCTTATCTTTAAAATCCATGGCACGAAGGTGCAGGTATTTTAAAATCATGAAGCACACCCGAAGAGATTTTGTCCCAAAAACAAACCGCCTCAATCTTCCTGGTACCACTTTCAGCATGATCAAGTGATTCCAAAGACGGTGAATAGACGTCATCCGAGATTGTTTTGATCATAAGCATATTTTCAGAGCCCATCTGACGATCAATGTGTAATTGTCTGAAATCAGGATCGTCAATGATTCTTAGCCATTCCTTGCATACGCACCTGAACCGCAGCAACGGTTCAGCCAACACCCTGATGAGAATATCACGGTACAAATCCGTTGGAACATCTGACATTTTCAGAAATTACTAACTTCAACTTTGAAACACAGGTATAATGAACAATGCTCCAGTACAAGTATCAGCTTTTATAATTTGGGATGGACGTTCAATCTTCCTGAATTTATTATTATTATTATTATTATGATTATTATTATGATAAATTTAAATCTGGGAAAAATTATTGTTCATTGAACTTAGATTAGAGTACCAAAATTAACAAGATTGATGCCTTTTAAGTGCCCAAGAAAGATCAGTTGAATTCAACTGACAAAAAATTCCAGGTGAATTGTTCCAACTTGGAAACAGTGTTTCAAGAAGAAATTTAAAGTACAGTGGATCAACAAAGCATTACAGGAGAATTTATACAACAATGTATCGGAATTGAATACAAACGCCAATTTTATAAAGATTGTACAGCTCGTAGAAAAAACAATCGTCGGAAAAAAGATGAAGAAACATCGGTAGGAAACAAAAGAACAGGATACAGATACAGAAAATAATGAAAGTAATCTTGCCTTTCAAAATTCCAGGCCATTGATGAACAAATGATTTTTACAACACCTAATTCCTGCCATTGTAGGTGATAGTATGATACAGTGAACACTGATGACAGGGCTAAGAATGATCCATATGATCCTAACAGCGCTTTCCACCTCCATGACGGAGATAGCTGTTAAGCTGTTTAAGGATTAGACTATATCAGCCCTTGTCATTATCAGTTCAAAACAAACTTGGATTTGTGGATAGTACGATCATTTTGCCTGTAGGGATCGATAAGTCATCTTTACATAGATCTTGAGTTCGGTAGCTGGTGGGATCAAAGTCGGGCACCATAGTGTCCAAAAACTACTGTCAATGAAATCTGAAAAGCTTGATACTATAAGATACTGTCGTAAAATTATAATCAGCATTTGAAGAATCCATTACATAGTGAACTGATCCATTTCAGTAATTCTGTGATTTTCTGGACTCAAAATTACAGGATTCTCAACTTCTTAACAACTGATGACATAATTTCAGCTAAGTATATACATACTCCACGAATTCCCAGCACCAGGAAGAATACTGCTCAAGCTTTAAGTTGGACCTCCGATTAACAACCTTTCCCTCAGTCGCTTCCGAAGCTTTGGCTTCACTAGCAAAACCCACTGGTTTCTGTTTGATATAACATTTCCTTGCTATCCATATGAACACCATTGCAGCTATGGGGGCTATAAATAGAGCCCTAATCTTCAGCTTTAGAACACACAAAAACCACACAAACATAGAAAGAAGAACGGAAAGAAAAAGAGTGGATGTGAGAAGTGGGTTGGTTTTTTTTATTGTAGTAGAGTTGTTCCTTGTTGAATGAAAGAGTCTTTCAGCCCAACACGATTAACATCCCCTTCCCTGAGCCGCACGGGTATCCCTTTCGAAATATAAGCTTCATTAGCAATACTGGAAAGTTGAATAAGGCTCTCCGGAAACACTTGGGTAAAAGCAATCTGATAGAGACTAAAATTCGGAAAAACCATCAAAAAACTAAATTTCTTTCCGACATTCTTCCCCAAATCAAGCAATAAAAACTCACCATCCTTATTCCTGAGAAGAACTTGTTCTTTCTTTTTAATATAGGATACTGCTTGAACATATAAGTCACGGGCTGCGTTTTCAAACGAAATCAATCTAGTCCACACCTTATCCCTTCCACAATCCTTTAAAATCCAAATGCTTTCCAAACACAATTTGGAGTAACAATTGATCAATAAGCATCCTGAAGATTCATATAATATGCAGCGCTTTTCGTGAAGAGCCGAAAGAAGAGGAAGTATGTAATAAGTTTCAGTTCTAAGATCAAGAGCCACTATACACGTTATATCGAATTCAACCTCCGTTACAAACGTGATCCAATGCAACACACCACCCATGAAGACTCCAAGATACTGTGGAGTTAAACAGTATGGGAAATTCTGAATCCTATGATGCCCACTTATTCGACTTAACAGAGTAGACTAAAGTCTGAAGAATATTATTGATCTTGAAAACACTCACGACCTTGTAGTCATTGGTAGCACTATCATGTGCAGGAGGTAGTTCGAGGCAGTCCCCTAGAAATGGATTGCATAAAACCCATGACTTGCAAGTGACAAGAGAAGAAATGAGAATCAAGCCCTGGCACGAAGGTTCAGGTATGCTAAAATCACTAAAGATGATGTCCCGAATACATACAGCTTCGATCTTCCTGGCACTATTTTCTGGATGATCAAGTGATTCCAAAGACAACGAATAGAATTTATCACAGTCATATCTGATCATGAGCATATTTTCAGAGCCCAACTGACGATTAAGGTGCAATTGTCTGAAATCAGGATCATCAATGGTTCTTCGCCATTCCTTGCATACGCACCTGAAGCGCAACAGTGGTTCAGCCGGCACCCTGATGAGAATATCACGATACAGATCTGTCGGAACGTCTGACATTTCGAGAATACTTTTGAAACACAGGTAGAATGAAAAATGATCCAGTATAGGTATCAGCTTTTATAATATGGGATAGTTGTTCAATCTTCTTGAAAGTTTCATTTTATTCTGGGCTTTGAAGTCTCAGCAAAATTAATGTCCTTTGAACTTGAGTGCCAAAACAAGATTCATGCCTTTTGAGTTCCCAAGAAAGATCTGTTGAATTCAACTGACAATAAATTTTGCAGGTTCATTATTCCTACTTGAAAACAGTGTTTCAAGAATAAATTTGAAGGAAAAAAAAAAAAGGAAATTTGAAATGAATTGGATCGACAAATCATTACAGGAGAATTTCTACAACAATGAATCGGAAGTGAATATGAACCCTAATAATAAAAGAACGTATAGATCGTAGAAGAAACAACAGTCGAAAAAGGATGAAAAAGAAACAATGGTCGAATAAAGAACAGGATATAGAACAATGAAAGCAATCTTGCCTTTCAAAATTCCAGATAATTATATTGCCATTGATGAACAAATGATTTTTACAGAACCTAATTCCTGCCTGCAGGTTAAGCCAACTACTGTATTTATACTCTAATTTGTCATCTCCTAGAAAGCTAGAATCTCTAAGTCACCAAACAACTTAGCTTGTTTTGATGGCATATTTACATCTAGCAAAAGATGATGGTCAAACTAAAGAACCAATCTGTTCAAGTTACAGGAAAGAAAGCTAGGACTACTCTTCATCGTAATCTTCATCTTCTTCGTTGAATCCCCCACTGTAGTTTGCAAGTTGAATAGGATCAATAGCCATCTTTTGCATGTCATCAAGTGACCAGCCAGGAATATCTTCATACTGCATGTGAGGCGCTGGCTTCATTGAAGAATCAGTTTTTTTCTGAGGAGGTGGTTTCGTTGAATAATCAGTTGTCATGTCAGGAGCTGGCTTTGTTGACGAATCAGTTGTCACGTCAGAAACTGGCTTCATTGAAGAATCAATTATCATGTCAGGGGCTACAAGCTCCGCTGAAGATTCAGTTTTCATGTCAGGAGCTACCAGTTCCATTGGATATTCCGTTTTTATGTCAGTAGCAACTTCCTCCAGTGCTGCAGTTGATTCCCCGTACTCATTTAAATCAACATTGAGGTCAAAGTCTCTGACTGGTTTTTTTGAATCCTTTCCTGTTGAATTTCCCAAGTCAGCAGCAGCTGAAACTCCATCAGGACTAGACTCGTGATCTTTCCTATCCCAACCATTTTGGTACCACACTTCAGGAGCATCTTCACTTTTCACACACTGATCAGTTAATTCTCTGTTAGATATGCGAGTACCTCTGCCGCGACCTCTGCCTCTACCCCTACCCCTGCCTCTCCCACTGCTATTGGTATGGCCTGTTTCAATCTGCAAACAAATGGAACAGCAAGGTCTTCATCAGTTACATTTTTTAGTTACAGAGGCCAGGAACAGCTGCTAGCGATTTACCAGGCATTATACCACAATGATTATACAAACAAACATTTATAAATCCAAACAGTGAACTCCAAAGACTAATTATAACTTGGTGATGCATATCTCTTATACGCCTAGCAGAATTTCAACAATGTGTAAGAAAGCTCGAGCTCGAAATGATAGTTAAGGTATGTATTCTCAACTAGGTTTCTATTTGAAGTTTGCAAGTATAGGCCAAAACTCAAGATCTGTTAAGGTTGCCAATTAGCTCACCGTGCGTGTCCTTTTAGTGACCTCGCCATCGACAGATTCTTCATCTTCTGAACTTTTCCTACATTAGACCAATAAGGCGAAATCTTTAGTATTTATCATCGACTTTCTTTGCCATTCACACATAGAAAAATATAAAACCAATCTTTCCATACCTTCTCTTAGTAGCAGATCTATCATCAGACACAGCATCCGAACCACCTAAATCAGGAACCCTCCTAACCGTGTCCTTAAGGAAATCAAAGGTATTAAAGCTCTGCACGCATTGCTTCCTGCAAGTTAAGGAGATAAACTCATCACGCTGAACCATCAAAATCAAGCTGCACCGAAATAAAATATTGACAAGAAACTTACAAGTGCATAGAATTCACAGTTTTTGCTCCCTTTTTCAAGGTAATATCATAAGTCCGGTCACACAGATCTTGCAGGAACAGCTCCAACGCTTTAGCTGCACGGCAACAACATCATTAGTTCAAGGCTCATAGCTGAATATGAAACAACAACAGGTTGGTTAAACAAAGTACGTACATACTAGAAGGGGAACAGCCAGAGCAATCTTTCCAATGTCCTCATCAGTTTGCATAATCTTCTTAATACGAGCCTGCAGAGGTACAAAACATTCAATCACAAGGTAAACCTATAATCCGCCATGGCAGGCGAAATTCCCCATCACATATCCCTAATCATTATCATATCTCTAATCAGAATCAATCCTGTATCTTAAGCAACATCATATCGACTAATCGAAAAACAGGGTAGTATAAACTCAAATTCAGTTCACGAATTTCACAAGATAAACCTAACTCCAATTCAATTCCCAAACTTGATATAGGTAAACCTATAATCCACCATGGTATCAAAACATGTCAGAGCCATATATCCCCATTTCTCTTCATGACAAAAGGTCTTGTTTAAAAAAAAAGTTGCATTAATTCGGCTAAACGAGGTAGAAATTTCAAGAAACAGTACATATCCCTAATCAGAATCAGTGAATCACCCATGCATCTTAATCGACCTCATATCGACTAATCGAAAAAACAGGGCAGTTTAAACTCAAATTCAGTTCACAAATTTCACAAGGTAAACCTAACTCCAATTCAACTCACAAATTTCACTAAGGTAAACCTACAATCCACCATGGTATCAAAACATGCCAAAGCCATATATCCTCATTTCCTTCATGCAACAAGTCTTGTAAAAAAAAAAAAAATTACATGAATTCGGTAGAAAATTCAAGAAACAGTAACCTAACACCGGTAAAAACAAACTGAGTTAAAAAGGTACAAATCTTTCATCATAAAACTACTGAACAACAGCAATTACAGTAAAGTCATAAACCCAAAAACACAGAGAATTAATCCCAAAATCAAAAAGATGGCGAACAAGAATAAACTTACGGATGGAAAACGGGTGTCAAGCCTCTTCCTCATGGCGTGAAGCAGCAAGAAAAATCGAATCGAATCGAATCGAAACCCTAATTTTACAGAAACAATTACGTATATATAGATACACATCTGACTCTGTGCAGCATATATAGACGTGCACATAATTATGAGAGCTTTCCCGATAAAGAATTCACCAGTTGTTTCTGCAGCAAGATTGGAAATTTCTACGCGTAAATAATTAATTTTTTACAGGTAAAAAGGATTAAGGAAAAAATGAATACTTTGAAACTTGGTAGGATTCGTTTTTCTTGGAGTGGTAAATTGTAATTTCTCTTTATTTCTTTTAATAATATTACTACGTCGTGGTTGGTTGAAATTGAGACTTTGCGTATGGTTATTTTACCAAGTTTAGCCAATAGCTAGTTACCGCAATGACTCAACGTGATCCATTACATTCAATTGTAGAGGGACTAATTTGACTCATCCTGCGACGCGAACTTCCCACGGTTAAAACTAAAACATAGAAAAACTACAGACATGCAAAATGTGTCGGGTAAATCATCAAAATCATTAACTTAAATTTTTCATTGTTAATCGGACTTTCACGAAAATTGAAGTTATTTGCATATGTCATGCGTTTAACATTGCAAGTATTTCGATGATAGTGTTTTCCTCTCTATCCTCACCAAAACATTTACGCGGAGTATGAATTAATGCATCCATGGTATATATCCTCGGCCGAAAGAGATGGAGAAGCAGATGTGGACCTGTGGTTGGAGGAGGTATATCATTTACATCACAAATATACCTCTGTCATTTTAAAGCCCATCCGTTTAGATTTGTCGTGTTGAGATGAGGAAACACAATCTTGTTCAAGTGGTGGTTCACTCGCATGGTTGAGTTATGAGCTCGGTCATGTTCAGATATATTATGAGAGCCATCAAATCAAGGGTTGAGGACTTGAGGTTAACCAATTGACGACTAATCTGACGGGTTTGTCTCTTCCTGAGCCTTATCCCGCCTTTAACCAAACAATACAATTTGATAGTACATTACCTTTTTCTTTTTCTCACTGAGTAAGTATTTCACTAGGGTGAATTTCATCCAGTACCCCTCTTAGATATTATAATTACACTTGGGTACCAGTTAATTCAACAATTACATATAGGTTCATTTTCATTGACCAAGTGATGGATGTCAAACATGGTCTTATTTTGTCAATTTGAAAAGATATCCCTCATGTCTTTCTAATTCAACTTAAGTCATTTATCTTCCAATATCTTTTGTTGAGTACCTAATTTATTGTTTAATAACATGAATTAAAGTTTCTAAATAATTTATGGAATTAATTGCAAAATCAGAAACAAATTTAGGGCCAAATTGAACGTAATTGGAAGTTTATTAAAAAAAAAAATTTAAAAAGAAAAATTATGATCGGAGCAGCTCTGGTCACAACAGCTCCGATCGGAGTCTCCTGACTCAGATCGGTATAGCCCGATCTCGAGTCAGATACTGATCGGAAGATAGTCTGATCGGAGTGATAAGCTCAAATCGAGCAAAGACTCGATCGAGTTACACATCTGATCGTTCGATCCACCGGAGTTTTATTTTTTCTCTTTTTTTTAAAAATTTCTAATTAGCCCATAAGTTGTAAATTAATTTGGCCCAGGGGTTGTAAATTAATTTGATTTTGGGAAAAATATATAATTTGTTATAAGTTAGGGTAAAATTTACAATTTCTAGTTAAAACTTGTGAAGGGTTATGTTTGGCAACACTTTAAATTTGTTTGACTTCTGGACTTACATGTAATAGAAATACTATAATTGTCATTTGTTTGTTATTGTTGAACTAAGTGGTCCTTAGATGAAATGCCCCTATATAACGGGGGTATATGTAATAACCCTTTCACTGGTCTTGAGGACTAACCATTATAATGGAAAGTAAGCAATGCACATCAAGGAATCTCTGTATAACTTGGATCCTGATATCAACTGTTGCATATTTTCTTGCATAGTGTCTTTTAATCCGTAAAATGTTTTCTCCATAGTTTATTAATTAATGCAATTGATACAAAATGTAATGTAAGTACATATTTTAGACATACCACACACGACGTAAAAGGTTGGATGCGATGTACTGTATGTACATATAAACAATGATATTGATTTCGTATTTCGGAGTCCGAAAAGTTTGTAGAAAAAACTTAACTTGGCGATGTTGTTTGGGCCTGAACATACAAAACACACCAAACGAAACAACAACCCACAAAGTGTGAAGCCCAAACTTTCTCCTCTCCTGATATTATTATTATACAGCCGTCAGTAGAGGTCTTCTTCTTCCTCTCGATTAGGGTTTCAGAATCGATTTCGCTGCATCAGGTATTGCTATATTCCATTCCTTAATTCATAATTTCATACTAGGGTTTAGGGGTTTACGGAGCTAAATTTGTAATCCGTTAATTTTGGAGCAGGGTAGCGATGAGGTTGGAGAAGTGCTGGTTCTGTTCTTCCACCGTGTATCCTGGTCACGGGATTCAGTTTGTCCGTAATGATGCGAAGGTATGCAAATGCCTAATTATACGTCCTTTTATCTAATTGTGTTGGGCAATTGATGAAATTTGAGCTATTGATAGAATTTGATTGCTTATTAGGATGATAATGAAAGGTAATTTGATGATTTATCGAAGTTGCTGAGTTAATTGGTGTGATCTGGAAATTTTCTGTATTGTGAATGGGAAGTTTGTTCAGGGGATTCACTAATTGTCAGTGAGAAGTTATGTCGATTTGATCTCAGCAGAAGCATCTCTTGTATGTTTCACTCTGTGTTTCTGTGTGTTGATTGTAGAAGGTAGACTGTAGAGTATCATGAGTTCAATTTTGTTTTGAAATGGTCGATATCCTGCCATTTTCGTTTCTGAGAACCAGCCTGTCGTGCTTTCTAACACGCTCTGTCAGGAGAGCATGCTAGTTTATTTGTAAGGATGTTGTCACGTACAGATTTTATTTTTATCTGATAATCATATACATTCCAAGACTTTGCGTGTGATTAACCAAAACTATCAATACTCTGTGTAATAAATGTCATGTATTATCATTTTGGGACCGAGGTATTAACAATAATAGTAGTGACTTGAGCTTGACATTCGATCCACAGGCGCTCCTTTGGCGGCTCGTTTCTGGATCCTGTTCACCAAATTTTATTGCCAACTTTCAACTCTTTATTGGCTGCAACTGATTTAATTTCCATTACAATTCACATCTGTTTGATTAGAGCAAGTATAGGTAGAGTGTTTTAGTCGGTCTTTTCCGTTATCATGAGTCTGATAAGAGCAAGTCTAGATAGAGTATGTTATGCTGTCTTTTGACTTTGAGCTCACATACATATGTTTAACTATCCTGGTCTGCAGATCTTTCGCTTCTGTCGGTCCAAATGTCACAAGAATTTCAAGATGAAGAGGAATCCACGAAAGGTGAAGTGGACTAAGGCTTACAGGAGGTTGCACGGAAAGGACATGACTCAGGTAACACTTACCAGCTGTTCCAAATTGTTGCTCTCCCGAACAATCCTTGATATACATCTGCCTTTTAATCTTTCCCAGCACTAATTTTTGCTTGTGGTCATTGTACTATGAAGGATGCAACATTTGAGTTTGAGAGGAAGAGGAACAGGCCTGAGCGATACGACAGGAATGTTACAGAGAACACTCTCAAGGCAATCAAGACAATAACTAAAGTCCGAAGTGTCAGGCAGGACAGACACATTGCTAATAGGTTTGCCCTCCTTTCAGATTTATGATGATTCTCTTATATCTTTATGTATGAAAATATGAAATCATGTGTTTGATCTATTTGTTTTGTTTTGCAAATCTTACAGGATGAAAGGTAAGGGGAGTCAAGAACTTAAAGAAGCAACCAAGGAATTGCAGCAGAGTATTCACCTTGTCAGAGCTCCTGAATCTCTTCAAAAGGATACGTCTCTCACTTTACCTATCATCAAGGAGAAGGTTTCTCGACAGACTAAGGAAGACCGCATGCAGGAATAGTTTGTATCTGGCATGCTGTTCTCGTATGCTGGATATGATTTATCGTGTTGTTTACAAGTCGTAAGAAATTGACAGTAACTAGATGTAGTGTCGAATGATGATGATTTACATTTCCGTCTAAATTTTTGAACTTCCATTCCGTTGATCCACGAGGATGGTGATTGAATGTCTACTCTTTTCTTGTTGAATTGTATTTGAGGAAACTAGAACTGTTGAATGATACTCGGAAACTCCATAGTTTTGCAAGAGAAACTCCGGTGTTGTGGGGGATTGTATTGTTTGTTTTTTTGAGCTATAGCAGCTAAGCCATGACTTAAATAGAGGAGTTAATAATGCCAGAGAAAACATACTAATGTCATACTATTAATTTTCATTTATAGAATTAATAGTGTGACACAAAATATACATGAGTGCGTGAATAATTTAAGTAGCATGACTATCTACTAATGGGACGTCAAAAAGGAAAGTGGAGCGGGATCGAAGGATTAGTTATAACAATCGTTTCTGAGAGACACTTTTTTACACTAAACACACCCACAAAGTCACAAACTTATGATAAAGCCTACGTTGTGAATTCAATAAATCTTAAAGTGGGTAAAGTCGAGCTTTTAGCTTTGAAAACATGAACCGAGTCTAGAGCGTACAACGTTTATGGAGTACATAACCTTATATGATCTACACTGTCACTTGTGAATCAAGTCGGGTGTTGTTTAGATGCACTTGAGAATGAGACATACACAATTATCTTCGTTGACAGAATCGAATGACAATCCTCAATAACTAAAGGATATTTATGCAATTTACCTCCGTTGTTTGGAATGAATTTTGACCTGAAATCGGAGTATCTACTTTAAGTTTATTTATTTGTAACCTAATTCACTCCTCAGTCAACTGCCCTGCCCCATCCCCAATTCCCCATCCATCGCCACCCGCCTCCATCTACTTTCACTGGCACCACCGCCTCCATTGCCATCCACCGGACCCGCTGCCTCCATCTCCGAACCTTGTCATCATCTCTATTTTTAGTTTTTCATTACCCAAAATTTATAATTAGGACCATACTGGATAATATTCAAACTTTCGAAAAGCCCAGACTAAGCCCAGACCGTTCAATTAAAATGTGATTTGATAGGGTTGGATAAAAGCCCAGCCCAACCCAAACCCTACCCAAAATTGTCAGTTCGTTTTGTTCATTTCGCCTTCTTCATCTCGTCAGTTCGTCTCCTTCAGAAATCGTCATCTTCACTTCATTCACAGCTCACACAATCGATTTCAGCTGTTCAGTAGAAAACCGACATCGATTTGTGTAAAATCAGGAGAAATCAGTAGAAAACCCACATCGATTTCAGCTGTTCAGGTTAGTCGATTATGGAATATTGAGGTGGAGCTGAAATTCTGAACTAATACAAGTATTCTAGCAGTCTGTTTGGTGTAAATCCTTTGTAGTTTTAGTGCTTATCCGGGTGAGATGGAGTATGTTAACCCTGAAGGTCTACGTTTAGATGGTCGCCGCCCCATGGAGGTTTTGTTTTCCTCCCTTCAGAGTCCTCTTCTTCTTCTTTTTTTTTGAAATGCATATAAGGTATACTTAATTGTAATTTCAGATGAGACAGCTCCACGGGGAATTAGGTGTCGTATCGAGAGCCGACGGGTAAAAGTTACTGAAACTTTCTTCACCTTTTGTCGCAGTTCACACAATGAAAGTTAATCAATTAGGTCTTTTTGATCCTCAATGCTGCAAGTGGGTTTAGGAAACTAATGTTGAAAATTATTGCAGGTCGGCTCTTTTTGAGATGGGAAAGACTAAAGTCATTGCCGCAGTATATGGTCCAAGAGAGGTATTCATTTTTTGTTACATTTTTAGTGTGCTAATGATTTAATCACTCGGACTCACTATTTGTTGTATCATGATAATGTACTTTCTCAACTATAGAGTTCTTGGTTCTAAATTGGTCACAACTTAGATTTGGTTGCACATTGTGTAGAGTGCGATGCTGAAATAAAATATAGAATTAATTATATGCTACTGTGCCAAGATTTAATAGTGATGTTATAGGCTCAAAGAGGCAGCTTAAATTATGTAAGTTGCCACTTTGAGATTTCTTTTTTCTCAATATTTCCTATGTTGGGGGGCTTGAGTTGATTGCGCCTGTGCTACATATAAATATAGTGTTAACTTGTAGTTTATCATGTTGACATCGCCTATGATCTTGTTCAAAGGAGTGTGTATGCTTGTACTGGCTGGGGGCCTAGGGCTGTGCCTTTATAATTCTTTTCAATGATGTATGAAGTTGGGGTTGTATATTCTGATGCAAATTATCTTTCAGGTCCAAAATAGGAGTCAGCAAATGAATGACCAGGCACTGGTAACTATCTAATGCAATGAATGTCTAGATTTGGCTTGCTTTGTGGAAAACTGCGGCTCTAGGTTTATGGCCTGTTCTGTTGTGTTTCCAGGTACGCTGTGAGTATAGCATGGCTAATTTCAGCACTGGAGACCGCATGAGGAAGCCAAAGGGTGACAGGTATTGCACTTGTTTCTTGAGTATCATGAAATTACAGTATATTCCATGTTCGTATGTACGTAACTCCGTAGCTCCATTCTGAAGGCTTCATGCGTTAATGTCATGGACAATGATTTTTCTGTGCAGCGATGGTCTTTTCTTATTTACAGTATTTGATAAGAAAAATTTAAGATAAGTTTCCGCCGCATACAGTAGAGTATGGTACATTTGAAGACTCACTGCTTCTTGTAGTAAAGACTAAAGAGGTGTGAAAGATACAATGTGCTCTTTTTCCAACTTCATGGCAAGAACTTCAGAGTTCAGACAACTCGTAAAATATTCATTCGAGGAGAGATTGGCATTTTTCATGTATTTTGTTCTATGACATCAGATTGGTAAAAGGGGTTGATTCATCTATTGAAAGAATTTTTTCTCTTTAGATTACTTGAGTCTTGAGAACTTCCCACATACAAAATTTAAGAAGGTTCCATAAGATTTTGATTAATTTAAAACCCGAAAATTATAGGTGCTCCACTGACAGCAGATGTTCCAGTTATTTCATTAGTCCCAGTCCCAGACCAAGAAGTTAATGTCATTCTTGAGTTATCATTTCTATTAACAATCAATTCCTCTAGAGTAATATTTTGTGTGACGTGTAGGCGATCTACGGAGATTTCACTAGTCATTCGTCAGACAATGGAAGCATGCATATTAACACACTTGATGCCCCGTTCACAGGTTTTCCCTAATCTTTAAAGAACATTAATTGCTAAAATGTACCCCTGTAGTTCTTTCTCTTAATGAAACCCCTATCCTGTTCCATTTTCGCAGATAGATATTTTTGTGCAAGTTCTACAGGCTGATGGAGGTAAGTTGGGATCTCACAGCAGTACATTGAATAAGAGAGCATCCTCTAATTGGTAACATAACAATGTTGGTCAAAGATACCCTCTTCTTTGAAGGGGCTGTACAATCTTGTCCATTTGAAAGATCAAAAGAGGACTCTTTCTTTTCATAAGTAGTGACAACTCTCGAAGCAAATATTGAGGCCGTACACATTTATACAGATATCATCTTATATGCTTCTGGGCTAACTTTATATTCATCAGGAACAAGGTCTGCATGTATAAATGCGGCAACTTTGGCCCTCTGCGATGCTGGTATTCCAATGCGTGATCTCGTTACCTCCTGTAGTTCTGGATTCCTTAACGGAACCCCTCTACTTGGTAATTATTACATTGCTCGTTGCTGGTTAAATTTGTTGATTTACTCGTTAAATCTATTGTACTGTACTGTCAATGGTGACATGGTTGAATTACTTAGAGTATTTTGTGTTTACAGATTTAAATTATGTGGAGGATAGTGCTGGTGGACCTGATGTCACATTGGGCATATTGCCTAAACTTGATAAAGTCACCCTCCTTCAGGTTTGTGTCTTGTAATTCGTATTCCACTTGTTTTCGCTCATAGTCGATAGAGATGCTAGTGTATTGTTCTTGTTTTGTCCTAACGACTAGTGTGTTTTGATCCTGGTAGATGGATGCTAAACTACAAATGGACACCTTCGAAAACGTAATGCAACTAGCAATAGAAGGCTGCAAAGCCGTGGCAACTGAAATACGCGAAGTGAGTAATTCTACTTATTATATTTCCACATCGATCACATTCCTTGATTAGTAAAAGTTATCTGCTTTCACTTGCCAGATATTACTAGAGCATACGAAGCAGCTAGAGTACCGCAGGGGTGTATGATTGCTTGCAGAAGTCGAACACTAGATTCAGATAGAATTGTCGAAGTTATGAACTAATGTTGCCCAATTTTGACTAGGAAGAACCTAATCTAGTATAAACCATACGATCATGCAACATTAAACCAGATTGATTATGTAGTTATGCTCTTCGAATAGTCTTCAATGCTATCCGGTTTAACCTACATGGACACCTTACCGGGCTGAAAATCATGAAATTTGCCAAAAATCCATTTAAAATTTGGGATCACCCAATTTTTTCATATATTATTAATTGTACTTGGTTGATTGAACTCGGTTGGTAGGTCGGGTTTAATAACAAAGCTCAGTGAGCATTATTAACCCATCTAAAACTTATAGTATTGTAGTTTATTTAGTTTTAGTTCAATGCATACAAAATAAACCGCTACTAGTACCAAATAAAACATGAACTTATGATCCATATTGTTAGCAAACCATCACAAGTGGGGAAATGTCCTGACCTTTTGAACTACGAAATCGGACATTTTAAAACTTATACTCTTGCTAAACATTAAACAATTAAAAATTATTACCTAGACCGGGTCCATGACTTTTTCATAGACTTTTTGGCTAGGTATCTTCCACAACACATTAATTATGTCCGAACTCATTTCCCATTGTAGAACATCCCTAAAAACATGATGTTGTTGGTGGAGGTAACCTGAAAATTGATAGATTTGGTCTAGGAAAGTATTTTCTGCATTCCATTCCATTTTCGTTCTAATTTAATTTAAAATAACAAGTTAAGAACCACCCAACATATATAATTATTCCACCTTAATTTATAAACTAATAATCGCTTTTAGAATCACAAAGTATAGCAAGTAGGTTAATTCATTTACAACTAGTTACTTTTAAAGCACAATTCTCTCATCTGCCATGAAAAATAGTGTTGATTTTATACCCAAAGTATGAAGAGGGATTGTCTTAATGAGAGATCAGATACTCTTAATTATAACCGTAATGTTTGAAACAATACTATAATGCTGATTATTGAGTGAACATTTTATTTATATTTATGTGTATATGCATAAAACTGATATTTTCCTAAAAAACCTAGTATAATGTTTCTGAACTTTCTAAGTTGACGATCTGTAAGAATTTTGACAATAAATCAATCTCAAATTACATCATTAAAAATATGAAAAAAAATATATTCTGAAAATAAATCAATGTACAATAATATAACTTTGATTTAAATTGATTTAGTCTAGTGAGAGAGTAATTTGTGGTCAAAATTCATAAAGATTCAGAATAATAAAAAAAAAAAAAGATCGTTATTCCCCTTTAGTCCCAGGAGACGCACTCGAGTTTGTACACCCAAATAAAATTCATAGAAAAATAAAATAAAATAATAATAATAATATTAAATTTAATTTCGTGAAAAAATAATAATAATGTGAATAAAAAATAAAAATTGGAAAGGGGAATAGAAAACAAACCCTAATCCCCGTCGATTGAGTTTCATTTTTCAGCCTCGCATTGCCTATCTCTCTCCTCTCTCTAATATCCATTACTCTCTCTCTAGAATTTTCCTGTCCAAATCCAAACGATTGTCGGAACACCCCAATTTTCGCCGGCTCTCAATCTTCTTCTTCGATCTGTTTGTCACAGAGGTAAGTCTCCTGTTTTCCTGTCAATTGATTTTTGTTCGCTAGGTTTGGGGAAGGGGATTTGCAATTCTAACCACCTTTTTCTTCTCATTCAATACCTTTAATCGGTTCTCAATATCGTTTTTTATGCTTTGAGTTTCGATTTGAGGTAATGGATACGGTTCAGGAAGCTCATTCTGTGTTTCAATTCGGTGCCGTGATTCA
Source organism: Plantago major (assembly GCA_026545765.1). Taxonomy (NCBI): domain Eukaryota; kingdom Viridiplantae; phylum Streptophyta; class Magnoliopsida; order Lamiales; family Plantaginaceae; genus Plantago; species Plantago major. The sequence goes on along the minus strand of CM048841.1, from coordinate 101,531,022 downwards.
TCTCTAGGATCATGTTTTGGATTTATGTATCAAAATGTTTTTTTTTTTTATGTTATGTTATTGTGAAGAGGATTCTGATTGTTTGTGATGGGTTATATCGTAGTTAGAATGCAATTTTTTGTTTTTATTAAGACAAATTTGTATTGTTCTAACTTCGAAGAGGTCAATGCCGTGGATCTCTCTGGTGAGATGTTAATTCAGTCGTGATTGTTGATTCGGATGAGAAATCGAGCTGATTATAGAATTGCATTTTGTCTAACTGGAATAATTCAGAGTCTTGGTTACTAATTTGAAGCAACAACTAATTGGTGACTAGGTGTAAATTGCCCAAATGAATGTATTTTTGTTAAAGGAATTTTTGCCTGGCAAGCCTAGTCGGAGAAAAGAAATTCATCTGTTGCATCCATAATTCATTGAAATCTATACATTTGAAGTGGATTCTTCCGTCCGAAACATCAAAGAATCTCTGTCTAGGGTATATTCTGCATGGGAGAAAATGCTCTGTTTAGAGTGTTTGTGTATCGATAATTCTGATTTCATGTTGTCCCCTTTCCTGTTATGCATACAGCTTGCTTGTTTTGTTTAATTGAGTTGCTCTAACATTGTTTGGAATTGAAACTGTGTCCCAAATGTTTGCATCTGTTCTTATGCATTCATCAACTAAGATTTGTTTGTGCCGGGATCAATAGGTAATTTGACACGAGTAATTTGTATGACTGGTTTTTTGTTTTTCTTGATGTCATGTAATTGTTTGGAGGCTAATTGTGTGTACTGATCCAGGATATGTATAAATTACTGTATTTTGACGATTTCTTTCCATCATCTCAGAAATTACTGGATTTTTATGATTTCTTTTATATATCAATAGTTGTTTTATGGTTTGTTTTGTTCTTCAACCTGGACTGCCAAGGAATGTGATGTACAGAGCTTTGTGGTGCAGTGACAGATTGCACAGCCCAAACTTTTAACTATAAAAAAGAACAGTACCTAAAAATGTACTGTGCTCATGTGAATGATGACACAAGTAGAATTTCTCAATGTACATCTCAAGCATTTTCCTGATTATGGAGATGTAAACATTTCAATATATTTCCTTGCCTTGTTTCAGTTTTGTTTTTTATACATTTATGGTGAACACATCATTTTGCCATTATACTTGTTTATTTTCGCCAGAAGGTGGCCGCATCTACTTTGCTGGAATATAAACTTTCCTATACTGAAATATTTGAAAAGATTTTCTGCACATTTATGAATGTTTTTCGAGCTTACTCGTCTTATTTGCTCAAGAAGTGTTTACTCCTGTGAGCAGGAATCAATATTCAAGTTGAAGATATGTCTCCAGCATCCAAATCTAAGTCCAAGGACAAAAAGGCTGCAAAGGAACCTCCAAAGGTTTCTTCAAAGCCTTCCAGTCTTGTTAGCGCCAGTGGCGGAACTCCTGCAAGCGGATACAATCCTCAGTCCGGGACATTTCATTCATTTGAGGCAGCACCAATAATCCCTTCAACCAGTCCGCTACATGCAAATGGTCGTTTCCGGAACATAGATGACACAGATGATCATGGTGGCAATGGCATTGAGTATGATTCTGCTTCGAATAATGGCAGTTGGTCTGGTGAGTCAGAAGATCACAAAGAAAAACCATCTCAGACCATACAGCGTCCAGAGTCAGTTGTTCCTGGAGCTGACAGTGACAAAAGAGAAAAAATACGGCAGAAAAATGAGAGAAAACATCAACGGCAGAAAGAGAGGCGAGCTCAAGAACTGCATGAAAAATGCAGTGGCTATCTCATGTCAAGGAAGCTAGAAGCACTTGCTCATCAACTTGTGGCTATGGGTTTCTCTCATGAACGGGCAACAATGGCTCTTATTTTGAATGAAGGTAGGGTAGAGGAGTCAGTATCATGGCTTTTTGAAAGTAGTGAAGAAGACAACAAGAGGGAGCACAATGTTGATGGTGGAGGTAACCTGAAAATTGATATCTCGGAAGAGCTTGCCCGTATTACTGAATTGGAGAAAAGATACCAGGCATCAAAGCAAGAGGTTGAAAGAGCTGTAGTTGCTTCGGAAGGTGATCTTGATAAGGCTGAAGAAGCATTGAAAGAACACAAACAGGAGCCTCCTGCTGTACCGTCCAAACCAGACGATACCAGTGATCCTCCAAATCCAATAGCAGTAGCTGGTGGCAAGCTACCAATACCAATGGCTCATAATCCAAATGCAGTCAAAGTAAACTTTAAACCCTTTCCACCTACAACAATACTTCAACAAAGACGGGATGATAGAGATTTCAATTACACCAAAGCTCCAGTAACAGTAGTGGGGCCTTCCATAGATACCGGAACAAAAAATATGCACACATTGAAGAAAATTCCGCCAAAACCGCAACATATGTCTGTTCCCACAGATAAAAGGTGGGCAGGCAATGGATCTAATCCTTCAGTGTCTTCATATTCATTAACATCACCCCTGCAGGCTTCACCTCCCCCAGCCAAGCCGGAAGCCCGTTTTGTTGGAAATGAATTGAAAAATTTGCAGCTTGGGTCAGTGAGAGAACCAGTCATTGTGATGCAGCGACCGCAATCCATTAATGGAAAGCAAGTTCCTAGCTCATCTGTGGGTCCGTCTCCTCCAAACTGGTATTCTAATAGCACTGAAACGGTGAAGCCGAATGGGTCGGGTCCACCAGTTTCTGTCTCTAGAAGTATTAGTCCAAATGGTGTCAGTTTGAATCCAATGTACAACCAGCTGCATTATCAGGCACAGCAGTTTGTTCCCAGTAATAGCTCTATGGACTCTCAAGCTGTTAATAATGGTTTGTGGAGCAGGGGTGGTGCATCACCGACGATAGCTCCCGCTTCTAACCTCGGGCTGTTTTCGGGGATAGGAGTGAATGGCTCATCTGGGTCCAATTCTCCAGTGGACTGGAGTACTGGTGGGTCGATGATGCAGTTAGATTACACAAGCATAGATTGGAGCTTGGATCTTGGGTCATTGACATCTAAGGCGAATGGATGGTGGACTAACGGCAACTACACTATGCAAAACAATGGTCATGCATTCGATGTGTTTTCGTATGAGTTGGGCTTGAAGTCTGCTATGAGACCGATATTGTCCAATCGAAATGGTGGGTCTTTCTCGGGGTTGCAGGATGAAGCGGCTCCTTCGGACACAACTGGTGGTGGCTCGCGGGAATGGACTTCTCCTTTTGAAGAGAAGGATATTTTCAGCTTGCCCAGACAGTATGTTTCCTCCCCTTCTCTGTAAGAAGAATGGAGAGTACTTACTGATGAAAGAAATAAACAAAAAAATAGAAAGACAAGAATGTGTTTGCATTTGCTATTGGTGTTGTTGCTCATCTTGTGATTGGATGCTTTCTCCCTTTTGATGTCATCGGTTCGTCAATATTAGTGGAAAAAGCTTTCAAATTCTCTTCACATTGCCTATTACTTACTTTTAACTCTAATTTCACTGTTCTATGGTCTATACTACGATATGCCATAAACCCGAACATCATTACATTCTATGCCAATACTCCCTTATCCGGGGCGAAACTTTTACACTAGAATTACTGTATGAAGCTATCGAGGATGGAGAGAGTACTCGTGTATAACATATCGTAAAATCATACTCATGAGTGAACTTATCTAAGCAAGAAGCCAAGAACAGTGGAGTAGAAACTCAAAAATGCAACGGCTAAAGTGATCTACATTACTTCATCATAGTTGCTGGAGCTTAACACTGGAAGCCTTGTCACACTAATGGCCGATGCTAAATCTAGTCTTTGAAGGCAAAACACTTCCTTCGCAGCCATCTGACATCTTCAATAGCCTCCTTAGTCTCCGGACCTCGCAAACAAGCCACATTTACACTGCAACACTACGCCGTTGTTTCCACCTCTGCCTCTGCTGCCTTAGCCGCGGCCTGAGCATCAAGAGTCTCCTTAGTCCCCTTCCTCAAAAACCGCTTACTCGGAGCAACTCTAATCTGCCTCCCCATAAACTCCTTCTCATTAAACTCCACAATGGCCGCTTCCAGCTCCTCCTTCGTGTTAAACGACACGAATCCATACCCCGTCGCCCGCCTACTCGGATCAAATATCACCTCCGCAGAAACAGCATTCGCCGAACTGAAAAATGCCTTCAAGTCCTTCGACCTCGCCTGGAAAGCCAAATTGGCCACATACATATTATACACCGGCTTCAATTTAGGCGGAGACGGCGTGCCTTTCACACGCTTCGGCTTCGTCGTCCAATCGAGCTTCAACACTCTCCCTTCGAACTCAGTTGCCTCCAGCTTCTCGATCACCTTACACGCCTCCTCATGAGACGACATTGTCACGAACGCCAGGCCTCTGTTCCTCGACTTGTTGTACATCGCCAGTTCGATGTCTTCGACGGTGCCGTACGGGGCGAGGAGAGGGCGGAGATCGTCGGCCACGCAGGTCCAGGGGATGTTCTGGATGAGGATTCTGGTGTTGTTCGGGATGAATTCCGGTTCAATTTTGCCGTTCTGGTCTCCGATTTGCTCAAATTTGTCGTTCTGGTCTGCAATTTGGTCGATTTGTTGGCAGTGGGTGAGGGAGAGGGGAACGGCGGGTTTGCGGCGGAGAGAGAGGGGTTTGAGGGCGGGAGAAGGGAGGAAGGCGTGGGGGAGGCGGGCGGTGGTGGGGGGTAGGTGTGGGAGGCGGATTAGGGAGATTGAGAGAGGCATTTTTGAGCTTTTGGCTATGGCGGATTGTAGAGAGAGAGAGAGAGATGGGGTTTTGGAGAGTGGGAGAGAGACTGTGTGAGGGTTTTGGATAAGGCAGGTTGGATTTGGGATGAAGGATAAAAATCTGATTTGTGCTCAATTGCATGTAACTCCTCCTGCAATTGAGATTTACAAATGCATCGTCTTAAACCGCAAAAAAAATATACTTGTAAATAAAATTGGTTTGTATGTAATAATAGAAAGTTATATGAATAAGTAGTGAAAAAAAAGGATGAGGTAGAAATATGAGACTACCGCATCCCAGTACTGTATACATAGAAAATTTTCATTTAACAAATTGATGCTGCATCGCTATCAATCAGTACAAAGTGCTGGTGAGATATCATATCTTGTACATTTTAGGATCCAAATACATCTTAGTAGCCCTGAACCTCAAGAGTAAACACACGTTGGACTCAAAGACTCAAAGTTATATGTTTCTGCTTAAAACGAATTAAATGTATCTATCTATGTTCAAGAGAATGTACATGTTAAATTGTGCAATAAAATTGGTTAGAAAGTGGAGATTTAAAGGAATAAATAGTGGAAAAAGTTTGAGCTAGTACGAATATGAGTAGCATGAGGTCTATTCTTTTGCCATTTTTGTCAAATACTATATGCATATAAAATTTTCATCGAGATGCACCCTACCAATCAGTAGAAATAGGCTGATAAAATACCATATCTGCATTCAAATTTTAGTATCCATGTTTGCACTTACATTACAGTGCCAAACACTTTTACATTGTAGCACTGATATTTATACATTTAAGTATCCACACATTAGTATTCCAGGTTCTATTAGGTGATATAAGTGCTCACAAATGGTACTGTTTGGTAAGGAAGGGGTGCAAGTTCTTTGAATGCATAAATTCTTCTGCACTTTGAACCTCAAGAGTATATACACGTTGGACTCAAAAGACTCAGAGACAGGTCTTTCTGCTCAAAACGACTGAAAGGTACTCATCTATCTGCTCAAAACCACTGAAAGGTAAACACTAGACTCTATAACTTTGTGATTTGAATCCTGATACATTTCATAAATTCACCTCCATTTACACAAAAGGAAACTATTGAGCAGACCGAGAAGACTCCATTGCGGAGGTAGGAACATTTGTTGAAGCAGGTTCTGTGTACCATTGATTCACCGGTCGGGTAATGAAGTTGGCTTCTGCATTCACAGCTCAACATGAATCAGTTACAGCAGAATGAATATCCAAAATAACATGGACTCAACTACAAGTCGTCGTGGGAAAAAAACACAAGTGGTAAACTAGAAATGGTGAAATTGGTTGGCGATCAACCATTTTATACCGCGTTCTAAGTCTAACACGAACTCCTCTGGGAACAGGGAGTTAAAATCTGTGTTTGAAGATGTATGTGGCGGCTAAAACATGTATATACTCCTAATAAATACTAATTCATAATATGGCATGTAATGAACAAAGATGTCAAGTTCACTCTATAGACTAGGATTATGTTGGTTTCGTTCAGAAGATTTATACTGATCATGAGCAAGGTGAGTTACCAGACAAGAAGACATCCTTGTAGTCATCCTCATCGTAGACAAACTGAGGGGGGTCTGGAGAGCCAACCCCCACGATTGTGCTCCCACTGCATATAATATGAGAAATTGGTTGAGAAGAAGGCATAAGATTAACAGTAATGAAGTACGAATCTCATATTATGCAGTTGAAAGATACATATTACTGAACATACAACTACCAAAAAAGAAACAGTTACGCCATTTTGGAGCAAAGCGTTCTGTGTGTAACATCACAATAATATAAGTCATAATTTCCTTTACCAAACATATAAGGAAAGAAAAAACAGAACGGAAGTCATAAAGTAACCTAATCTGTCAGGTCACTAGCCATATTTTTAAGGTATAAATCTTTTAGCCGACAGATGCTAAACTGTTTCTTTGCTTGATTAAGTTTGGAACTGAGTAAAGAGTAATACATATAAATGACATGGTCTTCCACATTTATGGTCTGCATATGAAAATCGAATTCCTATACTCCTATTTCATCGTACAATTCCTGGTTTAGGATGGTAAACTTACCTCCCAGACATGAAAACAGCATCATACTGTCCTCGGCCTGCAGCTGCTATTCGCTGCTTCAATCGCTTTAATGATGGGAGGACTTCGAATGCCGGAGGTTCTGCAATAACAACAATGTCCAATAATAATCTTATAACAGTTGCATCTAGAGAAGATGATGGTACTGGCTGATGGAATCAACTTCTAACTAAAGAGATATCTAGGTCATCTCATAAGAAGGTACTCATTTGTTTGCCTCAAAGAATATCCAACACAATCATCAGTTTAATGCTCGTAAGTTGTAAGCAGTTCAATAACTCATACCTAGATCATTGACACAAACATCTTGTGATATTCCATTCTTTACGATTTTCTCTAGCAAAGTCAAAGGATCAATGTTGCTTGTCTGGTCCATGCTAAGGCACTAAACAGAGACATTGTAAGCAGAATTTAAAAACCATCAGAAAAACACAATCTGCCAATTACTGTGATCTAAAAATACCTTGTAAACAGCAGCTGTGGGACATGCTTCTGGAGGTTTAATGAGAACCATAGGCACATCAAAAGGTATGGGAGGAGGAATATCCTCAATTACCTGGGATATAAAATAGTCACTGACAGAACTTCTTTATGCATTTGTGACAAATTACAGATAAATCCATCATAACATAGATAACTACATCCTTCGTTGAGGTTTCTACTGATATAAAAATGTGTATGAACTGGGGAACCACATTTCCACATTAAAGGTTAAGGGCTTTTTCTTTGTGCAGGACAACATCGAGGGAAAATCTATTCAAGAAGATTAACCAGATACTCCGGTCTTGTAGAATAATATCATGAACCTCCTTCAACTAGCATAGAACATCATGTTAATATTTTGAGTTATTTATCTCTTTAGTATAGCAATATATGAGAATTTTGATGAATCCATTCTGCTCCATTTTACTTCATACAATATCAGAATGTAAGATAAAAGTCAACAGCTTATAATGATGGAGGGACTTCAACTTTTGCCCATGATTAAAGCATACCTCTCCTCGACCTGTGCAATAAGCAGCTCCATGTGAAAAAAAGAAGGGAATATCTGATCCGATTTCACCCGACCACTCTTGGAGCTCTTTTTCCGTGGCAACACAACCACTAAACTGATTTGCTGCCCACAAGGCAGTAGCAGCATTACTGCTGCCACCACCAAGCCCGGCACCTGTTGGCACCCTCTTGTCAAGGTGAATCTAGCAGAAGAAAGAATGCCTATAGATCAGTTCAAATAATGGTAAAGAGTGTCGTGTAACAGGTGCATCATCGATTAAGGGATTTAGGATTTTACCCAAAAATGTTGGTCAGTCCCTGTCTTTTTCCTGAATAGATTAAGAGCTTTTATTATCTGCATAAGAAAGATTAGCTATGAACTTTCCAGTTTCCACACAAAGATATTGATTCGAAACCAAATTTTGCAAGAAATAAAGATCTCCAACAGTACCAAATTTCTGTCATCAAGAGGAACTCCAGGGACATTGGTTGATAAGCGATCATTTGACTTTGAAGGGGACAACGAGAACTTAATTTTATCTCCTAAACTGATGACCTGCAGAACAAACAACTAGCTCATATCACAACAACGGAAGAGGTGGGAGAGGTGGCATTGTATATCTAGCCAGTTTGCAGCTGTATATTCTAAAGTAGAACCGCCTCGTCTAAAAGCCAAGCCTGCTGGGAGAGGTGGCATTGTATCATGTAATATATAATATTTCTCAACATACTGTATACAGCAGTATAAAGCAAGAAGTTTATGCAGGAAAAACAATTGCAAAATACGGACATAAAACTGTAATTACATGAAAAAGAGACGCCAAATCATGATATCCGTCCGCTCTCTTGCCTGTTATTCTCAAGAAGACATTAATCTGCACTTCAAAATCCAAAGTCACCAATTTTAACAAGGTTAAATGGAAGAGCTAAATAGGCCAATGAAGTTTCTAGCTTTACGAATACACGTAATGTAATTCAATTACCTAACCTTGCAAGGTGAAAAGAGAGTTAGCCTTGACAGACCAGCCTCCTTATCCACTTCATCTGCTAATCTATTGAATTTATCCTCCAAATCATACGTTACCTACCCACAAATCAAGAACCAAAACAACACATTCAATTATGCTAAAACAAGAAAACAAAAAAATTGGCACTCTTAAGAATCATCAATCAAAGAAATGCAGTCCAATTCACATAAAGCAAGAATTTTTCCTTTTCCCTTAACTAAACTTCATAAAACAATATACCCACAATAACCAAAAGGTCCAATACAACACATTCAATTATGCTTAAACAAGTAAACAGAAAATTGGCACTCTTAATAATCATCAATCAAAGAAATGCAGTCCAATTCACATAAAGCAAGAATCTTTCCCTTTCCCTCAACTCAATGGAATAAAAACAACATACCTCTACTTTCTTCTTGCCAGTTTCTGTTGAATCAGAAGCAGTGGCTTTGACCAAATGGGTAATCGGAAACTGATTCTTTTTCTGAAACACAGAAGGTGAAGAAAAGCTTCTTCTTTTGAAAGAATTGAACTGGGATTTGGCATTGTAGGGTGAAGAATAGAGTTGGTGACTGCAAAGAGAATGTAAGGAAGCCATTGGAGAGGATAAACAGTAAAACAGAGTTGAAATGGTTATGCAGAGAATAATTCACATGAAAATTTCTGAGCTTCTGTAGAGAAGAAATGTGAGTGTGCACCTCGAGGGTGATTTTTATATCTGCGATTGAAACTTTGCAAGTCAAATTTGGACAAAAGATTATGAGTGAAGGAATCGGTTTCTTTGGTAGATTTCTATATTCTTTCTTGTCCTTCATTCAATAATTTATCACGATGTACAATTAAGAGTCCGTTTGGTGAGTGGGGATTTTTCGGGTTTTTTTTTTCAAATACCCTTAATAATCCAATTTTGTTACTTTTTTATCGGCCCGAAAAATGAATTATTTAAATAATTCAATTTCTTCAGCCCGTCTCAAGCTCTCAAATTTGTACATGAATAATCCAATTTTAAATACCTTCTATGAGAAGGTATTTACTTTTGAATTATCTTCTTTCTCGTGAAATGTCTAATTTTATACAAACTTCCCATTAATTACTAAATATGCCACCCCAATCCAAGAACACCAATCGATTCACATCAATGCACTTTTTTTTCTTTCTAATTTTCAACTTCCATTTCTTCTTTTATATTTTCCTAGTTCTGCACTCTTTCTTTTTCATTTTTTCTGTTTCCTTGTTTCCACCTTCCTTTTTTTCCCCTAATGGTTTCCTAGTTTTGCACCCTTTCTTTTCATTTTGGACCCCTGTAATCTTTATTATCTTTTCTATTCATTTACTTATTAGACAATATTTTCTTTTTATACTTTTGTTTTTTGGCGTAGTTTATGTATTTACATCAAAATTAATTTCGTTTGTTTAATAGTATAACCAACTTTTTAAAAGAATGATTAAATAAAACAATACTAATAATTAAAAAAATTGGTTATGGTTGCTTACGAGAATAACGATGATAATTTAGAGTTGTCTGTTCAAGAACGTTTTTTCTTTATCATTTTTTGAAAAAATATTCTAGCATATTAAATATGTGCAAATTTTGATAGAATATAGGCGGAGTGTATATGTGTTTTAAAAATAAAATATGCATCGTTAATTACATATATGTGGATTTTTTTTTTACTTTATATATTATAAAAACAACATTTATGTAGTTAAAAGTTTAAATTTTATTATTTCACCCGACCTAAAATCCCGCGTCAAACGTTTTGACGTTTTACATGCTTTAAACTTTATGTTTAAAATGTAGGAAAATTTATGTTTAGATGGGATTATAAACATATGCGATGTCGATTTCAATCGACAAAAACAATTATTCTACGCATGAGATGAAAAATATGGGATTATAAATTTCACTCATATATAATATCGATCTTATAAGGAAATATTTATTTCGTTAAGATAATTATTACACAGATTATAAACAATATCTATAAACTAAATTTTAATGGTCAAGTCACATAAACTAAAAATCGATGCCAAAGTTATCAACAATGGCAACGTAACTATGGATGCAATAATTTCAAAGATTTTCGGATAATATTGTATACGAAATTCATAAGATCAAAAGTCCAGAATTTCCCGATTAAACACGTGAAGGTGGTAAAAATTTGCTCCCCAAATTTATGCTCACATGTAATTTTCACTAAATCAAATTGGAAATCAAACTCGATTTTATACAATAAGTGGAAAAACATAGAGGTATATCAGTAATTCCACTTTGTTTTATCCTACTAAATAATCCAAAATCAATTCAGAACCAAACTGGATTTTATTGAAAATAATCCAATTCGTAGAGTCCAACCAATCAAGATTTTTAGGCGAAAACCCCCAAACATAAACCAATTACTTAAATGGGCCGAATAATCCGGTTTTGCAAAATGAAATACCCCTTTTCAAACCAAACGGGCACTAAGCGTTCTTTAGTCTCAACAACGAGAATTACCAAATTCAGCCGCGGTTACACCAGTCGAGCCTTATTGATGTCCAGGCTCATTAAAGATGAGTTCGTCTACTACAATAAGGTGTTCGAGCTCGAGCCTAACTTTATGTTATTTTAGTTATCGAGTCGAGTAGGGTTCGACTCGTTGGTAACTAACAATGTTCGATTAAATATTTTTAATTATTTATTTTGTGTATGAGGTAGTTTTCATTACCAATAATATATGAAGTTCCAAAAATGGTACAACCAAAAGGTATTACAAAGTTCGTTCTAAAGACAACATTTGTGAATTATGAAATAACATAAAAGATGTACATCTAATCATCTTATTTGTATATTTGTTTCATTGTTGATATGAGTTGCGTTTGAAACCTCTAACTAGCTAATTGGAGGTTTGGTCAGACCAACCATCTGCGCTCGTTTATGGGTTAGGTGTTGGCTTGGCCCTTATATTATTTGTAATGCTCCGTACTCTTTTGGACTGACACGATTACTCGTAAACTGTTCTTCAGATATCATGTTTATCGCACAAACCAAACATGTTCTTTCTCATGCATTAAACTTAGCAATGGGTTACACATTTATAAAGTTATTGATCCATAACAAGCACGTTTACCTCTAAAGTTCCAATCCTTTAAAGTTTACTGTCTCAAATTTTGGTGCGTTAAACAAACTATTTTATTTTCCAATAGATTAAAAATAAATGCCAAATTACATTTGTATTCTTGTCTACTCTAGTCTAGTTATTTATAAGCAAGTTATGTGCAGGTGCTTTATTACTGAAGGATCCACTTATAATCTAATTGTGCTCCTCGTGACCTGACCCTGAATCATAATCGAGAGACTCTTGATCCCATTCCGATCACCACGAGTCCATGACCCCTCCGGAGCCATCTCAAGACAAGACGGCACGACAAACCGGACACGAATTATGTTCGGACAGCCAATTAACAATACAATCCGAATGGTAGATGTGCTTACACGGCATCTTCTTCGCTTTCTTCCCCAAAACAAAATCCTCTAGACACACTGCGCACTTGGCATCCGCACGAAGGTGCTCACGCGTAATTTTAACATTAGATAGAGCATTGATCGCTGATCGAAGCGCAGGAGGTGGACCAACTACCTGCGTTTCCTCAACATTGCTATTCATGCTTATTTGCTGAGCTATTTCATACTCTTCATCAATATTGCTATTGCTATGTTGTCCCCTACTTGCAGCTTCATGCAAATGCATGTGCTGTAATAATTCGTACAGCTGAGCCTCTTCAGCAGCGGTATGAGCCCGTACATGAGTAGCTCCATGGAACGGGAAACCAGAATGAGGCGTAACAAGTGGATGGTGGACTATGATGTCTGGTGGTGCTGGACCATGATTGAGACAGTGAGGATGCTGAGCAGAGATTATCAGGGTGTGGCCTCGCCTAGACCCAGTTCCAACCGGAATCCTGCTTGTGTCATTGTTTCTAGCAGTGATGTGTCTTACAAAGTTGGTACCTGTGTTAAAGCCAGGTCTATTACCATTGTTAGGTCCCAGCGCTGATGCAGGAAATGCATTGGGACTGGAGAGTTCTTCCAGTTTGGTAATAAAGGCTCCATTGCACCATGCACAGTTGAAATTTCGACCTTGTGGCGAAAATTGCTGGCTGCATTGGTGGCACCAATGTGACATGTTGAATATGTTTTCCAGTTGTAGAAGAATCTCTCTTGATGTTCAAACTCCTGTATCAGATTATATGACTGAAGAGAACTAAAATACTGGAAAATACTGATAAATAATGATGGCATGTTACAAGAATATAATCTACAAAAAATAAGTGTCATGAATGTAATTTAATGTTATGCAGGTATATAATTGCACTAGAATTTACAAGCATGCTTTCTAATTAATAATATATGTCCCCATTAAATTACCAGTAATCTTAATTTTAATTAATTGACAGATTTAATTGTTTGTGTTACAGAAAAGTTGCACTCTAGATGACAAACAGAACCCAGGAAGACTAATTTTCAAATTGTGAGGAAACGAACATAGCGACTAAACTACAATTGCAGTTATGCAGAGACCACCGCTGTTTCAAGAGAATGTTGAATAGATTGATGCCTTGTATATAATACTACAAACAGAGTTACAGAACTGGGAAGAACTGTATGGTGGACGAGAACCAATTTATGGGTTCTGCAGCTTGGGCTGCTGGAGTTGTGCCATGGCAACAAGTACAGTGCACGGTCTGACTTCTAGGTCCTGTCCAGTTTCCACCATCAATTTCCTGCATCAATGTTTATGCATGTCAAAACTGGGAATGGTCCAAACGGCATCTTGATAGATACTGTATGTTTGTTATATTCACTTAAAGTGTAGTATAAATCAGGACTCCAAAAGCCATGAAAATGAGCAAAGATAATTATGCCAAGTGATAACTTGAAAACTGGCTTATACAGTAGCTTCTAAGAATAAGAATCCGTGTAACAAGTAAGACTTTCACCTTTAAAACTCACACCCAAAACGAGAAACTAAAAATCAACAAACAGAATCTATGTAATGGAAATGCCTATCCTAACTTCCTAAGGATCAGCCTATGAACAACAAACCACAATCCCTTCCAGAAAGACCAAACTTATAACCACAACTTATCCAGCTATCCCACATATTCAATTACGAAACTAGGACCGTAGGAGGAATATCCACAGCGAAATATTGGTACAGACTCAAAGTAACTCATTTTCCAGAACAAGTCACGCTAAGGACAAATTCCTTCAGGAATGTGACCTGAGATAAACAAATTTATGTTGCCAAAATATTTAAGTTGCACAAACAAATATAAGATGGGACATGGGTATACCACTGCTGATTAATCAATAGCCATAGCTTCAGGACCGGCATTAGCATCTTCTACTCCGGATTTAGGCTCATCTATTGCTGCTCTCATTTCTTCCATTAAACTTTTCTGTTCTTCCTCAATGGTGTTCTGAAGCTCGTCTACCTGTAACCAAATCCAACAGAGACTACTGAGAAATCGAAGGAAGGAATTTCCCATATTTAAACATGTACAAGGAATGCAGCGCAATATCATCAGTGGGGTTCCTAGCTAAAGGTCGCTACAGGGTGTGAGTAGTGCTGGGAGATTTTTATTCCTAGCTAAAAGTCGTTATGGGGTTCCAGGCACCCTCTATGTATGTAAGGATGATAGATACACATTAGAGACAGGTGCAAGTTACAGTTTAAACTGGAGTCAGCAGTTATATGACTGTGTACACAAATGGCAAAAACAAATTATGCACCGCATTAGTAGAATGCATAGTCCACCAATAACTGCAATTAAAATGGGCCTTACAGTAGTGATACAACACAAAAAAATTCTGCACATATTCTGAGGTAAAATATAAAGCAATATATACTGCCCGTTAATCATCGTAACTATGGAATCTATAGATTCTTCAAAATGCTACCACATCATGTATTGTATATAAAAGTTACAAAGGTGATCTTCCTTTGCAGTTTTGCATTCCCTTTTCTACGCAATACATGAAAAGTTTTGCAATACAATGATTACTGATTGAACAAGAGTAGCAATGGAACATTTCATGATATGAACATGCATGTGCATCAATAAAGTTAGAATAATAGTTAGTCAGTAAAAAAGACATAAGATATCAGTGTAGTTTTTTTGCCTATGAATAGAATTACGCACCACATGTAACAGGAGGGCAAATTGCTTCTTGCGAAGCTCCAGCGTTCTTGAGCCAGAAGTGTTTTCAGCATCTTCTCTAACCAAATCTCTCTCTTCTCAAGTTTAATGGCTTTTTCTGTTTTCCGACCTTGGTGGCTGCATAGCAATCAACTTCCTAATAGCCTCACACTCCTCCTTGTGCTGTCTCTCAATCTTGCTCTCCTCCAGCTGTTTCTTCAGCTCTTCTATATCCCCTTGCGCCTGTAAAATCTGCCTATTTATCTCATCCTTCAAATCATTAAAATTCTCCTTCTCCCTAAGGTTCGCATCTATAACTGCCTTACTCTTGAGTAGTGGAATCTCGAAAGTATTCAGCTCCTGCAAGAAAGCCTTCGCAAGCCTCTCACAATCCCCATAGTTTTCCGCATCCTTGTCAACCTCCACAGCAAAGGTTGTGAACTTCTTCTGAAGCTTCTTCAACGGAGGTTCCCCTCTCGTTGTCGTCGTACGTGTCAACAGCCGGTGCTTAATTATAATGTCATCCTCAAGCGGCCCGAAAGCATAGTGTGCAGCGGCAGTCTCTCCCCTGCCGGAGACCTTCCTTGCTTTCAACATTTAATCAGTCAAATTCCAAATCCTAGAAAATAAGAAATGCCTGCATAACACCACACATAATAAGCTCATAGCAGCAAACCAGTCTTACAATAAGGTAATTAGCAAATGATTGCTGAATTGCGAGACTATCTACACTCATAACAGGGTTCATAAGCTGATTTAACAAAAAAATCAGGGTATTTTCATGCCATTAATTCAAATGCCACTAAATTGCATCTATAATGATCTAGAGAAAAGGAAATTGCATATACAAAGTTCATCACGGAAAAAAAAAACAAAAAAAACAAAAAAAAACAGAGAACGAAAAGGTAACCGAGAATTCTTGAGAAGATAAGCTAACAGCATAAATTAATTTGATGATAACCTGGTTATTGATGATCGCCAGGAACTAGGGTTTTCTGGATTTGACGGGTATGGAGGGAACCAGGAAGACGAACTAGCTCAGTCCTCTTGTCTTCGTAAAACCCTTTTTAGGCCAGATGCGATTCTTCTCGCCTTATGACGCTTTATTCAAGGGTATAGCTTGTAACGTACTTGTACCGAGTGCATTAATTGTTGTACAATACAACACATAAAACACTATCATGGAGAAATTTTATTTTTGACTGTTCTGATGAGACGATTAACTTTTGATACGGTAAAATGACCTATCCATCCAATTTGGATGATGCAACCACCCTCGAAATTTTATATCGATCAATTTCTACCAATTGATGACATGGCGATCGAAGTCGATTTTCATGAAAAAATAATATATTGACCGTCTTTTCAGCGATTTTGAACAAAAAAACAAAAGAAAAATTAAATAAAGCGACACGTGTCATGTTCTGGTTTTAATCTGGGAGATTTTGTTTTTAAAAAATAAAAAATATTTTTATAAATTTCATAAAAATTATAAAAATTAATTATAAATATTTTGGAACTTTAAAAAATAATAAAATAAATTAAATTATAAAAAATTAAAAAAAATTAAGAAATATTTAAATTATATATAAATATAATTATAAAAAATTAGAAAAAATGAATATTAATATTTTAAATTGACGACAATTAAAAAAGAAAAATAATATATATATATATATATATATATTTATACAAATTAAAAAGAAGCTTCCGTAGAGGAAGAGGTGGAAGAAGAAGAAGAAGGATTTTTTTTTAGTTTTTTCATTTAAATTTTGTTTTTATTTTTTTAAATATAAATATACATAATTTAAATATTTTTATAATATTTTCTCAATCTTTTAAATTTATTTTTTAATTTTGTAAGTTCTAAAATATTAATAATTAAATTTTATAATTTTATATAATTTTTTTTAAAAATATTAAAATATTTTTCATTTTGTAAAATCAAAACTCCTAAATTAAACCAAAACATGACACGTGTGCCTTTATTTAATTTTTCTTTTTTTTAGGTCAAGATCGCTTAAATATGGTCAATATACTATTTTTTTGCGGGAAATTGGACCTCCGATTACCACGTCATCAATTTGGCCGGTAAATTGATCGTAGTATATAAATTTCGATGGTGGTTGTCTACAATATCAAAAAGTGGCTGATCATTAGCATCAAAATAAAATTTTGCCACACTATTATATTTTGTAGCATCAATTGAACCAAATTAACTTGCTTTTTAAATAGGCCCAAACATGCACATTTTCAATACTTTGACTTTCATGTCTTCATATTATAAATTATTAAGTACACGTGTACACTAAATCTAAAACTATTAAGTACACGTATAACTAGATCATATTCATGAACGCCTACATTGCTAAGAGTTTGAGATTGATTTATGTGAAGTGTTATTAGTAATAGGGTAGGGTCGGGATGCAATATTACGCGTGAATGTTAAGAGGAGAAAATAAAAAAAGACTAGATCTCGATATGGATAACATTAGTGTTCACAATTTACATAAAATTTGTATTCGTTTCCTTCACCTAGTAGACTTCTACTTGAATTCAATCGAGTTCCATGTATTTATTGTGGTAAATTATGGCGCACCGGTCCGGAGTTAGCGTGGGCATTGTTGCAAGGGACAACCATATGGCAGTATCACAAGATGGCGCAACCATATGGCAGTATCACAAGACGGCGCTGGCGAGTTTTATACCACATAAAATGTGTTGAGACAACATAGTCACTTGCGGCCTAACTGTTGTAGGGCTTGGATACGACTGGATTTGCAACACCATATCATCGAAGGCGAATGCATAAATGCGGCGAATCAACTTCGCGGCCCTGCCAGGTCATTTTCTACATCGAAAAATATTATTACAGAAGCTAAAGTCTTGGAAAATGTAAAATTTTCTTAAAAAATAGGAAAGTCAAAGTTTTTTTGTGGTTTTTCACGATTTTTGGGTTTTAGCGGTCTGATCGGCCGAGTTTCTTAAAAAACCGCCGAGACACATTTTTCGTGATGCTTTTAATAGATTATGATATGGTTTTAAGTTGTTGGCATTGAAAGTTTCAGTTACATCTTTAACGTATTTTATTAATGTTTTCAATGATGATGTGATGGTTCTAACGCGTCAGTATTGTATGCTTTAATTATAGTTTTAACCTCTTTTGTTAATTTTTTAAGAGATGATATGATGGTTTTAAGGAGATACATGATAGTTTTTAAGATGTCTTGTTATAGTTTTAAACGACAATTTAATATCATTAAACAACCATTAAACAAGTCTAAAAGTTTCAGGGATGCCATTAAAACATCAACAAACAATTTTAAAATAAGCTACTAGAAACATTTAGTCATTGCAATATTGAAACGGTGATCCAACATCTATTCTCAACATTCATTCGATGTTTTTGATGCAAATGCAAACTGAGTTGGTAAACTAGATTTTTTTCGATTAAACTTGTTGGTTAACTTCGGCTTCCTGCCTTTTGTTACTTGTGCTTGTTGATTCAATACTGTAGTGACACATTTGAGAGACCTATCATCAAACTCGATGTCATCATCAACACCTGCTTAAAACATTTACTAATTGGGTTAAAACCATAACATTTCTCATTAAAAATATCACATTGGTGTTTAAAACAAAAAAGAAACATGCCAAACAAGCTAAAAATAGTAAAATAGATGCTTAAAACCATATAAGTGCCTCTTAAAACTACAATGCCTATTAAAACTACAACAAAGCAGGAATACGCAACACATGTTAAAAACAGTAAAATTGATGCTTAAAACCATAGCAGTGTCGTGTAAAACTATAACAACACCTCTTAAAACTATATAAAAAAGCATTTGATAACCATCAAATCATAAATATTTCACAAAAAGCTAAAAAGACTAATGTTGCTGGTTAAAACCACAACAAAAGGTCTTAAAACTATAACATATGCTCTAAAAATAATAATAGACAGAAATATTCAACACAAGCTAAAAACAGTAACATTGAAGTTTAAAACCATAGCAGTGCATCTTAAAACTATAACAATGCCTCTTAATATTATAATAAAGTAGAAACATGCAGCACAAGCTAAAAATAGTAAAATTGATGCTTGAATCCATAAAGTGTCTCTTAAAACTATAACAATGCATTTGCAAAAAAATCAAATCATAAATACTTCATCAGAAGCTAAAAATACTGACGTTGCTGCTTAAAACTACAATAACAGGTCTTAAAATTATAACATATGCGCTAAAATAATAACATACAGAAACATTCAACACAAGCTGAAAACATAACAGTGATGCTTAAAACCATAAATCCAAATCTAAATGCTTATCTTCGTGACTAGTTTGCCCGATTAAAATATTCTATAGCTCAAAATTACCACGTAACTCTTAAAACCATAACAATGACTCTTAAAATCATAACAAAACACCAAATAACATGATTGTGAAATGATTCAATTTTCACTGTACGAATTTCAGATCTGGAAATATCAGATCGTAAAATCAACGAAAAATAAAAAATAAAAGGTAAAATTTAACTTCCAAATGAGATTTTATCGAAAAAAGCGAAATGAATTCATATAACGAAGATGCTTAACTATAACACCAGATCTTAAAAATATAATCATGCCTCCTAAAACCATAATAAAGCACCATATAACATATACGCGAAATAATTCGATTTTCACTGTAACATCAGATCGTAAAATCAACGAAAAATGAAAAGTAACCACAGAAGGGTAAGCTATGATCTTCTTCAGATTGACTTGACGCGTTTGTACTGGCTGGCTCCTATCTTTAGAGTGAGATGATTTCTAAGAGCATTGATTTACAAACCAAGCCAAAAGCCATAAAATCTAAGGAAAGGAAATTCATCGTTTACCTTGGTTTAGAAAAAGAGAAGCCATACTTCTTAGACTATATCTTCTTAATTATATCTAGAACACTCGTCTCTACCAAAAACTTCATACAATAACCAGTAACATTCATATTGAAGAAAGATAGATAACAAATACTGACGTCCTTGTAGCTGACCGGAGGCTTATCAGCAACTAGACTCGATCTCCAGATGGATGAAGGATCAATAGGCTGTCTCGAAACCTTCATCTTCACCTTCTTCATATGTTAAAACAAAAAACCATTTGCTCCACAAATCAAACACATCCATACGGAAACGGACAATTTTTACTACTAGGTTTCGATGATTACATATAGGAGAAGCAGTAGCGATTCGGCATACTAGCAAATCGGAGTACTAGCACACACCACACAGTAGTAGATCGGAGTTCCGGCGAAGCATCATGGTGGATCAGGGTGGAGTTCCGACGGACGAATTGACAGAAGAAGAATCGAGAAGAAACACACACCACACGTTTAGTGTGTGTTTTGTGTGTGAGAATGAGAAATAGATTGGGTCTGGCTTGGTTTCTTTAGGTTTTCTACCGTCATTCAGGGTGTCGACATCTGACACGTGTCCGTTGCCCTGTGTCGTAAAAATTGTTGCTCTAACCGTTTTACGTCGCTCTAACTGTCTACGTTGCTTTAAATTATTTAAATAAAATATTTTTGATATATTAAAATATTAACGCTATTAAAAAATAAAAAATAATTTTTTTTTAAACTATTCAATTTTTCAAAAAAATTTAATTATTAAAATTTTAATTCACCTTCCCCAATCCCCACCACCACCCACTACCACCGCACCAACACCACCACCCACCATCTTCTTCCCCACCACTAACACCGCACACCACCACCAAAATCACTGCTGGAGCTCCGGTGGAAGTTCCGATCTTCTTTCTTTCTTTTTTTCTTTTTTTTTTTTTAATTGAGCTTCCGCCATGGAAGCTCCGGATCGGAACCATGGAGCTTTGGAGCTTCCATGGCGGAAGGCGGAAGCTCCGATCGGAGCTTCCATGGCGCCATGGAAGCTCCAGATCGAAGCTTCCGCCTGCCATGGAAGCTCCGATCAATGGCGGAGCTTTCATGGAGGAAGCTCAATTTAAAAAAAAAAAAAAAAAGATCGGAGCTTCCACCGGAGCTCCGGCAGTCCATGGTGGAGCTTCGATCAAGCTTTCGTGGCGGATTCCTGTTAGAGCAAAAATATTTTTTTTAAATATATTTAAATAATTTAAAGCGACGTAGGCGGTTGGAGCAACACGTAGCGCAACACCTTGTGCGACACGAGCGACACCCCCATGGCAACACTTAGTGCGATAGGTAACAGATTATTCGACATTTACCGTTAAAATTTTAATCTAATGGATCAAAATAGGTGACTGACGTTAGTCATGGCGACACCTTGACTGACGGTAGAAAACCCCTTGGTTTCTTAGGTATTTATATTAAACTTATAGTGATCAGTTTTCAGCTTGCTGACCGCTGGTTCTGGTTTTTTAAATAAAAACCGGATTTTCCTAATCTATAGGAAAGTCTTGACTTATAGTATACTTATTCATTACATAAACCAGGACACTCTCCGTGTTTTTTTCCATTCGATTTCTTTTGAGTTTACTAAACGTAGTTACAATGTGTTTGCCCATATTCTTGATCATAGGCCTGTTTCTATTGATTCAGGCTCTTCAAACATTTCCGTTGTAAACCCACACATGGCTTGATTATTGATATAAAATTATAAATTATAAGCTTACTCAAACAAATAAAAAACCCTTTTTACATTCAAAATCTATTTAGTTACATCAAAATGCCTGGACCAATATATCAATGTTTGAAATTAAGCCGCGGTTTATGTGAAATATATAATATTACTACAGCATTATTCTTCTAATGTTCGGTGTAATTAGAGGTACACCTATTTCAGTTGCCTCTTCACCGCTAGCTACATATAACAATGTTCATGATATATGCACTTATGTGTTGTACTTGAGTATGAACTACTTCAAATGTTAATGATTGTGGGTTCACATCCTATTTATAAATAGTGTATGTGATCTGAATTTATGGTCCTATTCAATATAAGACGAGCTGCATTTGCAATGCAGCTCGTCGATCAAAGTGAGAAGAATGCAAATGGCGTGACAATAGTTACGCCATGTGTCCCTTTATTTTTTTTAATTTTTTTTATTGTCCAATTTTAAACGCGAATAACTTGAAAAATAAAAATCACCAACGGCTTTGTATTTTCGAGATTTACAAATAGAGACCACTCTTGACTATGTTTGGATCATCCCATCTCAAACTCATTTTTCTCTCTTAATTAAACTTAAAATTGTAAAACGAATTCTAAAAATGCAATTTTATTAATTTCAACTTCTAAACACTCTTATAATATGTTAAATATGTTTTAAAAAAAATAAAAAAAAAATTTAGAATTTCGTGACGGCTCCGTGACGCGTCACCCAATGCAGCAAAATCTCGTCACGGATCCCGTCACCAGTCGGTGACGCGTCACGGAGCTGTCACCCAATGCAGGTAGTCTTAGCTAGCCGACACTTAAATGATCCCACTGATACATAGTTGATTTTTATAATGATTAAATTTATCATAAGTTAGTTGATTAAATTAGGCTCTGTTATCTTAAACTGAAAACCCATTCAGTTCAGTTCAGTTCTAGTTAGTTATATTTTATACTACAGTTCAGTTATGTTCAGAAAATTGCAGTTGGAGAGAACATAGCCTTAGGCTCCGTTCTTTTCAACTGAAAACTTCGCTCGATTGATTCGATTCATTCGATTCGATTCGATTGATTCGACTTGTCTTGATTCGACTTTCTTGATTCAGCTCTCTTAAGTTCATTAAATTATTATTATTATTATTATTATTATTATTATTATTATTATTATTATTATTATTAATATTTTATCATTTATTTACACAACCCATCCTTTGTACGAGGAAAATAAGAAAATTTATCCAATTGAGATATTTTCAACCTTTTTCTTTCTTTCTTTTTAACACGAGTTTTAGTAGATCAATGAAATAAAAAGTATAGTTACGATTCGAATTACCCTTCTTTTCTACTGTAAAAGTTGAGTTAAGATAATAAACTACAGGAACCTGAGAGTACCATTCAAACTGGTTCACATACTTTGTACGTACATCTCTAACAAAAAATCGACATGTTCTTTTATTGGAAGATATTAGAACAATAAGTAAATTGAAGCGTCGTTGAGTTTTTTCTCAAACTTAATAAATAAAAAACAAGTTATACCAAACTAAAGTCAAACCAAACTCTACAAATTACGCACAAAAAAGTATAAAACAAAGTTATGTTAGTCAAATATACTTAATTTATTTTTATAATATAATTTTATTATATTCTTTTGTCGTGTAATTTGCGAGTAATTACAATCAACGTCCAGAAAAAAGTCTCCTTACGAATTTATTAATGGACCGGATGTAGTATTCATTATTATTAAAAAATGGGACAAATGTAATTTCTTGATTCGTTTGATTTGATTCGTTTGAGTTGATTCGATTCGATTCGATTCGATTCGATGAAATTTGATGAAAATAATGAGGCTTTACTACTTCTACATTAAAATAAATAAACTCGTTTATTTTTGTAAAGCTGCTTGAACAGATTTATTGAGTCTGCAAGCTTATAAACTACCAATTATACCTTCCGTAAAAACGTTTTTTTAAATAGGATAATCAAACTCATAAAGAGAGTGATAACATTTAACATTATTTCATGCCAAAATAAAGTTTCATTAATACGCATAAAAATGGCATGCGGAGTATATTCTCTGGATTTTGGGTGTTCAATTTCCCCTCCAAATACCAAAGCAACCCTCCAACTTCCTCACATTCTCAAACAAACCCCAAAACTTCCAATATCGAAACACAATCCAGCTAGGGTTCTCAGCATATAAAACCCAGCCTCCCTTTTTCCACTCTACTCCTCTGCTCTCCATTCCAGCTACCTACATAGAACCTCAACACCTCCGCTCCGAAGACAAGAATGGCTATCACATTCACCGATCTTCACACCGAAGCCGGTTTGAAGGCTCTGGATGCATTCCTTGCTGACAAATCTTTCATATGCTGGTAAGAATCGAGCCTTTTTTTTTCCTTGATTCTATTGAGCTTTCGATCCGGTAAAATATAAATTTTGAAATTCTTGATTTTGATTTTGATTTCAGTGATAAGCTTACGAAAGATGATGTGAAAGTTTATGCTGCTGTGGCTAAACCTAGCGCAGATCTGTACCCTAATGCTAGCAAGTGGTACGACAGTGTTTCCGCTCAGCTCAGCACTAGGTAATGTAATGCGCCAATTAATTGTAAAAGTTGTGAATTTTACCTGGTTTTATTATTATTATTTTTTTTCAAAGTTGGGATTTTTATTCTGTTGAAAGTTCTAATTTTTATTATGTGGAATCATATTTGTGAGTTGATTACTTCTGCGTTATGTCATGTGATATAAATTAGAAAGGATGAACAAATTTTCAAAGTTGGAATTTCTGTTGGAAAATCTTTCGGGTGGAAACAAAATAATCTGTGATCGGTTTTTGACAATGTTGATTGTATGGAATCAACCATGCCTGTTGTAGATTTGATTTCTCTTATCTTATGTTGCATATCATAAAGAAAAGAGTCTGATTGAAGCTGATACTAATAGTTTTTTTTAATTCTATTGAATCTGTGGAAACAAGCTGTAGTCTAATTGAAGTGATGGGTCAGTTTAATAAAGTTCGGAATTGTATCATGTTGAATCATCTCTGTTGCGGAAACAAATTGATAGCCTAACGACAGCAATTAGCTTACAAAGTTTGGATTTTTGGTCTATGGAATCATGTTTATTGTGTAGAGTTGATTACTTCTATGTTATGCTCTATTAGAAATAAAATTGTTGAATGGAAGCTAATTGTTTACTAAGTTTGTTCTATTGAATCATGTTTGTTAGAAAGTTGATTACCCTTATCTTATGTTTACCTAATATAGCTGACCTGACGTTTACGTTATGTTCTAGCTTCCCCGGAAGTGCGGTTGGTGTAGCTATTGGTGGTGTTTCTGCTCCCGCGGAAGCTTCCCCAGCTGCAGAAACTAAGGTGGGTGATCTGAATCTTGCTTCTAATTTTGATCTTATACTTCCACTGTCAGACTTGAGTTGTTTTTTTACGTTTGTATTTTTGGGTTTTGTTGCTGTAGTCAAACAAAAACGATCGTTATGTATATTTTGTGCAAAAGTTGGGCGTTTGTTTACTATTGTCTCTCTTAGAAAACATCCTTGTACATCTGCTTGATGCATTATTCTGGCTTTATTTGGTTGAAGCACTCTAACACTCGCTGATTTATCTATTATTATCTTATTTTGTTTAACATAGACTAATTAATAAAATGATGCTATATTTGAAACTTTGTAGTCGTCTGCTGATGACGATGACGATCTTGATCTCTTCGGTGACGAGACTGAGGAGGAGAAAAAGGCAGCAGAACAAAGAGATGCCGCCAAGGCTGCAACCACAAAAAAGAAAGAAAGTAAGTATAGTGTATTAAGTAGTTAACATACCCTCTGCCCGACGTTTCAAGTAACTCTCTAACTTGATTGCCTACCTTTTTTAGGTGGTAAATCATCTGTCCTCATGGATATTAAGCCATGGGACGATGAGACCGACATGAAGAAGTTGGAAGAGTCCGTCCGCAGTGTTGAGATGGAGGGACTCTTCTGGGGAGCATGTATGTTTTCTATTGCATTTGTATCAAAGTTTTTTCTTTTCTGTGCAAGTACATAAACTTATATTTTTTTTGCACATAACTGAATCTTAGTTATTTGTTATTTGCAGCAAAACTTGTCCCAGTTGGTTATGGAATCAAGAAACTTCAAATCATGATGACCATAATTGATGATCTTGTTTCAGTGGATGATCTCATTGAGGAGCGTCTCACCGTTGAGCCTGTCAACGAATATGTGCAGAGTTGCGATATTGTTGCATTTAACAAAATCTAAGTAGTTAGATAGCCTGATGAGGCTATAGTTTTGTTTCCTATTTCTAAAGTATGCCCATGACTTGTTCTTGCTTTTAAATTTATACTATTTGAACGAGTATTATGTTGGTTTATTTTCAGGGATAACTTTTATTGATATATCCTTTTTATTTCATGTGTTCATCTACACAATTGAAATTTTCCGTGTGAAAATGGTCACATATTTTCATAGTATTACGGTTAAAACTTGGGGACCACAATTTTCAGAGAGATTTTCATAGTAGTTTATTGTTAGGAGTGGTGTAAAATGCATCTAGGAACATAGTGTAGCATTTTAATTGTAAAATGCGGACACACTGGTTACATGATGGAAGTGCGAAATGCATACTAGAATATTGTGCTCTGTTTAATCTTGTTAGCTTTACATTGTCAGCTGTGTGTTTCAAGTATTTTGCTGTACCATAATGTATGTTAGATTTCAGTTGGAATTTGTTAGCATCTTGGTTTTGTACGAATATAATGTATGGTTGGTATGTTTGGTTTCAGGAGTAGTAATATGCTGGCAACTTTGTTTTGCAGGAACATAATGTGTGTTAGGTGTGTGTTCAGTTCCATAATACTAGTTTATTGTTAGGAATGGTGTAAAATGTGTGTATGAACATAATGTATTCATTTGTAAAATGTGGACCCTGGTTGTGAAATGTATGCTTACTATATTGTGCCGTGTTGCATCTCGTTAGCTTCACATTGTCAGCTGCATGTTTCGAGTATTTCAGCAGTATGTAATTCGTTAATATCTTGGTCTTGCATGGAACATAATGCATGTTGGCAATTGTTGGTTTTTGTAGTAATTTTTAGCAACCTGATTATCAGTAATATGTTGTCATCTTGTTTGATGGTATAATTTATTTTCAATGCGTATACCTGAGCATCTACCATGTTCGATGCCCTGAGATATAATTTTAAAAGGCCGATGGGATTCTAATGTGTACCATGACCCTAAGAGAAGTCCGAGAATGAGTTAAATCTGTAAATGTACTAATGTAATGTGGTTTTTTCCGTTACATTCAACTGGGAGACAACATTGTTTATTATGTCTTCCTGATAACATCTGACATTTGAACACACTTCAACTTTCTTATCTATATATGTTTGCACTGCAAAACCTTTACGTATTTACCTCACGTGATACAAAATTACAACAAAACTTGTGCTCATAAATTTACTTGGATACAAGATGCTAGGAGAGGCATATCTGCACTAGAAGCAATATCAACTCTACGCTGCAACTTCATGATCTCCCAACGCTATGCTTTGCCACAGCTACAAAACATCTCAGTGCTTGTGACTTCAAACTGAACTAGTTCTTCTAAGTTGGTACCTTGGTTTAGAAAGATCTGTAGATGGCATCTGATCGAACTCCTGTAATAAATGGAATAATCAACAGAGAAAGAAACACGATTGGCTGGTTGTACTAAGCTGTGTGAGTAGCAGCATATCAAAACTCAAGGCATGTTGTGAAAAATATAATGAAGTTTCCTAAGCTAGCCTGGCAGAAAAACTACATGTACTCTCTAAATCCCACATAATTGACTCTCAGAGGGCAATGAGACAAAACAAACAAGTAATCCTGGTTTTGAGATCCATCTACCAGGTGAAAGTTCAAAGATCACCTCAAGCATATGACTATCATTACCAAAACTACAGCACTGTGACACATAACTTGTAGGATTCTAATAAACTCGAAGAAAAACATTCAACAGCTAGGAGGGGTGACATTGCTTTCAGACTACATGCGCTCGGTGAATCTTACACTTGAGACAATCAACCTTCCCTTCAATGTCTTGCACTGATGTAAAATATAGCATCACACAACAAAATGCTCAGTTGCTGCTAACCAGCCTTTTTAACATGTGTGGTCAGGCATATTGCAGCTAAAAGAAAACAAAGGAACTAGACCTCCAACTAGGAACAGGGAGTGCACTTCTTCGTGAAGAAAAAAAAATACAATAGTCAGAAAGGTTGTGTTAGTAACAAAGAGGCCGGAACATATACTTTCAAATGCAGTACCGCTCCTGCCGAATTCAGACCAGCCCAGTAAGTCTAGCTAGTTTGGCTTTTCTTGTGCTGTAAAGGGATCATTCTTTGGTTTGTGCCTTAGTGTTAATTTTATAGGACAAAAAGTACTTCTTAGATCAGCAGCTGAGCATTACGTGAGCATTTTTAATCGAATATTCCACCAGAAAGCAACGTGACATTTTATTAATTCTGGATCGGAGTTACATGTTTCCCATATCAAGACACTGAAATCTCCACTAACCATCATCCATGACCTTGCATGATATGAGATATAGAGTTGGTCTGATGATTTTAACGGCATGGGCAGCATGTCATATGCAAACATTTGTGGGAGACATTATGATGGAGACCTCAGCACAACTAATAGGAACTGAGCCACGTAGGGCATCATCTACCCTTATTAGAGGTAATGCAAAAGAATTACGCACAAAATGGTTAAGTCAAACGATATTCATAGTACTTACATTTGGTAATGGTTAGAGAACTCATGGTGGAAAAAATGTTCAATGTGTGATTACAACAAGTGTGGTCGCAGAAAAACAACAAGGATATATCTAAACTGTTGGAAAAAAATGTTTTATGACTTAAGAGGCCATCCACAGCGACAGGCGGCGACACCATTTCATTCTTCTGAAGTTGAATTTACACTGCGTGAATGGTGCAAAGGTAAAAAAACAGGCATGTGATGTTTTACCGGAACTAACAAGACATAAGTGCAGCAGTTATAGAATATAGATGTGTAAAAGAAATCAATAGAGTGAGTAATGTCCTCTTCAATTTTCGTATCAGAGAGAGAGTGTGTTTCTTATTTGCATGGGTATCAAAGATAGTGCGCCTTAAGTATCACCGCTTCTCTGCATGTTTAGTAGTTTATTCATCTTATTCAACCCTCAGATTACTAAAATGCCAATCTTTTATGTTCCAAAATCAAGCATTTAGCAAGTAATACTTACTGCGATGAAGCAATAGACATCACCACACCACAACCTAGGGTCGTTTTCTCGATTAATTCCAGAAGGAACTCATATATCAGCTCCATTAACATCACATGTGAGCTAGAACCTCCTACGCTACCAAACATGATCAGACTTACATATAATAACCTGAAAAATGAGATTGGAGCAACACATGATGAAATCACTTACATTCTCTTTTCGAAGCTTTAGGTTTTCCTCTTCGAGATGTGAGACCTTGGTCACCAACTCACTGTGGTAAGCCTGCGTGCAATATCACACTGTAATTATAATACAGACAGGTGTAAACGTAAAAGAGAGGTGTAAATAAAAACAAAAAATGGAACAGTACAATTTTATGACTCACCTGCTTTCTTGCTCGTGATCTAGCAGCAGACTCCCGATTCTTAATTTTTCGTCTCAACCTCCTTTCAGTGGCCTTGTCAACATCCCCATAATTCCTTATCCTGCCAGGAGTTGGGATATCCGACGTGCCATCACCTGAGGGAGAAGGAGACAACTCCATTTGATGTGAAAAAGTCTGAGAATTCAACGCAGTATCCAGCGACATGGCATGTCCAAGAGAAGCTTCTGCCACATGCATACCAGCTTCCACAAGAAAATCCTCCAGAGTTGTCTCTCCAAGAGTCGGCTGCCTTCCCTTTACATCCCTCACTTGCTCGAGATCCCTCCACACTTCATCCACCGTCCTCCCCCTAAACGCTTTCACCAACGAAAGACTCGCCTGGCGCTGGAGCGTGGCAGCAGGGGTATCGTTACTAGGGCCGGCCCCAGAACAATTTCTGGCCTCGGCCAGTAAAACATTATCCAGTAATTCATCAAGGTTCATACTACCTAAGGGTTTCCCCAAATCACCTAGCTGGTTTTTCACTTGATCAAGAGTGAGACCAAACCATGAGTTTTTCCTTGTCACTACATGAGAACTCTTTCCACTGCCACCCACATGAGAGTCCATAGTCTGAAAGCCCATCCAACGCCTCTACTCAAAGTCTAAAACAAACGCTACACACCAACAATCAGCTAACTTTCAAGAAATCCCAAATTACATGCCTAACACCATAAATATAAATCAATATTCAATTTTTAACAGCTAGAAAGAGAACATTGATCACAAGAACATCAATCAAAGCATAAACCTCTCTAGCAGTGCTCAAGGGACATCATTATACAATAAGAAACTTACTAAAATCACTGAGCAAAGACTATACAGCAGATGAAATATTCAAGATCCTAATTTACAATCAGCTAACTTTCAAGAAATCACAATTGACATGCCTAGCATCATAAATATAAATCAAGATTCAATTTTTAACAGCTAGATAGAGAACATGGATCACAAGAACAACAAAAGCATAAACCTCTTCTACAGTGGTCAAAGAACAGATAAAATAAAGGAAAGGGACATCATTCTAAAATAAGAAACTTACTAAATTCATTGAGCAAGGACTAGACAACAGATGGACATTCAAGATTCTGTTTGGGGAAATGGATTATTATGCTCTACTATTAATTACTACCTGGCAGAAGAAGAGGATCGGATGGTTCTCAGCTTGACAAGAGGAGAAACGGATTAATTGTAT
Source organism: Plantago major (assembly GCA_026545765.1). NCBI lineage: Eukaryota > Viridiplantae > Streptophyta > Magnoliopsida > Lamiales > Plantaginaceae > Plantago > Plantago major. Next base: position 101,500,483 of record CM048841.1, on the reverse strand, counting down.
TCCAGTCCAGTTTGGGGACTTTTATTTGCTTGGGCCAATGGGTTTTTTCACACATCCAAGCCCAATACATGTTTCTCAATGTTAGCCTGTGTTTTGAAACTCGGACCCGGACGTTGACCCGGCCTACCTATTGTAGGAGGTTCAATCGGGTTAACTCGGGTCAACCTATAAAAAATATTTTTAAAAATAAAACATAATGTATGCCTTAAAAATTCAATATATACATTTTTTACCTAAAAAAAAGATAGAAAACATTGCATAAAAGACATATGCCTCAATTCCAAACACAAAGTCACCATAGCTCCATAACATTGAGTTCAAAATAACAAATAACATTAAAGCACGGGAGAAGAATGAGCCGCAAAAAAGGAAAAGGAAGAAGACTGAAAAGGAAAAGGAACTGAGCGATTAGGGCTTTTGTTTGTGACTGCGTGTTGTTCTGGGTTGGAATATCCATCCGGAATTCCCCTAATCACCTGTTTTTCCCTTTAGCCTCCGCAATTTTTTGTCCTGTTCAGTCGTAGGCATTATGTGACAGTATATGAAAGGAACATATGATCTCATGTTTTATGAAATCTGCAGCGACTTTTGGAGGTGATGCCGGTCCTGGCGACCGGTTTTCCTTTGAGATCAACAAAAGGCAAAAGTGTTCGCTACATTGCGAGGCTGATTTCCAGAACATGATATTGGTTTGCAGAGCACTGAAACGGAAGATGGTTTATATTGGTGTTAAAGCTCCGGATATCATTATCGAAAGGCCGACACACGATACCACCATACCTATATACTTCCCTGCTTCTAAAAACCCTACACCCGCAACGAGTAAAGCAGCCTCCGCCACCCCTGCCGGCCAAGCAAATGTCAGCCTCGACCAATCACCCCGAGCATCACCAACCAGCATTCGAACTCCTAGCCCAACCAGCCAAACACATACATCTGATGTTTTTGTGGAACGGGTGACTGATTCTGTCAGCCGGGAATCCCAAACGCAAGCAAATGTACGACAAACCATGCCTGAACATGTGTGGGAAGAACCAATATTCCCGAGCAAACGAATAAAAACTGTTGCGGCTCAGGCGAAGGCTGATCGAATCAGTAGGCAACTAAGAGGTGAGTTCTACGAAGGCGCGACGACAACCACACCAATTTACCCCCTGAACCCGCAGATAGAGGCCCCCATGCTCAGGTCAGCTAACTGGATTAATTACATACAGGGTGTTGGTCAAGAATTCGTCTGTGGGGTGTCGGAATTTAGAATGAAGCTGGTGAAGTTTTCTGCGAAAAGGGGATTCTTGTTTGACTATACTAGGAACGACGCTAAGTATGTAACAGCCAGATGCAAGAAACGCGCTGAGACCGGTTGTACTTGGTGTGTCAGAGGTTCCGTTTCATCCATAACGGGACGTTCTGGACCCGGGAGGTGCAGTTAGTCCATAGCTGCTCAATGGCACTTATCCGTAACGAAACAAAAAGAATGGGCCAGCAACTACTTGGGGGAATTATCCTTGAAACCATCAGGGTTACACCGACAATACCATCAATCGACATCCAGTTCGACCTGAAACACAACTGGGGGTTCAGCATCAAGTACGAGAAGGTATGGAGGGGCGTGGAGGTTGCCCGGGCCAAATTGTTTGGTAGTTACAATGACTCATTCGACGAACTAAGATGGTACTCAGATGCCCTATTGAAAACCAATCCTGGCAGCATCACCGCCCTCGAGACAGAGCCAACCGAAAACAGATTCAAGAGAATGTTCATTGCATTTAATGCAAGTATCGAGGGTTTTAAAACCTGCCGCCCAATGCTCTTTGTGGACGGGACCTTTATGAAGTCAAGGTATAAGGGTTCAGCAAATGTTATGAAGTAGTAGCAAGTTTTACCTAGGTTTTATGAAGTTCTTTGGTCATTTTGATAAAGTTTCTTGCTTGCCTGATTAGCAATGTTTCTTGTAATGAAAATGCTTGATCAGTTTTGTCTATCAATATGAATTATTGTAATGAAAATGCTTGATAAGTTTTGTCATGATTTTTGCCTAACTTTCTGAATGATGATAGAATTTTGCTCATTAAACTGTATAGTAGCAAGTTTTACCTAAGTTTCAAGATGTTTCTTGCTCATTTTGATAAAGTTGCCTGGCCGGAGAGGTTTTATGAAGTTTCTGAAGCCTGCTAATTTTCGCCAGCTCGTTTTGGCATGCTCCCCTGCTGCCTGTTTTTTGTGCAAAAATAATTTCTGAAGCCCCCTGTTTTACAATCCATCAAAAATCAAACTTCCCTATTTTTTTTTGTTGTCATGTACTAAGAATAACCTAGTGACCTGATTCATTCATATTGCAATGACAGATCATCCCCCCTTTGTATGGCGCCACATGAACCCGGTACCCGGATCAGTCACACTCATCACATCGGACCGGCTAATCTGGGATGTCGAAGTAGCTAGGTTGGACGAAGGTGTTGTTTTCACGGGTATGTGGGGGGAGTTTCTCGACTACTACTCAATCCACCCAAAGGATGACATCATTTTCACATACGACTGCAACAATAGGTTCACCGTCACCATTTTCGAGGACTCAACTGGATGTGAACGAGACGTTGAGTACTGTGATCCTTATTCCACACCTGAAACATCCCCCATTAAGGAAACCGTACAGCCTATGAAAGCAGGTATGTATCTCATCCAGCCGATTCAGTTCATGGAGTGATCTAATCGTATTTCGTTGGCTAAGAGTGATCTACTTCTTCATTGCAGCGGGCAAGAGGAAGAAGGTTTACTCAAATAGCAGTTAAGAGATCGATGAATGGCTCAAATCTGATTCCGACTCTGAAACAAGTAAGCCTAACCCTACGAGTAGCCTATGAAATTTTCCTGATGTGAACTCATACATGTCTGCATTTAAACAGGCGACGAAACAAGTGAGGGCTCTCTGAACGCTGGGGCCTGGGGGATGCAGCCCAATAAAACCAGGTTGCCACTCCAACTTACTTACACGGATTCCCAGTGTCAGCTAATGTCATTAAACACCTTAATCAGCATAACGGACAATGTTCATCTCCACGTATGCAGGGTATTATGAAGGTTCCACATCCAGGCGTTGCAAATTAGAAAACCGGACATTTGAGCTCACTTCCAAACACTGCTTCATCACTATGCGTCCCTCCTATCTCAGCAGGTCGTACAAACTGGTAAGCAGATGTTGGAAATTAAACACTTTATTGTTGTGATTTGTTGTACTCTTAGTGATTTATTACTTCAATATTCAAGATATGTTGTTTCACTTTGTGAATTGAATGCTAAGCTCCTTCAATCGGTGAACCTACCCCACAATGGTTTTGCCAGTTTCGATGAGTTATACCGGTTTTCAACAAAAAAAATCGGGGGTGTACATTTTCCTGTTGCAGTCTAGTTTTTCTTGTCAATATGAACAACTAATGCTCACTCATTCAATAGACACTCCCACCTGCTTTTGGCAATGCGAATGTGGCCGAGGGGACAAACAGAATCAAACTACGGCTTGTTGGCGACGAAGGATGGTGGTTAGTTAGTGTGAGCAGGCACGGATAAAAAACGAAGATATGTGAAGGCTGGAAGGAATTCGCAAAAGGCAACAGACTGGAAGTCACTTCCTGCATTGCCATCGCAGTCTCGGATGATAGCGACATGTGGGATGTGCAGATCAACAGGGCTGGGCGCCTTAGGATATGAACCTCAAGCCTTGGCAGGAATGGTTCTTATATCCGAATTTAGTCTGAATTATCTGAAATCTTTTGTATAACTGTTAAAGTTATTCTCAACATCTTATGTAAATTGGAATGTGTGTAATTTATCTCTTAGTTTTATCTATTTCTTAGTTTAAACCTGGAGTTAGTTCCTACGAAAAACGCAACTAATAGAAAGGAAACATAAACAAACTAATAGAAAGGAGAAAAACTATGTCGGGGCGAATTAGGAATCTAATCGCAGGAAAACGGCGAAAAGAAGAAACTGACGGCGCCAATTCGGAAACTACCGTCGTCAGCAATCAAAACTGGCATCGCCAGTAACAAAACAGTTAGTTACTGGCGTACGCCAGTTATCAAACTGGCGTCGCCAGTTCTTCGAAAATGATTGTTTTGCCCAAATCTTGGTATTTTGGGATCCGATATTCAATCAAACAAAAGACTTTTCCAAACACTTACTACATTAACTACACCAGTACAGCAATTAAGGCAATTAGTAGCAACAAACAAAGAAACATATTCATGAAGACAAGGCGCCATATCATAACTCTTAGTGTATTAACTGTATCGTCCCTTACGAACCCACAACCACGAGTTGCACCTAAGAACAACGTAGTCTGCCTCACGATGCTTCTTCCAACAGGAAGGCACCATCCAGCGAACTGTCCGCACCCGCCACAACTGTAGTACAGTTTCCCCGGATTCTTAGTTGTGCTGCTTATTTTAGTCAAAACGCCATGTCCGCACTGAACTCGCGCACATACAGATCCTTTGTACAGCAACTGTGAGGGGCTGTGTGCAGATATGTCCGGCTGATAATGCAATTCCACCTTTGCAAGGACTTCATCGGGACGAAGTGGAACTAGCCACCCACGAAATTCGCGGCAGCTCGGACAGACATAACAGAGTTTTCCCCGGTTCCCAGGAGCATCCGAGATATGTACCTCTGCCTTCGACCGAAGAGGATGTACACACATACACCAGATGCGAGGATAAGTGAATCCACAAGGGCTGTCACACGACCGCCTCTGATTCACACTCGAGGACGACATAGGTAGTCCACAACGTATAAGCTTGGAATAATAGAAATGATTAGGAGATAAAATCAACAGGCATTTAAAGGATGTTGAAAGAGCCGTTGAAGGCAGCATGTTCAATCTGCACAACGGCTACAAGAATGTCAAGCCTGAAAAGAAACGGCCATTTGTGCCTTTTCCAACTGTTGACTGACACCAATGTGTACAAATAAAGCAACGGCTATGTTTATTTTGGCTATTAGTTTTATGGAAAGAAAAAAAGTTTCGATGATGAATTCATGCTAAACCATAGATTAAGTTCTAACTTGAAATAATTAGATGCATAACCTGTAGGAAGTTCAGTCAGCACGCAACATAAACACATTTTTTCAATACCATTTTACTTAGGTAACAATCACAACACAACACTAACCTAAGTCTAAGTTCACATTGACTGCTCGAACTACACAATGCAAAGCTAGTTATCCAACAAAAACCAGTTCAATACCGCTGACAAAATACATATATTGTAAACTTTTTGATGCACAAAACAACGGACACCGAATTAATACCCTACTTTCAACGAGCAAGGGCCTTATGTATGGCTTCATGGAGCAGTGACGCAATTCGAGCCCTGTACTCGCCGGCAACATCGACAGACCACTCTTCATTCTCAATCTCCTCGGCTGACATGAGTCGCTCAACCATGTAGCAAGTTATTGGCCCAGAATCTGAAGAACCTGCAGCCTGTCTGGGAGAATCCACAATGCGACTTCTCACAGATGCACGTGTCCTCAGGGCAATTCCAATACGATCACAATGAAGCTTTAACTTGTCCTCTATGTAGTCAATCTACAAGATGAACTACCCGTCACATACACAAATCAAAACGCCAATAACAATCTGGAATGCGCGATCAAGAACGGCAACACTTACCAGCAAATTGGATGCAAGATAGTGATGATCCTTTCCTGTTTGAGGGACATAGGGGTTGTAGAAAGTCCATTGATTCGCCCTAACCGAGTAGTGCAGTAAGGTCCAGTGTCCGCCTTGAGGCGAATGGGAACAGCCTGAGCAGGTTGTCATGAATGGAATGATCCAGTTCCCGTACCTCATATCATCTGCCATTTTCTCATCAATGTAGCAAAAGGCTGCATCCTTGTACACACCCTCATCCAACTTGGCAAATGTATTCTTGTAAGTCGCCAATTAATCTATTCAAAATCAAAATAAAAAATGAAACACAGATGAAATAATCATATTTTAACTCCTCAAGATTAAAAAAAGAATCCCTACCCAAACGAAACTCTTAAACACAAATGGTTTGTTGTCATAGCTAGAGCGAGTACCCTTCGTCCTCTCACCGTGAACTATGGTAGAGAGATACAGAACCCAACTGTCAATTACCTGCAACCAAACAAGGATGATTTATGACTGATAACAAAGCAAGAGAGCCAGGCTAGCTCAGGGCACGACTGCATGTTGATTCCAGTCCATACCGAACTATTGAAGGGCTTGTCATTTATTATCACATCGAAATCCATCACACTCAAGGATGCAGTGAGTGTAGAGGTGGCAACCTCAAGCAAGCAACTTCTTGCTGTGTTCAAGAAACATGGGGATTACAAAGAGCAGGCCAATAATACGACGAGTTCAATAAAACATCCACACAATGATTAAGTCATGAACATGGTAATCCACATAATATATCAAGTCCATAAATTATTTAAACTTCCATTCTATAAATAGGCCAATAAATATACTGACTTTAGTCTTAATTAAACTTACACCCAATGAATATGCCAGCATCAGGGAAAATCATATTACCTCCCATTGACGTACTTGAACTTGTGAGTTATCCAGCTCGCAACAGAGGCAGCCAAATACTTAGGTGTGACTTTGGTCCAGTCGACTGAGAAGTACTCCTTATGTTTCTTCCCACCAAACGAACTCTCGTTAAGATTAATAGCAAGGTGCTTATCCAGCAGATTCTGCGCAGCCATCTCCTTCCTACGTGCGATCTTGTTGCCCTCATTGATCGGCGAATCGCTGTTTATCACAACAGTCATTGATCCACCAACTCCACCAACCAAGATGGGCTTTTGCTCTGGTGTGCTATCAAACGCAGGAACTCGGGCCTCGGATGGAGGCGAGCAATATGTCAATCTTTGTGGCCCCACCGCTGTTGCCCGGTTGCAAGGGTAAAGTGGCGGTCGCCCGGGTGATGGTTGACTGCTTGTTGAGGTTGCTACTGCATTGATGAGGGTGACGGATCGAACTGTACTGTTAGCAATAGGAGTCGTGAAAGACACAAGTGCATGGCTTTGTTCGCCCCCCCCCCCCCCCCCCCCCCCACTCTTGTAGGGGTTGAGTCATACCGAACCAAGGGCTGGGGACTATAGGCTGTCACGGCACCCGCCTCGGCCAGATCCAATCCCTCGTTCCACAAGTTTAACTCTTGCTGCAGACTTTCCTTCTCAGACACTATACTACTAATTTTCTCTTCGATCGACTTCTCAACCTCTTTGGCACTCACAAGCTCGCTTGTCAGCTGGGCCGATTTTCGTTTCTCCTGATCAAGCCTAACTTGCAGATCCAAACGTGCTGCCTCAATTCGCTCAACCTCAGCCCGAGTGGCAGCTAGTTTTTCATCAACCTGACTCCTGTAACTTTATGCCTCATCCAACCTTATCGTTAGTTGCCTGATCCTCACGGCAGACGGTGGATTAGCCTCACTCTCGGCCCTTGCACCTACAAGCGGATACAAGCCAACCGTGAGCCAAAAAGCTTGTTGCAATGCCCGGATCGTGCTTACAGTGTCCTCCAACTGTTCCCTCAACTCATCAATCTCCTTGTTCTTTTGGCTATCGTGATCCTCAAAGTCACGCTGACCCTCAATACCTTCTCCCGCGGATACATCATGTGGATTCACTAACTTTAACTGCAACAGCTCAGATTCCAACGCCTTAATCTCCAGTTCCTTTTCGTCCAGCAATGCAGCTTTCCTACTGAGCTCAACCACTTCACCCTCAAGCCTTTTCAACTGGATCTTCTGGTCTGCTGCCACCCTAGCCAACTTCTCCATGGTGGCACGATCAATCTCAACACGCTCAACCGCTGCCTCCAGCTGCCCAATCCTCCAATCTTTAGACTTTACATCACCTACCATCCGGCGCAACTCCATCGACTCCCCCACCAATTTTAGGTTCTCCTCCTCGAGCATTTTTATCCGTCGCTCCTTCTCAGCACATATGTAATTCAGTTTCTCCTTCCCTGAGTCATAAGGCGTCATAACGGATGGACTACTCAGAAGTTCATCGGCATCATCTAGAGTTTCTTCTGGTGGAGCCTGTGCACAAATTATCTCAAACCCTATATCCCCCGGAAACATCAATGCCAGTAAGGTCAACCCCATCGGGAGAGGCTGGGTCTGGCGAAAGTAGATTTTCTGCACTCACGGACAAGACTACATCCCCCGCATCACAAGCAGTGCTAGAGACCTTCACCCCTACGCACCCAAACAGGAGATTTCTTTCATCATCCAGAATCGGTAACCCCCGAAGCACACCCTGAAAATGAAGCTGTTAACTACCTAGATATGAACATAGAAGAAAATCACATTACCCAACAGAATATACCAGTGCGGCCAAGTGTAAAATGAAATCACAATACCCAGACAAAATCACACTTTCCAATATAAGCATCAGATAGGACAACTACCCTGAACAGTTTCAAAGCACAAACATAGACAATGAAACATCAAGGCGTTTTGGGGGGGGGGGGGGGGGGGGGCAAACATAAGTTCAATTTTAAGGAGGAATACCTCTTTGATGGCCAGGTTATCCCAGTCCACTCCAACGTGGTCAGACAGAAGGCGTATGTCCCATTTCCTGAAACGTGGAAACTGATCTCGGGAACCTACCGGCGAGAGGAGGGAAGTCACCTCGCAAAGCCAAAACTGCATTCACATCAACAGCCCATAGTTAGTGCAAAAAACATTGGAACATCCGACGAATTAAATTCCGAGCTAACAGGAAGCAATATACCGGCAAGAATACAGAGCAGCCAGGAATCTTCAGGGTCATAGCCTTACGCATAGGTTCCAACAAACCCTCCAATAGATAACCACACCAGTCATACTCGCATATTTGATCAAGGTTCTCCACGTATCGTAGTAACTTCCATCCAACCGAAGAGTTGCTGTTAGGCATAAACAACACCGAGAGCAGCAGAATATGAACAAGTCTTGCCACATCTCCGGCTACATTTTCGTCATTCTCATCTTCCGCCATCTTCTCGTACAGGACACTCAATATCATGCTCTTGTTTAGCAAGTATGATTTCGTAGTTCTATCAGGCCAATAACGGTAAAGGAAATCAGACTTCCCAACCTGATCAGGCACAATTTGGATTGCCTTGTCACCACCCCTCACACCAAACATAAACGCAACATCCTCCTTAGTGGGACAAACAATATGGCCGCCGATGTCAAAACCAGTGGCCGTCTTACTCTTCCGACAAGCTGCCCGTTCCATCAGTGCTGCAATCATCGCGTCAGGTTTCTTGTACCGATTGAATTCAGCAATATCCATCTCAATGGCAGCAGCAACAAAAAACCAGAAAGGTGTACGGCGTATAACTGCCAGGTGTCCCTCCCGCAGTTCAAGCGCCCTTATTTCTGACAGAGCAGTCTGGATATTGCTTCGGTAGTGTGGGTGCCCCCGTTCTATTTTAATGGCCAAGTTAGTGGAATAAGATAAAAAAAACTGTTGCAATAGCCATTCCAGTGGAATAAAACCATACCCTTCTTCCATTTACTAGAAGCCCCTGCCCCTGCACCACACAATGCGAAAAAAACATTACACCAAAACAATCTACAACAGAATTACAAGAAAACTATGCCCAATCTGCTCCATCCTTATCTTCTGTGTTCTCAGGAGTTCTACGTCTCTTTGGCCTCCTCCAGCCGCCCAGTTGGTCCATGCCTGCATTTAAGAAAGAGCCCCACAATGGATCAAAAAGTTTCAGTCATTGGTAGAACGCCCAATTTCTTCCACATAATTTCACAAGGAAGAAAATGTACAACAGACAGACCTCCAAATCCAATAAACTCCACGGAACTGTCAACATCCCCTCGTTTTCGAGATCGGAGAACCTTTGGAGATCCACCTACATATTCAGATAGAAACTTAACTGCATTAACATACAACAACGTTTTCATTATGGACAGTTTCAAAAAGATATATGCATACAATTCCGTACCGGTATCTGGTTAACCTTCATCACTATGTTCCGGAGATGCTTCAACATCTGCACAACAACAATGAACATGAGACACCGATGCAAGACGAATTATTGATATGATAACTGGTTCAGTTTACATGTGTCGTTATATGCAAGTTGGCCTACCCGATTCAACAACGTTAACGGCTCTGGTCTGCCTAATCTTCCTCCTTATCCTAAGAGCAGGGGTATCTGCCATTACTGCAAAACATGTTGTAAGTTCCAAATGTGTGATGTGCAGAAAGTATCATCTGCAACAGTCTACATCTACACATTATACTACCCGATAAGGATCGTGTGGATGACCGAGATCGCGTCCTCTTACCCGTCGATTTACAGCCTGCAAATAACAAACCAGTGGACAGTGACAGTTAACTACACTGGATATTGGGCAGAGCCCCAAAGTGTATGCAAATCTTAGTCGAGCTGACCTTGAAAGTAGAACTAAAAAAAAAAATCCAAATCAAAAGGCACCTGGGACTTGTTAAAAAACCGACACGATCACTGACCTAAAGTAGGAAACAATATCAAAACAACAACACGTACCCACGTTTCATACATGCATGACGAACAAGGGCAGTCCACAAGATTCCGAAACAGATAGAACTTCATACAAAGGTTGATAGAACTTCACCTAATACAAATGGGTCGAGCTCTACACGGGATCGGATTGTTCCCGAAGTATCAATTTGTGGACAATTCTAATTGGAGCAGGGCTTTCACAGCACAAACGCCAAACATTGCGAGTCACAGGGCATACGAGGTTTTTAAATTAGAGAAAATAGGGGAGGGGAAAACAACAACTATCCAGTTTTAAAAAGTGAAACAAATTCAAAGCAACCATACGTAGCCATGTTGACAATAATCAATAAGAACAGGACCAACACACAATCACAAACAAATACCATACCCAATGTGACGTAATCGGCCAATTTCATGTAACCGTTGCTACAAGTTGAAATTTCAAAAATAGGAACGAAATATGCGCACCTAAACCAGTTGGTTCGAGCTCTACAATGGGGACCTTCAATTTACCACGCCCAGCTGTGCACTGCTTCACTGAGATTCCGATAAGCTAGTTAGTTCCGGCCAGACAAACGGATTCGGCTTGATTAAGCAATAAAGAAAATGGAAAAACAATTGCAATATCACGTGTCATCACCTGAAAACAAATCTGGCTTCTCTAGAACGAGTCGTGGACTCCTCCGAGCGCACCGGTGGCTCAACGGGGTGTGATCGTCGTCGGAATTGCATGTGCCGGATTTTTTTGGAGTCTCTTCCATCGCAAACCCTTTCTTTTTCCTTCCCAATGAAGCTTCACACAAATGATAACATAGTCAACTACAAGTACAGTTTTGTGGGGCTAGACACTGTTGCAAATTGGCAAATTGAAGCCATCTGCAGATTCACGTGGAGCTAGCATGTACTGTGTGCAGGCCTAAAAAAGGCTATATTTCATAGGTTTTGTATGTGGATGCGAGGTGGTAAAAAAGGCCCTTGCCAAAACAAATTTTTTACCACACTACGTACTGGGGAGGTAGTTCCCCGGGAGAAACAGGGGAAAATCCCGTTACTTTGGTCTCCACGTTTCTTTGGGTACCACGTGTACATCGAGTTTTCCAGGTAAAGTTGTCGGAAATGTTATGTGAGTGAATTATTGGTGTCTAAATTCTAAACACTTTATATAAAAAAAAATTCCTAAGTTATACCATGGTAAAAAATTTGACCGAAACATTTTTGTTTTCCGAAAATGGAAAACCAAAAAAAAATTTCATAAGCTTACTTTTAACTTTTTAATTATTTTTATACAATATACTAGTATAATTTATAATGTATTGCTACAAATTTATCAACGCACAGTACACTCAAGGGAAGTGATAAATATAAATTGAAGTATGAGTGTTTGTAGTTTGTAGATTCTCTTGAATTAAGTGGAATATTTTCGAGATTCAACAATCAATCTCTTCGACAATCACAAACAACGATCAAAACAAATGAAAACGACAATCTCACAATCGAAACAATCACACGAATCAACACGAGAGAATTTACGTGGTTCAGCTCAATGAGAGCCTACGTCCACGGGAAAACAATCAACAAACTTTATTGCCACCAATCGAGTACAGATACGAGCTACAATCGAGACGATCAAGCTCAACAAGTACACAGTAACCTATCTTCTACCTTGATCGAAATTACGAAGAAAACAGTTACAATTGATCTAAATTGAGAGTGGAATAAAGATGTTCTATCTCTCTAAGATGAATGGAATGAGCTATATATATCTGACATAGAAATCGCGTGAACAATTGCTTGGATTTTACGCCAACTCCAGCTGTGCTCTGTTTCTATGTTTTGACAGCAACATCAAACAGCTTCTAACTGCCAGTTTGATCTCAGCCGTTGCTTGCTTCCAGATTTGATGTCATCCGTCCATTCACTTTGAGCTATAAACTCAACAAATATGAATAAGTTGGCCCGACCCTACTTAATCAACCTCTTATCCAAAAAAGTTGAGTGTGAGAACTAATATGAAACAACAAAAGAACAAGAAGGTAGAAATATACTGAAACTGGTTTCTGAAGTGTGTTTATTTCATTCAGAATACACCCTTTTATAGGCAAATTTCACCCGACATCTTATGCACATTTCTATCTAAATTCAACCCTCATTCAATACATATTCTATGCTAATACTGTGATGGCTATAATTTTTCTTCTCTTCTGACATGCCTTTGACATATGGGCATTCACTTATGTATGTTTCACAACACTCCCCCTTGAATGTCCATCATGAAACTAGATTTGGATATATGCATAGTAATGCTGCCTCGTTAAAAACCTTGCTAAAGAAAAACCCAGTGGGAAAAAACCTTAGCGAAGGAAAATAGTACAACGCGTATTCCACTCCCCCGGGTTACATTACTTTACCTCCCTCAGATGTCGCATGCCGATTGCGTGCCTTAGTTTCTCGAATGTCGAAGTAGGAAGAGATTTGGTGAATAAGTCTGCCAAATTTTCACTTGAGCGGATTTGTTGCACATAAATCTGATTACTCTGTTGAAGTTCATGAGTGCAGAAGAATTTGGGTACGATATGTTTTGTCTTGTCACCTTTGATGAAACCTTCCTTTAACTGAGCAACGCAAGCTGCATTATCTTCGTGGATTATAGTCAGAGAGTTTTCCAATGTAGGGAGTCCGCACATTTGTCGAATGTGACGAGTGATGGATCTCAACCAAATGCATTCACGACTTGCTTCATGGATTGCTAGGAGTTCTGCATGATTAGAAGAAGTAGCAACCATCGTTTGTTTTACAGACCGCCAAGAAATAGTCGTACCTCAACAGGTGAACACATAACCTGTTTGAGATCGACCATTATGTGGGTCAGACAAATATCATGCATCTGCATAACCAGTTAATCCCGAGGTAGAGGAGTCGGGATAATACAACCCCATTTCTTTTGTTCCTTGAAGGTATCGCAAGAGGTGTTTTATCCCGTTCCAATGCCTTTGAGTTAGAGAAGAACTGTATCTTGCTAATAAATTTACAGCAAATGCTATATCTGGTCTTGTATTTGTAGCAAGATACATCAGTGCACCAATTGCGCTTAGATATGGCATTTGGGGGCCTAGAAGTTCTTCATCATCGTCACAAGGTCGGAATGGATCGTTCTCGACATTCAGTGATCGTACAACCATTGGTGTACTCAACGTATGTGCATTTCCCATATTGAATCTTTCCAACACTTTTGTTCTGTATGTGGATTGATGCAGAAAAACACAGCCCTTTAAATGCTCAATCTGAAGACCTAAAACAAATTTTGTTTTCCCAAGGTCTTTCATTTCAAATTCATTTTTCAATAGGCACACGGCTTTTGATAACTCTCCTGGAGTTCCAATAATATTCAAGTCGTCTACATATACAACGATCGTGACGAACTCAGATTCAGATCTTTTGATAAACACACATGGACATATGGGATCATTTTTGTAACCTTCTTTGATAAAAAATGTACTCAAACGATTGTACCACATTTGACCGGATTGTTTCAATCCGTATAAAGACTTGTTCGGTTTTATTGAGTACATTTCTCGAGATCCATTATGTGTTTCAGGTATCTTAAATCCATCTGGAATTCTCATGTAAATTTCCTTTTCCAATGAGCCATACAAATAGGCAGTGACCACATCACTAGACGCATTACTTTTCCTGTACAACCAAGCTTATCAAATAGCGAAAAATGATTGCATTTACCATTGGCGAATATGTTTCTTCATAGTCAATACCAGGTCTTTGGGTAAAACCTTGTGCTACGAGTCTTGCTTTATATCTTACAATCTCATTTTTATCATTCCTCTTTCGCACAAATACCCATTTATTTCCCACTGGTTTTACATCCTTTGGTGCTTGGATCACATGTCCAAATACCTTTCGCTTCGCGAGAGATTCCAACTCTGCGTTTATTGCCTCCTTCCACTTAGGCCAATCCTTTCTTTGCTTACACACATCAACCGAGGTAGGCTCTGAATCTTCATGATTCTTATTTTCTCCCATGATATCAAGAGCTATGTTATAAGCAAATATATCGTTGATGTTGATTTCATTTCGGTTCCATCTTTTTCCAGACAAGACATAATTAATCGATATTTCTTCGTTCTCAGGCGCCTGAGGTTCTTCTTGAACTTGAACCTTATTTATTATGTCAGAGTGCTCTTCTTGAGCTTTTGTGTCCTCTTTTAGGCAACTTTCTGTGATTGCTCCTTTTCTTTTCCGAGGATTTTTATCTTTGGAACCAAGAGGTCTACCACGCTTTTGGCGTGCGTTAGCCTCATTCTCAGTGGAAGATTGTCCGCTAGGGATATCAACTCCTACTGGAGCATTTGCAGCTGGAATATGAGATTTTGTTACTCTTTTAAGGTCAGTAAATGCATCTGGCAGTTGATTTGCAATAGCTTGCAAATGAATTATGTTTTGAACTTGTTGTTCACATTGTTTTGTTCGAGGATCCAAACTTCTCAATGATGTATCTTCCCTTGAGATACTCTTTTCCAGCTGTTTTCTTTCTCCTCCTAATGTTGGGAAATTTCTTTCATCAAAATGATAATCGGCAAATCTGGCCGTAAATTGATCTCCAGTCAATGGTTCCAAATATCTTATGATACTTGGAGAATCGTACCCAACATATATCCCCAATCTCCTTTGGGGTCCCATTTTTGTGCGTTGTGGCGGTGAAATTGGCACATATACCGCACATCCAAATGTTCTTAGATGGAAAATATTTGGTTCCTGACCTCGAACCATTTGATATGGAGATGTTTGATTATAACTTGATGGCCTGATGCGTATAAGCGATGCTGCATGTAATATTGCATGCCCCCATACCGATGTTTGCAACTTTGATTTCATTAACAATGGTCTTGCAATTAATTGCAGACGTTTTATCAAAGATTCGGCGAGGCCATTTTGTGTGTGAACATGCGCAACTGGATGTTCAATATTGATTCCAGTGGACATGCAATAATCATTGAAGGCTTGCGATGTAAATTCACCAGCATTATCAAGACGAATGTTCTTGATTGTATAATATGGAAATTGTGCTCGCAGTCTTATTATTTGTCCCAATAATTTTGCAAATGCCATATTGCGAGTCGAGAATAAACATACATGCGACCATTTAGTCGATGCATCGATTAGGACCATAAAGTACCTAAACGGTCCACATGGTGGATGTATTGGTCCGCATATATCCCCCTGAATTCTTTCCAAGAATACGGGATTTTCAAATTGAACTTTGGTTGGTGATGGCCTAGTAATCAATTTCCCTTGAGAACAAGCCGTGCATGCTAATTCATGCGTTTTTAATATTTTACTTGTTTTCAAAGGATGTCCACATGAATTCTCAATAACTTTACGCATCATTATTGTACCGGGATGGCCCAACCGGTCATGCCAAACATTGAATTCAGTAGTAACCCCTTGGTTTACTACGGCATAAACTTCCGCCTTTCTTATCATTGTATAATATAGGCCGGAACGTAATATGGGTAACTTTTCCAGCATGTTTTTCTTACCCGATTGAGAAGTTGTAACATACATGTATTCTTTTCCCTTCTCATTCATTGTCTCAATGTGATATCCGTTCGATCGAATATCTTTAAAACTCAATAAATTTCTTTGAGACTTTGAGGAATATAATGCTAACTCAATTTTTAACTTTGTTCCTTTCGGCAACAAAATATTGGCTTTTTCGTAGCCTTAAATCATCTTTGATTTTCCGGAGATTGTATACACATCAGCTTCTCCCAATACCAAGTTTGAAAAATATTTTCATTATTCAATATGGTGTGAGTGGTAGCACTATCTGCCAGGCATGTCTCTCCTTTAATGCTTGTAATTGTCATTTCAAATATGTTATTTTTCTATATGCAAGATAAAACATAAGTAAGATTACACATAAAAACTTGATTTATTTAGAAATACGATATATTGCTTACATAAAAGCAATATATCATCTTACATTGATAAGCACACTGAAGTAATGAAAATACATCAAACAAGTATTTTACAAATCAACCACACAACCATAATAAAATAGATGCATCACACCATACAATATTAATCGTTCAATGCATGTTCGAGTTCCATGTGTTTTCTCTGCAATCAGAAACTTTGTTCTGTCATCGAACTCATCATCTGTTTCGACAATATTTGTCTCCACAATGGCTTTTTCCCTGAGGGATGTTTGGTGCCTGTCAACCCTTTGTTGTGAGCTGCGACAAACTTTCGCAAAATGCCCAGCGTCTCCACAACGGTAACAAATGCTGCTCTCGTTATTACCGGTCTCATATTTATAAGTATTTCTGGAATTATTTTGACCACGATAATTGTTTTGATTGTTATCACGGTAACGTTTCATTCCACGACCACGTCTTTGGCCAAAATTTCCACGACCACGACCATTTCTTCCACGCCCACGGTCTCCACGCCATTTACTATGACCACCACGTTTATTTCCACGGCTTTCGCCATGACCATTATTTGGTACATAACTATTATATGAAGCCGGATTTGTATCACGCGGGGCATTAGAACTGGTATTATTTATTTCTGGGCGTGGGGCAGAGCCTGTTAGACGCATTTGGTGGCTTTTTAGAAGCAGTTCATTGTTCTTTTCAGCTACCAACAAGTGGGTGAGCAATTTTGAGTATTTCATAAACCCTTGATTACGATAACTTTGCATCAATATCATGTTTGCTGGGGGCATTGTTTGATATGTTTTTTCGAGCATATCATATTCAGGCAATTTCTCCCCACACAATAAAAGGCGGGATGTGATGATATTGTACATTGATGAGTTGTACTCATTGACACTTTTGAAATCTTGCAATCTCAAGTTCAACCATTCAAACCTGGCTACTGGAAGTGTCACAGCCTTCTGATGGTCATACCTTTCCTTCAAATTTGTCCGCAATTCAAGTGGATCTTTTACCGTAAGGTATTCCGATTTCAGACCATCATGAATATGACGCCCTAAAAATATCATGGCCTTAGCCTTATCCTGCTCGGTTTTTGTATTATTTTCCTTAATAGCATCACCGAGTCCCATGCTATTTAAGTGGAGCTCCGCATCAAGCAACTAGCTTAAATAATTTTCTCCAGATTTATCCAATGCATCAAAGTGCAGTTTCGTGATGTTCGACATGTTGAAAATCTATAAATGCAAACATGTTAGAAATATAAAAACATAAGATGAAATAAAATCGAACTTCGCCCAGTGGCTCAGATGTATAATGACCATTATATTGTGCGGGTTCGATACCTGCCGGGAACCATTTTATTAAGTCATAAATTTAACACATATTTTATTAAGTCATGAAATTACCATTATGTCCTTCGGCACTGTTCAAACGGTAATAAACGACCACTCTTCCAAAATTTACTCTATAAATACTCCTACATTTCTTCATAAAACTCACACCATTCTCTTCTCATCTTAATCCTTTCACAATATGTCTAATCTCCTTTTCTACTTCGTTTTCATTTGTATTGCTTTTGTTCTTGTTTTACAGTTTGCCATGGAGATGCCTGATTGGCCCAGATACCAGCCTATATATGTAATGTTGTGTTTTTATATGATCATGTTATATGTGTGTGCCCTCATCATTCATATTAATACTCAAGTGTAATAGTATTTCAGTTATGATATGAACAAAATTTTTAATTTCATTGTCGTGTCAATTATATCAAAAATTTAATTTTTGCGTTTACCTTTGTAATCAAAACTTTGTGAGAGTTTGTGTAACAATGTGTAATTACAAAGTAATCGGCGTAAGTAGAAAAACTGAAATTAATAATTTCTGACATAAGCAAAATAATTTCTTTAGTAAGTTAACTGGTTATTAACTATTAAATTTCGCAGCATGACAGATAATAAAATAGTTTAAGTATTTTATTTAGTATATACTGACTGAAAAATAAATGTACCTTTCTCTTAGAATTTTCTTCCGGTTAAGAATTGATTTAAAGCAGCTCATGCTGATAACGTAATATGAAACAACAGAAGAACAAGAAGGTAGAAATATACTGAAATTGATTTTTAAAGTGTGTTTATTTCATTCAGAATACACCCTTTTATAGGCAAATTTCACCCTACATCTTATGCACATTTCCATCTAAATTCAATGCATATACTATGCTAATACTGTGATGGCTATAATTTTTCTTCTCTTCTGACATGCCTTTGACGTATGGACATTCACTTATGTATGTTTCACAACAATAACAAAATTTTTGAAACTTATTTATGTAGATTTGCAAATATGCACAACATCATATGAGAAGCTAATTTAACCAAATCATTTTTAAATTAGACTCCCTAAAGTAAGTTGAGATTATTGCAGACTACCCTTATAAAAAAAAAATTGTTAATTTATTTTCAGGAGTTTAGTTCAAGAAAATTTTGGAAAGATTGGCTTATTATATGACTTGGTAGGCAATTTACTTAAAAAAGTTAGAGAAATTGCAAATATAACCTTTTTTTTAGTAAGTTGTGAATATAATCTCTACAAACAATTTTTTTAATGAATAACTGGATACACTTATCGAGTTTAATTTAAGAGAATTTGTCAACTTATAAACTGTTGCAAACCTCATAATCATGTTTTAACTCGGACTTAGTAGTGAGTAATTACCATTAAAGTGTAACCGTGAAGCTCATTGGAAAGTAAATCGATGAGCACCTATTGTAAAGTGACTAGCCTAAACCCATACAAATATATACTTTTATAAACCACATCAATGTGAAATTGCATCTGAAATTAAGTCATTTGACTTGAAATAGTTGTTTAGTATTATTCACAGTAATTTATCAAGTGACTGGATAATTGTTACTTATATAGTATAAACTTGACTTGTAAACTATAGGTACAAATATATCTCCCACTACAACCATGGTCATCAATAGTATGGGGTAATATTATCAATCGAGCATGTGCATCACATTGAGAACGTAGAATTATCAAAGCATCCTCAAGCTGCGAATATACAACAATATCCTATATATTCATGGGTAGATAATTCAGCCTAACATAAGTACACTAGATATTAAACAAATTAGTAGTGACTAAAACCCATGAAGTATATAAACAAAAATCGTACCCATAACAATTCTCGGTCGACTTTACATAGAACTATGGGAGTAATGAACTTTTATTATTTAGCGTGGTGAGTACTTGCAATTTATTTGTTGAATCTTTGCTTATCAACCAATTATTTACACTCATAGGTAGAAAAGTGGTGGAAATAGGTGTTAGCAGCCCAGGAGCGTCTGTGAGCGCCATTATTTCGGTACTTATTTTGAGAAACGATTTTAAATTGAAGTTATATATAAATCATTTAGTATAATAATGAAACATTAAAATTTCTTTCTCCAAGTGGTAAAGTTGATATGAATAGCTACAAAGGTCTTGTGTTCAATTAATGGTGTAAACTTTTTATTTTTCATATCTTGAATATTTTTCTTCTATTATAATCAATATTTTTTTATTATTAAATGAAATTTTTTTGCTTTAAATCTACAAGTACAGTTGGCGGCTTGTTATAGTTCAACATCAGTTATATATGCGGTTCATTTTTCGGATTTGAGACTTACCAGAGGGTTGTATACAAATGAAACGGCATAAATTTATGAAATCCATTGGAGACTCACCGGACAACGTCATCTATGGGCACCACTCTCGCGGTAAATATTAATTGAGGTGAACATGGCGTTATTTCATCCCACTCAGTTCTTCACTTGGATTTTCACTTTCGTTCAATTAGTGATTTGTAAAACTAGATATTGCTCATAATATATATTTGCACCAACAAACGATTATAGTGGAGTCCCATGCCAATTCACTTTGAATTATTTGTAACTCGTACACCGTCTCTTTAACATGATGGTTATTCTGGAAATTATATCGAAATGCTCATCCCAAGTCTCCAATATTGATGAAATTTTTTTTGAAAGGAAAAGCTACATTAGATTAACTAGTCAAAAGAGTTACATCGTACTTGACCCTCATTAGTAACTATGTGAGGAGTCGAAGTATGTCGATCATTGTTTAGATACATAGATAACCAAAATGGACAGATGTCCCAAATAAGCAAACTAGGTCTAGAAGGAAGATTGACATCTAAATTATAGTCTCTGTTGCCACTTCCTATTTTAGACAAAAGATCCGCTACTCTATTACATTCGCAGTAGACAAAAGAGATCTTAACATTCTTCACAAGCCTTAGTCTTTCCTTAAGGTTCTTCACGATCTGTTGATGTTGCCAAGCTGGATCCTCCTCCCTGCACATACAATAAAAAACATAGCTTGAATCAGTTTGAAATTCCACACTATCAAGATTAAGTTCAATAGCAAAGTTAATTCCATAGAACAGAGCTTTTAACTCAGCAACATTGTTACCGGTAACTATGTTTTAAAAGTCGGAACCGGAGGTTGAGCCGGCCACCCTCCAAAAAAGGTTCAACCGGGTCGGATCGGTTTACCCGGATAGAGCCGGTATGACGTCATTTTAATATATATATATATATATATATATATATATATATATATATATATATCTAAATATATATATATATATATATATATATATATATATATATATATATATATATATATCCCCCTAAATTATTGATATTAAATTAAAAGGTTCCAAAAATAGATAGATCGTAGAATCATAGAAATGAGTCCAATGACATAAATATAAAGAGTCACAACTTTAAATCATCATAAAAATGCATCAAGCCATCAAGTCATCCACATTACAATCATAAAAGTCTACAAGCAATTCATGAGATAAGAGAGTCCCAAAGATCAAACTCAACAATAATACGAGAGTTCAACATCATCGTTCTCATTTATTGCAACATTTTCCGCATTTCCTAAATACAAAAGATATAGATTATATAATGACCAGCAAAATGAATAACTAATAAATAGAACAAACATGGATTTTATGTTTGATTTGCATTATAAAGTATAAACCCAATGGAAAACTCAAAATATACATAACAATTAACTAGTACCTCTCAATGGAAGGGATTTTAAGGTTTTTTAGGGTTTTTTTGCAAAAGTAGCCCTTAATTAAAAAAAAAAAAAAAACGCCCCAGACCCTCACGACTCGACTGGAGATGCCCTTTTTTCTTCTTTGTGCCTGTATTTTTTATTCTTGGACTATATAAATTAAATATATTTTATTTAATACTTTTCTTCCTAAGTTCGCACATGACGGGGTTTAGCTGCAAAAATAAAAAAGGGCCCAACTCTGTTTTGGGGGCAGCGGCTTAAGCCCCTTTTTTAGCCCTATTTGGGCCGTTCAATGCCGGTTTAGCGGTCGGAACGGCTGGTCGGACCCGAATTTTAAAACACAGATCGGTAATGCCTAAATAGCTTGTTGCTGCTCTAACAAACTCCATATTCCCATTCCTTATTATAATTCCAACCCCTGCATGCCTAGGACTTCCATTGGCAGAACCATCAATGTTAATAGTGAAATTAAAATGTTGAGAAGGTTGCCAATTACCCCAGATCATAACCTTATTAATCTGAGTGGCAGGAAAAGCAACACTAAGATCTTTCTTAAACTGAGCAAATTGAATTCTTAACTCGGTATTTCTAATGCTTTCATTTTTAAAGATAACAACATTCCTCTTCTGCCATATAATTCAGGCCATTAGGACTAAATTAATTTGATCATTTGAGTTCATCCTAAAATTAAAAATAACACTAAGCATGTTTCCAAAGCCATCATTCCAGCTAGCAGGAGAGCACATAGTTCTAATATCATCAAAAGCTCTACAACTAGCAAAAAGATGTTGAAAGCTTTCATTTTCAGAATTGCAGAGTTTACAGATAGGACTATCAATTATATTATGTTTAAAAAGCCTCTCTGCAGTAGGTAATCTGTCATGGACCAAAGTCCATAAGAAAAATTTTATTCTAGGAAAAACTTTAATATCCCAAATTCTTCTCCAAGGTAAAGCAGGTTGTTCAAACTTCTTGTTAATCAACAAATTGTAAGCAGTTTTCAAAGTAAAACAACCAGAGCTGTGATAAGGCCAAACAAAAGTATCATCAACTTGAATAACATCTATATGAATAGCAATAATTTTTGCCACTAACTCAGGAGACAACACCTGATTCAATTTTCTTTGATTCCAAGCAAAACCATCCATATAATCACTCACAGTTTCCTCAATGTTAACATCATGATCCATAAAATCAATAAGTCTAATACTATGAATCCAAATGTCAGTCCAAAACCTGATCTTCTTACCATCACCAAGTTTCCAAGCAATAAGAATTTGAAAAACAGGTTTTAATCTTAACATATTTTTCCAAAAAGAACTATCAGTTTAGCATTAGCCTCAAAGAATACTTGAGCTTATAAGTTTGTGACCATAAAGAAGAAGGTTCAGAAACAAGTTTCCAAGTAAGATTAAGGGTATAAGCATCAGTTAAAACTTTTAAGTTTCTCAAACCTACACCACCATTTTTTTAGGAGTGCAAACAGTCTTCCAAGCTATTCTTAATTTGTTTGCGCTTTCCATCCTTGTTATGATTCCATAAAAACTTAGTATTTATACTATCAATCTTCTCAATGCAACTCATAGGGAGCTTAGTGAAGGACATAGCATAAGCAGGAATAGAGTTAGGAACAAACTGCAGTAGCACAAGTCTCCCAGCATAAGATAAAAAATTAGTATACCACACATTAATCTTATTGTTAATCCTATCAATGATATGATAGAACAAATCATATTTTTTCTTTCCTAAAAGAAAGGGCATTCCAAGATAATTGTCCTTTCTATTATTAGGAATAACTCCTAGAGAACTAGTACTACTTTACTTAAGGTGAATAGGAGTGTTTGGAGAAAAGATAATACGAGATTTATTCCAACAAACACTTTGACCCGCAGCTTTAGAATACCAACTAAAATATTTTTTAAGGTCTGTCACTGATTTACTATTAGCTTTACAAAAAATAATACAATCATCTGCAAAACATAAATCTGGGATGGGAGGATTTTCTCTACTAGGTTTTAAAATATTAAAGTTTCCAGATTAGCCTCTTTAATTAACAAATACACAAAGAGATCTTGACATAAAATGAATAAGAACGGAGACATAGGATCTCCTTGTCTTAGACCTCTAGAAGGAGACTAATTTTTAGAAACTTCATCATTAACTCTAACATTCATAGTTAGTAAATCAACTTAATCAACCAAGGATGAAAATTGTACTTCCTAAGAGCAAGTAAAAGAAAATCCCACTCAATACAATCGTAAGCCTTTTCAATATCAACTTTTAAAGCCAAATAATACTGTTTTGATTTTCTCTTTTTGTTTAGAGTATGGAGCATTTCATGAGCCAACATAATACTATCAAAAATTTGGCATCTAGGCACAAAACCATTTTAATAAGAACTAATAAGTTTTCCCATAAAAGGCCTCAATCTATTAGTAATAATCTTATAACTAACATAACACAAACTAATAGGTCTAAAATTGTACACTTCCTGAGGCCTATCAATTTTAGGAATAAGAATTATCTGATGAGTATTATTTAAACCATCAGGCATAATTCCAGTGTTGAAGAAATTCTTTATCACAAGACAAACTTGTTTACCAATAACATCCTTATTATCATCAACACTCAAAGTAGGGGTAATTATATCCAGAAACTTAACAAGAATAGGGTTCTGAGTCTGGCTTTGAGTTTTAAAAAAGTTTGAATTTTTTTTACACATATCAGCAGAATCCATAACCCAATTCCTATTACAATCCTTGATTCCATGAATAAAATTACGACGTTTTTTATGAGAGGCCATAGCATGGAAAAACTTAGAATTTGAGTCACCAAATTCAATAAAATTCCTCTTAGCACGCTGAGCCCATTAAAGGTCTATGCTGCTGGATAATAGACCTTAAATCTGCATGAAGCTGAGGTCTACCACCCCCCTGACATTCCATATAAGAATCATCGTCATCATCGAATTTATAATTGGTTCCCACAGTTGCTGAGCATCTTCTTCCAGAGGGCCCCCGTTGACGTTTCCCACTGGAATCGGAACCACTGCTGGTAACGCTCCGCTTGCCCATGGTTGCACTGATATCAGATGACGGAGCTCCCATCCAGTCGCTAGGTGCATCGTTGAACAGTAATACCTCACTGAGACGGCATCCAAATTTCTATGTAGCTGAAAGAGTGTTGGCAAAAGGTAGAATGGCTGGATTCTGAACAAATTCATGTCCACATTGATTAGACTGTTGTTCGCCTGCCTGTCGTTCTGAGTTGCCACCCTCATCGCATATGTCATTACTCCTTCCTGAAACCTTCCATGCCTTCTCTGTTGAGATCCATTTGTCTGAGCTGAAGACGAATTCTATGTTCTATTCACCGGTCTCCATTGCATGTTCCCATTCGCCTGTGGACCCCTTCCCCCAACTTGTCTCCTTAACAAAACCCCATTTGCCCGATGTTGATTCGCTCCAAGCTGGCCATTCTGAGTCTGAATTGTTGTCGCGTTTAAAACATCCTTCCCAACGCAATCCTTGATTAACCCACCACAGCCGTCATTATGCTGCATAATATCATCATTACTATTTTTTAAAAACCTTTATTGGGTACTTAAATTGACACTTTGTGTCTGTTTATCTTGAACTTTAGTACTATTAATATCTTCTTCTAATATCCCTTCAAATTTTGATTCTCCCCTTGTATTATATCAAGATCATTATCTCTAAAAGTATTATTATCACCTAAGTTGTTAACATCAGAAGGAAGCACAATATCCTCACTAATAATCATAGGATATTTTTCAGAAGCTTCTACACACTCTCTTAAACGAGAATTATTCTGACCAGCACTAATATCTCTGTTATCTCTATTACTATTTTGGCCTTTGTAATTCTTTTTTTGCACCCAAACAAAATTGGAGGATTTTCCATTTCAGCAACTCCAGATTTTTTACCACAGACATTACTAAAATGTCTAATACAACCACATTTAACACAAAAGGTTACCTTGATTTCATATTTAATGTCTTGTATCATGTTTCCAAGCTGAACTTTTGATGGTAAAGATTTTGAGGTGTCCATTTCTACCTATGTTATGAAACCCGGCGGGTCGACCCAGTTCAACTACGACTCGGAGGGGGTCCAGACCGGAAATCCCCCAAAACTGGAAAAAATCGGGTTTCGGTAAAAATCCGGTTAAAAACCGGTTCCACCCGGATTTCTTTAAAATAAAAAAATAAAAAATAAAAAACCCCAATCACAACAAAAGCCCTAATCGCTCAGTTCCTTTTCCTTTTCAGTCTTCTTCCTTTTCCTTTTTTGCGGCTCATTCTTCTCCCGTTCTTCTTCCGTGCTTTAATGTTATTTGTTATTTTGAACTCAATATTATGGAGTTATGGTGACTTTGTGTTTGGAATTGAGGCATATGTCGTTTATGCAATATTTTCTATGTTTTTTTTAGGTAAAAAATGTATATGTTGAATTTTTAAGGTATATATTATGTTTTATTTTTAAAAATATTTTTTGTAGGTTGACCCGAGTTGACCCGGTTGAACCTCCTACAGTAGGTAGGCCGGGTCAACGTTCGGGTCCGAGTTTCAAAACATAGATTTCTACACACATCCTAGCATACCTTCCCCTGAAAGCACTAACTGTGTGGGCATCAAGCTTGATTGGTCTGCCAATTGTTTTCCCTATTAGAAACAAAGCTCTTGGATGATACAGTTCTATTGGTAAATCATGCAATTGAATCCAGATTGGCATGGAATCAAGTAATCCTTGTTTTGGTTTAAACAACGGCCTCCATTTTTGCACAACTAGGAAGTGATCAAAGAGGAACCAAGGACCTCCCGCTAAAGCTATCAAGTAATCATCCATATTAGCCATTGATAAAACATAAAAACCTCTTCCCAGAACCGAAACTTCAATGGGATTTTTTATCTTCCAAAGTCCTCTCAAGTGCTTCTGAATATCCCATATTGTCCTTGTAATAACTAATACCCATTGTATTAACTATCAAAGCTCTCCCCCAACTATCAGCAAATTCCTTGAATTCACCATTAGAAAACTGCACAAAAGGAATCACCGGATCTTTTTGTTCACAAACACTTAAATAAGGGAAGCTTTCCATTTTCTCGAGATGATTTAGCCAACTATCGAAATACTTATGCTTCGTAGCACCCGTCAGCTTATCTCTGTAAGATCTTGTCTCCGTAACATCCTTCCCCTTAACTGGAAGCTCAAAATCGTCTGTTTCCATTTGCATATCCATTAACTCTGCTCCTGAACTAGTACCCCTTTGTCAATTAACTCCGATCTTAATATATCCATCTCTTTGGATCCACGATCGTCGTTATCGGACATTAGTAACCACTCAAACTTTGAAAAAACTACTAAGATTAGAGAGAGAATTATGACATAGTTGATGTTTTGTAGTTATAAAATACTACTCCCTCCGTCTCAGATCAAATGTCCTGTTTTGACTTTTTGCAGTCAACAAAATTCAACTTTGACTACGAATTACTCACAAACCGTAAATGTAAAATAACCAATTAAATTGTATAATGAAACTCTACTTCTAAAATTGTCAATATATAATTTACTTGAACATTTTATTATTACGGTTTAAGATTAATATGTAGTCAAAGTTTAAATTTGTTGACCTTAAAAAGTCAAAACATGATATTTGATCTGGGACGGAAGGAGTAATATTGATGAAATTGGTGTCAAATCCCTATATGATTTTTTTCTTTGAAAGCGACTTCATTGATAATTATTGTCACATGGGAAAATTTCGAACCATTGTTTAGAATCACAACACGGGGAATATGGGCGAAAGCATTCTGTTCAACAACTGATGAAGCCAACTACGACATACATCATCCCAAACTATACAAGTAGCCCTATCACATCGAGAGCCTGGAAGCATACTTCTACCATTATCCTGTACATGATACACGCCACTAGCTATCTCCGCTAGGAAGTATGCGACCAAGTTGCTTCCCCCACGAATCAAACGAAGTTCTACTTCACCAAACAGGTGAAATAAACCCCAAATCTAAGTTAGCAGTGCATGGTGCTTCCATATTACCCCAAATGACAATTTATTATTGCAGGTGAAAATCGTCATGTTATTGTGCAAGCATTCTGAGATGCTTTCGATCGACATTATCTCGAAAAGTAAGCGGGAAACTAAAATTACAATACATACCTGGAAAATAAATGTTTTAACGTTCAATATACACGTTTCTAGATTTGTAATAATTGATTATATTATTCATTGAATTGATGTCATAAAATTATAATAATATTTGTGATATCGATAAAAGAATTTTTCTCAAACTTTTAACTGGTTTTAGTGTCCCTAAAGAAAAGAAAAAGTTATTCAAATTTTAAATTTCATCTCGTGTTACAATTTCACCAACTAGAACAAAATCAAACGTTACTCCAAATATTGACACCAAACATTTAACAAAACACTTCCCTACAAATCATTTCCCATTTGTCAAGCACAAAAATTTTCAGATCTTGGCAGAATCCAATTTTCCAATTCCCAACTCTGCCACATCTCGCCTCCTCCCACCGCCACCGCCGCTGCTTGCACCGGCGGCGCAGCCACCGCCGCGATTTTTTCCGGTCACCTTGTTAACTTATTAATGCAGGATTCTGATCGCGGCGTGGATTTTCTCACAAATCACCACCGGAAACCCTAATCATGGCGCAATTGCCCGGACCAGCTTCATCGGTGCGTTTTCGTCTTCAATTGAGCTAGTTTTGTGTTTATTCGCTCTGTTGCCGATCCATTTCCGTACTTTCTTAGCTGGATTGCCATTGATGAGGATTTGTTGAGTGATTGTATAGGCATGTAGATGAATTTTGTGATCGTGTAATGTGGTGTTGTTTCACTGCTGTCGAAAAGTTTATGCTAATTGAGGAAGTTAGAGCTGGATGTGAATTAAGCGGTGAATTCTATACTGTTGAGTTTTAGTGTTTTGAGTGTATGGGTATTCAAATGTGATGGTAGTTTCAAAGTTATATTCTCAATAGCAGAATTGTATTGAGTCAGAGTAGGATAAAACTAGTTTCGTAGAATTTTAATATACGGCATTGCAGAAGCATTAGAAATAACCAGAAGTGTTTGCAGATTGTCTGGTTGGGTTGGCAGCAATTGAATTGAACTGAGGGTTGAGGAGTTAAAGATGTTGGTTACATTCCATCCAGGAGTCAACTGTCTGGTGAAAAGGTTGAAGAATG
The DNA here is from genome assembly GCA_026545765.1 of Plantago major. NCBI lineage: Eukaryota > Viridiplantae > Streptophyta > Magnoliopsida > Lamiales > Plantaginaceae > Plantago > Plantago major. The sequence continues at coordinate 101,471,639 of CM048841.1, read as the reverse complement.
GATGAGAAAAAACAAATTGTTTGGTCGTTTGCAGAATTTTAGTTTTGCGTACCTTTGACTTGCAAGATGAAAAATAGACAGTTTAGGTCACTCTTGTTAATGCAAGAAATCTTTGGGTCCTGTTTTAGGTGATACTCACATTCGAAAACGTATTGTCTTGGTTAATATCTTCCTTGACAGTTTTCAAATGCATTCGATCACATCCAATTTTTTATCAACATCAATCGTTCTTCTTCAATATGTTAGTGTGAATTGAAACTAAGAGATCAAATCTGGCTTGATTTTGGAACCTCGACTCCCTTAAAGGAAATTATGGCTTGTACCAAAGCTTGAAATTAACATAAAGGAGATATTATGGGTTGTCAGATGATCAGGAACCATGGCTACGTAAAACCTCTTTATACAATGGGACCATCATTACTAAATTCAGTGATCAATATATGCTGATTGAGCATTAAATATACGGATATTTTATCGTTTTCTTTCTCCTGGAAGTTCTCGTTAGAAAGGACACAGTCATAAACATAAACTCTCAGTGACGTTAGCTAATTTATTCAAAGCAGATAGACTTTCATTGGCAGCATAGAGCTGCCCCTCATCATTGTGTGTTATTTGTTCCTGTATAATGTTTACTTGTATCGACACACATCAATATTTTAAGTTTGCAATTTCTCTTGTGTTTGCTTTTTCCAGAAGTACATGCATGAATTTTTGACTTGTTTTCAGATTTTTTTGGGGGGTGGGGGTGGGTGATGCTATATCAAGGAAGAAAACAAAAATACGTATTTAGAAATTAGAATCACTTCATAATTGAAAACTGTTGGCATATGTTTTTACTTTGAGCCCTCAGATCGGATTGATCCTCCTTTTTTTTTTTTTTTTTTTTCTTTCCTGCATTAATAGTTGCAATTCATTTCATTTTCTTTCTGTATGCTTGTATAGATGTCGTTTTATACCAATTTCTGTATAACGTCGATACAGTGATCTGATGATTTACAAATAATTGTTTAAGTAAAAGTTTTGAATGACCCTGACGCAGGTTTCGAAGAAGCAAGAGGATTTGCTAGCTGGCAAAAAAGCGGTATATACTCATTACGCCTTTTAGTGATTCTTACTGTTATCGCATAGTTTATTGATCAACATTCATCGCGTTATTTTTTTTAAAAATTGGTTTGATCGTTTCTGAGCAAATGGAATTCATTTCATATTTATTCATATGTTAGTATCGAATCATAGCATGAATCCTTCGCCTGTTGGGTGCATTTGTTAACTGAGTCTTAGATATTTTTGACTGATCCCATTCAAGTCCTTTGGATTTGAAGAGATGAATTTTGGTCATGCATGTGGCCTTTAGATCAGAAAAAATCAACATCCCATACATATTAGTATCTGTACACTATGTTGCAAATTGTGTCAATAGTCAATGGCGAATGGTGTATTGTGCCTGACTGTATTGGTTACATCATTATTATGTAGCTGTAACAAGTAATATTCGCGATGAAGTGGATTACAATTAATATAATTTTTTTAAATGATCTTGATTTATACTTCGGTCCTAATTGAATACTATCTGAAAGTGGTTTTTAACGTTACATTCTATGTCAGCATGCACTAGTCTTGAAAGTCCGAAAAACAGCTGTTTATGTGTTGTGGAAATTTTTTGGTTACTGTTGATTGTTTTTCTGTTTACTTACTTATTTGTGTTTTATCTTGATTTGTCTTCTTCCCTGCGATTTAATATTTGTTGCATTTATTGTTATTATTATTATTGTTGTGGGGCCGTGGTGGTCGTCATTATTGTTGTCTTTGTTGTTGTTGTTGTTGTTGTTGTTGTTATTATTATTATTATTATTGTTAATAGCTAATGTACACCTTAATGATTCACTGTTCTATACATTTGCATACTGCAGCTCGAGGAGTTTCGCCGTAAAAAAGCGCAGAAGGCTAAGAAAGCCAAATCTGCCAGTCCACCTGTTGCTTTGGTTGGTGCCCCGGAAACGCAACCATCCGAAGCAGATAAAAGGGACCTTACAGACTCCACTTTAGTTAGTTCTTCTCATGCGCACGCTGAAGATCATTTGAAGCCCCCCGGTGTCGCAAATAATGAGAGCAACAACTCTGTTATAGATACTTCTCGCAATGCAAATGCTAACCCTTCTCCTTTGGCAAATAACAATTATGTGTCTTCATCTGTGCTAGAATATTCTGCTTCTGCGGGTTCAGATGGTTCTAGAATTGCTGATGATAGATACCAGGATAATAAAGATGATGGTGGGTCATTGTCTCGAGTTCCTTCTGAGATTGAAAAGAGTAACTTCTTGGCTCCTCAAATTTCATCTGTTCGGGAAACTGACAACGCTTTCAGTAACTCGAGTTACCCTTGGTCATTTAATTATGCGGCAAACAACACCAGTGACCCTGAGAAGGATCTTTCGCTTGGTAATTCTGTTACCTCTGCTGTATTTGGTTCGTATAATTTTTCCAAGAATTCTGCCAGCAGTTTCCATGAGGACAAGCTGAATAATATAGGCCGGGAAGATAACGGCATGGCGTACTCACCTTTCCAAGGTTTGCTAATGTTTTTGATAGAAGATGTACCATATACATGTCCTGTCTTGCATACTCTTTCCTAATTCTGATAATGTTTGTTGTTGATCTTTTGTACATGTTCTCGGGCTTTCTCTTGGACCATAGAGTCTGTCCTTTCCATGTCAAGTGTAACCGACTCTGCATCTGGAGCCGGACAGAATTTGTCTGTCTTTCCTGATATGGGGGAGAAGAAATACGGGGATTCCATACCTAACACTGGGAGTTTGAATTCTTCTTTTACATGGACCTCTGACCACAGACATACTGACTACAGCGATCAAATTTCATCAAATTACGCACCACCATCGCCACCTGCAGCTGGGCGGAGATCTCGCCCATCCTTTCTTGATTCCATTAAGATCCCTAAAGATTCATCACCCACTGTCCTCTCCGGAGAAGGAAATGATACATCTAGTTCCAACCCAGTGGATGGTTTGGGGCCATCTGTTTCTCAACAACTTGTCAACTCCTCTGTTCCTTACGGAGATGGGCGTATCCTATTCAATCATGTCAGGGAAAATACACAGGACTTTTTTTCACAGAAGCAAAACGAGGACTTTGCTGCTCTAGAGCAGGTTTCTTTACTTCCTTTTCTGTTAATATGTTATTTTGGAATGATATTTGTTTGCTCATCTTTGCACTTTTGACTCTTAACTGGTGTATTTGAAAGTGCTTTTGATTTGAGGTTATCCATCACATTTCTTTATGGATTTAATCTTTATTGCTATTCTGTTGCCTAAATATAATGGGTTTGTGATTTCTGAATAAATTAAGACAAGTGTATGCCATGAATTTAAATTGCTAATTTAGGTTCAATGAAATTTCAATGTTTGCTAATATAAGTAATTTTCATTTAGTAGAGCTACACGTGTGAACAGTCCAAACTTTTTTCTTTGAGGGGAATTAGGCCAAAAAAAAAAAAGTTCTGGGACATAATGCTCCAGGGAGCAATGCGATACATAATTCAGTTCAAGGGGCATTCTTTTATTGGTGAAAGTTCTGGAGGTTCTAAAACGCACTGTATTTTACAGTTCAAGTGTCATTAAATTGCTCCTCCATAATAAGCACACATCGTTTATACTTTTGCTGCCTTATATTCATTTATTCTGTCTTCTTTAAAGTTCTTAAATCTTAAGTGCTGCCATCCAATACATATTCCCAAAGATTGAATGGAAGATAGCCTAGATAAATTCTGAGACTCTATTACCGTTTGTTAAAACATTTTCATCTTTAAATTTTTAATTCATTGAGACGTATCCTGGAATAGAATACTGAGTTTAAAGATTATGATTACGATTTGGTCTGGATAGGTTTTCTGCTTAAAACTTTTTCAGCTGTTGTCTCTCCACAAGTTCCACTCACTGAAAAAGTAGTACCAAATGTAAATACAATTGTCTCTTCGTCGCAGCATATCGAAGAGTTGACACAAGATAAATTCTCATTGCAACGTGCTCTCGATGCTTCACGTGCTTTAGCAGAGAATCTGGCTTCAGAAAATTCAGCTTTGACTGATAACTTTAATCAGCAGGTATGGGATTGCTTGGTTACATTAAGTAATTACATTCCTCTTGTCTCATTTTTTTCTTGTTGGTCTATTATGTTAGCAGTCAATTCTAAGCGTTAATTGGACACCTTGATTCAAACTGGTAGTATGTGTGTTTGCAAAGTGCTATTATAATAGTTAAGTTACTCTCTCAATTCTAGAGCCATCTGCTGCTTACATTTTTCTATTTCTCAATCATACCTACGTGCAATTTAAACTGAGGAAATGAATCTTAAACTAATAACCTGTGCCTATGAGCTAGAGGTATGTAGAGTACTTTATGAGTAATGGCATTAATGAAACATCAGATGCATATATTTGTTTTGTTGAGTGAATTCGCTGAATGGGGATGCTATTGTAATTTTATGTGCTGCTGGACTTGGAATCTATAAGAGACACAAACTTTGAGTTGTCTTTAGCTCTATCTTGCACCTGTTTTACCTTGAGAAAGTAGAGTGCATGGTTTAATGCGTCTCATACTTTCATTTTATTTATGATGTTACACCTCTACATGTATATTCTTGCCCACACATGTAGAGAGAGCATCCTGTTAATTGTTAACTCTCGTCTTACTCCAAATAATTCTTATGCAATCATGTAATTGTCATATAGGAAACTCTATCAGCTCGTTTTATTGTCTTAGTAACAATATATTTGGACCTCTCTCCACAGTTATTGTTAATCTCAGACATTATATTGAAAATGTCGTCCGTGGAGAATCCGACATGTTAAATGCGCTCTTTTTTCGATGGCAAAATGCTGATAGTTCTTTTGTATTCTTCAGGGAAGTATTGTCAACCAGCTGAAGTATGAATTGGAAAATTTGCAGGAAGAGATCAAAGCCCAAATGGTTAGTGTTTTATGTTTAGGGTTAATACTGTCAGGTATCTGGCTTAATTGGACTTTTCTTTATAAGTTGTCTCTTCCTCTTTTCCCTGGCATTATGGGATTCTCTAACAAACGCATATAACAGTCGGTGCTTCTATGGCCTCACTTTTTTACTTTCACTGAGCTACCTGTTTCCGTTATTGAAGAATAAATGTATACTGCCATTTTGGTGATCAAATAGCCCCTGTTTGTATCCGCGAGTCAAATTTGCCTTGGGAACATTTAATAGTTCTCCTGTTTTAACCAGTTTCAAATCTTTCTACACTTCATCTGGACAATCTAATTTCATCTTGATGTATGCATGTCTTCGATTTATAGGTGGAACTCGAAGCTGTAAGAATCGAATATGCTAACGTCCAGTTAGAATGTAATGCAGCCGACCAACGAGCAAAACTATTGGCTTCTGAACTCATTGAGATGGAAGAGAAGGTATTTATTGTCAAGTCTTAGATCTCTTTCCTATTAAAAATTGAGAAGGGAAAATGAAATATTTTATTTTCCTTTTGAATTATCAGATGAACTAGTGCAAAAATGTTTTGCATCCTATATTCCTATACTAAATAATGTATATTGAAAAAGATAGAAGGTCGAAACGGGTGCTGGTGTTTGTTTTTGTCCTTTTCTCCTCTAGTCTTATCTGTAATTGCACTTGCTTTCCTGCTGTAACTCTGTTGAGGGGACATGGCATATCATGCATAGAGCTAGAGATTTCTGCATTTCGTATTCTTTTCCTTTTATTTGAACAAGTTGATTGTTCAAGTAAATAAGAGTTAGAGTACGGCTATTTTATGGTAATCTTCCAACTAAAACCACATGCATGTTTGCTTTATCTTGTGCACATGGACATGGGAGTTCACACCATACATTGTATGCATACCATTGATTGATCTCCCACTCGGAAGTTGTTATGTCGGGGAGATTGGGTAAGTGGGTGTTTGTGAAGGCTTAAAAATAGGCACTTGCTTTCAGAGTAATACAAGTAGTTTTTGGTGTTCCATCTTTCATATTCTGATGAAACGTTTCTTCGAGAAAGCAGGCAAGTGCCATAATTAGAGAAGCAGCCCAAATGTTGCATCTGGCTGCTTTAAGCAGGCAGTAAATAAAGTATACATGTAAGTTTTTGTTAAGTTGCTTTTCTTCAAATTCTATGTACCATACATATATACATTCACTGTGTCAAGTTGCTAAAGTAACAATGTGCCAGCCTTAGTACTAGGTTCCAAATGGGAGAGGGGTCATGATTGATTATGATTCGTAACTCCGTTAGATTTTAAGTCACCGCTTTTGTCAAGTCAGACTTCATCTCTTCCCTTACTCCCTTCCGTGGCTCATTTCGTCAACTCTTTCATTCAGTCTTATCCTTATTCTCACTATTGATTTACTTTGCGGCCATATGTTTTCATGCATGTAGTCATTGAGAGTGAGGTCCAACGAGCTGAAATTGGAAAGACAGCTGGAAAGCTCCCAGGCAGAAATTTCTACATGCAGGTACTTTCAATCTCTCTCTGCAGTCATGTATCTGGAACTTTTCTGTTTCATGGGCTTCTTTATCTCTCTAAAAACATTTGCCCATATTACTGTGCTCAGATAAGGTATGGAAGTGCCCCAGTGATATCCCTTCTTTTAATTGCACAGGAAAAAATTGTCAACTCTTGAGAAAGATCGTCAAGATCTGCAATCAACTGTTAATGCTTTAAAAGAAGGTATATTATCTCCATGTCCATCAGATTTCCGTTTCGTGAAACTCTGTAGGAATCTAAAATGTAGAGGGTGTGGTGAATGGAATGCTTTAAATGTTGAACATTCTATGATGTTGAATTCTTATTTCTGTTGTCCTCCCGAACCAACTGGTTTCCATTCTGAGTTTATAACGTTTAAATATTGTTATGGATGTCCGAACTCCAAAGTATCCTAATTTTTTTCCAAGTATAGTCATAAGTGACCTAATTATTATGTCCAAAGTATCCTAATTATTATGATTTATGATGTTCTAGTTGAAGAAGTGACCTTGTCAGTCAGTAGTTTGAGAACTGTCTGTCATGGCATTTTGATGATATGAATTCCATTTTTATAATTATAAGGCTATTTTACACTGGAGAAGTGCAGTCCACAAATCTTCAGATGGAGTGCTCACTCCAGTTTGAGATGATATACTCCGATTCCATAGTTTCTTTCCTAACTGTTAAAGGAATATATGTCATGTCTTGGCAACTGAACTAATTTTTAGTAGCTACGCGCCTACGCTATAATGGAGTAATGGACTTTGCGTGACTCTTGAATACCTGCCTGCAGAAAAGTTTTTCACAACCTATGCTGGTGTGGTTATTAGTGTTATGGCCTAAAGTTTTCCTTGTTTGCGTCCATATTTGATTGTTATGATGTTGAGTATTTTTATGATGGCAGCAACTAGATATGTTACTTGACCTACTGGTCATGTTTTGGTTTTCTTTCTTGTGCAGAGAAGAAGTTGTTGGAGTCCAAATTCCGGAAAGCTTCCGCGGTTGGGAAATCCACCAACACAAACAAAATTGCACATTCTAGTAAAGATGTTTCAACATCCACAGAGGATCTTGGTATGCAAACATTTTCCTGTAATTCGATTTTCCTTGAGAATTCTCAATTTCATTTGTGCGTGTGGTTTGACTGAAAAAGCTTGGCGAAGTGGTTGTTGGGAATGATCTGGACTAAACTGTTGTTTGGTGTAACTAATTAAATCCTGTGATAAATATCCATACCTAGCAGTTTTACTTATGACCTGCAAAAGAATACATAATAAATATATATATTACAAAAAAAGTAAATAGATAAGCAACATTTTGTAAACTGAGCCAGCAAGCACGTGATAAATAAAATGGTTGTACTTGTAATGGATTCTTACAGCAAACCAAACCATTTGATGGAGGAATAATAAATCGTGGTTAGCATTAATCACAACCCAACTTTGTCCAGAGAATCAAACTATTATTGATGTAGCCGATCAAGTAATGGGCCTTCATGACTCGCATCAAGGATTAGTCACTAGTCAGTCATGACTAATCACTTATCCTGAACCAGGCGGTTCATTAGAGAATATGCTGCCAAGAGTATATGACCGATATAACAAATTTTATTATATTCTTATGTCTGCCGTAAAATTTAGTGTTGAGTGCAATTTCAATTATCATGAAAGGGGACCGAGTGCTCTAGTGAATTTGCTAGTTCAAAACGAACTCGTGGAAAGCTTTTCTCAATGATTCCCAAGCTAGTACATCCTATTTTTTGGCTACTAGTTCCAAACATCTTTTTTATAAAAAACTTCATAGGAACATGAGGGGCTATAAAACTGTATGCCCATTAGATTCCTGTTGTTTTTGTCCGGATAACCTTTAGTATGTTTCTGCTAAAAATTGATATCGTGTGATATGATTATGCATATACAGACACTGCCCCACAACCCTCCAACCCGGAGAATATCGATACCTCCTTGCCTCGAGATGATGCATCAAATTCTCAGCTTCCACATGACAATCTACTTCTCAGCCTTGAGGGTTCACCTTTTACTATTCCTTCTGACCAGTTGAGAATGATTCAAAACATAAACACGCTGATAGCGGAGGTAAATTGTTTTTGTTACCTGTGATACCCCCTTCCTGCATGTTCAACTGTATTTTTCATTTATTTTTATTACGAACCAAAAATAAGAGCATGCTCCATCCTTAACTGCAGTTATCATTGGAGAAAGATCAATTGATGCAAGCCTTATCAGCAGAATCAACGCAATCCTCTAAACTTTCGGTATTTTTCACTTCTCCTCATCTTTATCTGCAATCTGCCATGCATTGTATTACTAGACTAAGAACTTAAACAGTGCAATTTTAGAAATATCAAGCCTTCCGTACTTTTTTTCACGCACAAAGTTTTAACTTATTACAATCATTTTTCTTATAATTTGGTTAACTGAAATTCTATTTTCTTTTATAAATTGTAAGCTTTTCCTGAGAAGATAGATAAAAAAGTGGCACTTAGCATGTAAAATATGTTTGTCCCAGTGATTGAAACATGCACACTTTAGTTGGTTGGGCGTGTGGGTGGACAGCCAGAGAAGAATCAACGAACAATTAATTTTATGTTTTCATATTATTCTGCAAATTCGTGTTAGTCTCTTTTTAACAGCATTTAGATTGTCAGTCTTCGTGGAACAATAATGATCACTGTTTTACCATCAAAAGAAAATGCATAGATTAGGTGATCCATTAAACTCATTAATTCCCTCCACAATTGGGATTGGAAGTGTAATTTTTGCTGAAATTCGTCGTCATAATCATAATCTTTTCATGCATCTTTTATTTTCTGGTTGAAGGAGCTGAACAAAGAGTTGACACGAAAGCTTGAAGCTCAAACACAGAGATTGGAACTCTTGACAGCTCAAAATATGGCAAATGGTAGTAGCAACCAATCAAGATTATCTGAACCTAGCACTCTGCAGGAAAATGTGACATATGCTGATGAAGGGGATGAGGTGAAGTATCATTTAGTTTGTGCATAATTTGTTTTACAGGTCCTTGGGACATTGTAGCCCCCCTCACTCTGTGCATGGCTATCTACTATAACTGTGAAATTGTGGTATCTTGGATGTCTGAATTTTCCTATGCATGAGAATTTGCCTGTGTCTATTTGCTAAATGAATGTTGCCATATTATCTACCTTTGGAAAACTTTGTTCATTTGTTTCAAAGGATGTGTATCCAAAAAGATGTAAACTCGGCTGCTATTCTATAACTTATGTAGGTGCTTTAATGGTTCAACTGATAGTTCCCTGATCAATTGCATTGATGTTTTTTTTGCCTATTCTTTGTATGGTTAGATATGAACTTGTGACAACGCATTCTTACATGGCATGTATTAACCGAGTAATATGACATGAGCCTTTGGTGATATGTCATGGACCTTTTATATATAATCTTTAGACAAAATCCTTTAATCCAATCAGCATCTAAAAAAGCATATTGTGGCAGTATGATCAGCATTATGGAGCAGAAAAGCCATAAATAATTTTGTCATTATCTAGCCAATAAACCGAGATTTTACTATCTTCTATTCGAAGAGACCTTGTGAATCTTCTATTCGAAGAGACCTTGTGAATCTTCCAGTCACTAGGACAGAAACTTGGTAAAAAGTAGTTTGATTAAAGTAAAATTTTGTCTACCATATTTCCATTCCACACGGTTCTTGTTGTTTGTTCTAGACATGAATGGAAATGTGGATATTTAAGATCTTGATAATTGCCCCATGTTCACCATCCATTGCTGTCTTACATTTATCCTATTCCGTTTGAATCATGTTTGATCTATTTTTTTTCTTCATAACATGTGATTTACTGTTGTATACATATACATTTTATAGCAAGTGTCCCCTTCCTCTAAGTTTTACAGAGGAAGGGAGACAATTACTATGCGACGGAGGGAGTATCACTCATTTAGATTCCATTTTTCCTCATACTTGCTTTTTGAGAGTTCAGTCAGAGTAGTTTAGTTATGTTTTGTATCCATTGTGTCTGTCAGCTGATATTAAATAGAAACAAGAAAATCCTCTGTTATATTTGCTCTCTATCCACTTGCTCTTATTGTTGGTTTCTTTCCTTCTTTAACCTTTTCTCCTGGTCAATAGGTGGTTGAAAGGGTCCTAGGATGGATCATGAAGCTCTTTCCTGGGGGTCCTTCAAGACGGCGTGCGAGCAAGCATCTTTAAGTTCATGAAGAAACGATTGCTGTACAAAACTTCCATGCAGATATTTGTTCTTCCGTACCGATTTTGGCTGTTAGATGGCGCGGCTGCAGTTTATACATAGAGTGATCATACATGCTCCATTATTTTTTCCCCTTTTGGAGAAAATGTGCATTTTCGTTCCTATCCAGATTCTCCATAGTCGTGCAAAGTGTTGTGTTTTGGACATTTATCTCATCATAAGAACTTGTAATGATACCGAGACCTTCAGAGACGAGAGATCATCACCTTCCGAGCAAGCATATGTATTAGGTTTACCCTTTAGCTGGGCTTACTTGATCATCTGCTGGCTCTAATGTCTGTTGTCTTTTCCTTTTGGTGGTTTCCACCAGATAGCTTTACTTGTATAATATGTTAGGGGAGACACTTCTCCATAATTTACATTCATTTCAAGTTCTGGTATAAGATTTTATTGGATGGGATATGTGACAGGTTATATATGTAAAAGTTATAGACATGCCTTCTTTGATTTTGTATCATACTTGGTGATCCAGTTTTTCGATGGCACATCACATTCTATATTCTTTACTTTGAGTATTACATTTTCATCTCACCATACTCCTCTCTCTGCTGCGGTAAATATCGTTGCACACGGTTGAGTACGTGGAAGTGCCCTAAACGACCAAAGTTCACTGGTAAATCGTCGAGCCAGTTTCATTTTGAAAACTAAAACCACGCCTCTGGACCTTTAAAATTTTAAAACAAGGCTTACATTTTTATGTACCAACAAGCTAGAATAGTGAGTTAATCGGACCAAGTCAAGTCGGGCACTTAATACTGCTCGGCGCTTGCTTTATGCTGATTTTAAAGTAGTATACAATTTGTGTTTTGTCCAAACCACACTACTGTACTTTGCATTTTGAAGTAGTTACAGCCTTACAGGTTACTACTATATTTATTCCGTTTTAGGAGTATATACTAATATGTGTAGATTTCACACATTATTTATAATTTAAAAAATATTTTTCAAAACACATTAAGTACTTGATATAGATAAAATATATTTTATATACATAGTAAAATCCGCCTTAAAGCGCTTACGCTTTTATAATTATTTAAATTTGATGCTTTTGGTCTTATGCTCCTATTTGCACTCTCGCTCGTGATGATCGCAATTCAAAGTGATTTAGGTTGAAACTATGTTATCAAGTTTGGGTTTATTTGTCATGGTCAAGAAATGTTAGGCCTAGTTTGCTATATGTCATACTACAGGGACTAATTTGTTCCGAAGTCTATTCAGTAAGCCTGTCATTGTAATAAACCTGACTATAAGAAATTATCAAATCGGCAAATCCTATATATATATATTAATATAGTCTTCAATCGTTGAACCCTATCCCCAAAATCATCATCCTTCTGAAACCCTAGACTCCACACATATCCCAATTAGCTCGTCTCTCACAGTCCAGCTATGGCGAGAAAGCGAAAATCACGCACTGCCGAATCCTCTCAAGAGCCTGAAATCTCTGAAAGCGTAACTCCGGTCAAGTTAGAATCTCAGGACGAACCCGAAGCCGATCCTGAACAACCCGCTTCTGATGAAATCGAAGAAGCTCAACCCGTCGGAGAAGATGCAATTGAAGCCGAAGAAGTAGAACAAGAGGAGGAGGAGCAGCCGAACGAGACGGCGGAGATTAAATCGGAACCGGTAGACACTGAATTGACGGAAAAGCCCTCGGAGAGTGTCGGTGGGTTGTTGAACGGAAGCGTGCAAGTGAAGGAGGAAAAGGAAGATGATTTGGAGGAAGAGACTCTCGAGAAGCTTCTGGAGCCGTTCACTAAAGACCAGATGGCTCTTCTGGTTAAAGAAGCTGTGGCGAAGTATCCTGACATTGTCGAGAATGTTCACAAATTGGCGGATGCTGACCCGGCGCACCGGAAGATCTTCGTTCATGGACTTGGATGGGAGGCGAGTTCGGAGACGATTATGACGGTGTTTGGGAAGTATGGAGAGATTGAGGATTGCAAGGTTGTTAGAGATAAGGTTACTGGGAAATCCAAGGGCTATGGATTCATTCTGTTTAAGCATAGGGCTGGTGCTAGGCGTGCTTTGAAGCAGCCTCAGAAGCTGATTGAGGGGCGTATGACTTCGTGCCAGCTGGCCTCTGCTGGTCCGGTTCAGGTTCCTCCACCTACGGTTGGTGCCAGCGTTTCGACTCCGCCTGTGTCGGAGTACACGCAGAGGAAGATTTATGTGAGTAATGTGTCAGCTGAGCTTGATCCGGGGAAGCTTTTGGATTATTTTGAACAGTTTGGGGAGATTGAGGAAGGGCCGTTGGGTCTGGATAAACAGACTGGGAAGCCGAGAGGGTTTTGTTTGTTTGTGTATAAGAGTGTGGAGAGTGCCAAGAAGGCATTGGAGGAGCCACACAAGACTTATGAGGGTCAGACGCTGCATTGTCAGAAGGCCGTAGATGGACCTAAGCATAGTAAGGGGGGCCATTTCCAGCAGCATGGCCAGCAACATCATCAGCATAACCAGGGCTATCATAATCACCCGGCTAAGAAGGGTAGGTATAGTGGCGGTGGTTCGGGGCATGCAGGTGGACATTTGATGGCACCTAGCATGCCTTCCATGGGTTTTAATCCTGCCGTAGCTCCTGCGGCCATTGGACAGGCTGTGGCAACCTTGTTGGCCACTCATGGGGGCTTGGGTATGGGAAATTTTCTAGGAGGAATTGGAGCAGGTCATAATCAGCAGGGAGTTCCACCGATGATGAATAATGCAGGTTATGCAGGTCAGAGTGGTGCTGGTGGCTATGCGGGTCAGCCTGGAGTGCAAGGAGGTTATGGTGCACAGCAGCAGATGGGTCAAGGGGGTGTTAGGCCACTTCAGGGTGGTGCCCCTTACATGGGCCATGGTCGCTAGGTAAGTGAGGTACGCCGATTGTTTTTGTTTCTTCACCCACTGATTATTTGAAATTGCATTTCTTTATGTTGATACTTCTAATATTGCGATTGATGCAACTTGTGAATCTTTGCACGTTGCTGAATTTTTATCATAGTTACCTTTTTGCTTTTGAGAAAAAGTTCCATTAAAAATTTCCTGTGGCATTTGAAAACCATATGTTGTAGCACAGCACAAATGCATGAAATTCAGTTGCTGTAATTTTAGGCTAGCTGCACTTGCAACTCTATGTTGATCTGAAAATAGTTTAGTGAGAAACAAAAGGAAAGAAACTTATGTTTCAGGGTATACCTCATGTGTTTTCAGAGGGTGTTTTTTAAATACTTCAATTTCTGCATATGTACCCTATAGTGGAATTTGTGTAGTAAAAATGAAAAATGAAATCTTTTAAGGCATGCACGATTCACTTCAATAGCATCTTTCTGAAACCAAAAGTAGTGCTGCTGAACTACCCGTATGGAGAGTAGTAGGAGCAAGTATCTTCCATATAGATTTCCAATGTTTTATGGAGCTAACCAACAATTCATGCACCAGTATGCAACTACTCTGCACCATTATAGTATGTTTTACCTGTTTATATTCTCTCCTGTCTACATCTGAGCATTTGATGTATTATGTGTTTAGCTTCATAGTTTATGAATTTATTAAAGCGTTCATCTACCTGTGAAGTGATTGTTTGTGCTGATGATGATTGATTTCCATGATTTTACGTTTTTGTCTTTTTTTAGCACGACAAAATTTTCTTGTTAAATTTAGAAATGAGTACTTCTATAATAGGGTATATATAATTTCAGCCTTCAATTATTTATTTACACTGGAAGACTAAGCCTGCCTTTTCAAATAAGTCTTTATGTTTGTATTCATTGTGCAGATTCTTCATAAATCATCAAACTTTTATTTTGGACTCTGGTGATTCTTCTGAAGTTCGGGCAATCATGCAAATGACGTCTTTCCTTGTAGCAAAATGTTTCGATTTGCCTAAAGACTAGAATTAAAAATATGTATCCCTTTTCTATTTTAGCCTGTCTGTTGAACACTTTCTAAAATAATGTCTTACTTTCCTAGTGGTAACACCTTTTAAAAATGTTGCGAACCAATAATTCTCTACTTTTTCTCTACCAGATTTGAAAGGATGTTTACCGATTAGATTTATTTTTCCAGCTTTTCCATTGAGTTGGTGTTTTTTGTTTCCTTTTCCAACTTACAATATTTCTGGAAGTTAAGCTTTAACGTATCGTTGGCTCTTCTATTTTCTGGTCTGTATTAACTATTATTCGTAAGATTTTTGGGTTTTTAAGGACATAAAAGCTCCAGATCATTCAAATTATTCTCCGACAACATTTACTTCAAATAACTGCAACTGTATACTTGGTCACAACTCACAAGGCATGCTGTTAGGTAACATATATTATAGTTTCTTTGTGTAACAGTGTGCTGCAGGAGGTTAAATATTGCAGGATAACTCTCTCACTGTGGATGACACCTTGCCTAGACAGTTCCTCTACACCAGAAGTGTATGATTTGGCTGCATAAGCAACCACTTGTAGCTAATATTCTTTTTTCAGTTTACAACTTGACATCCAAAATCAATTTATATCTATGCATCAGAAAAATAATTTAGTACCTGATTAAAACAAAACTTTTGCTACGCACCTCAGAAACATTGAGATTTAAAATCCTCTGGTGAAGGCTCCATAAGAATATATTGAGAACTTTATGGGCAGGAGATTATGAAGCTTGGAAGTTGGAACTGTTAAAAGGCAATTTTACTTTTTTTTTTTCCAAGTGTAGTTCTCCCACTGCTTTCAAATTTGACCTTTTCGTTCCAATATTGGCAATATTTGAGCCTCTCCGATCAGTCTTTGTTTTAGCTTTCAGCTTTTTTTACTGAACTCCCCCCAGTCTCGATGTGAACTTCGCATGATAACTTGATGTGCATGTAGAACCCTATCTGCTTTCTTTTAGTATGGCTGCCAGGAATTTGGTTGGAAAGCTGATGACACTACGTTGGTTCTGGTGGAATGTTCCAATCCTGGGCAGGTAACTGGACAGGGTTGCTGTGAGGTCAGAATCGAAGCTAATCATGGAGTATCCTGTTTTGGAAAATTTCATGCTTCCTCGAGCTAAATACTGGATACATTTGATCCTTTAGGGGGTTATAGGCTTATAGCTTTGTCTTGGGTTGAAAATTTGTCTTCTAATAAATGAGTTGATTTTAGATTGCTGATTTGGATTTTCGCATATCTGGAATCTTACCCTATTCTTGCTACTCCTACATGGAAATATTGCGAGACCTCCAAACTGACCTTTTGCATACTACTAGTAACATGTAGATAGAGGATTAAAAATGTTCCAAGCAAGAGTATGTATGAGCTTCTCTATTGCAACTGCAGGTAACGTAATTAAATTTTATCTTGCTCACATCCCAGTAGGAATCGTGCTCGTTTTTAATCCACCCACTGTTCAACGTAAGTAAATTTTATCTTGATACATACTCTTTTTATTTCTATAATTTTTCATTTATTATAAACCTTAAACCAATTAAACAACATTAAAATCAATAAGTTTTGTGTGAATTTTGTTTTGCAAATATAACGTGCACTAATATTCTAGTTATCTAAAAATCAACTACAAAACGGTATTTGTGACATGCAAAACCTATTGAATTTTGACCCGTTTATAAAAATGAGAAATTACATTAAGGTTTAATGTTTCGTTCTCATCGTCATAATTGTATTTATTTGTAGTATAAGAAGAGAAGATAGTCCAAATTGTATCACTTCACATTACATATCATACCAATTTTCATATGTTGTAATTTCATATGCACTTAAAGTATATACTACTTCCTCCCCTGTACCGGGAATAGCTTGCTATTTACTTTTTTGGTGGAGGAAATAAGGTATATATTAATTTTGGATAAAATAATACTAACGGGTCCCTCAAATTGATTTTTGAAGTTTAAAGTTGGATAAAATAAAGTTAGTGGATTTAATTTTGAGTATATTTAATGTTGAAGTTGGGTGAGTGGTTACCAAAAAAGTAAATGAGAAGTTTTGTTTGAGACACTGAAAATGACAGAATGGGAAGCTATTTCCGGGACGGAGGAACTAGAAAATAAAAAATCATGAATCATTGGTTTTGTTTTGCACAATATTAACATGCTCAAATATTCAGTATAAATATAAGTAAACAACCGGATACAATACTGATAGAGGATGAAACAAATTAAAGTGGGCATACTGATAGAGGATGAAACAAATTAAAGTGGGCATAACAATGAGAACTATACTAAAATCTGAATAATGTTCCTGCTGACTTGATTCGAAATGAAATGAAGTTGGTAAATGAAGTAATACAATGAGAGCAAGAAGATACACACACTAAGACTCAAATTAGGACAATAGTATCAAACTCCCACTTGACCCGGAAGAATATTAGTGACCCTAGCAAATTTAAATAATTCTTTTCATTTTAACTTTGACTGGTGATCTGTCTTCGATTTTGACTATAAATTATGCTTAAACCGTAATAATAAATAATATAATAAAATCATATAATGAAAATTTAAGAATTAAATTTTAAATATATGATTTTATAAAATTATTTACTATTATAGTTTAAGAGTAATTTATGATCAAAGTCGAAGATGGTTGACCAGTCAAAGTGAAAATGGAAAGAAAGAATTCTTTGAAATGGAGGGTACAATTTACATGCATGCATGATATCATTCATAATCTCTTAAAAAACCCATCTTGTAACAATGTGCAACTTATAAATTTGCATGCATATAGTATATGGGATGCAGTCCTGAAAATGGAGGGCCCATGCGGCTATATAGACTGTGTAGGGATGTACAACCCTGAATACAACAAATATTATATTTCACACGTCTTTATAAGTTAAAACTTTTAGATAAAATATAATTTTATAATGTAATTAGACTCAAATGGATTTACAAATCGATTAAACCAACTAATATAACCAAATAATTTTTATAGCTCTCTACAAATTCGAGCTTATACGGATTGGTGAGCATGTATAGGCTATAGCATTGTGTTTAGCTTCTCCTGGATGTAGTTTGATTAGTAACAGTACACATGCCTAATTATGAGTCAATTTTCGTAAGAAACGAGACTGGTATATAACTTGGTCAGCAAAAGATAAGGCTGTAATTAGTTGGTAATTATCATTTCATTTATACTGTAGTAAATTCTCATCGAGTGAAATTACATCACAAGCTGGAAGTCTCAGTAAATCAGTGAGATCAAAATTCTCATTGAGTTTGATACTTCTCATCAACTCTCAGACAAACAGAGTTGCCTATCCTTGTCAGAAGCCACTGTAATGACTCTTACCCGAAACCAACAGCCCTTTGGAAGACTGTCCAAAGAAACTTACCTCCAACCTGGACAAAGCAAAGATGTTCTAGTTGAACTCATTGGCGCTGCCAAAATTACTTGAGACTGTCCATCTTCATCTTCGTCTCCTTTTCCGATAGTCCTGGTGGTTCATAATGTACCTACTGAAAGAGCGCCGGTCTACAGTGTGCCAACCGTAACATTGGCAGGTTTTATTCTGACACGATGAAGGCGATTTGTCCTGATTGTCACCATCAGATGTACAGGCTGTTGACGTACATTGCTCCACTAGGATCGGTGACGAAAGAGTCTGGTGAAGGGGTTGGGTTTGTGAAAAGAGGAGCGGCTTACATGGTCATGGATGATTTGGTGATCGAGCCGTTTTCTTCCTGATCCTGTGCTTGTTTAAATTTGCTGGCCAAGTCTGCTGTCAATGATATTGTTGGTGGCCTCATGGAAATCGAGGTTCAAATGGGCTTGAAAGAGGTATAAAATTGATTCTTGATTTGATGTTTTATTCATTTTTATGAAAATGTATGACATTTTGTTTGGTGTTAAAACAATTGTGCCAGGCTTTGAAGATGTTGAAGGACGGTTCTGACTGATGTATTCCACAACATCGATGCAGTCAATGTAAAGAATGAGTGACCATGATGTAAGTGGATTAGTACTCGTGATTTCCCCTTAATTTGTTGTCATTTAGATGGCTGATGATTTGCTAACGTATTATGTTCTATTTTGACTTGGTTATGTGGAATCTGAATGTCTGTGCTAGTGACAGTGATGGCGTTTTCTTTAATAGAACGAATTCATGATCTTAAGCTGATCTTGGTTTGCTATGTATCTAGTTGTTCTATTGCCTTGCCGTACTTGAGTTTGATCTACTTGTAATTTGTTTCTGTGATCTGCCTGTATGCGTCAGCGAATTTAAGATGGAGCATGTGTGCCTGCAGGAAACACCACAAGGGAGAACCGAGTTTGTTCTTAACATCATCGTCTGTACTAATCTTCTTGTGTAATTTTCATTTACTTGAGTCACAAATGGCAGTATACGTTCTAGTAGAGCACAAACGCAGTTACTGTCACATCGAATTGCTTTATTACACATCTGTTCTCGGTAAATCTAACATGATTATATATGCTTGGCCGGACCATCTAAGCACTGAAGACATATAACAAATCCCAACATTAACGCCACCCGTAATAAGTTCTTTCTAGCCTTTAATTTCTTTACTTCTTGTTGAGGAAGACTTCGGTAAGGACATTGTCCGAGTTTAAAGAAGTTTTCAACAGCTTCAAAGCCTACACACAAAGACAAACAGTTCCCTTAAAGCAAATCAATTAAAGAATAGAAACCAAGTACTTGGAACTTTAAAGCATGTGTAAGAGTATATAGTATATACATACCTCTTTCATGCCTATGCAGACCTCCTTTTCCTTCAATTCAGAAACATTCTTGACACTTAACTTGTTCATCAACGAAAGGCTCGATATAGTAGACAATGGCTTGATAACCAGATCATCCATCACCATGTATGTCACCACACCCTTCACGAAACCACCTTCATGAGGAAGTGGAACTGTTCTCATATGCAATAAAGGAAGGGTAAGGGAATTGCAGTTATAAGGCAGCTTTCTGGATGGTTCGACTGGACCTTTTAGAAGAAACATCGAAGTAGCTGCAGATTCTATTGACGTTCCAATAGGGTTCAGCAACACATCTTTATCTTGGTCCGGTTGTATGTATGCATTATCAAGATCCTCAACGCTCTCGTACAGATTTCCCAAACAACCCACCTTCCCCTGCTGTTTTAGCAGCCTGATCACGGTGGCGATTGGCAAAGACAGAATGTGGAACAGGAAGTCCACACAATCTTTCCCAGCTTCGGCAAAAACAACTTTGTTCGTCTTTGTATTGATCAATAGCTTCAATTTCAGTGTCGGACCTGCTTCGGTTTTTGGTTTCTTGTTTGCCATGTTCGACTGTGATGCCCTTCGCATTTTGCTTGCAGGGGATGAGATTATTAGCGTATGAATTTGAAGTAGCTGGAGTTAACATTCAGCATCCCTGTGCATAATATATACACACACAGTTACGCGAAGTGTTTCTTGAACTTCCATGGATTCAATGAATACAAGATGATTTAATTGATTCAATGTTTAGTTTGATACATATTATTTTACCCCATCAATAAAGTTCATTTCATCATCGTATCTAATCCATTCGTTCTAAGACGAACATGTACCTCGGAATTGGTTATGGGTCGACCCTTAACACACATTTCGAGCTTGACATGAACGCTCTCCTAAGGAAATCTTACTAAGGTCGTTTCCGGCCCTAAAAGGTGAACTCCGTCCATCAGTTAGTGAACGTTCATAGGCAAGTCCGAGCCTGGACACTTTAATGATTCTCCTAGCTAGCCAACCTACACTTGAAACGTTTCATGAAAGGACATGATCCCGTGTTTTATGGAGAATGGGCCCATGACCATCTCTATAAAGAGGCAACATTTACTCCTCAAGGTAAATCATTTATTACGCCTTAACTACTTTCTTAAAGAGTTACGAGGCTCAAGTTGAATCAATAACCGATTTTTCCTAGGCAAACCGGCCAAAAGTGATTTAACCCCTCTCTTTTCTAACCTTCTCATACATGTTGGAGCTGAGGTGCGCTATCAGGTTTTGGAACGAATTTCATCCGTATGTATCAATTCAAACATAGCGAACCTAAGATTTCTAGCTATGTACGTGAATTTGAGTTTGGTGGCACCGCACGCCCTGGCCAATGCAGCATGTTCGATCAAATTGGGGGCCCGAGGCCCAAGATCGTAAAAGGAGTCATTCGTAAAGAAATAAACTCGTTATAGTAACAAAAATAGGGGAACTTGCTCGATTCTAATACATGTTGAGAATGTAACGTAGCCATTTCATCGTATAATGTCCTAACTGGAGTGTTAGGCCAAAAGTTTGAGGTAGAAACTACACCAAACGAATATCCCCTAGTATGAGTACGAAAGACTCATTTACTAGTAAATCGTGTTTCCTTTTGGATTCAAGACTGACTCAAATAAATTACGGAGAAAATAGAATAAAGATTGTTAATGTTCAAAAGTTAAAAAAAAAACACATAATAATATGAAAACAAGTACTATTCAGAAAGCAATTTCGGAGTCCTTAACCAAAGCCAAATAAAAAACAAGTTAATTTCAATGTAAATTTCTATAACCAAACATCATCTAATCCTAAATTAAGTAAATGCAAGTTTTAGAATATTTTCTTGTTAATATAATATCTTTCATATATGTAAAGATAATTTAATTTAAAACTCTTGAACATTAACTATGACTGGCCAAGAATTATTTTTAATTGACAATACTTAATAAAAACCGGAAATGTTTTTTGGTCATATGCGTTAAAATTTCACTTACGAGAATATAAAGAAGAGGCCAATAAAAGATAATTACTCTTGTCGGCTCTTTTTGAGGCGTGGGTTGTGTGGCTATTCCAGCAGTATTTTTTATACACACAAGGTTCGAAATTAACAATGCATGTCAAACGATTGTACTACACTTATTAAACAACTCCATGATGCTGATCCCTCCCTGTCTTTGGCGGGTGGCTTAGTAGATGAAACTAAACGTTTGGCTTTGGCTTTTCATTCCTTTTCTTTTCATTTTGTTAGAAGAACAAGAAATTCTCTAGCACATTTATTAGCTAAGACTCGTGATTCTAATGCTTGTGGGGATTCTGAGTTAATTTGTTAGCTTCGTCTGAACAGAACGGAACTGAATGAAATTGAACTGAAATGTAATATAAACTGAACATAACTAAATGAATCTGAACTGAAATTAATGATTTTTCAAATGAAAAAATGAGAGCCTTACCTCTCTTAAATCCTGATGTACTACCTTTCTTTGATTAATATATAAAAAAGAAAGTCACGTCTCACCAATAAACACAATGACAAATATGTATACAAAGAATTACTACCATGTCACCAAGTTTAAATTAACAATGCACGTCATCAAGTGAACGTACCCGTAACAGAATGACAAGTACACACGGAAGAATTACTATGAGACTATCAATCAGAGTAAAGTGTCTATTTTCTGAAGAATACATAGAGGCACTAACCAAATTAAAGTCGATAAGAACCAAAAATGCATTAATGGAGTAAATAGCAGTTTTATTTAGAAAAATATATTATAATTTTGGTTTTAAGATTTGTGTCTATCTTCAGAATACTTAGCACCAGTAATCCAGTTTCATAATTATTCTTACCAATTTACTTTCCAGTATAAATTTGCAGACAAATTCTCATAACTTTCCTTTCTTGATCCATTTCATTATTTTCCGAAGAGCCCCTTGATTTTCCAATTATAACTGTTTTTCCCTTTTTCTATCTTGAAACTCTTAAGCGGTTATTTCACTGCTGTCTGTCTGTCTGTCTTCTATAGGGTTTCATCTTCTAGTGTAACTTCTACTAGCGTGCAGTTTTACAGTTACAGATTCTTTCTTCTTCTTGAATTTCCCTGTTTTCTCTTGAATCTTGATCATGTCACCTGATAATGAAGATAATCAGCTCAGCAATCGAGCTAACTTCGATAAGGCCAGTGAGGACCGAGCTGAACCGGAGAAGCTGAGCCTCTCAAACCAACAAGATGTGGCTGAAGAAGATAGTCAGAGTCATATTTGTAAGATTTGCCATCGGAGTTTTAGCTCCGGAAGGGCTCTAGGAGGTCACATGAGCAGTGGTCATGTGCAAGCTGAAGCTCGCAGATCAGAAATGTCGGACAGGAAGCTCAAATCCAAGACGAGGCGGAACGGAGGTGATTCTGGTGATCATGAGTGCAAGATTTGTGGGAAGGAGTTTCAGTGGGAGAAATCATTGCATCGTCACATAAGATCTCATCATCCTGAGAGGCACTGGACAGAAATGGATTCTCTTGAAGAGAGTGATCAGGATGATGATGATGAATTCGACCTGTCAAATGAGTCGTCTGGGCCTGGAGGGATTAGTTATGACGACAGCAGGATTTCTAATGGCGAAGAGGAGGAAGTTTTGGATCTGAGAACAGCCTTGGAGGGATCCTGGCATCAAAGAAGCCAACGCAGTAGTTTGAGTAAAAAGAGTGATCTTGATTTGAAGATGCATTTGGCTGTCCAACAACTGATAAGATTTGCTAGTGGTTTGGATATTGGTTCGGGTTCATTAAGTGATGAGGCCAAAGGTAAGAAGCCGATGATTGAGAGCACCGTGCAAAAATACTCATCCAGTGATAAGGCCAAAGGTAAGAAGCTGATGATCAATGAGGAGAGGACCGTGCAAAAATCAAGCAGAAGGCGTTCCTTGGATACTGAATATATCGTCACTGCGTCTCCTACCAAGAAATCCAAATCTAAGGAGGCAATTGACCCATCATCCCCTGAGGTGCAACTCACGTGCAACATGTGCAATAAGAAATTTGAGACTCACCAAGCTTTAGGGGGACATCGGGCCAGTCATTTCAAGCATAAGATCACCATCGAAAACACTAATGATCGAGTTGTCACATTTTCCGGATCAAGCATGCCAAGGCCTAATTCTGCAGAGGCAACAAGAGATGGTAACAGGTACATCTGTGATGTTTGCAATAGGACCTTTCCGAACGGACAAGCCCTGGGAGGTCACAAGAAGAGCCATGTAACTGAAGCAGCTGCAGATCAGACTCCTCCTCCCAGTCAATCAACCTCAACTGCAGAAGGCAGAAGTCAGGTCGAGCAGCGTAGGCCCCTCGATTTCGACCTCAACGAGATGACTCCTCCTCCCAGTCAATCAACCTCTACTGCAGAAGGCAGCAGTCAGGTCGAGCAGCGTAGCCCCCTTGATTTTGACCTCAACGAGATGCCAGACGACGAAACTGGGGGATCAAACTGCTAGCTAGCTGGCAAGTTCCTTCTGATATATTAGTTCTTGAAATGTATTGCTTGCGGGATCCTTTTCAGCTGAGTTAGTTCGTTTTCCCCTGTTCGATGTTTTAAACTCTTAATCCCGTATCTCTGGTAGGCGGCCTCTTACAATAGTTTGAGATTGTGATTAATCTTTGAACGTACTGAATAATATTGAGAATTTGGACAATTTTTCTTCTCTTAATCAATTTTTTCCCAGAAAAGGTCTCTTGATTTCATCGTCAGTTCCTAGTATTTTCCCTTTCCAATATCTTTTTTTTTTTTGATCCGATTGAATTTTAAGGGGTAGGACTGATTGATTATTCGCACGTACGTCTGTCTTCTATAACAAGAGAAACGCCAGGTTGGTCGGATGGGTGCATTAAATACGGCAAGTTCGAATTCCTAGTTTCGACCACCATTATAACCATCTGACTTTCGATCACCACTGGATCCGTCAGTATCAACCACCAAAACAGAGTGAAAGGCGATTTCAATCAAGAACAATAAAACTCAGAGAAGAACAAAGCACGAGAAAAGAACCGAAAGAGCGATTTGAATGATTAATTTACATGGATTACTAGTTCCTTGTGTTTTTCCTCATTATCAACTGAATAAACATGATTCTTTTGATAGTAGAATGAGAAAGATTAGTCGAGAGCTAGCTCTGTTTTTATTATCAAACAGAAGATCCTCCAACTAACTTAACAGCTATGTACAACAGTTTTAACAGAGTGTACAAGTCACATCCCTAAGTCTGTTGTAACTGTAGCTAGCTTATGGAATCTGGAGGGAACGAAACAAGTTTAAGTTCAATGTGGCAGTTTATAGTCAAGTACTTTTGAATCTGATTGAAAAAGATAAAAAAAAATCCAGTTTATTTTCTTCATATTGTGAACTATACATCCAAAACATAACAACATGAGTTTAACAACACTATGTAAAGATGCCGAGTAACCAGTGCGAAACCTTCACATCGTATGTGGGAGTTGTGATGATCAACTAATTCAGTTCGTATCGACACAAAGGGCACTTATCACTGCTACTCCGCAACCACTGAACGATACATTCTTGGTGAAAAACATGCAAACAGGGCAATCTCTTAATCTTGGACCCGACAAAAAGCACTTCCAAACACACCGCACAACAAGACTCGTTCTGATCATCATTATCCAAAAGCTTCATATCTTGTAGTGAACCAACTAGGGACTCAGAGGCGGTAGTTGGATTGTTGGAGTAATACTTTGCTTCATCCATCAACTCGTTCACTGTCCGTTGCCTACTAATTGCATTACGATACTCCTTGTCAAATTCGTTAGTGCCTGCGGTTCTCTGTTGTTCTATGTACCAAGAGATCCAGGCGTCAAGCTCGGTATCTGGAACCTTAATGGTCTTCCTGATAACCAAGGTGACGCAATATAGTTCAGTTGAGTATTTAATTAGAAGTTGATGCATGAAGTCAACCAAGGAATCGATGAGCTCATCCTTTGTCTTTTCTTCAGAGAAGCTTGAACCGATCATGTGTGCGCCGTAGTCACATTGTGAGTAGTGAAGTCTATCGAGTTGAAACTGGACTAATCCACGCGATGATGACAAAACAGTGGAGACCTTGCCCTTTAAAATAGCTGCGGTATCATCTGAATCGTCGAGTCGAGGCATATTGTACTTACTTGAGAACTGGAGCCCGTAAAAACCTTCTCCTATTTCTTCGGGTATCGATTTCAAGCCCATATACTCATATTTAACTTGGACTGAGATACTAAACTGCGGGGAGGATGTTGAAGTGCCGGGATGGCTGATCGCGTCCGCGCTTAGGGTATAGTTCGGATGAGAATTAAGGGGCGGCAGCCATATTTCGCGAGAAGAAGAGGAGGAGGAGGAGGAAGAACAATCCATACTACGTACGTATAGACTCTGAAATTTATTGAGTGAATGAACTTTTTTCTGTTTTGGTTCAAAATTTTGAACTGAAGAAGATACGCTAGCTAGCTACTAACTGATCCAAGGTAAGAAATTTCACCAATATAAGCTAGAGTATTGCGTTTGCCAGCTTTCCTAATTAGAGGCGAACTATAGTGATTTATATTTTAGTACTATTTCCTTATTGCCAGCTTTCCTAATTAGAGGATCGCGAGTGTCCTTGTTGCTTTTGTTCCTTCCCTTTTCCTTTTGGATTATACTTAGTATTATAAAAATTCATATCATATTATGAATGTTCAGAGAGACCCCTCGTTTTGTATATAAATTGTCTAGTTTTTACGTTTGCTCGTTTCACATTTCGCGGGTCAAATTTCAGTTCGGGTCGTACCGTTTTATATCAGGATCCACTATAAAAAGGCTTTTTCAAATTTTTATTTTCCTATTCTTCATTATCGCTCTTTCCTTTCCATCAGACGGTTTCTCTCCAGATTTTTCACGAAACCCTAACCTCCATTTCTACCTTTCTGATCTACGCCGCCGATTTGAATTCCGACGAGAGCAACTTCTAAACTCCTTCGATGCAACTGGAGCGGTCCATGGTCGCGTCGATGTGCGGAGGAGTGTGTCGTTGATGCGCAATTGAGCGAGATCAAGGTGGCGAAGCTTGGCGGAGAACGGATCGGCTAGTGTGGAAGTGGAGGAGACGTCGGAGAGCATGTAGGCGGAATCAGAATTGACGATGTCTAGAACACCGGTGAATTTGTGGAGATTGGTGAGCTGGCGATCGAGATCGGTTTCCGGTCTCATCTCTTCCTATTGGTAAGTTACTTTCGCTCGGTTTATTGATTTGAGTTATGAATTTGTTCGCATATATTCGTAGTGTTTTGGATCTCATATGAAACGTGCAGAATTATGATTAGTCGAGTTTTTCAATGAGTTTGATTGATTAATTAAGAATTTCATACTATGTGTTTGTGGAAATGTGAAGAAGAATAATGAAATGAGTTTTTCAATAAATTGATTAGTTGAGTACAATGTCTTTGTGGAAATGTGAGGAAGAAGAAACACAGAACACAGGCACCTGAATGTTGATTTGGATAGTGTTTGCCGATTCATATCCATTGTTTCATATGTGGAATTAGTTTTTTTTTATATTATCTTTGTTTTACTATAAATTCTCTAGTTTTTTTTTTTTTTTTATAAAATAGTCTATGTTTTAGTAGAAATTGTCTATGTTGTTCGTTGTTGATGGTTTAGTTTTTGTCTATGTTTTAGTATAAATTGTCTAGTTTTTTGTATAAATGGTCTATGTTTTAGTAAAAATTGTCTATATTGTTCGTTGTTGTTGGTTTAGTTTTTTGTATAAATTGTCTATGTTTTACTATGAATTGTCTAGTTTTTTGTATAAATTGTCTATGTTGTTCGTTGTTGTTGTTTAGTTTTTTTATAAATTGTCTATGTTTTACTACAAATTGTCTAGTTTTGTGTATAAATGGTCTATGTTTTTATCTTATATGTTGCTGGTTTAGTTTTTTTTTTTTGTATAAATGGCCTATGTTTTACCATAAATTCTTTATGTTATTATGCGTTACTGGTTTAGTAATTGTCTATGTTTTACTAATTGTCTATATTTTAGTGTAAATTGTCTAGTTTTTTTTGTATAATATGACAATGTCATATGTTTTAGTAGAAATTAATTAGTTTTTTGTACAAATGTCCGATGTTCTAGTTTTAGTATAAATTGTCTAGTTTTTTATATAAATGTCCTATGTTTTAGTAGAAATTGTCTATGTTGTTCTTTGTTGTTTATTATTGTGAAAAGATAGATGCGTTATATATTGTTTAGTTTTTTTTATAAATGACCTATGTTTTAGTATAAATTGTCTATGTTTTTTTTTTTTTTGCACAAAATTAAAATATATTGAAGCCCAAAGGAGTACAACCATCAGAGGGGCATACCCCAATATAGTTGAAACAAACAATCTACTACAATCAACTCCAAACCACTACAGGTCCAAATAATAGGACCTAAACGCAAAGGACTCAGACATAATCTCCTGAGACAATCTCACTCAATATATGTCTATCCTATCATATGAAAAGGAAGAATCAATAAAGGATTACAATGAAATCAAAAGAGATCAGAATACATCAAAGTCCAAAGACTAACAATCCAGATTCTACAGGAATAAGCCTCTGTTATGCCAGGGGTGACTGCGTACAATCACAGAATGAGACTCCAGTAAAACTGTGATCCCATCGGCTAAAAGGCCATAGTAGCCCTAGCAATCCCTAACATAACCTTTTCAATATGTGCACAAACTCCAGGGCTTCAATTCCAAAAAGCCTCCACCCCCATCCTCCAACAAAACATCAAAAGGTAACAACCACGGAAACATACTCCAAGAGCTATACCTACACTCAAAACAAACACTTGTGCCCAAAACATTAACAACTCCAAAATCAGAAAACATCAAATCTCAAACAATCAAATCCAATACCACCTAACCAACGAACCTAGCCAAAGGAAGGTCCACAATCTGCACACCCAGAAACAATCCAGTCAGAAGCACCTGCAGAAGACCAAAACAAACTAACCAATCCTCAGATTTTAGCAAGATTAGCCAAAACAGACCTAACAAACCTGTTTGGCCTCGTACAATGCAGTCTAATATTCATAGCTAAATCCAAAGCCACCCCATGACAAACAACCTGCAGTACAGGGTCTTGTTTCTTGAAAATGGCCCTATTCCTAGCATACCAAATAGCAGAGAAAGCACAACAAAGAGCAGCAACTCTAACTCTAAACACAATAGACCCCTGAGAAGTACCAGTATCAAAGAAACTCACCCAATCCTGTAAACAACTTCCCACAAAATAAATACCTGTAGCCCTCATGACACAATCAATCACGGTCCTAGTAAAAGGACAACTAGTAAACAAGTGATCATGAGACTCAAGAGAGGTCTTACAAAGCAAACACATATTATTAGAAAGCAAACCAAATTTAACAAGCCTATCCTGAGTTGGCAACCTGCCATGCATAATTAACCAAGAAATAAAAGAAACTCTAGGAAGAGAAACTTTATTCCAAACAAGAGGGAACCAAGGAACAATAGCAGTTGCAGGAACAAAAACACTGTAAATCTCATTTACCACCTGAGAATTAGGCACTCCAACAAACCTAGTATCATACCCAGGAATGAGAGTCTCTAACTTGTCTCTGACCTTCAGTAAACTCTTCCACCAGGGAGAATCAGAATGCTTAGCACTCACTGTAAGAATGGAAGCATCCTTCAGTTTATAAGCAAACACCCAATCAGTCCATACAGTTCTCCTCCTTGTACTCCTAGCCAGATTCACTACCAACAAACCCATCATGCTCCTGTTCCAACCCAAGATTTCTTTGATATGTAAACCTCCTCTACTAAAATCCTGACACACAGTTTTCCAAGCCACCATAGCTTTTCTCCCAATCAAGTTCCTGCACTGGAGGTAAGTTCTGCAAATTTTTTCCACCTGTCTAATCACTCCAATAGGTAGACACAACACACTGCTCCAAAATCTCTGAATACTCAGCAAAACACTTTTCACCATCTGAAGTCTCCCAGCATAACTCCTCTGTTTAGCCCCCCAACTCTGAATCCTTGCAGTCATTCTACCAACTAATGCTTCATACTCCACATTCTATAACCTTGCAGGGCTAAGGGGAATTCCCAAATACCTTACAGGGAACTTCCCCTCAGGAAATCTCCAAATATCTAAAAGCTGAGCCTTCACATTTAGTTTAATCCCAGCATGAAAAATGGAACTCTTTCTTTCATTAATCTGAAGACCAGAAACTATAGAAAACTCTGTGAGAACATTCTTCAGAGCCTGGACAGATTCTAGATCCCCCCCCTGCAAAATAAGAGCAGATCATCAGCAAAAACCATATGTGTAAGTGAAATCCTGCCACATTTAGGGTGAAATTTAAAACCACTATTGTCAGTAAACAATCTAGCTTTCAGCAGTCTAGACAAATACTCCATACAAAGCACAAAAAGGTAGGGAGACATAGGGTCCCCTTGTCTAAGCCCTCTCTTCCCTTTCATATGACCTTCAAGACTACCATTAACACAAAAAGAAAAACTAGAAGTTCTCACACAAACCATAATCAGATGCACAAACTTATCACAAAAACCAAGGCCACTCAACACATTCTCTAAAAAATCCCAGCTAATAGAATCATAAGCTTTCTGAAGATCAATATTGAGAAAACATCTAGGAGAAACATTAGCCCTATTATACCCTCGAACAATTTCCTGAGCCACAAGAATATTCTGGAACAAATCTCTACCCCCAACAAAGGCATTCTGACACATATCAACCAAATTAGGCAACAAAGGTTTCATTCTATTAGCTAACACTTTAGTAAGAAGCTTATAGATTACATTACAACAAGAAATAGGTCTAAAGTCTACAATACTAGAGGCATTCATGCATTTAGGCAACAAACAAACAGAAGTAGAGTTGATTTGAGTTAAGATTCTCCCTGTTTGCTGAAACTCCCTCACAGCTTGACAAATTAAAGCACCAGTTATTCCCCAACTCTTCTTGTAAAAACAGGCATTCATACCATCTGGACCTGGACTCTTGATATCTGACATAGAAAACATAGCCTCCTTGATCTCAACATCAGAAAAACCACCCATCAAAATCTCATTCATCCTATCAGACACCACATTCCCATAAGAAAACACCTGAGCATCCAAAGGCTCCACAGCCTTATCAGTACCAAATAACTCTTTGTAAAACTCCAAAATATGAGAAACAATATCAGCTCTATTGGTCAAAACAGTCCCATCAGATTTATGTAATAAATGAATAAAGTTCTGTTTCCTTTTGGCTTTCATACTGTTGAAGAACAGCCTACTACACTTGTCACCTTTATCAAACCAGTCAACTTTTGCTTGTTGATGGAGCTGACTGTTCCAAAAACCCTCCAGCTCAACATACTCATCATACACTTTCCCCATTTCCACTTTCAAATTCATTTGCCCAGGATTTCTTAACACTTGCTCCTGCATAACTTGAAGCTTTTCCAACTTTGCAGAAACCCGGCCTTCCAGATCCTGAAACTTTCTGGAATTCAACTTCTTAAACTCTCCCTTTAAAATCTTCAGCTTAGAAACAACTTGATACATATAACAACCCACAATAGGAGAACTCCACACTCTAGCAACAATAGGAAGAAACTGCTCATCTGCAGCCCAAACATTTTTAAACCTAAAAGGTATCCCCATCTTCCTAGCTGCTTTAAACACCTGAGTAATACTATAAGAATGATCAGACACACCAGGTGGATAAAACTGAACAAGAGAATCCTGATGCATATTATACCACATCTGATTCACCAACACTCTATCTAGCTTGCAGTATACATGAGAATTAGTCCAAGAGTACACAGGCCCCTGCTGATGATCCAACAAATTACAATTACTCAAAGCATCAACCAATTCAGTCCCAATAACACCATTTCCACTAGAAATCCCTTCACTCCACTTCTCATCCATAGTTTTAACCACATTAAAATCACCTGCCACCACCCAAGGTTGTACCATAACCCTACCAATCTGAGTTAATTCATCCCACAAAACACACCTCTGAGAAGGTAAATTAAGAGCATAAACCACAGTGACAAAACACTCCCACTGGAGATCCTTGGATTGAACTTTGCAATGCACAAATTGCTCATGCCTAAGTAACACAGTAACACTGACTCTATCCATATTCCAAACCAAAAGAATCCTACAATTTTTACTATAAGAAAAATTACTATCAACTGACCAAGTAGCTGCTAATTTATTACTCACCTCAAGATAATTCTCCTCCCTTAACCTAGTTTCCAGAAAACCTCCAAAACAACAATCATGCTTCCTCATAACCTGATAAAGAGCCCTCTGCTTAAGGGGACTATTCAGGCCCCTTAAGTTCCAAATACACATGTTGAAATGTTTATCCATAAGATCCAGGACCCAACCTACCTCGAGATCTCAACATTCTTTGGCTCACTCCCACTGCCACTCTCTGACCTTTACTCAGTCCCTGAACTGTTTGTGTCTTCCCTTTCCTACTTGCACTAACCTCAGCCCAATCCTGCAACTCCTCATCTTCCATAGGTTCCTGTATATTATCCTCTTTACCTTCCTGGTTCAGTAATGCAAACCTATTATCCTGTTGAACCCCACCACCACTAACAGACCCAA
Organism: Plantago major; assembly: GCA_026545765.1. Taxonomy (NCBI): domain Eukaryota; kingdom Viridiplantae; phylum Streptophyta; class Magnoliopsida; order Lamiales; family Plantaginaceae; genus Plantago; species Plantago major. Next base: position 101,439,492 of record CM048841.1, on the reverse strand, counting down.
ACACAAAACCAGTAGCAGGTCTCAATCCAGAACCACCACCCATTCCCCTACTACTCTGCCCAGCAACCTGACTTTCATCAGAACTATTAGACATTCCAGTACCCCCAGAATTTCCTCCTGGACTATCTCCCAACTCTCTAGCAAACCTCCCAGCACCACCAACATTACCTCCTGAATTAATGCCCAATGCTCCAGCAGACATCCCTGATCCTTGCCCCATAGTAGAGTGCCCATTATCACCAATATTACCTCCATTAGAAACCTCCTTCACCCCTGGAGCACCATCAGCCCTAGTAGGGAAACCATTATTCACATGATTCAACGACAACACATTACCAGTAGGTACCCAAGCAGTATGAGTCCCCATAGAACAATTTCGAACACTATGCCCAAATTTCAAACACCTATAACATTGAAGAGGTTTTGATTCATAAACCACCTGTTGAACAAACTCCTGCCCACTCGGAGCCTTCAGCGTAATGCTATCAATGATTTTCTCACCGGATTTCAATTTCTGCGAACACGAGCATAAGCCAACCTCTCTCTAGACGCAGTAAGTTTATCAACATAACAAGGCTTACCGATTAAGCTAGCAATCTTACCCAAAACTGTCGGGGACCAAAATTGTAAATCCAATCCCGGAAGTTTCACCCAGACCGGATAATCGACCAGAGCACTCGGATCCAATGCTAAACCAGGACTCCATTGCTTCAGAGCCAACGGAAATGTTCCCTTCACCAACCAAGGACCACCACCAAGTACCCGCAGCTGATCCTCCACTGAATCAAATCGGAACACATAAACTCCATTATCCGCCATATGAATCTGAGGAGACAACTGCCACAAGCTTTCCACAAACCTTCTCATTCCATCCAATGGAATACGAGCTCCAATAACCGTTCCAACCAACGCAAATTGCCAAAACTCAATCGATTCACTCACATCCGCCGGCGTAAACTCATGTATCTCACGATTCACCGGAACAGTGTAATCAAGTACCACTCCATTTTTCGGACGCCGATTACCTGCAAACAACTCATTCCATCTACGAGTAAATCTCGGATTCAATCGACCTGGATCCTCCTCACAATCAGTTCGATCATAAGCCCTACCATCACCAGTCTCCATATCCCCAATCCCCTCATCTTCTCCAAAAACCTCATCATCCATAGCATTCTCTACATCATCCCCGACCTCATCCTCATTTCCCGGAATATCCTGATCATCCGATTGAAATCGCCTCTTCGATGTAACCGCCATCAAAGGAACGATTAGTTATGCGTGTTTTTGATTGCGAATTTTTATTTGTTTATCTCCATTATAAATTGTCTATGTTATTATGTGTTGATGTTTTAGTTTGAATGGTTTAGTTTTTTGTATAAATGGTCTATGTTTATGTATAAATTGTCTATGTATTTTGATGTTTTTGTTGTATGTATTAGGTTTTCGTAAAAAGGGTGGTCGAGCAAAGAAATTGATTGGTCACAAAAATTGAGACATTGTGGAAGAAGGGGTCGACGAACAACTCAAGAGTGTGAAGAAAGTTATTTTGAAGATGTATTAATTTTTGAAATACAAAAACTTGTGAAAGTCCAAGTTTTTGTGAGAGTCCTGAGAGTCTTGCAATATTGTATACTAATTGTGCGGCTTTGTGTGTAAATTGTTAATTTTTGTCTATTTGTAAATTGTCTATTGTTGTATACTAATTATGCGGCTGAATCTTTTTGTGTAGGACTCTCAGTACTTTCCGGACTCTCAGGAGAGTTTCTCTTTTTGAAAAGACATACATGTGTTTTTATAGGTTGTAAATTTTGTTTTTTATTATTATTTTGTGCATTGAAATTTATTGGTTGACTAATGAAATTGACGTTCATGTTTATTTTTCTAAATATTGTGTTTTGATTGAATAAATAGGTTGTTACTAATGTTTTGCATGCTAAACATAGACAATTTCACGATAAACAAAGACGATTTGATTATAAACCTAGACAATTTGATGTTAAAACCAACATATTTGGACTTGGATGAACATTAATGAGCAGAGTAAGTTTTTTTCAAAAAAAAAATTGCGTGTCGATCCGGTCCGACTGGGTCGACCCGCGAAAAAAATCAAATTTTCTAGTTTTTAGGGTAAATTGTCTGTGTTTGTCTATTATAGAGGATTTTCGGGACTCTACTATATGTAAGAGTCTCTCGCAAGATAAACTCTTTAGATTATGTGTTCTTTTAAAGTAAGTCGATCTCTTATAATTAATCCAGAGGTGTCAAAAAAATCATTAATGTTATAAATCAAAACGCATATCTTTCTCAACATTAGTTTTTGATTAATAACATATAATAAACTATAGATAATTTTATTGATAATATAGATACATATTCAAATAAATTATCTGTATGTTCAATATAACTTTTTCTTTGTTCCATTCTCTATTTAGCACAACTAGAAAAAACTAATCGATAGCTATAATAAACTATTTAACGAGTTTAACTAATTGATAAGTACTAGTTAATAAACTTAGTTGACGAGGAAAATGAGTTGAAGAACATCTTCAAAATGGAGATTGACATGTCTGATGATACGAGACAAGCAAACCAGCAGAGCATACGACAAAACATAATAAGTAGAAGTATCAAATTTCCCAGAAGAAGCACTTTCACACGGACAGATTCCAGTTATGATTTTGTGTGTTACCTTATCATCTATTCGTCACTTTTTTTTTCCTTTCGCTCTCTTTTTCTTTTCTTTCTTTCTGATAAGCTTTTACACGAAAGCCTGCTTGATCGGCAAAGGAATATAACCTCTCAAGCAGGAAAATATCAGAACGTGAATGATGAACCACCTTTCTCCATTCACCTTAATATATCACTATACAAAAGTTACCCTACATCTTGGATGCCAAAAAATCGGCACCAACTTCAGCTGGCTGGCTGGCTCTATACTTGCTGTTAGAATTCTCTTCCCAAAAATTGCAACTTCGCAGTTGACTGCAAATGCGAAGGCAAGCACCATGAAACTTAATCAGTAGATCCGTTGAGAGTAGCATTCTCAACTCTAGCACGATTGAAGTCATCCATGCTACGAAATTCTTCTCTCAGCAGTCTTTCCAGTTCTGGATGTTTCTTCAGTGGTTCTGGACCTTCTCGGTAATGATGAAATGCCCTGCCAAGATAAGAAAATACACCGTGAGATAAAAGCAAACCAAATAAAAGAACACATCAAGTGTAGATAAAAGCCCCAAGTCCTAAAGAATCTCTATAATGTTTAAGAAGGTTATGTAAGTCACTGAAGTCAATCTTTGACCAAGATCTTCAAAGAATTTTAAGCAATTTCAAAAGAACTGCTGGAAATGCTTCCCTGACTTCTGCTTGTTATTCTTTCGGGAAAAAAAATCAAAAAGACAAGATCTCTATCATTTTGCCAAGAGTCCATTCTTTGGAAAATGGGAATGAGCAGGTCAAAAGCTCCGTGACATGCAAACACCTCCTAGATAAAGAGTAACATCAAGTATAATAGCAGGTTTGCCAAAGGATAAGAGCTAAGAATACCTTCATTAATTTAATAATATTACTGGTAGATCTCGTTTACAATATTGGGAACAAGTTGTTAAATAAACAAAACTAGGATAAGTATGTCACCTCGTACAGCTTATGTTTCAAATCTATCAATACTACCAAACACTCCAAAAATACATATAAAAAACAATGGAATGTCTTTGGATACTCCTAATATTTCTATCACAGGCTGTGTAGTGAACTAGTGACCATCTATAGCTCGACCTTCAGGAATCTAATAACAGAAGGATATCCTTTTAAGTTATTTGGTGAATTATGGGGACCTGTTTTAAGTTTTAATCACTTTCTATGTTGAATGAATTAGGATTGTCCACTTATGACGTAGAATCAGTTTTAAAATTTTATCAACTAATAACTGCACTGTAAACTTCCCTCCGAATTTGAGGACTAGCAAGTTACATTTAAGCCCATTTTGACACATAGCACCCAACTTGGAAGACTTGAAACTTCACAAACTTTTAACTGTTTTATACACCAAAACTTAAAAAACTTCGGTAATACCAAAGTACATACCAACAATGCGAACATGCACAAACATCTGTTCTTTTGCCAAAACCAAATATTATATCACAAACAAAAATGTACAGGACAAAGAAAAAGAGACACAGAGACAAATGTAATTACCAATACTTCTCCAGGCCATAAAGGTTTCCATCCATGTAAAATTCGAGTGTCAGCTTTTCAAAGTCATCATATATGTCCGCTCTGAATTCCTTCTCTAAACCATAACTTCATAAAACAAAGCACGGAGTATATAAGCAGGTCAGGACTTCACAATTTGAAATAGAGAATATTCAGATAGGAAAGGACAGTTAAACTTAAAGAGAAGTTCCAACAAGGGGAGGCAGACACGAGAAAGGCTGAATACAAAAACATTTTGGTAAATGAAAAAAAAAAAAAGAACCTACCTATAAAACCTGAATAGGCACTCGATACCATAATTATAACTAGCAGCAGCATCTTCAAGAGCTAACTTCTGGAATTCATTATACATGGTACGGATAAACATGCTCCTCAAGAAATACGACCAGAACCCATAAAGCTTATTCATCTCCTGCAATGAGAGGTGTAAGCTACAAACAGTAATAATTTTGCATTATAACTTGGCTAAACTGAAACTTCTCCGAAAAGCAAAATCATCAGAAATAAGAGAGTGGTTAACTATCAGCTACTATAAGCAAGTAGCTCTACTGATTAAAATGTGGATACGGATCTTCAATTAGACAGTAGTGTGGTCATTATTGGTCACTGTAGACTTTCATCTCTTTTATATTTGCATAATTATATGGGTCTCATATTAATAAAAGGGTGTCCTAGACGTTCTAGGGGAGTGAAACTTCCCATAACTCTACAATTACTATTATATGTTCAGAACTGGCAATAAACAAAGGACAACCACGATAATTTCGATGTTAATAAGTTACTACTTCAGGACTGTCAAACCTCAATTTAGCACCTCAAGCATGGGAAGGAAAAGGAACTTATGGTGACCTGTAGGGGTAAATGCTATATTGACCAATGAGAAACAAAGAAAGGAACTTGAACATATTAAATTGTTGTACAGGAAGATCTTCAAACATGAATCAGGAATGGATTTTCAAATATTCATAGAGATCGGAAATGTGTGATAGTCTCACTAACGGAAGAAGAAACCAAAAAGAGTCTAGCCCAATTGAATAAAACGTGTGATAGTCGCACTAACGGAAGAAGAAACCAGAAAGAGTCTAGCCCAATTGAATAAAACAAGCTTGAAGGGTATGCAGATTACCTCGCTGCGACCAATGCCCAGTTTCTTTCGTTCACAAAGACAGCGCTTGTGATACTTCTTGTACCTGAAAGAAAAAGTATCTCTAAGTCATATACCCAATGGATGTTTACTTGTATCTGCAGATAAATACTAAAGAAAGCATCCTAGCTTAGGCAATGCAGCCATTTTCTCAATAACTTTGCTGTCTAAAATTGCCGGTAATAATAACTTTGCTTACAACTGCTGTCTGAAACCATTTTCTACAAGATGTTTATGACCAGGATGCTGAAATGAGGGAAACGATTTGGGCAATGAACCAACTGGTGGACTACTCCCTGAAACATGGTTGTGAGGTGAACTCAGCTCAGAAGGCATCAACCTGTAAAATTCCAACTTCCATTCCATTTAAAGCTAAACAAAGCAGTTCTCTATGACAAAACTTAGGGAAAAAGTTGGACTAATTTCATTTAGATTCATATGCCTCATTCTTTACCCTAGACTGTCGGGGGGTGCAGAACCAAAGAAAAACCCAACTGCATCAGTAAGTGGACTTTCAGATATAAGAGAATTCAGGCCACTGGCTCTATGAGCTTGTAGAACTTCAGGAAACAACCGCTGCTTGTTAATAGATTGCTGCCATATGCTGCTTTTATCATGTCTCGTTACAGAATCAGAACTCTCAGTCCCTCCATGGCTGCTTCCTCCGATATGAGGATCAGGTAATTTCGAGTCAGATGCAGCAACATCTTCAGTAAAATATCTAGAGTTTTCATCCTTGTGACAATTGAGAGGCTTAATAGGTCTACCATGAGATTGTTTTGCATTCAGTTCCTGTTAAGTGAAAGATTTTACTAATTAAAAGCATTCTTGCTTCTGATAAAATTGCCACATAAACTAAAGAAGCCATTTGCCAACCTGCTCATAAAAGTAGAGGCCATCATTTATAGCTGAAGCAATCTCATTGGAAATTTTTTTAGATTCTTCACAAGGTCCATTGCTGATGTGACTTTTCTGCAGTATAAAATCGAGTTATTAATTCAACTTACAATCGCATTATTTGCCATTCAGAAACATTGCTTAAGCAAACTGTGAGATGCAGGTGTAGATATGCAATAAAGACACCAGTCACACAACCACAACTAATGAAAATACAGATGAAGTTCAAGGAAAGATTATACCCAAAACATACTTTTCAAGTAAAGAGATTAAGAAAGTAATCATGTCTAAGCTAAGACAGGAGAAAACTGAAGGCTGTCCCACTAGAAGGAGAAATAAGTACAGTTTGGGAGTTGAACCATGCACTGATTTTCAACAGATAGTTCAAGGGGAATTGCCGAATAGACTGATAGATTAGATATGTATACATCTGAATAAGAGTTAACAGCTCATAGCCTCACCTGAGTGATGATTACGAGCCGCTCAATAGCACGGTTACCAATCATGATTTCATCTTCCTCACCAACCCTGATCCAAAAAGATAAAAACACTTCCAAAAATGTTAAAGGGGGGGAAAAAGAACAGCAGAATAAAAAGAGAAGAAATGAACTTCATATAGAATGTGGAATTATGTGCAGTGCATGCAGCAGCTTATGATTAATTGGAACTAATATCCCAACTAGGCAAAATAACTACTTCAACATCGGGTAGTGCGAACAGGGTTATAAAGTTCAGAATAAAAAGAGGATTTTTGGAGATGGTCCATGTGAAAAGGTTATGAAGAGGGCACAAGCAACAGAGCCAGATTATCATTTATCAGTACTGACATCTAATAATAGGAGACCTCATAAACTTTAATTTTAAGGCCCGCCCATTACTTGTTTCCATTAACAGTCGGTTTTTTTTTTTCAAAAAATACTACTACTTGAAAAGAATTTTGGAAAAAAAATGTTTTGTAGAGTTCGTAGCCATAACACATAACTAACATTGCAGATCACAGAAATGAAGTACTGAGACATACTGGATACCTCTGTGCAATAGAAAGGTCATCATCTTTCCCTCTTTTCTGCTCCAGTTCAAGCTCTTCGTCAAGTATAAATGTGCTTGAGAAATCTTCAGACGAATCATCCAGATTCTGGCCACACTGATTTGGCAAAACCTGTCCCTTTTCTCTGCAGTTTCCGTGGATTGCTATCTTCACAGAATCAGCTCCTTCTGTGATAGCATGGAAATTCAAGCCATCACTAAATGCATTTCTCTTATCAGTAACAGGGTGAAACTGTGAATTCCAACCCTATGCCCAAAATTTCATTTCCCGAAGTAAATTTTTGAATTTCAACACCCAAAGAAACCTTACCTGTGTTCTGCTCAGTGTAACTATAGCTGTTTTCATGGATTGAATCTTTCCCCGGCATCTGGGGTTCAACAGAGGACCCATTTGATAAAGGAACTTCAACAATGCTGTCAATAGCAATTACATTGACAAGGTCATTCTTCAAGGTACTCGAATGCAGTGAGAATGGCTTATTTGGTGCAGAATCACGAATATACTTTGACCAATCACCACGTCTCCTTATCTTCTCACCCTGTGGAGATTGAAAATCAAGGCATATTAGCAAATACCAGTGTAGTATCATGAGCAGCAATATAGCAAACAACAGAAAAGAGAAGACAAAACACAATACAGACATACACAGAAGTTAGTGTCATAATTAAGGAAAGACAAAGGTTGCAATTTGAAAGATAATGTTTACTCTACCATCACTTCAACTGTCTTTGAAGCCAGCAATGAATCCAGAATGAATGGTATATCTGTGCACATACGTTTGACCTGCAACCATGAAATAAGACTAATTTTACTATTAACTATTAACGGAATAAATTTGAATTGAGCAAATCAAGCTACTAGGATAATGTATTAGTTGCAGCAACTATATATAGTAACATAATTGTTTAAACCCAGGAGGCTCTGGGAAATCAAGAATTCCTCATAATGTGTCACTCGAGACCAATAACATTGTCAAAATGGGCCATGAAGTATGTCCAAATATTTACACAATATATAAAAGCTCTCTTTATATATTACCCTTCTAAATTCAGCAATATCTGATATGGCAACCCAACCTTGTTCATCCATCAAGGAAATCAAGTGTCCATCTTTCTGAAGATTTTTATCACTGCAAAATTAATAGAGCATACAATCATCATGAACTGCTGAAATAATCTATTACTAGATAGAAATGTTGCACGTAATCACTCCCTACTTGTACAAAGTTACATGTCCCCAGAAACATATGAAAAATTAGAAGCTTAATAAAGTGCATTTTTCCAGGGGGGTGGAGGAGAGGTGCTGAAATCTCAAGTGTAGTTTTAAAGGTGCTGTGTTTTCACAAAGAGAGGTGACACTGTTTCATGTCTAACATCTGTGTACGACATATCACCTGAAATAATAGTCAATTTGCATTACAATGCTAGTTCTCAATGCCATTAATTGTGGTGATGGTGGTGCTATGGGAACTCCATTACTTGAAGGATAAGGCATTGGGGGGTAGTGTACTCTAACAGGACCAAGGGGGCCAATATAATATATAGCCCCAGGACGAGGACCTGTATCATAGATGACGCTGTCATGAGATAAATAAGCTATATTCCAAACACACAAAAATAAAATTTTAAAAGGAAGAAAAGAGGAAATGTGAGGGAATAGGGTGGCCAAAAGGCATATATACCCTTCACATTCAGCTCCACAGAAACTAAATTCAAGTACCTGGGAAGTTAGGTTTCTCAAATCCATTTAGGCCAAAAATTACAGGCCTTAAGAAAGGTCTTGGACCCATAGTATGCTGCATGTGAAAGTTATTCTCAGCAGTAACCGGCTGCTGATTGTTACCCGGAGGATTCGTCTGCACACCTTGTTCTCTAGCATTTGGCATTCTTCCAGTCAAACCCGGATCATGGGGACCCAAACCAGGGTGAGGTGGAGCCTGAAACCCCCCATTTACAGAGGGAGCAATAGCTTGTGCATCACTACCAGACTTTAACGGAGTATTAACAGTTGGGAAAGGTATGGGTGGAAATGGAAAACCATATCCAGGGCCTGGAATAATGGGGGCCGGAACCATAGCATGAAAAGGCACTGGACGGGGTTGTGGGTGATAGGGCAAGCGTACAGGGTATGGGGGCCCACCATTTGCTGCATGCTTAGGCCCAGCTTTGGGTTGATGAGTGTTGTTGAACTTGCGAGCAGATCTAGTGTTACCCCGTCCATGGAACTTCTGCTGCTCGCCTTTAACCTGGAACACGGAGAAAATTGTTTCAGACAAGCATCATCATGTTTTCTCCTTAGTAGAGGATTTTCAGCTAATCGGCCGAAACCTTGAGAAACACAAGATTAGCCAAATATCAATTACATGATCAGCAGGCAATTGAAACTTCCAGAATTCATGATCCTATGTTTTTATAAAGACAATTACAACACCAAAAAAAAAAAGATATAAGTATCTAATAAGACCTTCTCGGACTACCTAATACAGCACAGGCACACTGGCTTCATTTATCAATTGTCAAGTTTGTTTCGCAGTTAAGATTACAACTTTTCCCAAGTCTTGTTCGTGCAATCATTTGTAAACTGAAATCAATTACCAAATTACTGGAGGAATCTCTAATTTTGACTTCCACACAGAGACTCAGGTCCAATACCAGAATCCTGTTCCGACCTGGTGTTTCGTCACAATAAAGCATGGATGCAGTTACATGTTTAGAGATCGAAACTCCCCTTTTTTTATTGTATCAAGCACCAATAACCATTGTCAGCCAAGAACAACCAAACATTCATTTCCATCAGCACTTTATCATCAAACAGCAAATCTCTGTTGAATACAGTAACTGTTTCTTTTCTTTCCCCTCTCAGTCATCGGTTTCATACACAATCTCGAATTAAACTATTATGCAAAAAATAAGAGGAACTTAACAGCCTAAATAACCAGAACACTGACAAATGAAAATGAAGCTGACATAGACGGAGAAACGGAAACTATTAAATTAAACCTGCACAGAAATAGACACAAACTCGAAGCAATCTATTACGTAAACAACGAGACGAACTCAAAACCTAACACATAACACTACCTAAATAACCAGAACACTGAAAATGAAAATAGAAATGGTCACATTAGACGATCAAATCAAACCTGCACAGAAATCGACAGAAAAAAAAATCACTCACCGGCAAAGAAACCTCCACACCACCACCGGTAACAGTAGCCTCCTTCTGATTCGACTTAACGGTGCCGAAATCGACACCACCACTCTTCGACCGCTGTTTCGCGTCAGATAGCGCCGGCCAGGAGTCGGAATCAGCGGCGGCCATCGGCGTCGGTGCGGCGGCGGAAGTCTTCCACGGCGACCTCAGCGGAGCACTGACAACGACCTCGTTGTGATTCTCGACCTGATCACCACCAGAAGAAACTCCGAGCTTCTCTCCCATAGGTGGAAATGAATCGGCGAGACTGAACGTGAATTGATTTTTTCCGGTGAAGTGTGATTTGGGTGGCGGGAAGAGGAGAGAGAAGGAGCAGGAAAGAGAAGAAGAGACTAGGGTTGTTGTAAACTCACTATTTCTCTTCTCTCAGTCCACTGTTGAATGTTGACCCCATTTTTAGTGGGGAATCTATTTCTCCCAATTTGGAATACACGTGTCGGAATCCGGTTGGTTGGTTGTATAGTAACGCATGATTTTATTTTGATTCTGAACGTTTGGCACATTGTCAAAATTACAAATTGTTATGACCTCCATGTTACACTACATCAACATGAGTGTATACTTCTGATTTCTTTTAAACTTATTTCATCACCCCCAATGCAACTGATAGTCACAAACTATATGGAAGCTATATGGGACTAACAATAACATGAACAGACTCATCCGGCTTTAAAACTAGACTGCATATATAAATAATTAAATAATTTTAAAAAGATGATGTTGTGCGCTTATGAAAGAGATTGAATTAAATACTATAGATAGTCAAGAAATTATAAGGAATTTTGCATTTAAGATAGTATGAGAAATTGAGATTGTAAGAAATAAAAAATGAAATTGAGAATTTAATATGGGGACTTGAAGGTTTAATCCTTTTAATTTGTTATATTAATAGTTTTGGAATGAACCTAATTCACGAGCCTTATATTTGTCAGAGATGATAACAGAGTCTCAAACAAAAAGTTTGATATCCGATCCTACCTCTTATCCCATCTAAACATTTTTTTTATGGACCTAAAATTCCAGCTTCCAAGTTCCAACCATTTGTCTTCCACCTAGTCCTTTTTCTATTTAAGATTTCAAGTTTTCTCCACCTGATTGGGACAGAAAAGGACTTGGGTAAAGCTCATCTAAGCTTGATTGAGATTCATCAGTGTAATCTACTACTTCAGTGCCAGTCAGGACTCAGGCATTAGAGTTCTTGATACTTCTGTATTTTTTAAACCGGGTTAGGGTTAACACACACTCAGTTCCGACCAGTCAACTGGTCAAAGTATCTCATTTGGACGCATTGCCACATAAATATTACCTCGGTTGATTGCAGAGTCAAAGACGTTTTGGACTACCTTAGACCATCTCCAGCAGTTGCAACTTTGTGAGTCCCAAAATCTCTACCACATCAGCATTTCATTCACTGCATTCTCTACTCCAACAGTTGAGGCTCAAATTTATTTTCTTTTCACATTTCTTTCAAACTTAATTTTTTATTTCATTTTCTTTTCTCATTTTCTTTTAAACTTTATTCTTGAATTTATTTTAAATGTCATTAATTAATTATAACAAAATCACATTAATTTTTTTTAAATATATTACTTGAAAATAAAAATTACATTACTTAATAATAACTACAATACTTGAAATTGAAAATTACAATACTTGAAATTTGAAAAAAAATATATTACCTTTAAATATTGTTGATTATTGATATACCTCCGGAGATTGTTATACATTGACTATGCATTACCTTTCAAATAATTCAATGTATTCTACCTTTAAATATTGTTGTATGACTTTTCGTTTATATGATATGTTTTTCTCTAAACTTAATTCTAATTAAAAATTAGACATGTCGTGACAACGCCACGGGTTAGTACTAGTATTACTTGAAATTATAGTTTAAATATTTAAAAAAATAAAAGCAAACAAAATGAAGAAATGAAGTAAACAAAAACAAACAAAGCCCAAAATAGCAAACAAAGCATTAAACGGCAGAAAGAGAAACAGAAAATCAAAAAATCAAAAAAATAAAATTAAAAAAAAAAGGTTAAATGAACTATGGGGCGCGGCCCAATTTACCCCATAGTCCCGAAATTCCAACTCACTTTGAGAATCTGTTGGAGTCTCAAAGTGAGTCCCGTCAGAGTCCCAAAATGATTTCGGGACTCTGATGGAGATGGTCTTAGACGGTCTCCAGCTGAGTTGCAACTCAAGCTTGGGACGTTGGGTCAGACTCTAACGAAGTCGACCAGTGACCTCGCCTCTAAATTTTGATGAGGCCGCTATTATTTTCCTTTTTTTTTCTTTTCTCTTTTTGTTTTAATTGTTTGTTGCTTTTTTGCTTAACCGATTTTGTTCTTCTCTTCTGTTTTCACTCGTTTTTAACTAAATTCTTCCTTTTATTTTAGTTTTCGCTTGTAAATCAATTCTTTTTTTAATTATTCAAACTTAAATTACAAGTAATATATATTTTTTCAAATTTCAAGTATATTTTCTAATGTATTTTCAAGTAATATATTTAAAAAACATTAGTGTGATTTTTTTATAATTAACTAACATTTAAAATCAATTCAAGAATAAAGTTTAAAAGGAAATGAAAAAAAGAAAAAGAAATGAAAAATTAAGTTTGAAATAAAATATTAAAAGAAAATAGGATTGGGCCTCACTGTTGGAGTAGAGAGTTGCATTGAGTGGAATGCTGATGTGGCGAAGAGAGTGGGTTGCAGAGAGTTGCAACTACTGGAGATGGCCTTGTTCGTGCATAGCATTCTTTAGAGTAACCCTTTTGTAGTTAGACAGCCCTGATGATTGCAATGCGTCAACTTACCTCATGCATACTGGACACCAGACCGCACAAACAATTGCCAAAACAGACAATTAGTCATATGTAAACAGGCTACTTCACATATTTCAAGACACTACTCGGCCCTTAGTAATACTAATACGGCTACTGAACTCATCGTCTTCAATCAACTCCACACCACCATCACTAGAATCGGCAGAAGCATCATCGTCATGACAACTGGAGGCGGATGGAAAAGCATCAAGCCTTTTGTAAAAGGACTCCATATCTTTAACAGTGAACCAGTCCTTTTTCATCTACAAGGCGTAAAGATGAAAAGAATTGGTTTTAAAAACAATGCATGGGCCTAGGTTGCGACTTTAATATCAAGTGGAGAAGGAAAAAAGAAAAGAAGCGAAACTCACGGTGTATGGATAGCCTCCAACATTGAAATCTTCAGGAGCATTCTGTAAGAATAGGTACATGAAGTGCAGAACATAATATCCACATTCATCGCCTTTTTCCTGCTGTGGCACCTGAAAAATGCATCCTGTTTGTTACCAATTGGTGCTTAAAATCTAAGACATCATCAAGAATGGACATGAAGCATGTTACCTTTGGAATCAGGAGAGGGATTTTTTTAATTTCTTCTTTAGTCCCTTGCCAATCCTCTGCCTTGTACAGGTCTAGCAAAAGCCTTGCAATTTTAATAGCAAGGCCAACTTAAACATAAGCGTACATGTCAAAACATCCAATAACATAGAGCAAGGCAGGAATGTACAAACACCTCAGTAATTTTACGTATCTTGCAGAATATGCTGTTGGTCGATATAAATCTACTCAATACTTTAAAAACTCAACACCAAAATCAGATTTCAGTTTTTTCAAATTTAGAAAAATTCTAACCCAGAAAAAGCTTTTCAAATTTGAAAATAAATGTATTTTGAGTGCAGAGTTTCCGTTAATACGACAGGAATCAATGTCAATAGCAGTAACACAGGAATTTGGGGAAAGTTACAGAAAGGGACTTGCATGGTAATTATTATACTATTAAGTAGTAAGCAAGATTTGTCCAACTAGAAAAACTGTACCTACGAATCAAAGGTTCTAGTCGTGTAGAACCCACTGCCTGTAACGAATCCAGCAACAGGGCACAAGGAGCATTAGCTTCTGACTGTAGGCTTTCGCCCAAGTGACAGAATATCAGGAGGCTCCAGTGACGCCTACAGAATTCCCATTGCATAGATTAAAATGCCGTATAAATAAGAAACCATGCAGGTTTGGTTGTATAACAGTGTATTGCTTCCAAGTATCATACCACATAACAATCGGAACCAGGATATACTTCTTTGAAAGTATGCCCTTCTTCTTGATCCAACCTACAACCTTGGGCCTATTTATTTCTTTAGAATACAAGTAAAACCAATGAGCGTCAAGGTATGCAAACGAGTTTACTTTGTCCTCAGAAAAGCCATCCCATAGCTGCCTACACCATCTCAAACATATTTAATGTCAGATAAAGCAATTGATATTTGGACGCTTCTTAAGAATTAATTGCAGTACATACATGAAGTAGTGCATGAATGTTCCAGAATCCAACATTCCCCGGCTTATATTACTGCTGCCACGACCTCTCCTAAGTTGCCCACGAACATGAACTTGCTTAGGAGCAATGAATTCAGAATCAGACAACTCGTCTTCTGTCTTACGTTTCCTCCTGCGAACCCTTCGAGGTGCCTTAAAGCCTGGTCTTGAGCTTGCAGGAGAATTGCATTCTTTGGAGACTCCTTCCTCAGAAGCCTCTACATTTCACAATTTCAGTGGCAACAATCAGTGCTTAGTAGGCGAAACAAGTGATAATCACATTTAATGCAGAATTTCAACATATTCAAAGTATACATATTACAATCCCCCCCCCCCCCCCCCAAACAAAAAAAAGGCCCCAACACACATACACACACAAAAAGGCAATAATGAACTAACTATGCCCAGATCAATGTTTGGGGATCAAGGGTAGTATTTCGCAATATATTATGTTACCATGACATAGCGTAAAAAACATTTAATCACTATGAAAAAATGCACAGGTTGCAAAGGGGCATTAGAGAACTAAACATACCATTCATATGACTAGACATCGTTATTTGACTCCTGGAAACTTCTATCAGTCTCTCAGAAGAAGGAACGCTCGGAGACTTGGAACTCAGGTTGGGCTGTTCCGATTGTGTTTGTAGCACCCGCTTCATTATCTTCTCATATACACGTAGTTTTACAGATGAAGGCACCTCTATGCTATTTCCACCTGAAATCACAACATAGGCTATTTTATTGTTATCCTCGGTTCTGTCCACAGAATATCAATGAACTACATGTATTAATATGCTTTAAGAGGTTTCCCTTTCGCCATTAACTTCAAAATCCAGAAAAATCCTATCTGTACAACACCTTGAACTGTAAAGTCATTTCTAGCCTTAATTTTCAGACCTAAACTACACGGGATCGAATGCAGACATTTATGAATGAGATGGACAAAATTTAACATCAAGGCAAAACAGGCAAACAATTGAATACAAAATTACCAAAAAAGGAGAGATTTTTCACTTCTGGACAATTGAGCTTAAAACCCTTGGATTCTCCACCAAAAGCTGATCAAATTCAACACAGTGAAACGTGTTACAGAGGAAAATTCATCAATAATCACAGTATATCAACACATGGTAAAACAGCAAGAGTTAAACGAGAAGAACCATTCGACTTGAGAGCTTCGACAAGCCGTTCGATAGTTCTATGTCTTCTCTCATATAGATCCATTACAATTAGTAGTACAGTTAAATTAAGACGATTATCTCATGGAGAAGATAATGGGAACCAGCTTGAAACCCAGTTTTGAAACCATGGAGAAGAGGAGAATCAGTCTTTCAGAGAGTTTAATGGGTTAGAAAGCCGGATTTTGTTCAAAATGGTTGAACCGGCCCACTAATGGGCTTGGCCGATTATACAGATCCATGGTCAATAAGTAGCATTAAAAAATCAAAATCCATTTGGCTAAAACTGACCGGTTTTGTGCGAAGAAAATAGTAAGATCTTGTTCAAGATGGTTGAACCGGCTCACTAATGGGCTTCACTGATTATACAAAGCGATCGTTAATGAGTGGTAATCAAAATTTCTTCGCACGAACCAAGGGCAATCTGACTAATCCATTTGATCGGGTCTATACAGGTCCAGTTATATATTATGAACAAAAAAGTGAATTGCTAGCATCAACAGCACATCCAAAATTAGGAAACTGACCTTGATTCGATTTTGATGGTGACATTCTTTTGGATTTTGGAAACAAGACCACAAGTTGTCTGACGCTAAATGTGAGATCAGCAAAGAAGATTGTTGTAGACGCTCAGAAATCTACAATCGAAATTAGGGTTAGAGATTGAGGCAACTGAAGCAAACAATAGCAAACAGACGTGAGATTCGAGGTGACCGGTGTGGTGCCGACGAAGGACTCACGCTCAAGTTAGATGACTGATAGAAGGAGTAATCAAATGAAAGAGATAGAGAGGGAGAGATGGTGGCAAGCGTCGACTTATCCTGTTGGTTGAGTCGGTTCGGCTACGTGGTGGACAAACACCGGCAGTGGACTAGCTGACCTTACGGGAAGGAGCTAGCTGGCAGTTGTCTGACAGAGATGGATGAAGGCGAATGGTTGAAGGTTGATGATGGATGGTGATGAGCGATGGTGGATGATGGTAGGTGACGGCTGATGTTGATCAGAGAGCTCGAGAGAGATGGAGGCGTGAGAGACTGATTGCTATGGTTTTTCGCCGTTAGAATGCGATGGTCTCTACATCTCCTCAGCCTTCTCTATATAACCCACCCATCGTTGGAGTCTGCCCGCGAATCTCGGGGAGGTCGTTGGAACGGATTAGACCGTGTCTCAAGTAGTTAGGAGAGTGGACGTAAGTCGGTTTTCTTGATGGACTAAGTCGACCAAGCTATTGGAGTTGGTTAGTCATTAGTCGGTCTTGTTGTGAGTTAGTCATGCAAGGTTGGGCGAGCTAGGCGAGCTAGCTAGCTTGTCAACCAGCTGGAGGGTTGGCAAGGTGTGAGCTAGTCAGGTGGCATGCGGGCTGATTGGCTGCATGGATGACTCAGCTAGGTGGGCTTGCTAACTCGCCTTTGGAGTCCAACTCACGTATGAAGTCAAGGCGGACTCATTAATGGATTGTGGGTTGGGCCGTAGCCTTGATGGATCGATCTGCTAGTCTAGTTGACAAGAGCAAATTTTGGCAATCTGTTTGTCCCCACTCTTCGAGTCGAATGTTTCGAGTCGGAGAGTAGAAATTTTATGCCTAAAAGAGTGATGCGCGCCAGATCGTAGGCCAATGATATTTTGCTCCATCAAAGGTATCAGTTTCCCCGTAAGTATATCGGGATAACAAATGATGAACTCATTGATAAGGAGAGCGATTGGATAGAGGTGTGGATGTCACTCGTAGTGATCTAGTGGTTAGCTTGTAAAAATCCAACCTAGCATGATGGGCGTTTACGGATTGAAATTTTCGAGATGGGCAGTTTAGTCTATCTAGCAAGATGGAAATTTGTTGACAGAAAATTTCAAGGTGAGCAACTTAGTCCATCTAGCAAGATGGAAATTTGCTGACAGAAAATTTTGAGGTGGACAACTTAGTCCATCTAGCAAGATGGAAACTTGCTGATAGAAATTTTCAAGGTGGACAACTTAGTCCGTCTAGCAAGATGGAAATTCGGTGACAGAAAATTTCAAGGTGGACAACTTAGTCCGTCTAGCAAGATGGAAATTTGCTGACAGAAAATTTCAAGGTGGACAACTTAGTCCGTCTAGCAAGATGGAAATTTGCTGACAGAAAATTTAAGGTGGACAACTTAGTCCGTCTGGCAAGATGGAAATTTGCTGACAGAAAATTTCAAGGTGGGCAACTTAGTCTATCTAGCGAGATGGAAACTTGCTGACAGAAAATAGACGACTTGCCCGAAATGAGTTGCCTTGCCCGAAATGAAGTATGGCTTGCCCGAATTGGAGTGGTGTATGCCTTGCCCGAATTGGAGGATGACTTGCCCGGAGCACCTATGCTTTGCCCGATTTGTAGTAATTTTGAGTTGAGTAATTTTGAGTTGAGTTTGGGATCACAACACACAGACCCATTTTCTCCTTCTCCATCATCGTCGTCTTCTTCTTCTCTAAATCACTATTTTCTTCTTCTTCTTCTTCTTCTTCTTCTTCTTCTTCTTCTTCTTCTTCTTCATCTCTTCATCACCATTTTTTCGTTTTTCACATTCCTAACACGTCAATCATCTTATCCCCTCAATCCGAAAGAGAAATTAGCATATCTCCTTCTCATTATTTTCGAACAGGGGAGCGATGCGGAGCGGAGAGTGACGGTGGACGAAGAGGGAGTCAGTGTGTGGATCTGGCGAGTTGAAGACAAGAAATTCAACCGGAGTTCGAGCTTTTCCGGTAGGTAAACAGAGCGGGGAAGAAGACGGCGATATCTAATCTTATTCATCTTCCGTTTCTTGTTCTGCTTTTTTTTTTTTGATGCTGGATCTCTAGGAGAGACCATTTCTTGTTGGATTTTATTTTTGTATGTCTCTGCTTATTATTATTTTTTGTTTGGAGATAAGTTGGGTTGTATGCTAATTGGATATGCTAATTGGATGAATTATAATGATTGAAGGGCCAAAGCCATAGTAGAGGAATAAATAGTTCCGTTTCTATTCCAGTCAGCATTTTTAGAAAGCATATGGTATACTTTGGCTACGGCATTTTTGACCTATGTCAATTCCTTGAATTGTGGACAAGTTGTATAAGAAATATATTATACAGTGAGCCATGTATTTGGAATTGAGACCCGCACTTTGGATAGACGGTTCATGTAGGGTTAATTTTGTCAGTGGGGTTCGCATGAAATTTTTGAGTCTATGTTTGGTTTTGTGCCTGTAGGATTTGATTTGTCGTAATTCGTATTGGTGGATCCTGTTTGCTTTGAAGTGGTGTCGTAGAGACATATGCATGTTGCTTTTTGTATCGACCGGTGTTCGGTGAAATCGATTGGATATAGAATTTTGTGATGTTATACTATTTTGTGAATGGATATGTCTATGGATATTTTAGTCTTGCTCTTTGGAAATACTCATGTTGTAATGCTTTGTTTGCAAATGGATATGTTGATAGATTGTTGTAGAACTAGCTAGGTTGATAGCTTGCTTGGCATGTATATTGATGACGTTGGACTGGATTGAGTTGATGGATAATATGTTTTACATGCTAGGAATCAATTCTAGCTGGAAGTGTGCTGATTGAGGTCTGCCGCGTCTTTCGGCTTGTATTTTTTATGTTACACCGAGTTGATGCTTTTCATGAATTTTTGGGCGAGGCTTTCTTGTTTGAACTTGACACAGGTGGATCATGGAAGGGCACCCGAGCAAGTTGATTGTGTATTCTCGGTCGACTGGGGTTGACGGCCAGGACTTACACGGCGGGTCTTTGTCCGCCATGGGTCATTCTTGGCATCCTATCCGTGGCGTGGCCTCGATTCTTAGTGAGGCGAACTTGTCACACATGAGGGATCTCTATGGGATCCCAGAGAGTCTGGTCTCGACTCCCTCGGCCAATGGGATGGGCAGGACATCCGGGGATGGTCTGCCTTGTATGAAGTTGCCTTCAAGATGGGACTGGACTCCACTCCCCAAGTTTGTGGTCGACGTACTTATCTATCTCGAGGTTGCACTGTCGGTGACCTGATGCTTGGCGGGTTATTCTTGGAATGCAAGTCTTGAGTGAGGTCATGAATGTTCGGATGTTTGTCGACACCTTTTGCCACTTTTACGATGAAGGAAGTCTCATCGGATAAAGGTGGTTCAGACCAACTCGAGGCCAGTGTCGACGGCTCAGATTGGCAACGCGTCCGATAAGTCAACTTGGAAGGAAAGGTATTTCCTGGTGAGCAGTGAGCACGTGTTCGAGCCGGCAGACTTGGTAAGGGTTCCGATATCGTGGAAGCCTTTTGGTAAGTTCAACTCTTTGCTATTTAGTGTGATTGTTTTACCTCTTATTTGCACTTTTCATATTGGATTGAACTTTGAACACTCTTTCTTCTGATGACCATGTAAGGAAGGATATGCTAGATAATGAGGGACGTGGTGGTTCAAGCAATAAGAAATGCTTCTAGTATGACCAGATCGATCGACCACCTCTTGAGCCCGACTACGTTGAAGGCATGTAGCATGTGGCGTGCCATTATCCAATCATTTGGAGGTAATGACATCCTTAGATTAGTCATGTCGATAGGATGCATTTTGAGATAACTAGTTCTGACGATGCTTTTCTTTCATCTCGTGTACGGACAGGAAATGGAGATGAGTATCTTTGTCGAGAATAGCGAGGGCGATGAAAATAGCGAAGTCGTCAGCTCGATTGAGAAAGTGGACGACTTGTTGGGGCAGTATGCAAAGAAGCCCATGTATGAACTCATGGAGTCAGGAGGCGATCATCCTAAAGACCCACCTAATAACTCGTCGAATGCAAAGGAGCGAAGCCTTCCAAGTACTCGAGCAAACCGGGTGTTACGCCAGCGGCCAGTTGGAGCTTCGCATAGACTTGCCAGGACTACTTTTGTTCCCTCCTTGGCTGGGCAGGGTGTGAGCTCACCATCTATGGCGGCGCGTGGAGAAGTGGGTGACAGTCCTTCATCGACTGTCAGCTTTGAGGTTGATGGAGCTACTCTCTCTTGTGAATTTGGCGCAATAACTTTGAATTCTGGAAGGGTGTTAACGATGGGCAACCTTGATCAGTTGGTGAGAGACGGAGTGATTCTTTTGACGGATTATGCTCTCGACCAAATTGTCAAGGTAGTCTCCGCCACCCTCTAGCGTTTCTCTTTATCGTTTATGTGCTTAGATCAAAGTATGAATTATTGATGTCTGCCTTGTAGGCCTTGAGCGCTATAGGGTACATGGGCAAGGCCGTGCAGCTGCTGGAGGCGGAGTTAGCTTCTATTACGAGGAAGCATCAGTGAGCACTCTGTTGCGGTACTTAGGAGGGAGAAGGTTCGACTTGAGGGCGAAGCGTTACGCTATTGCCAAGGCAAGAATGAAGCACTTGAAGAGTTAGCTAAGGTCAAGGGGGAGCTGGCTTTGGCTGAGATTGAGGCGGCTAAAGCCGCTAAGCTCGAGATGGAACTGGCTTCCGCTATTAAGGAGAATGAAAAGCTGAAGGCAGAACTGCATGCGGTCAAGCAGAATGAAGATCATCAATTGATTTTGAATGAGCGGGCATTCTGTTTGAAGGCCATAGGTAGGGGGAGCTCGGAAGTTACTATCAAGAGAGGGTCACGATGTGTGAAATGTATCTGACTGAGCATGGGGTGAAGTTCTCGGGTCAGTCTGATGGTTGCTCGGAGGAGTATGTTGATGGAGCTGGTACCATTTAGTAGTTTCATGTTGGGTGGTGAAACTCTGGAAATGTTGTCTTATGAGCTGTTTCTTTTGTCGTTTAAGTTGTATGTCGCTCTCCGTGCTGGATTCGACTTCCTAATACTTTCAGTCATTCGTATTTGAACCTTGTTGTTCACATTACCCTCGTAGGGTTTGATAGATTATGTATGTTTATTGTGGCTTTGAATTTTATTTTGGGTTGTTCCTGGGATGTCTCGAGCTGCGTAGGCTATGGGATGTTTATGTCTCGTATTTGGACTTGCATGATAGTTGCAACAAATATACTCTCAAATACATAAGCATTCGACTAAAATTAACATACGTGAGCGAGGCATCTCAGAGTAGTGAGTAACACATGAAGTTAAAAATGCATTGTTCTTAGATTTTATACTAAAACGTAATTCATGATGGAGAATCAGACATATTCATAAATCATGCATCATGCTCGTCTTAGAAGTCTAATTTGAGTGAAACATAGCAAGCTAACCTCTAAACGACGTGCTTGGCACTGCTGGACTCTGTCTACTAGGTTTGTCCCCCAGTTTAAGCGCTAGTCCAGAGGGTTAGTGCTTGAACTATTATCGTGTCCGTCCGCCTACTTCGTCGAATTAGTGCCATGCCGGGTCGGTCGGAGATCTATGTATGTCAGCTTGTTGTTGTGTGCCATGCTATGCCAGTCGGATGGTCATGTCGGTCGACTTACCTGGGCTCCTCGCGCCTGATCGGATGGTTGTGTCAGTCAGCTTGCAATTGGGCGCCATGCTACGCCCGATCGGATGGTCATGTCGATCGACTTGCAACTGGGCTCCCTGCTACGCCAGTCGGATGGCTGCGTAGTTGGCTTGCAATTGGGCGCCATGCCTGTCTGTCAGACGGCTAGCTCTGTGGAGTTCACCCTGTGTCCTAACGGTAGAATTCAGTGATGGACCCTCTTGGAGAGGGGAGGCCTTTAACCGTCCTGCCTAGTCGGGTTAGTTGACCGACTAGCCTCCGTCGAGTTGGTTGTGATAGAGAGAAATCAATCTCAAAATGGCGACTTTAGTTCATACCTTGGAATACAAATGGCGTGGCAGCATGTCATGCTCGTTTGTTTACTTTTGTTGGCAACTAAGTTCGATAAATCGATTGAGACTGTTGGAATAAGCTGAGAGCTCTTGTCTGCTTGTTAACAAGTGGATGGAGCTGACATTCTTTGTATGGTAGTGATCATCAATTTTGAAAGGCTTGCACTTGTCTAAACCATGGAGCTGTTTTTGGCGCATTTCACGGATTAAGCAAATGCAAGCCAATCAAAGTAGATGTGAACCCACGTGTTTTGTTGCTCAGTCTGATGGATGGTTGGCTTTGTTGAGCAGTATGTTTTTGAATGATCACTTGGAAGTAAGATACGTCACGTGGCGTTTCTTTAGTTGTAACCATGATACGCCGTTCTGCAGCATGAGTGGAATCGATCATGTTGGAAAGGTTAGGGGGTGGGGCGGTTGAGACATCGCATAGGAGTTAGGTGACCGGCTAGCCCTTGTCGGTCGGCGGATTGTAGTGAGAAATCAATCTCATGGATATATGTAGTTGTACCTTCACCGAGGATGTGTATGCCCGTCTGATGCGTGGTAGTGAACATCAAGGAGTGGAGACTAGTTGGGTGTCTCTCATGCTCCTGCAAGACGTTTATGGGGGGTGGGGGGTGGTGTGGGGTGTTTACCCGAACTGCCAGTCGGGTTAGATAACCGACTTGCCCCTAGTCAGTTCGGGGTGTTTTCAACAAAAGATCAACCTCGAAAGAACAAGTGTATCAAAAAAAGTACCTCTTTAGGTGGATGGCGTTCCAGCTGTTGGCTATCTGTCGTCCTTCCTTGGTTTCGAGCTTGTAGGCTCCGTTGCCTACTACCTTTGTGATTTTGTAAGGACCTTCCCAATTTGGTCCAAGCTTTCCAGCTCCTGTCTCCTTTGTGTTCTGGAATACCCTGCGTAAAACCCAATCGTCTTGCTTGAAAGTTCGTACGCGAATGTTCTTGTTGAAGTGTTGTGCAGCTTTCTGTTGGTAGGCGGCACTCCGGATCATGGCTCTTTCTCTGAGCTCATCGACCAAGTCGAGCTCGTGTGCCAATTCTGCGTCGTTGGTCTGCTTGCTAGCCATTTTGTATCTTGATGTGGGTAATCCCACTTCTATGGGTATGACTGCTTCAGTTCCATATGTCATGTTGAATGGTGTTTCTCCAGTTGGAGTCCTTGGTGTGGTTCGGTACGACCATAGGACGCCTGGGAGTTCATCCGCCCATGTTCCTTTTGCTTGTTTCAGCCGTTTTTTGAGACTATTCATGATAGTCTTGTTGGTCGACTCCGCTTGTCCATTCGCTTGGGGATAGCGTGGAGTGGAAAATGTAAGCTTGATTCCCCATTCTTTGCAGAAGTCTTGAAACTCATAGCTTATGAACTGGGAGCCATTGTCTGTCACGATTTCATAGGGGACTCTGTACCTGCAGATCACATGTTTCCAAATGAAATTTTTTACCTCTGTGTCACGGACTTGCTTGAAGGCTTCTGCTTCCACCCACTTGGTGAAGTAATCGGTTACTGCGAGCATGTACACTCGTTGGCTCAGTGCGAGGTAGTTTCCCTACTATGTCCATCCCCCATTTCATAAAAGGCCAGGGGGTGACGGATGGATGCAGCTTCTCTGGTGGAAGGTGGATGATTTGTGAGTGCCTTTGGCATGAGTCACATCTTCTCACAAAGTCTATGGCGTCAGCCCTCATAGTTGGCCAATAGTACCCTGCTGTGAGCGCTCGGTGTGCAAGGCTTCGAGCTCCAGAATGGTTGCCACATTCCCCTGCATGCAATGAAGCCAGACATGAGTAAGGGTCCTGAATAGGATCTCCTATAGAGTTTTCCCGTCGAGGAGCGTGAAGCGGGCTGCCTTTGCCTTTATCCTCCTTGCCTCGCTTTTGACTTCTGGAAGTTCTCCATTGGACAAGTACAATATTAATGGAGTCATCCAATTTGACTCAGTTGTTATATCGGCCACTGTCTGGTTGGCGGACTCACCCTTCCATGTTGCAGGCCATTGTACATACACTACAGGATTAGTCATTGGTGCTGTGGTTTGGATGGTCGCTCCCAAGTTGGCAAGGGCGTTTGCATGGTTGTTGTCCGTCCTTGGTACATGTGAAATAGAGAACTCCTCGAAGGAGGACTGCAACTCCTTGACTAGCTGGAGATAGGCAGCCATCTTGGTGTCTCTAGTTTTGGTAAGAGCCCTGCAATTGGTTAACTACTAACTGTGAGTCCGATTGTACCTGAATGATTTTTATGCCCATGTCCCGAGCTAAGTTGAGGCCAGCTATAAGTGCCTCATACTCGGACTCGTTGTTGGTTGCTTTGAATCCACATCGAATGGCTCTTTGGATTGTGTCACCGTTTGGCGAGGTAAGGACTATGCCGAGCCCACTTCCTTTGGTATTGCTGGAGCCATCGACTGAGAGCTTCCACTGCAAGTTGTCCTTCTCCTGTAAGCAAAATAACTCCTTTTCCGCTTGACCTAATTCGTTTGGGGTGAAGTCTGCTATGAAGTCTGCAAGTGCTTGAGATTTGATGGCTGTGCGGGGTTGGAAGGAGACGTCGTACTCGCTGAGCTCGACCGCCCATTTGGAGAGCCTACCAGAGACTCCGGGCTTGTGCAGGATGTTGCGTAGTGGAAAGCTGGTGAGGACTACGATTGGATGACATTGGAAGTAAGGGCGTAGCTTCCTTGCTGAGGTGACTAGTGCAAGGGCTAGCTTCTCCAGCTGGTTGTCGAAGTTTACGCATCTAGTAAGGACTTGCTCACGAGTAGTAGGGAGTTGGTTTCCATCCTCTTCCACGACTAGGGCCTTGGTTAGCCTGAGTCGCGAGGTAAACAAACAGTCTCTCTCCGGCCTTGGGCTTTGATAGCACTGGAGGTGTGGTAAGGTAACGCTTGATTTGTTGTAGGGCGTCCTCACACTCGTCTGTCCACTGGAAGTCTTTGGCCTTCCGTAGGGTGTCAAAAAATGGTCGACACCTCTCGGAAGACTTGGGTATGAACCTGCTGAGGGCTGCTAGCCTCCCAGTCAATTTCTGCACATCTTTAACGCACTTGGGGGAGGGAATGTTATAAATTGAACGAATTTGATCAGGGTCAGCCTCAATACCTCTTCGCGTGACCAAATACCCAAGGAATTTCCCAGAGGAGACTCCAAACGAGCATTTGGCTGGGTTCAACTTCATATTATACCTGCGAAGGACTGAGAAGGCTTGGCGGAGGTGGTCGAGGTGCTGATCAAGAACAAGGACTTGACCAAAGATGTCGTCGATGTACACCTCCATGGTGTCCCCCAGCATGCTAGCGAACATACGGTTGACCAGTCGCTGGTAAGTGGCTCCTGCATTCTTGAGTCCGAATGGCATGACCTTATAACAGAAGGTTCCTCTCTCTGTGACGAAGGCTGTCTTCTCTTGATCTTCAGGGTGCATCAGTATCTGGTTGTATCCTGAGAATGCGTCCATGAAGCTTAACAGTTCATGTCCTGTGGTGGCATCCACTAGCATGTCTATGTGGGGAAGTGGAAAGGAATCCTTCGGGCATGCTTTGTTGAGGTCGGTGAAGTCGATGCACACTCGCCATTTGCCATTCTTCTTCTTCACTACCACAACATTGGCTAACCAGTCCGGGTAATGTACTTCGCGGACTGACCCGATATCAAGGAACTTTTGGACTTCTTCATTGATAACCTTGTTCCGCTCTGGAGCGAACTTCCTCCGTTTCTACATTGGCGGGTAGTCAGGTCGACTTCAAGTCTGGTGATTACCTGGTCAACTCGCTCATGTCTGCATGTGACCAAGCAAAGCAGTCGTGGTGAACTTTGAGAAATGTGATCAGTTGCCCTCGTAGCTCTGGTCTCAACCTTGCCCCAATTTGAACTTTGTGATCTGGATGGTCTGGGTGAATCTGAACTTCATCGAGCTCTTCCATCCCTGGTTGGTCTGGGTTAATTGGGGGGTTGAGTTGCTGTAATTGCTATAATTCTGCTGCCTTGGGCTTCAGGGCTTCCATGTAAAATGTCCTCGCGTCCATGCGCCTAGAATCTCCTTCACCCCCACTTGGTAGGGAAGCGAATCACCGTGGTAGGTTGAATGATCGCTTTCATATCGTGAATCCACGGCCTACCAAGGATGGAATTATAGCTTGACTGACCGCTCACGATCAAGAACTTTGTTGGTAGGTTGATGCCTTCCGCAGATGTGAAGGGTAACACTTCCAACCGTGTACTTCTTTTCTCCACTGAAGCCATACAAAGTTGTCGGCTGGCGGAGGATGGCGGTCTCATTTATTCCCATTTCTGTGAGAGCATCTAGAAAAATGATGTTAGCAGAGCTCCCATTATCAATGAAAACTCTCTTCGTAAGACAATTGGCAATAAGAATGGAAATTACTAAAGCGTCGTCATGAGGACTAATTAGTTTCTTAGACTCTTCCGAGAAGCTAATCAAGTCAGACGAAGAGGTGTCTGATGCTCTGCGAGCATCGAGCTCGGGCCTTACCGTTTGCCTACTGTGGCGCTTTGCCGCAGAGTATGAGACACCACTGATCTCTGATCCCCCAGAGATCACGTTGATTACCTTGTTGGTCTGAGGGGGCTCAGGTAGATCAGTGCCCTGCCGACTGGCGAGGGTCTTTTTACCTTTGTCAGAGAGGAACTCCGTCAAGTGTCCTCTCTTCAGAAGCTCAGCTACCTCCAATCGCAGTGAGATGCACTCTGCGGTTGTATGTCCGTGGTCTCCGTGGAACTCACACCACTTGTTGGAGTTTCTCTGATCTGGAGGTGTTCTAAGTTTTCCTGGCCACCTGACTCTGTCACCCATGCTCTTCATGACTGCTACACACTCCTCTGGTTCAATGCTGAGGGAGTAACTCGGAGGCGGTGCTCGGGTTTCTGTCCTCCTCTGTTGGACTGGAGGGCGAGGTGGATTCGCAACAGGACCATGTCTTCTCTCAGTCGGGTATGGCCTAGAACGATAGTCTGGAACCCTTCGTTCAACTCGTCTGTCAGGCTTGGGCTCCTTGCGAACACTTTGGCTTGACACGTAAGGTCTGTTGGCATCATTCTCCTCCCATTTTATCTGAGCCCATGCTTTGGCGAGCACGTCTTCCATTGTTCGACAGGGGTACATGGTCAGCTCCTTGTACAACCCCGATTTGGGTGGCAACCCCTTGCGGAAGGCGTTGACAGCAGTGTCCTTGTTGCAATTGGGGATTAACACCTTCTCCTTGTTGAATCTTGCAACGTACTCCCTGAGAGATTCGTTAGGTCTTTGCCGGACGCTATACAAGTCGTCTGACAGTTTTAAAAGCTTGCGACTGCTTGCGAATTGTTCCACAAAGCAGTCGACTAGTTGGGCAAAAGAGGAAATGAAATTGTTGGGTAAGTTGGTATACCATTGTAGGGCTAGTCCGATCAGACTGGAACCAAACCCTTTGCACATGCATGCCTCGCGGAGATCCCTGGGGATGGCTATGGTGAACATCCTCTGCTTGTATTGTGAGACATGGTCGTCCGGGTCTGCTGTCCCATGAACAGCTTCATGCTTGGGAAAGTGAACTTGGTTGGCATCTCCACCAAGGCTATAGCATCGTGAAGGGAGAGTCCAAAGTCGTTGGGTAAGCTCTTCTTGATTGGTGCTGGCACTCCAGGGATTCTTTGGATCATCTCCTCCAGGCTCACCAGTTTGGAGGCTAGCTCCCCGTTGCTACTTCCGTGACCTGCAGAGAGGGTTAGCAAGTGATCTACCTGACTTGCGCTTTGGTTGCGTTGTTGTGGTGATTCATCGTTCATCCTTGGGTTAGCACCTTCGAACGAAACCCTCCGGGCGGTACTCGAGTGATCTCAAGGGATGGCCTTGGCGGAGCGCTCACCACTTGAGAGGCGGAGTTACGGAATCACCCCTTAGTCTCTTCAAAGGTTAGCTGGCAAGCCTCAATCGTGTTGCGTGGTGGGTTCTCCACCCCAGCGACATGAGTCAGTCGGCGAGACGAGGCTGCGTCCAATGTTGGAGCCTCCTGGTGGATGACAGACTCAACCCTTTCCTTCAAGAGCGAGTTCTCCTGGCGGACAGCGCGGTTCTCATCCTCAAGGAGCTTGATCTTCTTGGCGTTCTCTTGCATCTGGGCCGCCAAGGTTTTGATCTGAGTGACGACGTCCACGTCCTCTACCTCTTCCAGAATGTATTCGTCTGAGTGCGTCATGACGGTTGCTTAGCGTATCGCAGTTGTTGCTACTGGATTGTCTTGTTTGATAGCCGGGGCCCCACGGTGGGCGCCAAATTGTAGACGCTCAGAAATCTACAATCGAAATTAGGGTTAGAGATTGGGGGCACCGACAACCTGCAAGGCAACAATAGCAAACAGAGACGTGAGATTCCGAGGTGACACCGGTGTGGTGCCGACCGAAGGGACTCCGACGCTCAAGTTAGATGACTGATAGAAGGAGTAATCAAATGAAAGAGATAGAGAGGGAGAGATGGTGGCAAGCGTCGACTTATCCTGTTGGTTGAGTCGGTTCGGCTACGTGGTGGACAAACACCGGCAGTGGACTAGCTGACCTTACGGGAAGGAGCTAGCTGGCAGTTTTCTGACAGATATGGATGATGGCAGATGGTTGAAGGTTGATGATGGATGGTGATGAGCGATGGTGGATGATGGTAGGTGACGGCCGATGTTGATCAGAGAGCTCGAGAGAGATGGAGGCGTGAGAGACTGATTGCTAGGGTTTTTGGCCGTTAGAATGCGATGGTCTCTACATCTCCTCAGCCTTCTCTATATAACCCACCCATCGTTGGAGTCTGCCCGCGAATCTCGGGGAGGTCGTTGGAACGGATTAGACCGTGTCTCAAGTAGTTAGGAGAGTGGACGTAAGTCGGTTGCTTACTGATGGACTAAGTCAGTCAAGCTATTGGAGTTGGTTAGTCTGTTAGTCAGGTGCTGACTGACAGAGTTAGTCATGCAAGGTTGGGCGAGCTAGCTAGCTTGTCAACCAGCTGGAGGGTTGGCAAGGTGTGAGCTAGTCAGGTGGCATGCGGGCTGATTGGCTGCATGGATGACTCAGCTAGGTGGGCTTGCTAACTGGCCTTTGGAGTCCAACTCACGTATGAAGTCAAGGCGGACTCATTAATGGATTGTGGGTTGGGCCGTAGCCTTGATGGATCGATCTGCTAGTCTAGTTGACAAGAGCAAATTTTGGCCAATACAATTGTGAGGCGCAAAAAATCGTTATGAATGCAAGAAAGATAAAATCTAGCCCATTTGATATAAAGAAATTGTGCATAGGGTTGGCGAGAGGAGCGAAGAAGTTCTATGAGGGGTGAGGACGAGTCGACAGTGAAAACTAAATTTGTAAGCGACGACATATGACTAGACTTATCATTGGGCACACGCAATCGCCAAAGTCTTCAAAAAGGTAAGATTTTCCTAAAAGATAGGAAAGTCAAGGTTTTTTGTGGTTTTTTGCGTTTTTTTGGTTTTAGCGGTCTGACCGGCCAAGTTTTTTAAAAAACCGCCGATACACACCTTTTTCGTCATGCTTTTTTAATAGATAATTTTATGGTTTCAGTTTTAACCATTTTTGTTAATTTTTCAAGAGATGATGTAATGATTTTAAGGAACTACATGATAGTTTTAAGTTACAATCTAATATCATTAAACCACTATTAAATGAGTCTAAAAGTTTCAGGGATGCCATTAAAACATCAATAGACAAACTTAAAATAAGCTACTTGAAACATACAGTCCTTACAATATTGAAACATGCAGTCATCTAAAGGTTTTAAAACATCTATTCTCATAGGAAAAGGATTACAACAAACGTTCATTTGGTGTTTTATGATGCAAATGCAAACTGAGTTGTTAAAATAGTTTTTTTTTTTTTCCGATTAAACTCGTTCGTGAACTTCAACTTCCTGCCTTTTGTTGCTTGTGCTTGTTTCTTCAATACCGCAATGACACATTTGAGAGACCTATCATCAAACTCGATGTCATCACCAGCACCTGCTTAAAACATTCACTAACTGAGTTAAAACCATAACAACTCTCATAAAAACTATCACATTGGTGCTTAAAAACAAAGAAGTAACATGCAAAACAAGCTAAAAATAGTAACATTGATGCTTAAAACCATAACGGTGCATCTTAAAACTATGACAAAGCAGAAACATGCAAAACAAGCTAAAAACAGTAACATTGTTACAGAAAACCATAACAGTGCCTCTTAAAACTATAACAAAACATTTGCAAAAAAATCAAATAAAAATATTTCTCAAAAGCTAAAACATTAACGTTGATGCTTAAAACTACAACAATAGGTCTTAAAACTATTACATATGCACTAAAAATAATAACAGACATAAATATTCAACATAAACTAAATATAGTAACATTAATGCTTAAAAGCATACCAGTGCATCTTAAAACTATAACAATGCCTCTTAAAACGATAACAAAGCACGAACATGCAACACAAGCTAAAAACAATAATATCGATGCTTAAAACCATAATGGTGCCTCTTAAAATTATAACAATGCCTCTTAAAACTATAACAAAGCATTTGCAAAAAATCAAATCATAAATTTTTCAACATATGCTAAAAACACTAACGTTGATGATTAAAATTACAATAATAGGACTTGAAACTATAACATATGCGCTAAAACAATAACAGACGAAAACATTCAACACAAGCTAAAACCATGACAATGATGCTTCAAACTATTACACCAGCACTTAAAACCATAACAAAACACCAGATAACATGATTCGATTTTCACTGTACGAATTTCAAATCAGATTTCAGATATGGAAACATCAGATCGTAAAATCAACGAAAAATGAAAAATAAAAGGTCAAATTTCACTTCCAAGTGATATTTTAACGAAAAAAGCGAGATGAATTTGTTGATTTGAACATTTTAGCAAATGGATCTGAAGATCCGGTGGAAATCCGACAAGATCCGGCGAAATCGCACATGAGAGAGAGAGAGAGAGAGAGAGAGAGAGAGATTGATCGGTACGATTTGATTGTCGTCGTGTTGGAGCGCCATGATTTTCGGCGGAGGATATGGAGAGAGTGATGAGAGAGAGATGAATGTTTCTCTCATTAGGGCTTTTGTAGAGATAGAAAGATAGTTGAGTTGTGTGACTTTTGTGAGAGTGTTTTGTTTATTTGGGTATTTATATAAAAACTATTGACCGGTTTGTAGTGTTTCTGACCGGTTCTTTACTGTAAAAACCGAATTTTATTATAGATTAGAAAAATCTTCATTTTTACTATACTTACTCCACGCAATCAATTCAAGCCCAAACCATTATTTTAAACCTGGGTAAAAAATCCAATGCCTGACTGCAATTCCAAAATCATTTGTAACCACCCAGCCACCTATCATTTGAGGCCGTACATGAATTGGTTTATTCAAAAACAAATCTAGAAGTGTTTCGACCCAAATGCTGACAAGATATCAAACAATCGTTACGCGTAAGACTCCGGTCATGAGTAACCACCCTAGCCCATAGGGTCAGATTTGTAAGAGCATCATGTCCCGTCTACAAAAATAATTTGGAGGTGTATCTGCCAATCATGATAAATTAAGGGTAATCTGCCAAAATTAGGATCTCCCCAATGTACACATCAACTATCAAGTTAGACCTTTTCTTGGATAAGATAGAAAGCCGGCATGTGTGTGTCCATCTTTTAGTTAGGTAACCTTTAAGAAATCAAGATCACACAATAGCATGCATACGAGATGATCAAATCCTGAGCAATCACATTTCAGGAAACAGGTGAATATACAGTGAAACTGCAAAGAAACAATACACTCATTAAAAAAAATACCCCAATGGCATAACCGTTTCGCAGAAGAAACCTAACAGTCATACAGAAGTTAAATAAACGGCAGTTCATATGGAAAACAAGAGTTCCTGCAGGGGAAGCGGACACCATATTTTACAATCCCAGAACACAAGTCACAAAAGCTAGAACAGAAATGACCGAGCATGATTACTAATTTACAATGGCAGACTATTACTACCGAGTTCTGCACTATAGCCGACCTTAACACCATCCACAAAACATCAGACAGGCTAAATAAAACACAGCATAAGTTACTAACAACCCAAAGGCTTAAGTTTTTTAGACAAAGAACATAGAGTCACGGACATTCTCCTTTAACAGGGGCATGGGTGGCACAGGTGGAGCATTGCCAGAAGCGTTGCCATTGTGGCTAGAAGAGGTCTCAGACATGTCCTCAAACTTCATCCACTGGCCCAACTGGGTAGCAGCCAAGTGTGCATAGGCTATTGGTGCAACTAAAATTAGAACAAAAGAAGAGAGTAGAATTAGAAAAATATGTTGCATTGAATCTCACAAGGCCAAGGTAACATAATATGGTGATCCTAAAAATAAAAATACACCCAATTCATTTCCCTGTACCGGTATACAGCAGCATGTGTTTTGTAAGATGGTAATTTCAAACTTCTGAGCTTTAGGAGAGAATCAATAAAAGGCAACAGTGGATATTTGGATACTAGAGCCTAGAGATAAATATTCTAAAATGCATGGAAAATAGTTTTGTAAATACCTATGGAAATGGCAGTTGTGCTGCGCTGGTAGCTGCAGAGAAGATCACAAGTGGTTTAATAGATGATCGAGAAATCAAAAAGTTGGGTATTTGAAGTGAATGGATTTGTCTCTCCAAAAAGAGGTGTTGATAGTTCATTGGTAGACTTACACATAAGACAATGAATGCACGAGTTCTTGCAGATCGTCTGGGGAAAAACCGACTTCGTCTAACAGGACATGATAATGAGTAGGCCTAGTAGTACCCTTGAAAAGAAGAATCACAAAGTGACAATTAGCATTGCATGTCAGTTCAAGAATAACTGCGACTATTATATGTTTATATCTCACTTGATTTAAACTTGATGTATTTTCACCACAGTAGTAGTATTATAAAAGAACTGTGACAACTCAACATTGATAACAGCGGAGCCTTGAGATGAGAGTAATAAAACACGGAAAAGGAAAACAAAGGCTTCTCACAATCATTCCAGCATGGGCACACAGGTAGAAGTCATAGTTTCTGGGGTGACAGATTTTGTTGTCAATCACTGTCCCTGCAGAACCAGAGTGGTAATGGTGTTAATATCAGTGCAAGTTTATAGTCTTTGAAGCTCTTTTAACTTCGATTAAAAAAATTATAATATAGCATGAATATACAGAAGATGCATCACCTGGCTGCACATTATCGGGAGAATTTGGCAGAAAGAATTTAGTGTGGTGGTTTTTCTGAGCAACAATGACCACAAACTTGGGCGACCAATTCTCATCTAGCATATTGCAAGCCTGCATCGAATAGGATGGTCATTAACATAAAGATGTAGGGAGGACCCACAACAATTTAAAAAAGGAATGGTCATTATCATAAGATGTAGGTTGGAGTAGTTACCTCAATGATCTGGTTCAGCTCAATGTTCAGCACTTGATTAAACTGTGACTCGCTCACACCGTCTCTGGAATATTTACACAGTGAATAATCAACATAGACAGTATTAGCAAAGCGAACAGAAAAATTAAAGCAATCTGTCTTTATAGTTTGTAGAACAGGTGATTGTGAAACTTGACCGACCAGCAAGGTTTCACAAGATAACGAGTACTCATGTTGAACCTTAGAATCACCTTTACATTTCCATCTAGACATTTGAACTTTGAAGAATCCCTTGAAAGTTGGTGAACATTGGCAGTACAGTTCATAGAGGTAAATCTCAAGCATTAGTAGATTTATTTTAGAAAGAAGCATGCGTAAGATTTATTTCAGAAATGAAATGCTCAGAATCAGATGACACTTCTGCCAGCATTATTTCAAACATGTAACCTCGCTTGTCGTATAGACGCCATCAACAATATGTAACTGCATTTATTAGTTTGCCAGGATGAAATTAATTATGTTACCTGAAAATGATTATCTGATCAGGCTTCCGTTTCCCTGAACTACTATAGAAATCTACAAGAAGTTCCCTGCAAATCATTGGAGAACATTAAAGATGATCTGGATTCCATCCATATAAAAACATGTTACAAAAGTGATATTTAGACAGCCTTTTAATGTTCATACTTTTTCCATGACAGGAAATTCCTATCAAGATGTGTTATAAGATAGCAGACAACAAAGTGCTAGTTACAAACACATCGTACATAGTGGAGTAGGGAGGTTTTTTAAGCCCAAAAGTACCTTATAATGCCCTTGTCTTCAGTGTCAGAGATGCGCTGATACAGCGAATCTATCATTTCAACCTTTGGGGATTGGGTGCGAACGCATGCTCTGTATCGAGAAATTGATGGCCAGTGCCTGGAGCTAACAACCTGAGATAAAGGTCCAAGTTTAAGGAAACAATACATCATACAAGAAATTTTTAATGCACACTATTACGGACGTACTGTGAGAAATGGAACAAGTATGGAGAGGAATAGGGAAGCACTTACAGCAGCAATAGATGGGATATCAGACTGACCAGGTGAGCCGTGTGACACGTCCATTCCAAGGATTAAGGTAGGAACCTTAGATACCATGGGAATGGAAGGTGCAAGCTCAGCAGCTAATACAGAATTTAATCCGCCAAGCTGCCAGAAAGTGAGATCATTAGAACCAGGCAACAGTATTACGATACAACCTCAAGATGCAAGTTAATGGAGAACCAAACCTTAGCATTTATCTTGAGCAGTAGATTTTCCAAATAATTGTCATTCACTTTCAAAGGGCACATGCATTGTGTTATGACTCCGAAATCTGACAAGTTCTTCCGCTTCCAAGGACCTTTCAGATCATGTCATAAATACAGGGTGCATCTGATGAACTAAAAAGGAATGGAAACCAGAAACCAAAAAAACCAAAATTATCACACAAACCATAAATGACGCAGTTTTTCCTCTCAGGGATCAAACAGAGAAGGAACTTGGGCTGCCCAGGTAGCCTTGACTGCATTTCTTCGAGCATTTTCTCAACCCTAACCAGTGGCGGTGCTCTGCGATACTGAGGACTTTCCTCAAACACATCTTTCGGCGCCTCTACTCGCTTAAGAATACAAAACAAAGGTTGTTACTGGATAATTTCCAAATGTTCCAATCAGAAAACAGTTGGAGGAAAGAAACATACTATTCCTTTGGATTCTCCAATCCTCGTCAAATCTCTGATGAGGCCACGAACATCACAGCGAGCAGAGAAGTTCACCACAGCCCAGCGTTCGATCTTACAGGCGTTCACATATCTCTGTCGGGGCCACGCAAGGGTTGTCAATATAATTACAAACAGATTTAAACAAAGTACATCACCTACTATAAAAAAAAAAATTATAAAAAAAAAAAAAACCATGACTGTTATACCTTGTTCTTGAAGTTCCATCTACCATTCCGAGTAAACAGCTCATCGCCATTTGCAACTTTCAGCTGCACGTGTTAGATTAATGATGGTTAAGAACAGTTCCCTACAACAGCAGAGCTGAAATATTTACAGAAAATTGTCTCGTATCATACTTTTGGTGGAGGCAGGACCCGGCCTTCAACCTGCGTGAAGTTATTGCTGATGGAGATACCACAAGAGCGAAGCAGCGGCTCAGTGTCATAGTTGTTAATTTTCAGAGCCTGCAAAATTGGAAGGGTATCTAAGGCACTAGTACACTACCACATGGCTTGAAAGTTAAGAATGTGCCGGGGAAAACGATTACATTAGACAAGGCAGACATCCTCTCCTGAGGCTTCTGACGTGATTTTTCCACCAGTGAAGATCTTTGAAATGTGGAGAGAGCTTTTGTGTAACGTTGCAGAGAAACCAAGGAACACAGCTGTTCACCATAAACAAAGATCAACCAAAAATCTATCATTCATGTATTCAACAATCCTTTTTTACAGATTTACAAATCATTCATCTGTTACCTCAACAGGGAAGTATGTCGGGCGTTTGGGCTTCCCAACATTAATGCATGGTAAATCACCAGAGTATCTCAAGTCAATCTTTCGGTGATTAACAAAATAGTCATAAACAGTAACTTCGTTTGTTTCAAATTCACCGTCACTTCCTTTCTGCTTCAGGGTAAAGCTACAATATTTTGATGTGAAACATTAATGTAACGTTAGGGATTGTAAAAGGAATATCTACAACATATCTGGGGAACCTTTTAAAGAGTCTAGAAAAAAATTAGCAGAATAAGAAAGCATACGTTTGTTCTTTGCATGTCATATCACTAAGCCCGCATATTTTGAACTCTTGGTTACTGGGGCTGGTCCTTACCCTCAAATTCTTCAGAGTCCGCTTTGCCTGATAAGTTTGGTTTTGCAGAAAATTATTTAACGAGATGAGAAAGCATGCAGCAAAAAGAGAGTATATGCTTGAATAAAGACAGATACAACGACAGCCTCTTACTTTTGCCCAGTCCACAGAGAAGGGATCTTTCACATTTTGGTTAGCTATCAAGAAGTCTACCAAAGGCCCAGGTTGGATAATCATGGTAGTCGATACATCTGGAAGGACGAAAATAACCAAACTTGCGTTACTAGTACAGTAAAAAGGGAAACACGATGCTGCAGCATGCAATCACAAGAGGAATAAGTTTCAAATGTTGGTGACAATAAGTTACCAATGTTCAAAGACAATCCACCCTGAGTTGTCCTGAAGCTGGTATGGAAACCGCGACAACCGAGAACACCACCTCCGACATCAACAAAGGTCTTTGGATCATTATGGAAGAAAGATTGACGAACCAGAAGGCAGCCCCTAATATTAAGCCGCATGTTGTGAGATAGTATTAATTTTGTCTCAATTTATAATTAGCAATTACTACCATGCATTGCTTACTTCTTTGCTGCATGCTGCCTCAAAATTATGTCTAAAACCCTTATGGCCTCCTGAGAATTTTCAGATTCTTGACCACGTAAAGCATTTGCAATGGCCTGCATGGGAATTTTAGCTGCAAAGCTTATTTCCACTTTGAAGGTTTTGGAATTGTATGGACGTCGAATCCTCTTCTTGTCATTTTCATTGGGACTTCCAGGACTTGCATTTACATTGTTTCTAAATTTCAAAAAAGAAAGAAATATATCAACCACTATACACAAACATAATAATAGTAAAAGCAAGTTAACGAACAATAAGAGACACGGTGACAAGCAGCAAATGTTATACGCACCGGCTTGAGGTGACCTCCTCGAGGATAACTTCATATTCGTGTTTGTTCCTCGGAAGTGAACCAACAGTAAACAGACTTTTTTCGCCATCATAGGCGAAATCTTTCCCATCCAACTCAGAAAAGTAAGTCTCATGAACTCGATCAAGCACTCTTCTCCCCACACCCTTCGCGTCAACAGGACGGCCATCCTCATAGAAAATCGCAACCTACAAATCAAACAATATGGAAAAGTTAGCTCACGTAAGTTCATCCACAGGACAATAATCAAAATGGGAGACGAGTTAAGTATACATACACTGTAGTGGAAGAAGTACCCATCAGTGCTGCTATTGACGTTGACTTTGAAATGGTTAGTCAGTATAGGAACCTTATTGCCCTTGGTTCCAAGGCCCCGTCTAGCCATTGGAGCACGGAAAACCTTAGGTTGAATCTCAGCTTTCAGAGGAGGAGGTGGTGGTAGAGCTTCTGGAGGTGACGGTAGAGCTTCTGGAGCTCCATTGCCATCTTGCTCAGATGAATCCATTACAAGATGCTTCTGAAATAAAATCAACAGTTGAAGTCAAATAGAGACAGTCTGGAACATATCTACTAAGAGTACTATCTCATAGCTCAAAAGATACAACCCCTTAATGTGTACTTATTCTATACCAAAAGAAGAATCACATTTAATGCAACGGAAGCATATATGGTAAACCAGGAACAAGACATACAAACTCGCAGGGCGACAGATGATGCACAACTAACCATAGAGATCCAAATCAAAGAAAAAGTCAAGTGATACCATATAACATTTGCATACAGTTCTTAAGTAAACAAAATTTTCTTGAAAATTCTCTTAGTAGATCTATCCATTAGCATATCAGGAATACAGACAATACCAGAAAAATCGTTGACAAGTAAATAACATCAACTCTTAAGTGCATCTTAAGAGATTATTGACACTCACGAGACTTTATACACTGAAAATAACCACCAAAAAACACTAACAAGTCAAATAATCCTCAAAGGACTTGAGAAACACAGCAAAATTGCATTCCAGCTAGATGATGTTCTGAAAACACAAAGCAAACAGGAAGAGAAACTTTCTCAACTTTCCAACCGTGTGTAAAGTACAAGAAAAGGGGAGAAAAAAAGAAAGACAGATGGCACCTATAGAAGCAAAACGACATTATAGTTCAACATACTCCTCACACGATGAAAAAAATCCCAAAATAAATCAATAATACTCAATGGAAATGCATATTTTAGATCCTAGCTTGAACTGCACATTTCACCGGAAAGAAGTTCATAAACAGAACATTACAGCCAAAAATGGCCTAAAAACAAACATGCATGTTAACAATAAAAACAAAAATTAGAGAAAAAAATCGTAAAACTCACAAAAGTACAAACAGAACTGACAACAAAGTTTTACAGCCGTTTCATGAAAACGGCGCCGTATTGCTTTTGAAACACTGTACAGAACTAAAAAGTACACAGAAAGAAGACCAAAATCGCAAAAATAACCAAATCTTCTCCAAAAATCAGTAAAAACATCACCGTAACAGCTTCACCAGGCAAAATTTCAAACAGATTCAGAAGATTACAAAAATGAGAGAGGTAGAGCCAAGGTCAACACACACACTGACACTCATGCATGTCAATAAACCTGAAAATTAAAAAAAACAATCACAAAACTCAAATAATTACACAAGCTCAGCCAGAGCTACCTCGAAATTTCACCAAAACGACACCGTAGTGTTCTTAAACACTGTATACAAACCTCGAAGAAATGAGAAAAAATCTTAAGAACAACACTATGGTTTCCAGAAAGAACTAAAACAGTCTCATTTGCACATTGTTGAGGGAAAAACTTGAAGAGCAGCCATTTTTACCTTGAGAGAAGTGAGAAAGTGAGAAGAAGAGATTCTAGTGAGAGAATGGGATGGTTTACCCTTTAATTGTTTGTGACTGAGCTACTGGGTATCTTAGCTTAGCTATACTGCACTACAGTGGGTATTAATCCCGTACATCACATCATGGGTGTGTCTTCCTGCAATTTACTTATTTACAGATTTGCACTTTTTGAGCTGCGTATGGTTTTGCAAACATGTCCTCTTATTTCATATATTTACGCAGTACACACCATGATAGGAAAAAACAACTTTTTTAAACCAATGAAAAGGTAACCTTGTTGAAGTAGCTAATGAATAAAACTCATGGGGTTTAATATGAGGGTGATGCTAAATCGAGAGCAACATTTGTTATATTAAGAGCAACCGTATTCATATCAGAAAAGATTGCTTTTTGGAAAATTATACTTGATGTAGAGTTAATATTTTATAATGTTTATAGGGTTGTTATATATAGTGTGTAACGGTGAAGTGTGTTATTTTTAAGATTATTATTTGGTTGGTGTTGAATTGTTGTAATAAATAAAAAAGTAAAGTGAAAAAAAAGAATATGTAGAGAGATAAAATTTACTAACGCTGAATATTGACATTGTTAAAATAGAGTAATGTAACAATGTGATTAAAATCAAACTGGAATTATAACTTTAATCCTTTTATCAAACAATCTAAAACTCATCATGATTGAAATCTGGATGATAAAATGGTGCTGAATATGCTCAGAATCATCATATACTAAATGGTCATCTTAAATTAACTTTGTATTCAAAACATACTCCCTCCCAATTTGAATTATCCCAATTTGAATTATCCATTTTGACTTTTCATGATCAACGTTTTCAAACTTCGTATGCAAATAACTCATAGATAATGTTGGTAAAAAAAAATTAAAAATTCATATTATTAAAGATTACATGTTAAATTTTCATTATATATTTTTCAAAAATCCATTAAAAATATAATATGCAAGTAAATCAAGCTCAAAGTTTGAAAACGTTGACCATAAAAAGTCAAAATGGATAATTTAATTTGGTACGGAGAGAGTATGTTGGAATTTGGTACCATATTTTATTCAAAGATTTGAAATATATACCTTGA
This sequence comes from Plantago major, assembly GCA_026545765.1. Lineage (NCBI taxonomy): Eukaryota > Viridiplantae > Streptophyta > Magnoliopsida > Lamiales > Plantaginaceae > Plantago > Plantago major. The sequence goes on along the minus strand of CM048841.1, from coordinate 101,398,505 downwards.
TTTGGGTGAGATCCTTTAAGATAGGATGCATGCGTACTGAAGGGACAGGTAAATCTACCCTCCTCCCTGACGGTTTCTTTCATGTTTAGTGTTTACCACTACTAGTCCACCTTCTCTAAAATTTAACAATTGTCAACTCATTAAATTATCTTTTTATTTTTTTATTTTTTCAACATTTTAAACTTAACCATAGTTAGAGTATAATCATGTTTTTAAATTAATTTATCTGGAAATTTTGGAAGAAACATCAGATTCCGTCACAAAATTTCAGTTTAACACGTATTTTCATACGATAAAATAATTTACATAATTGCAAAAAAAATGATAAATAAAAGGGAGAAAATCGTATCTAACTTGAGTCAGATCTTACATCTTCAATTAAAATTTAAACATGTATGCACCAGATTGAAATTGAATGAGTAAGATAAATTGACTCATGATGTCCACTTGATGTTGATGCCATT